>CM046394.1:24967500-25660000 GCA_025413875.1 Rhododendron molle | reverse complement strand
ATCTGTTCCGCTACTCTCGGGCCTAACGACTAGTTAGTCCCTTCGCTCACTATAGAAAAAGAACGAGATCCAATACTAAGACTGCTATTCGGCCGGTCGGAGAGACTTTCGTTGTTGCAATGTCCCTTTACCGGCGAGGCGCGAGACGAGGAACACTTCTGATCCGCCTGCGGGCAGTGTTCTCAAACGGCGAAGCCTTTGGTCCCGACCGGAAAAGGAAAGCCGGAAAACTCGAAATGACGTAAGTGAGCAATGAACCTTCTGGTCCATATCTAGTTTTCTAAGACTAGATGCACAAGGTTCGATCAAGACACTATATTGCGGGATCGTAAACAAGAAATCTCCCTTAGTCGACAGATCGAATGATTCAAGACCAGAAGACAAGACGGCATTGCTTGTTCCTGCGAGCCTAATAAGCTATAAACTCGATCGAACACTCACCATGGTGCGAGATGCTATCTGCTACACTCGGGAACGTCCAAGGTTACGATAATCTAGCTTCGCGAGGTTCCTGACTTTTTTCTCCGGCGGGCTCTCTCTCGTAAAGCCAAAGACGCCATCACTAAATAGATACAAATAGGTGCAAATTCGAACATCACCACAGCCCACTTGGTTATTTCGCTCCTTGCTGGCGGAGCGGTATACCGAAAAAAAGAAAGAAGCCCTTTATCGGATTTGAATCGATGACTTAAGCCTATGGGGGGACTTCTCCGTCTCTGTTTCCTTCGGTTAGTTACGGTTGTTGTAATTATTATTCCGTGGGTTGCGTCCCGTCTCCTTCTTCTGGCCCTATTTCGGTAATTGCGAGGGTTCCTTGGGGCTGCTCTTGGACTCGGACTCGGGGAGGGGACTCTCTCGCGCATGCGCCCGTGTGGCTTCACTCCATCACTACGTGAACTCGTTCAGCGATCTATTCTCGCCGTTCCCTACGGGAACGTAGAGAATACGAGCTATAAGTTGCCTCCTACGGCCTTCCCGGCAGGGGAGGCCCCTGCCTCCCGGCCTAATTTGGTTGTCGGACACCTAAATTGGGTTTTGCTTGTCGGACAAGCAAAACACGGCTTGTTTATAGCTCCTATTCTCTACGTTCCCTCCGGTCACTATGAGAATAGATCACTGAACGAGTTCACGTAGTGATGGAGTGAAGCCACACGGGCGCATGCGCGAGAGAGTCCCCTCCCCGAGTCCGAGTCCGAGTCCGAGAGCAGCCCCAAGGAACCCTCGCAATTACTGAAATAGGGCCAGAAGAAGGAGACGGGACGCAACCCACGGAATAACAATTACAACAACCGTAACTAACCGAAGGAAACAGAGACGGAGAAGTCCCCCCAGACCAAGGGGGGATTTAGGGGGGGTTCCTTTATGATTTCCTGTAGCTAAAACACCCCGCCTTTTGTGACTTCAGGAGTGAAAGGGGTAAGGGGTGACCTTGCTGATAGTTGATAATATCTAACAGGAAAGAAATAAATAAACAAGAAAGAAAGCTGAACGACTGAACGGAGTGAAGGAGTGAAGCGATCTATTCTCATAGTGACCGGAGGGAACGTAGAGAATAGGAGCTATAAACAAGCCATGTTTTGCTTGTCCGACAAGCAAAACCCAATTTGGGTGTCCAACAACCAAATTAGGCCGGGAGGCAGGGGCCTCCCCTGCCGGGAAGGCCGTAGGAGGCAACTTAAAGCTCCTATTCTCTACGTTCCCGTAGGGAACGGCGAGAATAGATCGCTGAAGGAGTTCACGTAGTGATGGAGTGAAGCCACACGGGCGCATGCGCGAGAGAGTCCCCTCCCCGAGTCCGAGTCCGAGTCCGAGAGCAGCCCCAAAGAACCCTGGCAATTACCGAAATAGGGCCAGAAGAAGGAGACGGGACGCAACCCACGGAATAACAATTACAACAACCGTAACTAACCGAAGGAAACAGAGACGGAGAAGTCCCCCCAGACCAAGGGGGGATTTAGGGGGGGTTCCTTTATGATTTCCTGTAGCTAAAACACCCCGCCTTTTGCGACTTCAGGAGTGCAAGGGGTAAGGGGTGACCTTGCTGATAGTTGATAATATCTAACAGGAAAGAAATAAATAAACAAGAAAGAAAGCTGAATGACTGAACGGAGTGGAGTGAAGCGATCTATTCTCATAGTGACCGGAGGGAACGTAGAGAATAGGAGCTATAAACAAGCCGTGTTTTGCTTGTCCGACAAGCAAAGCCCAATTTGGGTGTCCGACAACCAAATTAGGCCGGGAGGCAGGGGCCTCCCCTACCGGGAAGGCCGTAGGAGGCAATTTATAGCACCTATTCTCTACGTTCCCGTAGAGAACGGCGAGAATAGATCACTGAACGAGTTCACGTACTGATGGAGTGAAGCCACATGGGCGCATGCGCGAGAGAGTCCCCTCCCCGAGTCCGAGTCCGAGAGCAGCCCCAAGGAACCCTCGCAATTACCGAAATAGGGCCAGAAGAAGGAGACGGGACGCAACCCACGGAATAACAATTACAACAACCGTAACTAACCGAAGGAAACAGAGACGGAGAAGTCCCTCAAGACTAAGGCGGGATTTAGGGGGGGTTCCTTTATGATTTCCTGTAGCTAAAACACCCCGCCTTTTGCGACTTCAGGAGTGAAAGGGGTAAGGGGTGACCTTGCTGATAGTTGATAATATCTAACAGGATGTTGATTCAAAATCGATGAAATCGAGATTTGAAATACGACAAAAACGGATTATACGGCCATTTTGATGTACAAAAACCTTGAGTTTAGACAAGAACCTGGATGATTCATCATTTGACGATTTTAAGGGGCCTTCAGCACGAATCATGGCGTGACATGCGCGCACATACACACATACGCGCACATACACGCGTACACGCTCATACACGCACACGCATATATGCGCCCGCGCGAGACACTAAGTACGCGCGCGACGTGTAGGTCCGACCGCACGCGCGGCTTGTAGTTCTAACACTCTGAGTGTTAGAACAATTCCCGTATAAGGGTAAGTTATTGGTTGGCTTATCTCTTGCTTATATCTTTAAGAACTTAAGAACAGTATTGTCTTCCAGTAATGGGTTAGAGTAGAGGGATTAACTTCTTTCTACTTGGGGATGACCTGTAGCTTCCATTACCGGAAAAGATCAGTGCTAAACTAGAGACGAGAGTAGCTGCCCCGGACACTGATAATACGGGACACGTTAAGTTATTAAGAGAAAGCTCTGCCTCAAAAGTTCCTTATTCAATCAAAGAGACGTCCACAAAGCCTGTCAAATCTTAACTGAAAAAGTCAATAGAAAAGAAAAATTCATATGGGCCTGTCTCTGGGCAAGCAATCTAACCACACAAAGCCTTAGACCCAATCGCCCACGAAAAAGATGGGGGTGTCAAATCTCCTGACTATGAAAAGGTTACCGCGCCAATGTTCATGTTTTTAGCTTCCTTAAACGAGTGAAATGAAAAATGACTTTCTTCATTTTGTTGAAGCTAAGCTATATTAGAATGAAATTCTTCTACTCCGCCAGGCGAGCCAGTCAGCGGGTTAATAGGAAGACGAGTGGCCACGATCTACTGAAGTTGCTATCGGCTGAAGAACAAGCATGACCTTCCACACTTTGTTTATTTATCCCTTGCTGCATTAGTTAGACAAAAAGCATCCGACTCTGGCCCATAAGAAGAGGACAAGCGCCCACGGGGAGAAGGTTTCGAGACATTCAAAGGCATAGATTTAGGAACTTAGACTGAGACTGAGCTTGCGTCTGGCCCTGATGAATAGCATTGAAGCGTCCGCCAGATGAAAAAAAAAAGACCTTTTATCATCCTGCCCCTTTGGCCATTACACATCACCGATTCCCCATATTCTTTGTTACGAGAAACTTCATGGGATGAAGCTTTCGCTTCCCCTCTTACCCATTCTCATTTCAAGAGGAAGGCATCCTTGGTTAAGGTATAGACCAAAACCGGTCCAACTGGTCAAGAAAGCAACCGCCCGACCACCATCGGCTCTCGCTTCGTGGCTTGCAGGGCCTGAATCGAATGCTCGAATGTACTTGCTTTCCTTTGTCGCTTTAGCTAAGTTCGACTTTATCTTGGGCTGACTAGTAGCCTCAAGTCATCTTACTATCTCCCCTCCTAACCTTGGTAGAAATTCTCCTTTGACCTTATTTTTTTCTATCTACTATTATCTAAAAATAATCAAGTTATTAATGATTGGACGAAACCAAGAAATAACCCCTTACGTGCGAAATTATCGACGATCTCCTTTAAGATCAACGAATTCCATCGAATTGAGTATGATTGTATGTGTGATAGCATCTACTATACTAGGAATATCAATGAACCCGATTATTTCAATTGCTCAAGATACCCTTTTTTAGCTTCTAGGTTCTATTTCTTAGTTCAAGATCCAGCTTACTAACTGGAATCAAAGAATTAGTAGATCTGTTGCGTCCAAAATGGGAATGGGCTAAGGTTATGAACTTATAATCTATAATCTGATGATGGAGTTGATTTCATGATTATAAGTTCATTCCCTACCGGACCGGATGGGAATAGAGATATACATTCTCATTATGAGAATGAATTGGCTTCACTATCGGAGTTGCTAGCCCTTCTATGGCAGCTTCATTCCCGAACGCGGAATCGCAAGTAATAATGAATCCTTTTCTTCTCTGAGCCAACGAAGTGATCCGTACCCCGGCGAACGAGAGTAACGTCCTCTTCTATGTAAGACTGTATTATTAGTAGCTAATGCAACTCTGATGCCTCTGTCTTTTCCCTGTTGATCGCGTTGGTCTTTTGAGGGTGCTTGAAGGACGTTAAGGGATTACGAGGAAGTCATTCCTGTAGCTCTCTTTCTTTCTGTTAGAAAGGGAAGTGATCTGTTACCCGGCGAACGAGTGCGGCGTCTCTTGTATTGATGCCTCTATTAGTAGCTTTTGTAACTCTTCTTTCTTATATGTCTCCTGTTTTCCCTGCTGATCCGTAGGGCATTTCGCAGTGTTTATAAGAGTGATTTCAGTCCGTTCGTTAAGGGCATAATAGCGAAAAATGCCTAAGGAAGCATCTGCTTTTTTGTCTAGTCCTCTGGGCAAAGAACTTTAAGTGATTATCTCTATTGTCTATTTGCTGTTTTTTCTTCCCTCCTAGTGTTCCGTCCGTAGTGTTCCCTTTCGTTGCTTGTTTTTGTTTGTTCGCCTTTCACTCTAGTGATATACTTTTTCGCGGAATTCGTCCGCTTGCTCCGCTTTTGTTCTTTCTTTCTCTTGCTCCTCCTTAAGGGGGTTTCCTGCCCTTGTTGAGTGGTTATAAGGTAGCTCCCCCATTCTCTTTCCATGTTCTCTAAGAGTATGAGCTCTTGTCTTTCCGTTCTTTTCTCTATTTTCTAGTTGTTAGTAGCTCTTCCCCCCGTGTGGGCAGCCGAAGGCGGGGTTTAGCGTTCCTTTATTCATTCCTTTTCTATGCCCATTCTTCGTGGCAACAATCGTGAGTTTATTGCTCCTTCCGCTGGCTTTTTTTATCTCCTTAACTGCGTAAATAGAGTCTAAGAAGCCTAAGCCCTTGCCTTTCCTCTTAGTTGAGTGAGGGTATTCCCTCGCCGTTTGAAAGGGACAATCAGTCTATTCTTTCGAAATCTTTCTTATTTCTCGATTCTTGATGAGCTAACTTGGCATTTCATTCCATTCGATTCCTTTCCTTGGGTTTGGTTTCGATTTCTCGCCTTCCGTCTCGTCAAGCACCATTACGTAGCGCAGCGACCCGGTCCTGTTGCGGAGAGGAGGTCGCTACTCGCCCCCCTTCCGAGGTCGGCTGTTAGGCCTCTTATGCCCACCTCCTGCGCTTTATTCACGCTCGAGGGGAATTTAATGGTATTTCATAACTAATTGATTGAGCAGCAGCTAGTAGACCACCTAAAAAGGAATATTTATTATTTGATCCATATCCTGACATAAGAAGTCCAACGGGAGCAATGCTTGAAACGGCAATCCATAAAAAAAACACCGATACTGAGATCGGCTAGAATAAGACGATAACTAAAAGGAATTACTAAATAACTTAATAAAATGGATATAACTGCTCGTGAATAGCCTCTACTAGCCCCTCCTCATTAAAGAAAGCTATTTCCATATCAAATACTTTCATTCCCGCCCTTATGGCGGAATATTTCTGAGATGTTAATAAACAAGACGTACTTCTATTTATCGACAATATCTTCCGTTTTGTCCAAGCGGGATCCGAAGTATCCGCCTTATTGGGTAGAATTCCTTCTGCTGTGGGTTGGACAAGGTTCGTTTTGGAGAGGTCGAGACTTTCGGGGGTAGTCCTCTCCTCCTACAGGTTGGCTTCTCCCTCAGCCCTCCTTTTTTGGGTTTTTCCCACGTTCTCATTTTACCTCGACACTCGACTTGGCTTTCTATGGCTTCTTACTTGTTTTCTTCCCACAGATTTAGCCTTGCGACAAGGTGAATGTGCTGACCATTCCCCCAGCCAACTGGTCATATGAGGCGAGGTTACTTTCTCAGCGATGTTTTGAGTTTGAGGATAGGAGCAGGGCCGAGTGGATTGACTTCCTCAGGCGCCGGCGAGCGGAGACTATTGCTTAGAGGTGTCGATGGCTAGATCTCCCTCCCATGACAGTGCACTACATGGGCCCTCAATGGGTTGTTCTTGCTGGTTTGGGAGCTTTCACCTCCTATATCCCTTACCGCATCCAGCGTCAGCTCGGTTTGAGGCAGGAGGCCCCTGCTGAGGTTCTCGTGGACGTGGTTCTGCCTCTCTTTAGCCATTCAGTTCTTTGCCATTACCAGCGCTTCTGGAGGACACGCGAGGTGACCGACGCGCATCCCTACCCTTCTGTAGCGATACACGGGAGTTATCGAAGGTGGCTTAGGAGGGATATTGCTGCAAGGGCTGGAGTTCAAGGAAACTGACTCAATCCTACCACCCTGACCGTTGAATAAATTGAGGACCCTTTATTATTATGTAGCGCTTCTTTTGTTTTGAAAGCTTTGCTCAGCCTTATGTAGTAGAAGTAATCGTGTTAATAAAAATGAGTCTTGGAGGGTTTCCCCCTTCTCGACTTTTGTTCTTCAAATCTTCCCAACCTGGATTTTTATTTTGATGGATTGTGACCGGGTCTCAGTGTGAGACTGCCTACGTATCCTCCTAGCGAAGGAATCAGGTCATGACGTAGTTCAGGGTAGGGTTCGCTCTGGTTTTAACACTCTCCTTTTGCGCTCTAACTTTTGCCTAGAACCGCCTCTTCAGATTTTCGGCCTAGCGAGCTCATTTATTGCATGCCTTAACTTTTGCCTAGGATGCCCCGACGGGTTTTCAACTTTTGCTTTGCTCTAATTTTTGCCTAGGATCGCCCATTCGGGTTTTCGGTTTAGCGAGCTTCTCTCAGGGGTAATAGCGCTTGAGGTGATCCAGGTTAACCAAGGTTGAGGATCCGTTTCCATCCAAGTCGATGAGTTGCGTAGCTCCCCCAGAAAGGATGGTCTTGATAATGTATGGCCCGGACCACTTTGGTCGAAACTTTCCTCGCGGGTCGTAAACCGGAGCCCGGATTTCTTTTAGAACCATGTCACCTTCTACCAAGTTCCTGGGTTTTACCTTCTTGTTGAATGCCCGTGCAATCCTTCGTTGGTATCCTTGGATGTGATAAAGAGCCCTTAATCGGCGTTCATCAAACAGCATGAGTTCTTCAAATCGATTACTCAACCATTCTGCCTCTTGGACTTCACACTCGATCATTGTGCGAAGAGATGGGACTTCTATCTCGATGGGAAGCACTGCTTCCATTCCATAAACCAAAGAGTAGGGGGTCGCTCCTGTTGGTGTTCGCACAGATGTGCGATACCCCCACAAAGCCAGGGGTAGTTGTTCATGCCAGTCCCTTGCGGATAGAATAGTTTTTTCCAGAATGGCTTTGATCGTTTTGTTTGCCGCTTCCACAGCGCCATTGGTCTGCGGCCGATAGGTCATTGATTTGTGCACTTGAATTTGGAATTCATCCAGAACTTCCCGGGCTCGTCCTTTGAAATGGACTCCATTGTCAGATACGAAAGCTTGGGGGACCCCGTACCGATAAATGACATTTTGCTTGATAAAGTGTGCGACCTGAACTGTGGTCAGAGTGGTGTAGGAAGCAGCTTCTACCCATTTCGTGAAATAATCGACGGCCACCAAAATGAACTTGTGACCATTGGACGCTGCCGGCACTATTCTCCCGATGACGTCAATTCCCCATGTCGAGAAAGGCCATGGTGAGGTCATTTGTTGCAGCTCATGTGGCGGGACATGCGTGAGATTGGCGTGAATCTGACATTTTCGGCACTTTCGCACATACTCTACACATTCCGTTTCCATAGTGGTCCAGAAGTATCCCTGCCTGAGGATTTTCTTGGTGAGCATTATGCCATTCATGTGGGGACCGCATACACCTTTATGAACTTCTTCCATCACCCTTTTTGCATCTTCTCCATGGATGCAGAGCTTGTGTGTGCCGCAGTGGGATCTTCGGTATAGGTTTCCTCCGCAGATGATGTATTGAGCAGCCATCCTTTGAAGAGCGATCCGGTCCTTTTTGCTTGCTCCCATGGGGTATTCTCTTCTTTCCACATATCTCCAGATGTCATAATACCATGGATGGCCATCATCGGGCTCATCAACTGCCATGACGTGCTGGTGTACTGGTGTATCCCTTTGTTCAATCACAATCGGCCTTAGCTTTACACCAACGGGGATCTCGACCATTGACGCCAACGTTGCTAAAGCATCTGCAAATTGATTTTTGAGCCTCAGTACATGAGTGAATGTTACCTTGCTAAAGTGGGGGATAAGATCTTCAAGGTCCTGATGATACGGTTTCAGCTTTTCTTCCCTAACCTTCTAGTCGCCATTCACCTGGGACACAACCAAATTCGAATCTCCCACAACTTCCAGTTTTTCTATACCGATCTCGATAGCTGCCTCCATGCCCACGATGCAAGCTTCGTATTCTGCCTGATTATTGGTCACCTCAAAGTTGAGTTTGAACGCCAATGGGATGTGCGACCCATCGGGTGATATTAGCAACACACCGATTCCGAACCCTTTCTGATTGGCTGCTCCATCAAAATACAACTGCCAAACATCCTCAGCCATCGACATTATGTCTTCGTCGGGGAAATTGAATTCGGCATCTTCCCCTCCTTCAACTGGGCAGTCAGCTAGGAATTCCGCGACGGCTCTTCCTTTTATTGACCTCCGGGTGACATATTTTAACTCGAATTCAACTAGCATTAGCAACCATCGGGCCATCCTACCTATGAGAGCTGGTTTCTCAAATAGGTATTTTAAGGGATCCATCCGAGATATCAGCCTCACCGGGTAGGCGAGCATGTAATGCATCAACTTCCTGGAAGCCCATACGAGTGCCCAGCATGTTTTTTCTAGGGGAGTGTAACGCTCCTCGGGCCCAACCATCTTTTTACTGAGGTAGTAAACCGCCCTTTCAACCCCATCGTCTCCTTCCTGCGCCAACATACACCCCATCGAAAATGGAGTGACCGATAGGTATAGGATCAAAGGTTTTACTGTTACGGGCGGTGTTAACACTGGCGGCTTGTTCAGGTAGGCTTCGATGGCTTCGAAGGCTTTCTGGCACCGGTCGTCCCAAGTGAATGGCACTCCTTTCTTTAACAAACAGAACAGGGCTTCGCAGGTCGGGGTCAGCTTTGCAATGAATCTACTGATGAATTGTACCTTGCCAAGGAAACTCCTTACATCTTTCTCAGATCGCGGCGGCTCCATTTCTAAGATGGCTTTAATCTTTGATGGGTCGACTTCGATGCCACGGGCGGTGATCATGAACCCGAGCATCTCCCCCGCAGTGACTCCAAACGTGCATTTGGCGGGATTGAGACGCATCTTGTACTTTCTGATCCTTTAGAAGAATTTTCTAAGGGCGGGCAAATGCCCTTCTCGCTCCTTGGCTTTGACAATCATATCGTCAATGTAAACTTCCACTTCTTTGTGATTCATGTCATGCAGTAATGCCGTGGCGGCCCGTTGGTAAGTGGATCCTGCGTTCTTTAATCCGAAGGGCATGACTCGATAACAATACGTCCCCTATTCAGTGACAAACGTAGTCTTTTCCCGATCCTCTGGAGCCATAAAGATTTGGTTGTACCCCAAAAAACCATCCATAATAGAGAGCAGAGCATGGTCGGCGGTATTATCAACTAACACATCAATGTGCGGTAACGGGAAGTCATCTTTAGGGCTGGCTTTGTTAAGGTCCCTGAAATCGACACAGACCCTTATTTTACCATCCTTCTTTGGTACGGGGACGATGTTTGCAACCCACTGAGGGTACTCGGTTACCATTAAAAATCCAGCGTTAATCTGTTTAGTAACTTCCTCTTTTATCTTGAGCACCCAGTCTGGTCTCATGCGTCTTAGCTTCTGCTTTACTGGTTTTGCATCGGGATAAAGGGGAATCCGGTGCTCCACGATTTCAGGATCGATTCTAGGCATATCTGCGTGTGACCATGCAAACACATCTTCGAACTCCTTAAGCAAGTTTACAAGGGCTTCACGCTCTTCAACGGATAGCGTGGAACCGATTTGGGTCATCCGAGGATTCCCTTCATCTCTCAAATTTATTAAAACGATTTCTTCTTTTACAGGCTGAGCATGCCTTTCATCTTCCCTGTCGATTAGGGATCGAATTTCTTTGGGGATGTCCCTATCGAAATCAATCTCTTCATCACCAGGGTCGACGCAATTTATTTCAAAGTCAGGCGAGTAAGCGGAATCAGATTCATTCATTTCATGATCAACGGAGGCCTCGAGGGCACCATACACACGGGTGGATTCAAACTCGAAATATAGACTCTGAGAGTTTGGGCCGAGAGGCACCAACTCGGACTCGACAGACTCAGAGGACTTAACAGACTCAGTTTTGGACTCAGACTCGGACTCGGATCCATGGTAAGTTGCACTTGGTATGAAGGTCTAGCTCTTGTATTCTCCAGCAGCATCCATGATGAGCGAAGTCGGATCTTCAGGAGTATCTTGTCCCATCATCAACACTTGCACTTCCACAACTGTACCCATTGGTTCGTCCTCCTTGAACAGAGTTGCGAGACTACCCATGACAAAAACCTCAATCCAGTCGGCTGGTTCTTCCTGTCCCTTCACAATCTCAGCTTCTTGATCACTATCTGGCCAAACATCGTTGGCGAATATCTCAAACCCCGGTAAGAAGGTATTGTTTTCCGCATCCCAAAAAGGTTCTGGCTGCCCTTGATAGATCTGTTTTGCCTTTTCTTTGACAAAGTAATCTTCTAGCCTGTTCCCCCTTTTCACCTTGCTGTTACTCGAAAGTTAGTAACCAAGACCGGTCGTACGCATCAGAGTGCCCTGAGCTTCAAACTTTGTAGGGCCCTGGAGATTTTTTCCCAACCCCAATCCTGGCATGTAAGACATTTTCTTCATTATCTTGATGGCAACATTGCTCGCAACGAAGTCGTCATCAATTCTAACTGAATAGACAGATTTGGAGGTATCCAGGGAAAATCCTCCCAAGGCGATATCTTCTTCTCCGTGTTGAATTTCCAAGAGTGGGGCATTATCTTCAACAGGGGCATGGATCCCAGAGTCCCCATGAATAGTAAGCATTCCCGTTTCCAGTCCCAACCGAATTTTCTGATGGAGTGTGGAGGGCACAGCCATGATGTCGGGCCGGTGCAACCAGGGTCTCCCCAGGAGCAGGTTGAAAGAGGCGGGGATATTCACCACGTGAAACTCTACCTCTGTCTGATATGGTCCGAAGGTCATAGGAATCATGAGAGTCCCAACCACATCACTCCGAGTGTTGTCATGTGCTCGGACCTTGACTTCTGATGGGGAGAAGTCCTTATTTTTGTACCCCAAGCAGTAAGCAACACGGAGTGGACAGACATTAATTGCTGAACCATTGTCGACCAAGATTACTGGAACCGATTTGCCGTGGCATTTTAGGGTGACGTGCAGCGGCCGATTGTGATCAGTTCCTTCTGCAGGCATGTCTCGATCAGTAAAGGTGATAGTATGTTTGACAGGTATGGTTTTGATCAGTGCCACAAGCTCATCGGGGGTTATAGCAGAAGGCACTTTCAGCTGAGAGAGTGCTTCGATGAGACATTCACGGTGACCCGTGGAATGGACCAGCACATCCCAAACGGACATCTTGGCATGGGTTTGCTCGAGTTGTCGCTTAATCATTTCCTCGGGGTTCTTTTCTGGTCGGGAAGGCTCTTTGGCTGGTGGATCAAAGGGTCGGAAGGTGTTTTTGACCGGGGTGGTAAAGGGGTCAGAGGGCTCTGCGGCTGCAGGGTTGGAAGATTCTCCAACTTGAAGGTTTGGAGGTTGGTACACACGGCCACTTCTGGTTAGGTGATCAATCTGACGGTACTTTGACTCTTCATTCCATAAATCGGCCAGAGCTTTACGCTTGTTTCCAATAGTCGTATCCCGCAGATTGGCAGCTAAATCAGCAATAACCAAGTCATCCCACAGATCTTCGGGCTTCCATTTTTCGGCCTTCATTACGGTCTTATTGACGGTCCATTCTTCGTTTCCCACTTTTATATTGACTACCTCGGTGCTAGCCCACAGGTTTGTTCCAGCTCCTGGTTCATCCTCCCACAGGTTCATCATGGCGACATCGACGTCTTTTGGAAAAGTAGCCGAAGGTTCGGATTCAGCTCCATCGACAAGGTAGTCCATTGGGTCACACACGTTACTGGCGACCTCTTCTTCAATTCCAGGGAGATTCGGGTATGGAGTGAGGTTTACATTGTTGTACAAATTATTGATGACGAAATCGTTAAAATGAGAGAAATCCGGGGGGAGCGAGGCAAGTTCCGGCCAATCATGTGTCATTACCCCTAGCTGGTATTCTGGCTGGTATTCTCCACTAAACAGTGCTGGCAGGGAAAAGGCATCCAAAGGATCATTCCAAGCTAACAGCTGATATTCATCTGGGGTTGGGTCCCATTCCCATTCAGGCATCTCTTGAAAGACTTGGTACTCTCCCCCTTGATTTTCGAACAGTGTATGCAGAGAGAATCCGTTGAGGGGATCTGCATAGACGTTTTGCCAGTCGACCTCCCATCCGGCTTCGAATAAAAGTTCATCATTTCCTTGGAAGTGGGCGGCTTCGAACTCTTCCCAGTCAGTAATCAGTTCTCCCCATGTATCCTCCCACTCCCACATGGAACGAAAGGCAGTCTCTCTGGGAATTTCACCAGCAGGTATTGGTTCGGTATTAGAGGTAATGAACAGGGTAGGGTCAATTTCTGAAAGATTTTGATTTTCGGCTAGAATGATTTGGTTAATACGGAAGGGAGCATTGTGCTGAGGTAGAGGGTTGGAAACGGTATTTGGTTTATCTGAGGGTGGAGCGTCGACAATTTTGTTATCAATGAGGTTTTGAATTTCATGGCGGAGGCGGATGCAGTTATCGGTGGTATGGCCAGGCATTTGGTGGAAGTCACAGTAGACATTTTGGTTTAGGTTTGGTGGAATGGTTTGTGGTAGTGGAAGAGGTTTTAATACTCCGATTTCTGTGAGTTTCTTGAGAATAGTGGACCTGGGAGTGCTGAATTGGGTGAAGGTTCGGCTCTGGGATTTGGGTTTTTCGGAGATCTGGTTGACTTCTACTGGTTTAGTGGATGAGGTTCCTGCCTGGTTGGCATTTCCGAAGAGGACGTTGCTGTTTTCCGAATATGCCCTTTTAGTTTTCGACCCGGATCCTGATTCCTTCTTCTCCAGAGTTCCATCTCGCAGAGCTTCCTCCACCGCCAGTCCAGAGTCATAAAAGGTTTCAAAATTTGGGGCAGCCTGGGAAAGAACCATGTGCGGAGCGAAGGAGCTTGGTAAATTCTTGGTTATTATCCGTATCTGTTCTTTCAGGTCAGGCTTATTCTGCATCTGGGCGGCCTTTGCCCTCCAACGCTTCACAAAGTCGGCAAAACTCTCCTTCTCGTTCATCTTAGTGCTTTCCAACTCCATCGTGGTCATCTTCAGGTCAACGTTGAAGTCATACTGAGCCACAAAAGCCACCCCGATGTCTTCCCAAGTCCTTTTTTTGGATGGTTCGAGAGAGAGGAACCATTACAGGGCTGGACCAGACAAGGACTCATGGAAGAGTTGGGCCATAGCTTCTTTTTCAATGCCGCGCATAGTGAGGGATCCCACATATCCTTGAAGATGGGCTCTGGGATCGCCGGTACCATCAAACTTCGCAAAATCCACTCCTTTGAACTTCTCTGGCAGCTTGGCATTCGGGAAGAGGCATAGCTTGCTCATGTCAATTTCTCCTTTTCCAAGTCGCTTGGTTTCTTGGATAGATTCCTCCAATTTGCCAATCTTATCCATAAGAACGGCTAGGTTAGGGTCAATTGCTGGTATCTAAACTTTGGGTCGCTCGAACTGCGGAGGAGTCTTAGTCAGGAGCTTATCAGTGATTTCCTGCATGCTTTCCATTAGCATGTTCATGTCGTTCTTCATGGAAACCACAGTGGCCTTGAGTTGTGCATCAACACCGGCGAGGGACTGCTTAAACTGAACATCCATGTTAGCCATGTTCTGCCTGATGTAGACACCCCAATCCGGACCTCGGAAAGACTTTGTCCACCCCGATGATGAAATAGAGGAAACGATACCTTCGTGAGCTTGAAAAAGGATCTCCCTAAACCCAAAGAGAACCAAAAACCTGAAAAGCCCAGATAAAAGCCCAACAAAGGCCCAAAAGAGCCCTGGACCGAAGGAAGAGGAACCGTGCGAGGCTGGATTGAAGCGCACGGCACCCTGAAATTCAAGGGTAGCTGTGCGCGGCACACTTGAACCGCACGACACCTTGAGCAAAAAAGCTGATTGGCTCAGAAAGGCGCCGCCACGCCGATTTGAGCCACGGTGATGATCGGCTCAGAAAATGCACTTACAGCCCGCCTAAAAATACCTCCACCATTTGAATTCAAAATCCTTGGCCCTTTGCCTATAAATTAACTCCTCCACTCAAGGGAAAGGGGTCCCTCTTGGCCTTTCTTTTGAGTCACTCTCTTGCCTTCATCTTGGCTTTCTCACTCTACTTCCTCTCTCTAAGTTTCTAGACCCACTTTTTTGTTTCCATTTCCATTTCCAAGCCTTAAAGAATGTCATTCCCAAAAAGCCTTCTTTAAGTACTCTCATCCACCCCCCTCTCATCATTGAAGTTGATCTTTCATTAACTTCAAAGCCCCATCACCCAAAGCACCTAACCTTCCCTTACACCCATACTCCTTTTGTCTCATTTGACCTCTTTCATCAACACCCGTGACGACCCATCTACACCCTCGCCTCGAAGATCCTTGATCAAGCTCGAAATCAAAGGTATAAACTAGTTTCCTCGGACTAGACTCCGTTTTGGTCCTGAGGGAACCTTTCTGTCAGTAGGTCTAACCCCCTTTTGGTTAGATCTTGACCAAAAACCATTTTTCAGAAAACCAAACAGACACTGTGCTGAGGTTGAGAAACCGCGCGGTCTGTCGCTCAGACGCGCGGCATCCCGACCCGCAGCGCACGGCATAGTATACACTAATGCTATTGTGAACAGGCTACCTGGATCTGAGTTTTCCTCCGCTGTGGTTACCTGTTTTTGCTGTTTACTGTTTCTGTAGCTCTTAAAATAAGACCATATCTACAAGCCATTTCCGGCTCTTCTAAAATCTTTTCAAGATCATCCCAAATGATCAAAAACGTTAAAAGCTACTTTAAAACTATATTTTGAGAAGGATAATGACGTTCTTGGGCTGATCTGACCGCCGTGAGGCTACTCATGAGTTTTCAAAAGATCTACAGAGAAAGCAGTGAGCTAAATAATGTTTTGAAAGACTGCAACAGTCTGACAGCAGAGCAGGTGCCACGCACGGCATGTTGAGATGCCTCGCGCGGCATCTCAGGGTGCCGTGAGCGGTATTCTGAGGTCCAAACAGTCTGTTGAATGTTATTTACTTCCATTTATTCATATCATTTTATCACGACTGTACAGATAGCATCACCTGCACGTCAATGTGATATATTTCCCGTGTCCTTTCCCCGTTACGTGCTTTATTAAAGAGTTTGATATTCCAAATAATATTGAAGATTCCCCCTTTTTAAAACATCAAGTAGAGACCGGTCTTACCGGGCGAATGGAGTGCTTTTTAAAGAAAAACCTTCTTCATTCGTAATGTGGCTCCCGAACCCATCATCTCAACGTTTTCGCTAGACCAAAAGCCTTACTTTTTCAAATCAAACTCTCGGTTTCTCGGGTGACCCATCTCAAAAAACCCGGGTGGTGACTCTTCGAGCGCAAGCGCTTCTTTGCGCGCGGGAGCCCACAGTGGCGACTCTGCTGGGGACATGACTTTTATTCAATACTTCTTTTTTTTATAAAAAAATGTACAAAAGTATTGGATAAGCAAGAGGGCCAAACTTGAAAAGTGTTTTTTTTTTTTTACAGGGGGAACTTTCAAATATTTTCCGGAAGATCAAGCTCTTTTATCCTGTACACTTTGCACCGCACAAGCCTCGCTACGCGTGTTTCGGCTATCTTGCCCGGTTTACCTGTGACAAGCTCTCCCGGGATGCCTAGCAACCCTCGACTATGATGAGCTATCGTGCTGTTCGACCGTTGTCTTGCAATACACTCGACACGGGGTAGTACATCTTGGCTCTAGTCCGGGGAACCCTTTTGAGACCAAAACCAGCCTTTGCACTTGTACATAGCCATAGAACCTTCCCAACTAGGACAGGAACCCATGGCTAGGACTTATGTGTTATATTCTGCTTACGTGCTGTTATTCTTGTACACACGCATCATTCACACATCATTGCATCTTGTGGGCTAGAGGAATAGGTTCCCTTAGAATTCTTTAGGGCCTTCCGGTCGGTCTAGGAGACCTTAAGTCCATGGAGTTTGTGATACCTCAGGTGTTTGCCGTGCCCGAACGGCTCCCTTGGTTTGGGTCTAGCCTTAAGCATGTTCGTATCTGGATTCCGGTAGCCACATTGCTCTGTCTCGGATGGTCATGATAAGGAGATTGGCTCTGGTTCCGACCCGTTCGGAATTTAACCTGCCTGACGGCACCAACCCGGGCTATCGGAAATCTTCTGTACGACGTCTTAAGTGAGATTTGAACCACGGTAGGTCCACTAGGATGGTCTAGGAAGCCTTAAATCCATGGAGTTTGTGATACCTCCGGTGTTTGCCGTGCCCGAACGGCTCCCTTGGTTTGGGCTAGCCTTAAGCACGTCCGTATCTGGATTCCGGTAGTCGCATTGCTCTGCCTCGGATGGTCACGATAAGGAGATTGGCTCTGGTTCCGACCCGTTCGGAATTTAACCTGCCTGATGGCACCTACCCGGGCTATCGGAAATCTTCTGTACGGACGTCTTGAGTGAGATTCAATCCACGGTAGGTCTTAGGCCTCGTTTCTAGGAGATGGGTAGAAGTAGGGCGAGTATTTGGATTGGTCATAAGTTGCTCCCTTTTGACTTGTTGACAGTGCTGCCAACATTGATCGCCTGCGAAGAAAAGAGGCTGTACCCAATTGGTCTCGTCTGTCCCAAAGACTAGTTCGCATAGACACCCTGAAAGGACCCCCACTGTTTGAGAAGGAGGAAGAAGAACCCGTAGTCTCAGTCCCGTCCGAAAATCTTTCATCCATGTCTGACCAAGGAGACGGAATGGAGGAATTTAGGCAGAACATGACTAACATGGATATCCAGTTTAAACAATCCCTCGCCGGTGTTGATGCACAACTCAAAGCCGCCGTAGCCTCCATGAAAAATGACATGAATATGATAATGGAAAGCATGCAGGAAATCACTGACAAGATCCTGATCAAAGCTTCCCTGCAATCCGAGCAACCACCTAAAGTGGAGATACCAGCAGTTGACCCCAACCGGGCCGCTATCATGGATAAGATTGGTAAATTGGAGGAATCTGTCCAGGAAACCAAACGGCTTGGAAAAGGAGAAATCGACATGAGGAAACTATGCCTCTTTCCGAATGCCAAGCTGCCAGAAAAGTTCAAAGGAGTGGACTTTGCAAAATTCGATGGAACCGGCGACCCGAGAGCCCACCTTCAAGGATATGTTGGATCCCTCACTATGCGCGGCATCGAAGGAGAAGCTATGGCCCAACTCTTCCATGAATCCTTGTCCGGTCCAGCCCTGCAATGGTTCCTCTCTCTCGAACCGTCCAAGAAAAGGACTTGGGAAGACATCGGGACAGCTTTCGTGGCTCAGTATGACTTCAATGTTGACCTAAAAATGACCATGAGGGAGCTGGAAAGCACTAAGATGAGTGAGAAGGAAAGCTTTGCTGATTTTGTGAAGCGTTGGAGGGCAAAGGCAGCCCAGATGCAGAATAAGCCTGACCTAAAAGAACAAATACGGATAATAACCAAGAACTTGCCAAGCTCTTTTGCACCATACATGGTTCTTTCTCAGTCTGCCCCAAATTTTAAAACTTTTTATGATTCTGGATTGGCTGTAGAGGAGGCTCTGCGAGATGGGACTTTGGAGAAAAAGGAGTCAGGATCTGGGTCGAAACCCAAGAGGACATACTCGGGAAACAGCAACATTCTCTTCGGAAATACCAACCAAGCAGGAACATCATCCACTAAAGCTGTAGAAGTCAACCAAATTGCTGAAAAACCAAAAATCCAGAACCGAACCTTCACCCAATTCAGCACTCCAAGATCCACTCTCCTTAAGAAACTCACAGACATCGGGGTCGAAACCTCTTCCGCCACCACAAACCATTCCACCAAACCTCAACCAAAACGTTCTACCGTGACTTCCACCAAATGCCCAGCCATACCACCGACAACTGCATCCGCCTCCGTCATGAAATCCAAAATCTCATCGATAACAAGGTTATCGACACTCCACCTACCGATAAACCGAACACCATTTCAAACCCCCTACCACAGCATAGTGTCCCTTTCCGTATCAACCAAATCACCCTAGCCGAGGTTCAAAACATCCCAGAGTTTGACCCTACCCTGCTCATTATCCCCGATACCGAACCAATGCCTACTGGTGAAATTCCCGGAGGAACTGCCTTCCGCTCCATATGGGAATGGGAAGATACATGGGGAGAACTAATTGCTGATTGGGAAGAATTTGAAGCTGCCAATTTCCAAGGAAATGACGAACCCTTATTCGAGGCTGGATGGGAGGTTGATTGGCAAAACATCCAGGCGGATCCTCTTGATGGATTCTCTTTGTGCGCACTGTTTGAAAATCAAGGGGAAGAATACCAGGTTTTCCAGGATATGCCTGAATGGGACCCAACCCCAGACGAATACCAGCTCTTGGCCTGGAATGACCCTTTGGATACCTTCACCCTCCCAGCACTATTCGGTGAAGAATACCAGTCTGGGTATCCACCCGAGATGATGACGTACAATTGGCCAGAGCTCGCTCCGCTCCGCCCGGACTTCTCTCATTTCAATGATTTTGTCATCAACAACCTCTATAGCAATGTGAACCTCACCCCGTACCCAAACTTTCCTGGGTTTGAAGAAGAAGTTACTAGCAATGGGTTCGACCCAATGGACTACCTTGTAGATGAGGCTGAATCCGAATCATCGGTTACTTTTCTGAAAGATGCCGATGTCGCCATGATAAACCTATGGGAGAATGAGCCCGGGGTTGAAACGAATTTGTGGGCTAACACTGAAGTGGTTAGCATAAAAGTGGGAAACGAAGAATGGACTGTCAACAAGACAGTAATGGAGGCCGAAAAATGGACACCCGAAGATCTGTGGGATGACCTAGTCATCGCCGATTTAGCTGCCAATCTGCAGGATACGACTATTGGAAACAAGCGTAAAGCCCTGGCCGACTTATGGAACGAAGAATCAAAGTACCGACAGATTGACCATCTAACCAGAAGCGGTCGTGTTTACCAACCTCCAAATCTTCAGGTTGGAGAATCTTCCAACCCTACGGCCGCAAAGCCCTCGATCCCTTCACCACCCGGCCAAGAGCACCTTCCTCACCCTTTGACCCACCGCCAAGGAGCCCTCTCGACTGCAAAAGAACCCCGAGGGAATGATCAAGCGCCAACTCGAACAAACCCATGCCAAGATGTCTGCGGGATGTTCTGGTTCATTCCACACGCCATCGTGGAAGGTCTCATCCAAGCACTCTCTCGGCTAAAGGTTCCTTCCGCCATAACCCCGATGAGCTTGTGGCGCTAATCAAAACCATACATCAAGCATGTTATCACCTTTACTGATCGAGACTTACCTGCCGAAGGAACTGATCACAATCGTCCGCTGCACATCACCTTGAAGTGCCATGGCAAGTCGGTTCCAGCAATCTTGGTCGACAATGGATCAGCAATTAATGTCTGTCCACTCCGTGTTGCTTACTGTTTGGGATACAAGAATAAGGACTTCTCCCCATCAGAAATCAAGGTCTGAGCATATGACAACACTCGGAGGGATGTGGTTGGGACTCTCATGATTCCTATGACCTTCGGACCATATCAGACGGACGTAGAATTCCACGTGGTGAATATCCCCGCCTCCTTCAACCTGCTTCTGGGTAGGCCCTGGCTGCACCGGCCCGACATCATGGCCGTACCTTCCACACTCCACCAGAAAATTCGATTGGGACTCGAAACGGGGATGCTCACCATCCATGGAGACTCGGGGATCCATATCCCTATTGAAGACAATGCCCCACTATTGGAAATTCAACACGGAGAGGAAGATATCGCCTTGGGAGACTTCTCCCTGGATACCTCCAAGTCTGTCTATTCAGTTAGGATCGATGATGACTTTATTATTAGCAGTGTTGCCATCAAGATTATGAAGAAGATGTCCTACATGCCAGGATTGGGACTGGGAAAGAACCTCCAAGGCCCTGCGAAGTTTGAAGCCCAGGGCACTCTGATGCGTACAACAGGCCTTGGTTACTCACCCTCAAATAGCAGCAAAGTGAAAATGGGGAACAGGCTAGAGGACTACTTTGTCAAAGAAGAAACAAAGCAGATTTATCAGGGGCAGCCGGAACCGTTTTGGGACGAGGAAAACAATACCTTCCTGCCAGGGTTTGAGATATTCGCCAACGATGTCTGGCCAGATAGTGATGAAGAAGCTGAGGTTGTGGAAAAGCAGAAAAAGCTCCCTAACTGGATTAAGGTTTTTGCCATGGGTAGTCTCGCAACTCTATTTAGGGAAGACGAATCAATGGGTACAGCTGCGGAAGCGGAAGTGCTGATGATGGAACAAGATACCCCTGAGGATCCGACTTTGTTTATCATGGATGCTACTGAAGAGTACAAGAATTGGATCTTCATGCCGAGTGCAACTTACCATGGATCGGAGTCTGAGTCTGAATCTGAGTCTGTTAAGTCTATCGAGTCTTCTGCGTCTTCTGAGTCTGTCCAGTCCGAGTTGGTGCCTCTCGGCCCAAACTCCCAGAGTCTCTATTTTGAATTCGAATCTACCCGTGTGTATGGTGCCCCTGAGGCCTCCGTTGATCATGAAATAAATGAATCTGATTCTGCTTACTTCCCTGACTTTGAAATAAATTGCGTCGACCCTGGTGATGAAGAAATTGATTTCGATGGGGACATCCCCAAAGAAATTCGATCCCTAATCGACAGGGAAGATGAAAGTCATGCTCAGCCTGTAAAAGAAGAAATCGTTTTAATAAATTTGAGAGATGAAGGGAGTCCCCGGATGACCCAGATCGGTTCCGCGCTATCCGCCGAAGAAAGCAAGGCCCTCATAGATTTGCTCAAAGAGTTCGACGATGTGTTTGCATGGTCACACGCAGATATGCCCGGAATCGATCCTGAAATCGTGGAACACCGGATTCCCCTCTATCCTGACGCGAAACCAGTAAAACAGAAACTAAGGCGCATGAGACCTGACTAGGTGCTTAAGATAAAGGAAGAAGTCACTAAACAGATTAACGCTGGGTTTTTAATGGTAGCGAATACCCTCGGTGGGTTGCAAACATCGTCCTAGTACCAAAGAAGGATGGTAAAATAAGTGTCGCCGATTTCAGGGATCTCAACAAAGCCGCCGAAAGATGACTTCTCGCTACCACACATTGATGTGTTAGTTGATAATCCTCGGTCATGCCCTACTCTCTTTCATGGATGGTTTTCGGTACAATCAAATCCTCATGGCTCAGGAAGATCGGGAAAAACCACATTCATCACCGAGTGGGGACATATTGTTATCGAGTCATGCCCTTCGGACTAAAGAACGCCGGATCCACTTACCAACGGGCCGCCACAGCATTGCTACACGACATGATTCATAAAGAGGTAGAGGTCTACGTTGACGATATGATTGTTAAAGCCAAAGAGCGAGAAGGACATCTGCCCGCGCTTAGGAAGTTTTTCGAAAGAATCAGGAAGTACAAGATGCGGCTCAATCCCGCCAAATGCACGTTCGGGGTCACTGCAGGAAAGATGCTTGGATTCATGATCACCACCCGAGGCATCGAAGTCGACCCATCGAAAATCAAAGCCATCCTAGAAATGGAACCGCCGAGATCTGAGAAGGATGTAAGGAGTTTCCTCGGCAAGGTGCAATTCATCAATAGGTTCATTGCGAGACTGACCTCAACCTGCGAACCGTTGTTTCGCTTGCTCAAGAAAGGAGTGCCATTCGTTTGGGATAATAGGTGTCATAAAGCTTTCGAAGCCATCAAGGCCTACCTGCACAAGCCACCGGTGTTGACGCCGCCTGTAACGGGAAAACCTTTGATCCTATACCTGTCAGTCACTCCATCCTCAATGGGATGCATGTTGGCGCAGGAAGGAGATGATGGGGTGGAAAGGGCCGTTTACTACCTCAGTAAAAAGATGGTTGGACCCGAGGAGCGTTACACTCCCCTAGAAAAGACATGCTGGGCACTTGTATGGGCTTTCAAGAAGTTGAGGCATTATAAGTTAGCCTACCCGGTCAGGCTAATATCTCGGATGGATCCCCTAAAGTATCTATTCGAAAAATCGGCCCTCACGGGTAGGATGGCACGGTGGTTGTTGATGTTGGCCGAGTTTGAACTAAAGTATGTCACCCGAAAGTCGGTAAAAGGAAGAGCCGTCGTAGAGTTCCTAGCCGATTGCCCAGTCGAGGGAGGGGAGGATGCCGAATTCAATTTCCCCGACGAAGACATAATGACGGTAGCCGAGGACATTTGGCAGTTGTACTTTGATGGAGCAGCCAACCAGAAAGGATTTGGAATCGGTGTATTGCTCATTTCGCCCGATGGATCTCACATCCCGTTGGCATTCAAGCTTAACTTTGAAGTCACCAATAACCAGGCCGAGTACGAGGCTTGCATTGTAGGCATGGAGGCAGCCATCGAAATCGGCATAGAAAAACTGGAAGTTGTAGAACTTAGTTGTGTCTCAAGCGAATGGTGACTGGAAGGTTAAGGAAGAGAAGTTGAAACCATACCATCAGGATCTCGAAGACCTTATCCCTCACTTCAGCAAGGTGACATTCACTCATGTCCCGAGGTTCAAAAATCAGTTTGCAGACGCTTTGGCAACATTGGCATCAATGATCGAGATCCCTGTTGGCATAAAGTTAAGACCAATTGTGATAGAACAAAGGGATATTCCAGTACACCAGCACGTCATGGTGGTCGACGAGCCCGATGATGGCCATCCATGGTATTATGACATTTGGAGGTACATAGAAAGAGGAGAATACCCCGTGGGAGCGAACAAGGGAGACCGAATCGCTCTCCAGAGGATGGCAACTCAGTACATTCTATGCGGGGGAAACTTATATCGAAGATCGCCCTGTGGCACACATAAGCTCTGCATCCATGGAGAAGATGCGAAGAGGGTAATGGAAGAAGTTCACGAGGGTGTATGCGGTCCTCACATGAGCGGCATAATGCTTGCAAAGAAGATTCTCAGGCAGGGATACTTCTGGTCCACCATGGAAACAGAATGTGTAGAGTATGTGCGAAGGTGTAAAAAGTGCCAAATTCACGCCAATCTCATGCATGTCCCGCCGCACGAGCTGCAACAAATGACCTCGCCATGGCCCTTCTCGACGTGGGGAATTGATGTCATCGGGAGGATAGTGCCGGCAGCATCCAATGGTCACAAGTTCATTTTGGTAGCCGTCGATTATTTCACGAAATGGGTAGAAGCTGCTTCCTACACCACTTTGACTGCGGTTCAAGTTGCACATTTCATCAAGCAAAACGTCATTTACCGGTATGGAGTCCCCCAGGCTTTCGTATCTGATAATGGGGTTCATTTCAAAGGACGGGCCCGGGAAGTTTTGGATGAATTTCAAATCCAGGTGCAGAAATCGACGATTTATCGGCCGCAGACCAATGGCGCTGTGGAAGCGGCAAACAAGACGATCAAGGCCATTCTGGAGAAAACTATTCAATCAGCAAGGGACTGGCATGAACAACTACCCCTGGTTTTATGGGGGTATCGTACATCGGTGCGAACACCAACAGGAGCAACCCCTTACTCTTTGGTTTATGGAATGGAAGCAGTACTTCCCATCGAGTTAGAAGTCCCATCTCTTCGGACCATGATTGAATGTGAAGTTCAAGAGGCAGAGTGGTTGAGTAACCGATTTGAAGAGCTTATGCTATTTGATGAACGCCGGTTAAGGGCTCTTTACCACATCCAAGGGTACCAACGAAGGATTGCACGGGCATTCAACAAGAAAGTGAAACCCAGGAACTTGGTAGAAGGTGACATGTTTTTGAAGGAAATTCGGGCTTCGGTTTACGACCCACGAGGAAAATTTTGACCAAAGTGGTCCGGGCCGTACATTATCAAGACCATCCTTTCCGGAGGAGCTACGCAACTCATCGACTTGGACGGAAACGAATTCTCAACCTTGGTCAACTTGGATCAACTCAAGCGCTATTACCCCTGAGAGAAGCTCGCTAGGCTGAAAACCGCAAGGGCGGGCAGTCCTAGGCAAAAATTAGAGCAAAGCCTGCTAGGATGAAAACCCGTCAGGGCATCCTAGGCAAAAGTTAAGGCATACAATAAATGAGCTCGCTAGACCGAAAACCCGAAAGGGCGGTTCTAGGCAAAAGTTAGAGCGCAAAAGGAGAGTGTTAAAACCAGAGCGAACCCTACCCTGAACTACGTCATGACCTGATTCCTTCGCCAGAAGGATACGTAGGCAGTCTCACACTGAGGCCCGGTCACGATCCATCAAAATAAAAATCCAGGTTGAGAAGACTTGAAGAACAAAAGTCGAAAAGGGGAAAACCCTCCAAGACTCATTTTTATTAACACGATTACTTCTACTACATAAGGTTGAGCAAAGCTTTCATAACAAAAGAAGTACGACGTAATAAAAAGGGGTCCACAATTTATTCAACGGTCAGGGTGGTAGGATTGAGTCAGTTTCCGTGAACTCCGGCTCTTGCAGCAATGTCCCTCCTAAGCCATTTCTGATAGCTCCCGCGCATCGCCACAGAAGGGTAGGGATGTGCGTCGGTCACCTCTCGAGTCCTCCAGAAACGCTGGTAATAGCAAAGAACTGAATGTCCAAAGAAGGGCAAAACCACATCCACGAGAACCTCCGCAGGGGCCTCTTGCCTCAAACCGAGCTGACGCTGAATGCGGTAGGGGATGTAGAAAGTAAAAGCTCAAAAACCATCAAGGACGACCCACTGAGGGCCCATGTAGTGCACTGTCATGGGAGGAAGATCCAGCCATCGACACCTCCAAGCAATGGTCTCCGCTCGCCGGTGCCTGAGAAAATCGACCCACTCGGCCCTGCTCCTATCCTCAAACTCAAAGCATCGCTGAGAGAGTAACCTCGCCTCGTATGCCCAGTTGCCAGGAGGAATGGTCAGTACGTTCACCTTATCGCAAAGCCAAATCTGTGGGAAGAGAGAAAACAAGTGAGAAGCCTTAGATAACCAAGCCGAGCGTTGAGGTAAAATGAGAACGTGGGAGAAACCCGAAAAAGGAGAGCTGAGTGAGAAGCCAACCTGTAGGAGAAGTGGACTGCCCCCGAAAGTCTCAGTCTCTCCAGAACAAACCTTGTCCGAACCAATCAATGTCTCGACCAAAACCATCGGAATCACGTCCTTTCGAGCCTCGACCGAACAAATGACATCGGCTAATGCCGAGCTAGCTTGACCGGCAGAAAGAGATAGGCCGCGAGCAAGCACATGCAGAGAGCAGTCATGCGCGAGTCTGATAAATCATGTCTCTAAGATCGCCAGAGGAGAGAATAGCTCGATAAGGCGCATGGCATTAAGGTGGCCATTCGACCAAGTAGCGAGCGGCATTATCGCTCACCCAAGGGCCGCGACCAAGACTCTATAAGCACTCTCGCGGGGAACGATGACCTCCCCCGAGCCAAAACCCCCAAGGTATGCACGGAACTCCTCGACAGTGGGACACAGCTCCTGATCGCCAAATCGGAACACGTGAACCTCCGGATCCCGGAAACTCACGGCTGCCCTCAAAAGCTCGGGACGAAGGCGAATGTTGCGAAAGTACCTCATGGAGTAGAAACCGTGAGCTCGAAAGTTGAGCCAATCGACACCTTCCATAGAAGCCAACCATGGACGAAGCAAACCAGTGAGAGAAAGAGCCATTTCAAGGAACAAAGAAAGAAGACAAGACTTGGATGAGGTGTGGAGAATATAGAATGAGAGAGCCTGAATTTATAGGAGAGGTAGAAGGACAACTTCAACTTTCAAAGAGCCTCGGGTTTCAAAAGCGCAAATTTTCCATGAGTCCAACATAGGGAAAAGCTTGGTCAAGTCCTAAAAGGTTCAAAACAGACATGCATTGGTTCAGAAATGCCATTGCATGGGTCAAACCTCAACCCCCGAGCAATCTGCCTTGGAAAGCAGCAAAATTGGAATCTGTCAGGAAAATTATCTGTCAGGAAAATTACCTCGCGCGGCATGTTGAAACCAAGGAAATTCCACGGCAGAGTGATTGAGGTACCGTGGGGTAGATCTTCATCCGCGCGGCACCTTGGTCTATCCGCACGGAAGGTTGAGTCTGCATTTCTGCAGTTTTTGACAGCAACACCTCAAGATAGAATCAAGGCCCTACAAAGCACCAACCAGCACCTAAACACACTCTAACGGGTATTTGGGACTTCATGGATGTTTCGTTTCAAGATAACTCCTGGTATTCGCCGTCGCGGCACGAAAACTCGATGAAATCCGCTTCCTAAGCCATGTCAAGGAGTCAAAATCCGTTTTAGGTCATTCTAAGCCGTTCTTTCAAGTCCTACAGGTCATAACGGTCTAAAGTGACTTAGTCCAAGCTTCGGTTCCTGTCCAAAGTCAAAACTCGAGAATGTCACATGTCGAAATCAACATTTTCCTACTTTTTCGAGTATATTCCAACGGCAAAGTCAAGTTTCCGAGCCTCATAGCGAGATCAAAAGGTCGTTATTGCCTTATGCTCGTGTCTGGAGTCAGTCTTGTATATAGAGTCGATTTTACCAAGGTTTACCTAGTTGCTTTCTTTGATTTCTATTTCACTGTCAATATGCTTCAATCATTAATACATCCCTCATCACGAACCTCACATTCGGTTCAGCGGTTGGTTGCACACCCTGGTTAATGTTTTTAGTCATTCAATTTTCTTCATACGAACAAAAGGAGATTGAATGGCATAAACAATAAAAGAACGAAATCTCTGTATAAATCCAAAGGCATCCATGAGTCGAAGTACAAAAAGGGGCACAATGACCCAATGATCGAAGTCCTATCTACCAGGGGCAAACAGGCGCCCTACAAAAGAAGCACGCAGGCTCTGTCAAAAACACAAAACAAAAGAGGAGCTCAACTCTCATCCTCGTCCTCGCCCTCGCTCTCTCCTCCCCTCTACGGAAATCTCCTCGTCCGCAGGAGAGGTGCTCGCCGCCGAGTGCCGGCCGCCCTAGGCACAAGATGTCTCTGAGGTGACCTCTGTGTCAACGTCTCAGAGGCTCGGTGTATCGTCCTCGAAACGCCGATAGGCTCGCCTCGCCCCTACAGAGCGTCGTGGTTCTCTTCGACGCCGGCCTCCCGTGAGCCGGCAGAGACTGTCATACTATCGGGCGGACGGACTTCCACCGCAACCCTCGTGTAGCCCTCCTCTGGCCTGCAATGGTATAAGCATTCATATGACATTTGCATCATAATCATAATATAAGCGGTAGAAGTAAAGCAAATGATTAAAGTTCGAGAGTGTACTATCGACCCGCCAACGCGAGGCAACACCTCTGGAGGGTGGCCCATGGCGTATTGCCTCACCAACTGTTCCAGGCCCATCATGGCCTCCGCCATCTCCTTCACGCACTGGAGGAGCTCGCAATGAAGGAAATTGATCAGAATATGCAAGCAGAGCAAATGTACAGAAGATTGAAAACATGTTATACCTGAGCAAGGAACCCCGGAGCCTCAACAGGAGGACGTGGCACCGCGACCACACCAGGGGACTCCACTGAGGGGTCGCCACGCCCACCGCCCAAGAAAGGCGAGGAGGCTAGCACCGCTCGAACTGCGCCCTGCCGCGACCTGCATCGCTGCGGCCTCCGTCTCACTCCAACGACTCCGCCGCTTATCCTCTTTCTTTCCTTCCTCCTCCAAAGCACTCTCGTGCCGCTGTGTCGCCTCCCAAGTAGCACGTATCCCTAGACCCGCCATCAGGGTACTGAGAACAGTAATCTGCGTAGTCCGCCGCAAGGCGGCCTGCCTCGAAGAAGCGGTTCTAACTTCGAGTGGCCGCGTAAAGCTGCTCGACCTCCTCTGGGTGTACTGGTCCGTCCCTTCGCATTGTGGCCGAAGCGACCAGGGACTCAAACGTCCGACCTCAACGATCGGGCGTGACACTTTGGTCACCCAAGTACCATCGCTACCGTAGTGGGGACTCGGTAGCACTTCTCCCTGGCAACCACCCTACTCAGTGCAATATAGGGGATCTCGGCGGTTCCACACCCGCCAGTGGACTTGCCATTAAGGATAAGCAATGTCAAAGTACTGTTTATATAAAGATGAGCAGAAATAGAAACGAAAGTGCTTTGATACTTGATCAGACGCAGCTCGTCCAAGTATAGGCGGAAGGCATCCAACTTGCCTCTTCCCTCTTCACGCCCTTGTACTGTCGACCAGCGTAGGGCTCGAGGAAGTATCGTGTCGTCAGAACACGTGGTCTCGGGAAGGTACATCCCTATCACCTCGCACGTCCAAAGCTGCAATTCAAGACATGCAAAGTTAGCACAAGATATACATTGAATAGATACAAATGGAAAAGCTAACTGCTCGTAAGAAAGGAAACGAAATATACCTCCTAGACCCCTCAAGTAGCCTCCGAGGCTCACTCCGCTCCGCGAGACAAAGAGCCCATGAAGGCGTAGCACGCCCCCAAAGCTGCTACGCCCCAATCAGCAGGCGATCTCCCCGACGGCCCTCAAGGCCGGGAGAAGCGAAAGGTGTACCCGTTTGCGTGTTGGGAAACAAAGACGCACCGAGTAAGTACAAGCAGAAGCACCTCGCCATCTGCTCCTCCTCCCCTGTCAGCCAGGAGCCTCTCCGTCCAAAACCTCAAGAGCCGGGCGATTTCGCGTCATCCCCTCCGCCCTCGGCTCGTGTCCCGATCGCTCGGCTGAACGCCGCCTCCACGTGGTAGCGTTAAAGGGAATAGGGTCACCTTCGACCTCTGAGACCGGTGATCGCCGTGAAGTCCAACGGCGTCACGGTCACTCACCAAAAGAGAAGTGGAGGGTGTTTGTCGTATCCCACCACCTCTCGGCAGAGCCCTCACCACCGAGCGGTCGTTGCACACGCCCGCCAAAGACCCTACAAACTCCCCGAAGCCCGCCTGCTTCACTATCTCCCGCGAAGCCTCAGGCAACCTCTCTCAAAGCACAGCCACCGAACCTCCGTAGCACGAGAGCGAGATCGCTTGTTGCAACAAATCAACAATATTCAATGAAATGTGCATGGCATACAATACAAGTTGGTGTACTTAGATGCAATAAAATGGAAATACGATGCATTGGAATTTGAAATACAGAAATTTAAAGTATACCTGCCTCGGCGCAAAGAAAGGTGCCGCTGAGGTCTCAAGACCAGAGCCTCGTCGTAAGTCGGCCACCTCGGAGTGTAATGGTCGAAAAGTGAAGGCACCACCACGTCCTGAAACGGCACGTAGGCCGCCTCGTCATAGGGCCCTCGCCAGTGTCGCCTCAGCCACCACAGTGACGCGAGGAGCCACCACCCCTCCGGCCTCCTCGGCTCGCCTCTCCTCGGCCTCTGGCTCTCCAACACCCCCAGTCCCAAGCCCGGCCTGAAGATCCGCCTCACGGGCCGCAAGTAAAGCGTCCCCCAACCCGGGATACCCCCGCACTAACTCCAATACGTCCTCCATGGACGCCGTCGCTAGGTAGTCGCCCATGCCTACGGGGCGTGACGACCCTGCACCTACGCCACTGCCCACAAACAAGGGCGGCGTGTCCTCCACTACCGGCTCCACCCCTGGCTCCACCACCGGCTCGTCCTCAACGATGGGGGCCTTCCCCAAGTCAGTCCGAGGCTCTCTCACAGGAGAAGCCTCCGTCTCCTCTACCACCCGGTCTAAACCACCACCACCGTGACCCTCCGTGGTCCTCTCCTCCATGCTGGCCGCCGCCTCCGACCGGCCCGAAACCCCAATGTCGCTCCTCGACTCCACTGCACCCGGAGTCTCCACCTCCTGACCATATCCGGCCACCACTACACTGCCACCATCGCCACCGCCACTACCGACCACCGTGGCAGCCATGGCCGCGGTCTCCCCGACCAATGCCGGCTGCCCAGAGGCCTCTGGCTCAGCCCCAACTGTCGTGCCACCCTCCGAAAGAGCAGGAGACGGTGTAGCCCCAGCCCAGAGTGATGTACCGTCAACGGGCATGTCACTCCGCTCCATGATCACAATATGTGAGAGGGAGAGAGTAACTGAGAGAGAGAGTGATAGAGAGAGAGAGAGCAGACGAGAGAGAGAGCAGACGAGAGAGGGAGAGCAGACGAGAGAGAGAGAGTGACCGAGAGAGAAAGAGAGACGTTGGGAGAGAGAGAGAGAGATAGCAGAGAACAGAGAGAGAGAGGGAAATTCGAACGTGCGAGGTGTACTGTGTACACCTCGCGTATTTATATACCCCCCGAACCGGTTCGCTTGAAGATCAACTCTGGATCGGGTTCACAGCTAGAATAGCCGCACGGCACCTTAGCATAGGCGCACGGCACGTCGAATGAACAGGCAGTACTTGTAGTCCGAGGTCCCGTGCGTCCCAAAAACATCTGCGCACGGCGTGTTATTTCGGCTATTTTGCTTTCTCAAGACAGTTTGTGGCAGACTGTGTTTGATTCGTTTAGATTCGTATGAGATAAGAAGTTTGAATGCGGAAGAATGGAAGAAGAAAGGGACTTTTTCATTAAATAAAAACCCGGGGTTTCCCCCGGGGATCATGGCATTACATTTTTTTCAAAAAAAAAAAAGAAAAACAAACAAAAGAAAAACAAGACAGTGGGCCTACTGCCCTTCTTCCTCCTTCTTCTTCCTCCTCTCCTCTAGCCCCCGTCTCAATCGCTCGCCCCGTCCGAACGGCCGTCCGAACCGTTCGGATTCCCCTCGGAATCCTCCACAATGTCGTCAGACCCGCGCTCCGGTGCAAACTCGGGGTCATGCTTGTCATCAAGTTGGTCAAATGCAAAGTCCTGCAAGTTGGAGACGGCACGACGAAGGGTACGGATGGTGGTGATCAATCGCGCGATTTGTTCGTTGAGCTGTTCGATTTCCCCCCGGAAGAAGGCCATCTCGGCTTCGAGAGACGTCACCCGGGCTGCTAAATCGTTGTTCGCCATCCGAGAACCTTGAGAACAGCCTGCTTTGAGAAGAGAGAAGAATATAGAAAGACTTCAGAGATTTTGTTGATAAGTGCATAGATTAAGGCACCCCCTCCCCTTTTAAAGAAACCCCGGCCGACGAAAGGGCACGCCTGAATTAATGGCGCCCTCAAGCCTGTCAACTGTCCTCGGAAATCGAAAGGGTGCTTAGAAGAACGAGGTGTCGCGCGCCTCTGACCTTACCCGCACGGCACCCTGGCTTCAGGAGGTTTAATGCTTTTCTCGAAAATTGATCCAACCAGCCACTAATATCCTCTTGGAAACTCAATCCCCAGCCGTTTTAACCCCTAGAATGTTGTGCATCGGTTAGAGTGCCATTTAATCCTCCGGGAATTGGCCGTATTTGTCTTTTCCTCGGTATCCGTCCTCCGGGACTTGCCGTGATCGGTCTTCGGATTTTTAGTCTGACGTTTTTAGCTCGACATATTTTCCCCAGCAGGTCAAAAATTCAATTTTCGCCTTCCGAGAGCTCGTCTTAAAAATTCAAAAATTCAATTTTCGCCTCCCGATGGCTCGTCTCAAAAATTCAATTTTCGCCTTCCGAGGGCTCGTCTCAAAAATTCAAAAATTCAATTTTCGCCTCCCGAGGGCTCGTCTCAAAAATTCAAAAATTCAATTTTCGCCTTCAGAGGGCTCGTCTCAAAAATTCAATTTTCGCCTTCCGAGGGCTCGTCTCAAAAATTCAAAAATTCAATTTTCGCCTCCCGAGAGCTCGTCTCAAAAATTCAAAATTCAAGTCAAAATTCAATTTTCGCCTCCCGAGGGGTCGTCTCAAAAATTCAAAAATTCAATTTTCGCCTTCCGAGGGCTCGTCTCAAAATTCAATTTTCGCCTTCCGAGGGCTCGTCTCAAAAATTCAAAAATTCAATTTTCGCCTCCCGAGGGCTCGTCTCAAAAATTCAAAAATTCAATTTTCGCCTTCCGAGGGCTCGTCTCAAAAATTCAAAAATTCAATTTTCGCCTCCCGAGGGCTCGTCTCAAAAAATTCAAAATTCGAGTCAAAATTCAATTTTCGCCTCCCGATGGCTTGTCTCAAAAATTCAAAAATTCAATTTTCGCCTTCCGAGGGCTCGTCTCAAAAATTCAAAAATTCAATTTTCGCCTTCCGAGGGCTCGTCTCAAAAATTCAAAAATTCAATTTTTGCCTTCCGAGGGCTTGTCTCAAAAATTCAAAAATTCAATTTTCGCCTCCCGAGGACTCGTCTCAAAAATTCAAAATTCGAGTCAAAATTCAATTTTCGCCTCCTGATGACTCGTCTCAAAAATTCAAAATTCGAGTCAAAATTCAATTTTCGCCTCCCGAGGGGTCGTCTCAAAAATTCAAAAATTCAATTTTCGCCTTCCGAGGGCTCGTCTCAAAATTCAATTTTCGCCTTCCGAGGGCTCGTCTTAAAAATTCAAAAATTCAATTTTCGCCTCCCGAGGGCTCGTCTCAAAAATTCAATTTTCGCCTTCCGAGGGCTCGTCTCAAAAATTCAAAAATTCAATTTTCGCCTCCCGAGGGCTCGTCTCAAAAATTCAAAATTCGAGTCAAAATTCAATTTTCACCTTCCGAGGGCTTGTCTCAAAATTCAATTTTCGCCTTCCGAGGGCTCGTCTAAAAATTCAATTTTCGCCCTCCGAGGGCTCGTCTCAAAAATTCAAAATCCGATTTCCGCCCTCCAAGGGCTCCTAACGCCTCTTCGTCTCCCGAGCCACGGCCCAAAGGGCCTAACGTCTCTTTTCGCCTCGATTTCTGCCCCCCGAAGGCTCATCTCAATTTTCGCCTCCCGAGGGCCTGTCTCAGGTTTTTCAATACTCTGCATGATACACGGCACCGCAAGCACGCTTTTGCATGAGTTTGTCCTCTGGAACTTGTTCTCTCGCATTGCATTGTCCCGATTGAACTACGCTGGTCTGATCCCTACAATGGGGTACGTAGGCAGCTCCCCGAGCGCGACCACCATCTTATTTACTTGCATTTTTCATTTTGTCCCTCTTCAAAGGTGCTAGAGCAACGGATTGGGATGCCTATTCTTTAAGCGTCACTCGTACCAAACAATGGTATCCGAGTTACGTTAAAGAGGGACTACTGTAGACACCCCAATCCGGACCTCGGAAAGCCTTTGTCCACCCCGATGATGAAATAGAGGAAACGATACCTTCGTCAGCTTGAAAAAGGATCTCCCTAAACCCAAAGAGAACCAAAAACCTGAAAAGCCCAGATAAAAGCCCAACAAAGGCCCAAAAGAGCCCTGGACCGAAGGAAGAGGAACCGTGCGAGGCTGGATTGAAGCGCACGGCAACCTGAAATTCAAGGGTAGCCGTGCGCGGCACACTTGAACCGCACGGCACCTTGAGCAAAAAAGCTGACTGGCTCAGAAAGCTGTCGGCCACGCCAGTTTGAGCCACAGCTGATGACTGGCTCAGCCGAAAATGCACTTCTGGCCCGCCCAGAAAATACCTCCACCATTTGAATTCAAAATCCTTGGCCCTTTGCCTATAAATTAACTCCTCCACTCAAGGGAAAGGGGTCCCTCTTGGCCTTTCTTTTGAGTTACTCTCTTGCCTTCATCTTGGCTTTCTCACTCTACTTCCTCTCTCTAAGTTTCTACACCCACTTTCTTGTTTCCATTTCCATTTCCAAGCCTTAAAGAATGTCATTCCCAAAAGGCCTTCTTTAAGTGCTCTCATCCACTCCCCTCTCATCATTGAAGTTGATCTTTCATTAACTTCAAAGCCCCATCACCCAAAGCACCTAACCTTCCCTTACACCCATACTCCTTTTGTCTCATTTGACCTCTTCCATCAACACCCGTGATGACCCATCTACACCCTCGCCTCGAAGATCCTTGATCAAGCTCGAAATCAAAGGTATAAACTAGTTTCCTCGGACTAGACTCCGTTTTGGTCCTGAGGGGACCTTTCTGTCAGTAGGTCTAACCCCCTTTTGGTTAGATCTTGACCAAAAACCATTTTTCAGAAAACCAAACAGACACTGTGCTGAGGTTGAGAAACCGTGCGATCTGTCGCTCAGACGCGCGGCATCCCGACCCGCAGCGCACGGCATAGTATACACTAATGCTATTGTGAACAGGCTGCCTGGATCTGAGTTTTCCTCCGCTGTGGTTACCTGTTTTTGCTGTTTACTGTTTCTGTAGCTCTTAAAATAAGACCATATCTACAAGCCATGTTCCGGCTCTTCTAAAATCTTTTCAAGATCATCCCAAATGTTCAAAAACGTTGAAAGCTACTTTTAAACTATGTTTTGAGAAGGATAATGACGTTCTTGGGATGATCTGACCGCCGTGAGGCTACTCATGAGTTTTCAAAAGATCTACAGAGAAAGCAGTGAGCTAAATAATGTTTTGAAAGACTGCAACAGTCTGACAGCAGAGCAGGTGCCACGCACGGCATGTTGAGATGCCTCGCGCGGCATCTCAGGGTGCCGTGAGCGGTATTCTGAGGTCCAAACAGTCTGTTGAATGTTATTTACTTCCATTTATTCATATCATTTTATCACGACTGTACAGATAGCACCACCTGCACGTCAATGTGATATATTTCCCGTGTCCCTTCCCCGTTACGTGCTTTATTAAAGAGTTTGATATTCCAAATAATATTGAAGATTCCCCCCCCTCTTTAAAACATCAAGTAGAGACCGGTCTTACCGGGCGAATGGGGTGCTTTTTAAAGAAAAACCTTCCTCATTCGTAATGTGGCTCCCGAACCCATCATCTTAACGTTTTCGCTAGACCAAAAGCCTTACTTTTTCAAATCAAACTCTCGGTTTCTCGGGTGACCCATCTCAAAAAACCCGAGTGGCGACTCTTCGAGCGCAAGCACTTCTTCGGGCGCGGGAGCCCACACCTGAGTTCTTCTATTCCGTCTCCCTGATCGGCCATGGGTAAAGGGCTTTCGGACGGGATTGAGGCTATGGGTTCTTCTACCACGGGTTCTTCTAGCAACGGTTGTTCTTCCTGCGCAACTTGGACTTCAAACAGCGGGGTTCCTTCCAGTGTGTCTACGCGAACTAGTCTTTGGGACAGACGAAACCAATTGGGTACAGCTTCTTTTCTCCGCAGGCAATCAATGTTGGCAGCACTGACAACAAGTCAAAAGGGAGCAACTCAAAACCGATCCGAATGCTCACCCTACTTCTACCCATCTCCTAGAAACAAGGCCTAGGACCTACCGTGGCTTGAATCTCACTTAAGACGTTTGTACAGAAGATTTCCGATAGTCCGGGTAGGTGCCGTCAGGCAGGTTAAATTCCGAACTGGTCAGAACCAGAGCCAATCTCCTTATCGTGACCATCCGAGACAGAGCAATGTGACTACCGGAATCCAGATACGCGCGCACTTAAGGCTAGACCCAAACCAGGGGAGCCGTTCGGGCATGGCAAACACCGAAGGTATCACAAACTCCATGGATTTAAGGTCTCCTAGACCGACCGGAGGGCCCTAAAGGTTTCTGAGGGAGCCTATTCCTCTAGCCCACAAGATGCAATGGTGTGTGAATGATGAGTGTGTAAAAAAAAAAAAAGCACATAAGCAGGATATAACACATAAGTCCTAGCCATGGGTTCCTGTCTTAGTTGGGAAGGTTCTACGATTATGTACAAGTGCAAAGGCTGGTTTTGGTCTCAGAAGGGTTCCCCGGACTAGAGCCAAGATGTACTACCCCATATCGAGTGTATTGCAAGACAATGGTCGAACAGCACGATGGCTCATCATAGTCGAGGGTTGTTAGGCGTTCCGGGAGAGCTTGTCACCGGTAAACCGGGCAAGATAGCCGAAACACGCTAGCGAGGCTTGTGCGGTGCAAAGTGTACAGGATAAAAGAGCTTAATCTTCCGAAAAATATTTGAAAATCCCCCTTTTGAAAACACCTTTCAAGTCTGGCCCTCTTGCTCACTCAATACTTTCGTACATTTTTTTTTTAAAAAAAAGTATTGAATAAAAGTCCCCAGCGGAGTCGCCACTGTGGGCTCCCGTGCCCTCGTTCGAAAGAGTCGCCACCCGGATTTTTGAGATGGATCATCCGAGAAATCGAGGAGTCGTTTGAAAAAGGCTTTTGGTCTAGCGAAAACGTTGAGATTTCGGGTTCGGGAGCCACATTACGAATGGGGAAGGTTTTTTTTTAAACAGCACCCCACTCGCCCGGTAAAACCGGTCTCTAGTTAGTGTTTTCAAAAGGGAAAATCCTCAAGTATCATTTGAAAGATTAAGTTCTTTAATAAGAGCACATAGCGGGGAAGGGACATGGGGAATATATCACGTTGACGTGCATGTGGTGCTATCTGTGCAGTAGTGGTAAAATGATATGAACAAAAGAAATAAACAATTATCAAACTGTCTGGACCTCAGCCGTACTGTTCACGGCACCTTGAGCTGCCGCGCGCGGCACCTCAACACGCCGTGCGGGGTAGCTGCTCTGCTGTCAGATTGTTGCGGACTTTCAATACATCATCTAGCTTATTTCTATCTCTGGATGTCTCTTGGAAAACTCATCAGAAGCCTCGTAATAGTCAGATCATCCCAAAGATGTTGTTATCTTTCGCAAAATATGGTTTTAAAACGGTTTTTGACATATTTGATCATTTGGGATGATCTAGGAAAGCTTTTGAATAGCCAAAACATGGTTTGTAGATATGGTCTTATTTTAAAAGCAACAAAAATAGTGAACAGAGGATACAGATAGCCACAACAGAGGAAAACTCAGATCCAGACAGCCTGTCTAAGATAATACCAACATGTAAGGTGCCGTGCGATGGGGGTCAGGGTGCCGCGCGCCTGATGCACAGGCCGCGCGGTTCCCCGACCTCAGCACAGTACTGGTTTTTATTTTGTGAAAATGGGTTTTAAGTCAGGATCTAACCAAAAGGGGTTAGATCTGCTGACAGGAGAGTCCCCTCAGGACCAGAACAGGGTCTAGTCCGAGGAAACTAGTTTTTACCTTTGGTTTCGAGCTTTGATCAAGGATCGTAGGTGCAAGGATGTGGATGGACCGTCACGGATGTAGATGGAGGAGGTTGTATAAGACAAAAGGGGTATGGGTGTGAGTGAAGGTTAGGTATTTTGGATGGTGAGGGCTTTGAAGTTGATCTCTCATCAACTTCAATGATGAGTAGGGAGTGAGTGGAAGCACTTAAAGAATGTCTTTTGGGAATGGCATTTTTCAAGACTTGGAAATGGACATGGAAATAAAGAAAGTGGGTATGAAAACTAGAGAGAGAAAGCTTATGGAGTGAGAATGCCCAAAGCAAATGAAGCCAAAAGAAAGGCCAAGAGGGACTCAAAAGAAGGGCTCTTTCTCCCTTAAGTGGAGGGGTCAATTTATAGGCAAAGGCCAAGGATTTTGAATTTCAAGTGGTGGAGGTATTTTCTGGGCAGGCCAGAAGTGCATTTTCGGCTGAGCCAGTCATCAGCTGTGGCTCAAACTGGCGTGGCCGACAGCTTTCTGAGCCAGTCAGCCTTTTTGCTCAAGGTGTCGTGCGGCTCAGTTTTGCCGCGCACGGTCCCTTGAATTTCCAAGGTGCCGTGCGCTCTAGTGCCAATCCGCACGGTACCTCTTCCTTCGGTCCAGAGTCTTTTGGGTTTTGTTTGGGCTTTATCTGGGCCTGTCAGGTTTTTTGGGTTTTTGGGTTTTTGGGCTTAGGGAGATCCCTTTTCAAGCTCGCAAAAGGTACCGTTTCCTCTGTTTCATCATCGGGGTGGACAAAGACCCTCTAAGATCCGGATTGGGGTGTCTACACTCGCCCAATCCGAAGATCGGTCTCTACTTAGGCATTTTGCAAATGATTGTGATTCAATTTCTTCTTTAATCAATTTTAAGCCAATTAGGGCGGGGGAACAGTTAATCGGGGATTTAAAACTGTAACACATTTGCAGGATATGTTTGAATATGGCATGGAATGAATGTATGGGCTACCACAGCCCCGGGTGGTTTCGGGGCGACCCATTAGGAAACGCCACGCCTTTTAGAATCGAATTGAAAAAGTTTGAAGAGTCGCCACCCGGATTTATGGTTTGCCATCCGAGAAACCGTTTTGATTTGAAAATGATTGATTGAATTTGAAAACCAGAGATTTGTTTGAGGGTTCGGTCTCTACTAAACGTTTATGGGATTTTTCAAAAACATTTTGTTTCATTAAACAAGTAGCAGGTATCCAGGAGTGTATCAAGTAAAGAGGGGTGCATGCATGTGCATGTGTATAGGAAATGATAGAAATGATGAAGAAATGCAAAATAACAGAAAACTGGGATCCTATCACTGGCTTCACTCTCTAGCGCTCGGGAGCACTCCCAAGCGCTTGGGAGTATTACATGCTCAACCTGCAGATTGTGTTAGTACGAACAATATACAGTGCTGCAACTATGAACTAAGATGTTATTAAACGCTGTGAGCTCAGCAGAGGGCTTGGTGAACTGGAATAAGACTCCAGTCTTCCAAGCCATGCATCCTTGCTTCTCTAAAAAGCAAATTTACAGTTCTAAGAGATAAAAAAGGGACGCATGCATGGACATCCAAAGGCAGGAGGAGGATCAAACGGGAAGGAGGATGGACTGAGGTTGCATGCAGACACTCCCGAGCGCTTGGAAGCGATCCCGAGCGCTTGAGAGTGATCTACACCCCAGGACTGATTTTAATCAGCCAATACCCTCATTGTAGTGTTCTGGTACACCAAATCTTGTATTTTTGAAGTATGAAAATTCCTCCTTTTAAATCTTGAATAAAACACTTTTGCATGCCCTTAAATGAAGGTAATCTTCTTTATTTTGCTCTAAAAAGAAAAGATCGTCTGCACCAGCACACCTCAAAAGAGTTGATTTGTTTGAAATCACGTTTCACTCCCCTTGCATGTCCACTTAAATACCCAAAAGAAGGAAAATGAGACTGGAGGCATTCTCGAGCGCTCAAGAGTAGTCCCGAGCGCTCGGGAATGCTTCCAGTAGGCTTAGCACAGAAAACACTTTTATGCCCCTTTGCTCTTGTAGTTAAACTAAGATCAAATGAGCTCACAACCAGTATGAGGAACTGGCATGAGCCCTTGATCCCCCTCAGAAAACAGAAAGGCTTGAAAAGCCTTGTATTATACCTTTTTCTTGTTGCTTGGACTATGCTTCTTGGTCTGTGCTTCTTGGACTGATTTGGATGCTTGAAAATGCTTAGAAAACAGTAGAAAGATGGAGTAATGGATGGGCTAGAAATTTGAGGCTTTGAAGTACTTGAAAATTGTTTGAAATTTCTTACAAAACACAAGTTTTGGAAAACATTTTGGGGAGGTTTAGAGGCTGAAAATCTCAGAGAAGAGCAGAGGGAGGGAGTGATATTTCGTGGTCCTTTGAATGTAGAAGATGGGGGTATATATAGGGGAGGGGAGAAAATGTTTGAATTTTGAAAAGAAAATCAAAATAAAATGGGAAAATGTTTTGGGGGGAGAAAATGCATCATGAGATGCTCTGCTGGCTCAGGCATGCTTGGGATATGCAGGTTTGAACGTTGAATGAGTTGAAAAGCCTGAAAAGCCATGGTCAAAGCCAAGCTCAACATGCATTGGTCTGTCAGCACTCCCAAGCGCTCCAGAGTGGTCTCAAGTGCTTGGGAGTGGCACTCCCGAGCGCTCTAGAGTGGTCTCGAGCGCTTGGGAGTGTCTGCCCAACTTCAGAAGGGTGCCACGGACACTCCCGAACTCGGTTTTGGGTGTTTTTTGAAGCGTTGGAAAGCTCATTAAGTCATCTTTCTAACCCAATTGGTTTCATTCAAAGTTATTTTATATGCTGAAATGTGTGCCAATTTTACCCTCAGGGTGTCGGGAAAAAGAGGATTTTGGTTTGAAAAAGTCCAAGAAGCATCGTTCAAGCTTTAGCCAAGGCCTATTTTGATTGCGTTTCATCATCGGGGAGCCTCAAGGCCACAAATTAAGGATAATTAATAGGTCCAAATTGGGGTGTCTACAGAATGGCAAATATGAAACGGGATAAAACTTAACCCTCTGATCAGAATAAACCAAGCTGCTCATGGAATAGGTGTATCACACATGACAGCCACCTTTGCAAGCATGGATCTACGTGCATGCAAAATGGACCATCGCGCGATACACCCACTCCCTCGCGCGAGTGTTCAAGTCTCACCACAGGTTGAATTTTATCCCCTTATGGGCTCTGGAAGGACCAGTGCACACCCAGGAGGCAAACCAAGCAGTTTATATGTACTGAAAGATTAACTAATTATTACAAATTATTATAAACAGGAGCTAAATAAATTGAAATACAACCCCTAAATAGTGGGGGTAACAAAACAGAGGCCAAAGACCAAGCTGCTCATGCAAGGGCAGTTACTGGACTCAGGAGGACCATCGCGCGAGACAGTGAGTCCCTCGCGCGAGTAACCTGACTGGACTTCCAGGAACTGCTTTACATGTTCTGAGCCCTGGTACATGTCCAGAAGTAACCCAGAAGCATTCCAACAAAGTAAATAAGCAATAAAAGCTAAGCTAAGAGTTTTAACATGCAAAACAGTGAGCTAAAGCCTAACATGCTCTGTAATAAACATAGACATAACAAAATCAAGAATATGTCCAGCATCCCAAACCCCACGTGGACTGTCGCGAGCAACTGAGAACAGTCGCGCGAGTGAGCGAGTCCATCGCGCGAGGGAGTGCTTGGCACGGATTCTTGTATTTCTGCTGACTTTAGGGCCAGGACTGGTATTGATTACCAGCCTTGGCCCTGCCAGTTCCCCTCAGAGATCAGAATAGAGAGCAAAACAAAGGTAAGCTATACCTTCGGCTTTTGAGGTTTGAAAAGTGTTTGAGCTTTGAATTAAGAGAGTGCTTGAGCTTTGAATTGAGTTGAGGTTGGATGCTTTTGAGTTGTAGATACAAGGTGTGAAAAATTAGGTGTAAGATTTTATAACCTTTTTTTCCAACCCAAGGTGTATGGATTTCTAAGCTTTCTTGTTTGATTTTTTTTGAACCCCTTAAAAAGACTAACACGGGGGGTATTTATAGGAGGCTTGGAAGGTGTAGGAGGGTGGCAAACAAGGCCCAAGGCCAAAATTTAGTTGTGAAGGCTTGCAAAAGGTGATAGGAAAGGTTGTTGTGAGGGTGCAGTGCCCAAAGCCTGCACTGCCACTGTTCTGGGGAAGAAAACGGGGTTTAAATAACCATGTAGACCCCCCAGGCAAGCAGCCAACTGGCTGAAAAAGGTGAAAGGGACTGCTCAAAACCATCGCGCGAGACACTGAGAGTGTCGCGCGAGTGTGCCACCTGTCGCGCGTGGGTCAACAGTCAAACATTTGACTTTGACCACACCTGGACAAGGAACACACTCGCGCGAGACAGTCACATACTCACGCGATGGTCAAATCTAGACCCAGGGTTGACTGATTTTCTATTTTCTTTTAAATGGTTTAAAGGGTTCAAAGGGGTTCAAAGGGGGTTCCGTACACACCGAGCTCAAACACTTGACATTTCCGAGGGATTCTTGATCCGTTTCATCATCGGGGAATCAAAAATCGTAAATAAACTAATCTGGAAGCCCAGATTGGGGTATATATATATATGTACCTAGTGATCTTACTAGATCTTTCAAATCAAGCATTCCCATTAAACTAATTCAATTAGCACATGTTTTCTTATTTTAAAAAACTAAGGTACTAAGTACTTATATTATATAATCCAATGTACTAATGCCTATTTTAATCTTTTAATCACATGGAAAATCTTGGAATTGACTAATTTAATATATCCTAGTACTTTGGCACGACTTAACCTATTGTCCAATGGATAATAATTCTCCTAGCGGTTATTAACCAATGGGTAATGCTAGAGAGTATTATACTTGTATAAAGTATATATGTACTTTTAATCATGTGTATATATCACTATATAATACTATATTTAAGTACTAATAAATCTAGTAATGTACTTTGATAGAATAAACTAAGTCTTCCTTTTGTCCAATGGGTAAAGATTTCCCTAACATTTATCGTCCAATGGTTGATATCTAAAAGGTTCAAAAGGTTCAAAAGGTTCATCTAGGGTTACAAGGCTCAAAAGGTTCAAAGGCCAAAAGGTTCATGAGGTTCACCTAGGGTTAGGAAGCAAATAGTAATTAGGTTAAACGGTTGTTAAGTTAACTAGTTGGTTAAAAGCTAACAAGGCTCGCTAAGTAGGATTTCCAACCAAGAGGTGAAATTTTAAGACTTAATACTAAAAACGGCGAGTATTCAGCAGTTAGAAGACGATTAAAACCTTCCAAGCGTAATTAAAAGATTTTTCGAATAATAACAACGAAATTTTTATTTAGTAAAAAATCAGAGTTGTTACATTTTCCATTCTGCATTAGCACGCATCCCAAGCCATCCCTAACAATTCTCTACATGTTTTGTTAATCAAATTAAGCCTCATCACTTGCTTAACAAGACGGGGTTAAAGTTGCTTTAGCCATCGAACAATTGCCTCGTTGTACGCTTTTGGTAAAGTTTCCACCGTAAATACCAACGCCAAATGCAAACTTATACCAAATCATCATGCGGGCCCATATCCTGCAGACGTTTCCTTGACACGTCCTTATTGAATCAGCATGCTTTCCTACCTAGCGACTTAAACTCGTTTCCAAAACTAGGTTACAACGGATCAACTCAAGCAGAATCACTCCTTAATTGTAGAGCGTAAGTACTCTATTTTCATCCGGGGAAAATCGAACATCCGTAAGCCCTACGATGACCTAAAAGCTCGAATGATTTGCGCAAAGGCAATGAAAAAACCTATACGGCCTGGGGAAAACAAGTCGTTGGTAGCGTCAGTTTCTTGTAGTCTACGCATAGTCGAAGCGTCCTTTCTTTATTTCTTACGAATAATGCAGGTGCTCCCCGGACTTGGTCTGATAAACCCCATATCCAACTGCTCCTTCAATTGGGTCTTGAGCTCCTTTAGCTCTGCAGGGGCCATACGGTATGGTGCCATAGAGATTGGGGCCATTCCTGGTTGGAGTTCTATGGAGAAGTTTATCTTTCTTGAGGTGATAAGCCATGAAGTTCTTCAGGAAAAACATCGGTGTACTCGCACACGGTGTGTGGTAATCCCACTTTCACTCTATCGGCTTCTTCTAGTTGGAGACTAGCTAGCCTTCCAAATAGTTGATTCTGCCACCTCGATCTTTTCGTTGTCGGACTCGTCGTATGTCTATCCCCCTTAAATTAGGAACGAGTCCTATCAGGGGTATATGTCGTCACTACCTTATGACGGAAGTCTCTGACCGCTCGATGTGCTAATAACCTATCCATTCCTAGGATTATGTCGAAATCTGCCATGTTGATCACTCTAAGGTCACAAGTTAGGCCTAGGTTGGCTACTTCTAGTTTGCACCCTCCATACACTAGGCTAACAGCTATACTCCCCCCCCCCCCCCCAACAGTGATGTCACTTTCACACCTGTACTTAGGGGTTCTATTTCTAGTGTTAGTGCAGTTACGTAGGTGGTAGATATAAATGAATGTGATGCTCCAGAGTCAAACCAAGCTTGCACGCAGGTACTATATAATAATAGCGTACCTTGGATCATAGAGGGATCATGATCCTGTTCCTCAGTCTGCAGCGCAAAGATACGCCCTCCAGTGCTTTGCTAGTTTCCCATGGGCTGCTTTCCCTTGTTTTGCCCATTTTGCTGCTGCGATGGGTTTCCAAGGTTTTGCTTCCCAAAAGTAGCCTATTCTGGTTGTTGAGCTCTCTAGTTTCTAAAGCTCCCATCCCCTCTCCTTTGGGGCTGCGGGTAGTTGCGCTTAATGTGGCCCATAGCCTGACAGTTGTAACACTGAACTGTAGCTATGTCTTGACCTCCCCTCTGCGGTTCGCCATGTCTTGGTGTAGCAGTCTTCCAAGGTTGGTTGCTTAGAGACGGGGTAAAGGGTCTGGTGGGGTAAGGTCCATGGTTGTTGTTAGGGTGTTCGGTTTGGATTGGTCCACTGGCGTTACAACATCAGTAGAGGTGGTAAAAGCTTATGCCACCACGACCCTTCGAACGGTTGTCAGCCCCACTCGAATCTTCCCGCCTTCTTATCTTCAGTTGCTACAGCGTTTGGGGCGTAATGGGACTGATAGAAAACGGAGAAACAGAGACTGAAAATATTGATCTTATTTCTGAATGAATTACAATGAGGTGAGTACACCTTTAAATAGAGAAAAGCTACGCCTAAGAAAGGAAGGTTACAAGATTTGATTACGATATGACTACCCTATGATTATGCTATGATTTGATTACGATATGATTACCCTATGATTATGCTATGATTTGATTACAAGAAGATAGAGAATATATATTCAAGATACAGAATATATATTCACACCCCCCCTCAAACTCAAGGTGCGAGGGCAGAGAGCACCGAGAGTTTGTCAAGGAGAAAGCGGAAACGAGCAGCAGTATGAGTCTTCGTGAAGAAATTTGCCAGCTGCAATGTGGAGGAGACGAAGGGTAAAGCAATGGTGCCAGACTGGAGATGCTAGCGTATGAAATGACAATCAATCTCAATGTGCTTCGTGCGCTCATGGAAGACCGAGTTGTGGGCAAGCTGAATAGCACTCTTATTGTCGCAGTAAAGAGGCGTAGGAGTAGTAACAGAGACCCCCATATCGGAAATAAGCCAGCGAAGCCAGACGATTTCAGAGGTAGCATGGGCCATGGCACGATATTCAGCTTCCGCGGTAGAGCGAGCAACAACAGATTGCTTTTTGCTTTTCCAAGAGATAAGAGAATCACCTAGAAAAACACAAAGGCCAGAGGTAGATTTGCGGTCATTGACATCACCTGCCCAGTCAGCATCAGCATAAGCATGGAGGGTTAAGCTTGATGTAGATGAAATCAGAAGGCACTGATGAAGGGTACCACGAAGATAACGGAGAATACGTAAGAGGGCAGCCTAATGCGTAGTCCGAGGAGTAGAGACAAACTGGCTAACAATGTGAACTGCATAAGAAATATCTGGCCGAGTAACCGTAAGATAAACCAAGCAGCCCACCAATTCGCGATACTCCGTAGGATCCTCAAGGGGGACACCATCAGAGGCAGAGAACTTGGCATGAAGTTCAAGGGGAGTATCAACAGCCTTTGTATCTGTGAGATGAGCACGGTGAAGGATATCAGTAACATACTTGGACTGTCCCAAAAGATACCCCTGAGGAGAGGAAGCAACTTCAATACCAAGGAAATAACGTAGCGAGCCCAAGTCTTTCATTTCGAACTCACGGAAGAGATGACTTTTAACTTCAGCAATAGCAGCAGAATTAGAACCAGTGATGATCATGTCATCAACATAAAGTAAGAGAAGTACTAGGCCATGAGAGGTGCGACGGAGAAATAGAGCAGAGTCATGCATGCTAGGTGTGAAGCCAATCTGAAGAACAACATCCTGGAAGCGTGAATACCAAGCGCGAGGGGACTATTTCAAGCCATAGAGAGCACGACGCAAGCGACAAACCATACCGGAAGGATGAGAGAAGCCAGGAGGAGGCCGCATATAAACCTCTTCAGAGAGATTGCCATTAAGAAAAGCATTCTTTACATCCAACTGAGAAAGAGGCCACTGATGCACTGCGGCCACTGAGATCAAGGTGCGAACAGTGGTCATTTTGGCAACAGGGGCAAAAGTTTCCTCGTAATCAATCCCATACTCCTGAGAAAATCCTTTAGCAACTAGGCGGGCTTTATACCATTCTAAAGAACCATCTGAATGAGTCTTAACCTTGTAGACCCATTTGCAACCGATTAAATTCTTACCATCCAGAAGAGAAACCAACTCCCAAGTCTGATTGTGAGCAAGAGCAGTAAGTTCAGCTTGCATGGCAGCCACCCAATTGGGATCATTGCAAGCTTCTTTATAGGACCTAGGCTCAAAATAAGTGTGAATGCGGGAAAGGAATGATTGATAAGAGGATAAGAAACAAGTATTAGTAAAGCCATATTTTACCGGTGGTTGACGATTGTCGCGGATGGGATACCGGCGGGCAGGCGGATCAGGATCCGTGGAGGCAGATTGAGGAGCAGTTGTAGAAGTTGGACGGGGGGTGTAGACCTGGGTGATCGGGGCACGAAGAGGTGATGCTGAGGGGGCTGTAGAAATATCAGATACCTCAAGAGTGGAGGTGTACTCTTCGAGAGGCACATCCATATCCATAGGAAAGGGGTCAATATGGATCAAGTCTTCTTTGGCTACAGGAGCAGTGCGAGGAGGAAGAGTAAAATAGGGAAGACGCTCTAAGAAGACAACATGCCTTGAAACATAAAGCTTTTTGGTCACAGGATCATAACACCGATACCCTTTTTGATTAATGCCATATCCCAAAAAAACACCTAAGACACAGCGGGCGCTGAGCTTAGTGCGGTCTTTCTTGGGGAGGAGAACAAAACAAGAAGAACCAAACACTCGAAGAAGAGAGTAATTAGGAGCCTGACTTTAAAGCCGCTCATAAGGAGAGCTACCAGAGAGGAGAGGGGTGGGCATCCGATTCAGGAGATAGGCTGCAGTGAAAACAGCTTCTCCCCAGTAACACGACGGGACGGAGGAAGACAGAAGTAGAGACCGAGCAGTATTAAGAAGGTGACGATGTTTTCTTTCAGCTCTACCATTTTGGGCAGGAGCGTCAGTGCAAGACGATTGGTGTATAGTCCCAAGCGAATCCAGGAATTTATGAAACTCTGAGAGTGAATATTCGCCACCCAAGTCAGACCGAAGAATTTTAACCGATGTAGAAAATTGATTTTGAACCATGGCATGGAAATTCTTATAAATCGTAAAAAACTCAGATTTGTGTGTCATTAAATAAACCCAAGTATACCGACTAAAGTCATCCACAAAAGAAACATAATAGACAAAACCACCTTTAGTAGCAACCGGAGAAGGGCCCCATAAATCAGTATGAACAAGTTGAAAAGGCGAAGTAGAAACAGAAGTACTTTTATTAAAAGGTAAAGCCGACATTTTTGCAAACTTACAACCACTGCATTCTGAAATATCACTGACTGAAATATGACCCAAATGACCTGACTTAACTAAAAGTTTTAGGCGCTCACTAGACAGATGTCCTAATCTAGAATGCCAAAGATAAAATGGAGATGACTGATGATCTAAACAAAAAGATGACGCAGCAGTGGAAGAAGGTTTTATTGGGAGATGCAAGTGCTCTAAAAGATAGAGATCACCAACTCTACGGCCTGCCCCAATCTGCTTCTTGGAATCCCGATCCTGCACAACACAACCAGAGGAAGAGAAAACAACATCAAAACCAGAGCCGGATAATTGGCTGATTGAAAGTAGGCTCAAAGACAACTGAGGAACATAAAAGACATTAGGAATAGATAGTGACGGTGCAGTAGAAGATAGAATGGAACCAATAGAAGTAACATGCATGGGAGAACCATTGGCTGTGGCAATACTAATAGGAAAAGCAAGTGGCACACAATTACTAAGAAGAGACAGATCGGGAGTCATATGGTAAGAAGAACCAGAATCAAAGATCCAAGTGGTGGGTTGGATACCTGAGGTGGGAGAACCACACAAACCTGAGTGAGTGGTAGTCATGGCAGAAGCTTGGGGAGAAACCCCTCGAATGGCTTCCATGTAAGCCTGATACTGCTGAAATTGCTCATAATCAAACTCTGAAGGTGCACTACTGGAGACCAGTGTTGCCAAGGCTGTAGAAGGGCGAGGATATTGTTGTGGTGCCTGAGACTGATGTGGGGCGTGAGAACCAGTCGACTGAGTAACATTTCGTCCCTTTGGCTTGGGACGGTTAGGGCAGTGATGCTTCCAATGACCCTTTTGATGGCAATAGTTACACTCATCTTCAGGAATTTGAGGCCTTGGCTTGGCTGCAAATTGGACAGGATGAAATGCTGGAGTGGGCGAGTGATGTGCCGGATACTGACCAGATGGAGCAAATGGTGGTTTGGCCGCAAATTGGACAGGATGAGATGCTGAAGTGGGCGAGTGATGAGCCGGATACTGACCAGATGGAGCAGCAAAGACAGACTGTGAGGGAGGTGCAAGATTAGCCACTTTGAACCTCGTTTCCTCAGCGATAAGCTCATGAACAGCACCATCTACTGAGGGCAATGGAGACCGATGCAAGATAGCCCCACGAAGAGGCTCAAACTGAGTCCGAAGGGCCATGAGAAACTGAACAAGTCGTAGCTCCTCACGAAATCTGACATAACTATCAAGTAGCTGCAAATCTGAAGGTTCCATGAGAACTAACTGATCCCAATATGTAGTCATTTCGTTATAAAATTCTTGAATCGATTTATTGTTTTGGGTGGTATTTCGGATGGACATTTCAAGCTCATATCGTTTAGTAAAATTTGATTCAAGATACAGAGCTTGTAGATAATCCCAAACTTTCTTTGCTGTGTTATATTTCGAAAAATTCATGCCAATACTTGGTTCTACGGAGTTGTGAAACCAAGTCAAAATCTGTGCATTCCCTGTGTTCCATTTTCCCAAGGCAGTGGCATACCCTGGGTCTTTTGGATCAGAAGGAGGTAGTGTAGAACCGTCTACGTATCCCCACATTTCTTTACCAACAACAAAATTTTTCATCACATGAGCCCAGTAGGAGTAGTTGTTACCGGTCAAATGAACACTAATAGCCTGAGTTTTATCGCCAGACATGATGCTAACAAGAAACACAGTCAAAAACAGAAAAGAAAACAGAATACCGGAGTACCAATCTGCCTTAGACTGGTTCGTCGGAGCTGTAACAGAGGTTGCCGGAGCTGCTACAGTGTCGGCGAGTGCTGCTGGAGGTTGTCGGAGTGTGGGTAGGTCACCGGCGGTTGGAGAGGGTTGGGTCTGCTGTGGGTGTTTCTTGTGATTTGGGCTGCTGAAAAATAGAGAGAGAGGGATCGATAGTAGCTGACAGAGAGAGAGATATCTGAGGATAGAAGGCTGATCGAAAAAAAAAAAAAAACAGGGTTAGGGTTTCGGAACCTGCTCTGATACCATGATAGAAAACAGAGAAATAGAGACTGAAAATACTGATCTTGTTTCTGAATGAATTACAATGAGGTGAGTACACCTTTAAATAGAGAAAAGCTACGCCTAAGAAAGGAAGGTTACAAGATTTGATTACGATATGACTACCCTATGATTATGCTATGATTTGATTACGATATGATTACCCTATGATTATGCTATGATTTGATTACAAGAAGATACAGAATATATATTCACAACAGCTCCTCAAATTTGGCCGCGTACTGAGTAACGATCATTGTTCCTTGTTTCAGGTTCATGAACTCTTGTTCCTTGGCTAGGCGAATGGGTGTGGGGAAGTACTTGTCGAGAAATAGGGTTTCAAACTCATCAAATGTCATGGTGACTATGGCATGTGTTGCTTCTATCAATTCCCACCAATAACGGGCTTCTCCCTTCAGTTGGTACGTGCTTAGGGCCACACGATCTCCATCCCTGGTAATCTCCAAAATGTCCAGGATCACCTTAACTTCTTTCAGCCATGTCTCAGCCACGGTGGGGTTGGTATCTCCGTGGAAAGTCGAGGGTCAACGTTTGCAGAACTCATTCATAGCTCGGGTGAGGGTCATTGGTCCGTTGTCATGGTTTTGGCAGTTGGCATTTAAAGCGGCTACGAGTGCTCGCATGACTTGGGTTAGGTCGGGGTAGAGTTAAAAGATTCTCCGTTCTCGTATCCTAATCTGCTACATCGATTCACCATCTACAAGTAGATATTTAAAAGGGGTTTTAGTCTACTTAACAATGTTCTTTTTGGCAAACGGTGTTTTCCTTTCTAAAGTCCCAAGCAATTTTATCAAGTAGTACGCAATAGTACTCTTTTCAAATAGGCAAGCTTTTCATAGATAAAATAGAGGTACAATCATTAGCATAGAATTCTATTACATGGCACGTAGAGACCTAAGATTCTTCCTAATACAAGTTGAAACGATCCTACATACTCCTACTACAAGGTTCCTTTTGCCCTAGTGCCATACGTACAACTATGGTTATCTGGATCTTATTCTAATGCTACTACTACTCTACTGGCGGGGTATAACCGTTATGAATAAGAGACAGGCACGAGGGTGAGCACGCACATGAAATAGTCACCAAATACTAAGGGTATCATATACGGGTAAGTATTAACCAAAATAAGGCTTTTATTTTTCAAATGTAGCAATAGTACAACTTAGGAAACATTAAACAAGCAACGATGATCCTAATCTTTACATCCTACATCCCAAAGGTTTACAACTATTGCTAGGTTTATTCAGGTGCGCCTAAGTAGTATCCTTGGCTTTCACATGTCCTTTAGGACCTCGTCCTTCTCGAGATTCCCTTCATTGGCGTCCTCATCGCCACCGACTTCTCCCTCCTCATCTCCGATCTCAAGGGTCTCCATCGGGGGTAGGGCACCAAAGAACCCATAGAAGGCATACATGATTGGGAACATTTCAGGAAACTAGGGGTCTTCTTCCACAGGAATCGGGGTATTTTGCTGTACTCTTGCGAAATCTCATTTTTCTGCGAGTACAGCGGCAACAAAGTCGAGGTTCTCCACTAGTTGAGTCGTCATGGTTTCTATGGCGATTTTGAGTTGGCGAGCTCCAGCGAACAGGTCGACTAGGTGATCCAAGTGGTTCATCTACAAGGGAAAGAGTTTTAAACCTCAATTAGTAACGTTTTAAGACAGAGTTTTATTAACACTAAGGAAAGGCATATGAGTTTTTAAGTTCCAGATTCGATGCTTGATTTAAGTCATCATCTAATTGTTCAGGAATTCCCAGCTCGGTAGTACTGCCAATTCCACACATTGCTTCAATCCGAATATTGTTTTGTTAGAATTCCACCCAATTTGGGACGGTAAACTTAAACTCAAATTCTTATTTGTGCAACGGTCATCTTATCTTATGGTCTACCCATTCTACCCATGGCCGAGGTTTTGAACCTAAAGCTTTGATATCAAATTGTAACACCCCCACTTTTGGGTACATTAAATAAACATTTTATTTTTTTTGGTTAAAAATAAACATTTTATTGATAAAACTAAGTAGAGTCTGGTTCATTATTACATCACAACTCCCATAGAGTTCAATATTTACACAAGGAAGGGAAACTAAGGTTCCTAACTACAGCTCCGACTGCTCCTCATCCTAGCTAGCTCCTCGGCTCCGAAAGCCTCCAAGGTGTACAACTCACCTTGTTCATCTATCAAGTCTTGTCCTAGGAAAGATTGCTTGCAAGAAAGAACAAAATCAAAGGCTAGAATGTACTTAGGAAGACTTGAAATGGGTTGACATGTAGCAAATAGGCTTAAGGCTATTAGGTAGCTTGTACAAGTGAGCAAGACACTTGCACACACTCCACCTCTCCCTCACTCTCTCAGCCTCCCCCTCTCTCCCTCCTCTCGGCTTTCTCTCTCTCTCTTTCTCTATCTCTCTCTCTCTCTTGTTCCAAGAACAACTTATATATATATATATATATATATATATACATATATGTCTAGAGAAAGTCTAGAAAGAATAAGTACTATGAGCTTTCAAGTGACCATTCAATGAAAGAGAATTGTTAAGACTAAGTTTACTTTGGAAGCAAAATGATGGCTTCCTATGGTCCAAAGATTCTTAAATGACTTGTCTTGTCAAACCTTAAGCTTTCATTGGCAAGACTAACTTCTATTACCCAAGGGATAAGATTTTCTCTAACAATTATTGTCCAATGAGTAAAAAGGAAAAAGATACACTAGGAAGATGCAATGATGAGGAATAAAGTTTGAGTTTGACTAGTCAATAAAGTGCAATGATTGCCTAGTATAGGGTTGGAAAGGTTCACAAGGTTCAAAGGTGGATGAAATAGCTCACCTAGGAATTATAAGGGTTCATAAGGTTCAACAATGGCTAGGGAGGTCTAACTAGACTTGGAATATAATTGGTTTGGTTAGTCAACTAGTTGGAATCTAATTCTACTTGCCAATTAGGATTTCTAACCAAGAAATATAATTTGCGGATATTATTTACTCACTAGGAAAATATACTTGCCTTGGAAAAAGACTAACTTGTCCGATGTTGAAAAGATATAATTTTAAAAGTCTCAAATCAAATTATGACGGATTATTAGAATTTAAAAGGAATTTTTTTTAAAAGCGAATCCAAGTATCTAAAATAAAATTAAGATATTTAACGAAATTTTTATTTACCAAAAATCAGGGTCGTTACAATACAACTTTCTAACCTTTCATTCAGAATTTAGGTGGTGTTTCAGAAAGGTCCCTTAAAAAAAAGTACTTATTTGCAATTTTCAAGCTTAAAAATAATAGGCTAACTAAAATTAAAAAATATGCATTATGGATTTTATTTGATTGATCTCTATCAAACCCTGCAAAAAAAATTTTGAAAAATTATTTTCGTAAGGTCATTATTTTTATGTTTGAAAATAAGTCCTTATTTTTAAGTACTATCTTCATCCCAAAATATTTGTCCGGTCTGTAAAACGAGAACTCAAAAATAATGCATTTCTCTTAAGAAAAAATCCAAACTTTTTTCCTAACTTAAAAGAATTCATCGATATCTAGTGAATTGTTGAAAAAAATTTAAATTTTTCTTGCGAAAATTGTATTATTTTAATGTCCTCGTTTTGCGGACCAAATAAACATTATGGGATGAATGGGGTATTTTTTGAGAAAGTGGAATGAAGCCTAGTATCCTGATTCTGAATCTCAAAAGTTAGCAGATTGGATTAAAAGCACACAAACATAATCATTCCACTGAGATGATTATTTTACAAGACTACTCTGAAAATTATTTTCAATTTAATAAACGGTACTCCATGAATCGTTTGTAATTGTATGGAGAGAAATTTTTCGGTCCTGAGTGGGTACTAAGTGGTGACCGTTCAGTGCATTTAGTCTGTCCATTCCGGTTTTGAACGGCTCGGATTTGAAAAAACAAGAGAATGAAAGAGGAGAGAGAGTGTGATAATTTAAACCGTTTAATACACTTTTGGACGGCTAAGATTCACAATATCAGTTGGGTGACATGATAACCAACAGACACTGAAAAATTTCTCCCAAAGAGAGCTCCACAAGCCGTGTTATCCGCAGGCTCGAATTTGTCCGCGTAGTGGTTTTTTTCGCAAAACACCCAATCAAACCCCCCTAGCTTCCCCATAATCATCGGCAGCTTTTCTCTCGAAAAAGGCCGGCGTCTTCTCTCCACCATTGGTCCAACGACTCCAACCCGGCCTCCCTGTCTCTGTCTTCTTCCTCACTCAAATTTTCAAAATCACCACGTTAATTCTTCCGCCCAAACTCTATCTTTGTTCATTTCGTATCCTATATCCTTCGTCTGGAGAGAGAGAGAGAGAGAGAGAAGATGGCGATTCTGTATGGACTGGTGGCTCGGGGATCGGTGGTGCTGGCGGAGTTCAGCGCCACGTCGACGAACGCCAGCGCGATCGCCAGGCAGATCCTCGAGAAGATACCGGGGAACAACGACATGAACGTGTCCTACTCGCAAGATCGGTACATCTTCCACGTCAAGCGCACCGACGGCCTCACCGTTCTCTGTATGGCCGACGATACCGCCGGAAGTAAGCCCTATCCTTTCCCTTGTTACATTTGATTTGATTTGATTGTTGTTTTGGTAGATTTTGAGGTGCTTGCTTGTTTGGAACGCTGAAAGCTTAGATTCCGATCAATTGAATTTGGGGGGCACCAAGTGGGACCGATGTGGAGTTTGAGTACGGAGGTTTTAATGTGAATCATAGTATTTAAGTTGGGATAAAGCTAGAATTAGGATTCACCTGTTCAGCGAAAGATGAAAATTGGGTCCAATCGTAAGTAGTGATGAAGTCTAGGTTTGGGTCCAATCTTCCCTTCGAGCAGCTTCAATATTTAACCAAAGGTTCCAAAATGGCCACTGTACTGTCTCTCCCTCTGTTCCAATTTTGTCATGAAGTTGAACTAATTTTAACAAAACTAGAACGCATGGCAAATCGGTACGCACTCCATGATATGACTGCCAGTAATAGCATAAACATTTTGGCATACAAAAAATGAGTTGAAAGATGTACTTTGCAAGGGTATGATTGTAAATGAAGGAAATGGCTATTTGTGCCAGTAATGAAGACATCACTCCCGTTGTTTCTGTTGGATGTGTTACTTTTTATTGGCATTGGAAGCACATCACATAGATCTGCATTACAGAACAACTCACATCCTCACGATCTTCGTTTTCTAACCCATGTTCTGACACATTCTACTGCTTTGCCTCAAAAGGGTGAGTTCGCAATTCAAAGTGATCGCGTGTAGTCTTTATTCATTCACTTCAAGTTTTCCTTTGGAGGAAAAAAAGACAACTCGAAAAACTAAAGAACAACAGCGAGTGGAGCTTTGGCAAGACGATATGTGAAAAGAATACCCTCATGACTGCAAAATTTGAATTTATTGAATCCACATCACTTGTAGTACAAGCGTCTCCCTATTGCAACGTGTGATCCTTACTCAATTCATCACTTTCTTATTAATTGAGGCCTAAAATGATGACTTTTTACGAAATACTCCATATGTTTTAAATCCAAAGGCATAGATAAATATTTCCACATAATCTAGAAATCAGGACTTCATGATTTGAGAGAAGGACGGCTTCAATTCTTGATTTGATTAATATTTGGAAACCATGGTTTCGGGTAACATAGATTTGAGACATTACATGCGTTTGCGGATTAAAAAGATGGATATTACATGCTTATAGGCTAAATAGCATGGACATGGATGACGTGACATGGACATGCCTACATGGCTAGGTACAGAAAAAAGGATGGTATGACTCGTTGAAGGCTCGTTAGAAGAGAATGTTTAACTTATCTTTGCATGTCATATACATTGCTATTTCTTTCATGAATAACAAAAATTGCAACATTGCACTAGGTAAAACTGTCTTGCCCACAGCAACCACGTAGGGGGCTGGAGGTAGTCAGCTGGATGCTTCTTCGCCATGCCTTGGCATTTATGAAGTTGGGGTGCGTACTACAGACTACAGTAACACAGTTACCAGTGGCAGTGAAAGACCTTAGGTGAAAAGAAGGATTATGATTGTCCCATGGCAAGGCCTTGTTAGTTCATACAATCCCATTGTTCGTACTATTGATCTCCTTAGAAGTAGCATTTCAACTCCTAAACGTTCTTCAAGCTAGTGCAAAATGTGTTCGATTAATACTTATTAGCATGACAAGATTTAAATATTGCATGTTTCTTGCTTGAGGAAGTTCTATCTTACCGCATCTGATGATCTCTGTTTTGTGTTTTACCGAATCTTTTCTCTCTCCAGGGAGAATTCCTTTTGCATTTCTTGAAGACATCCATCAAAGATTTGTGAGGACTTATGGTCGGGCAGTTCTTTCAGCCCATGCTTATGGCATGAATGATGAATTTTCGAGGGTTTTGAGCCAACAAATGGAATATTACACAAACGATCCAAATGCAGACAGGATAAACAGATTAAAAGGTGAAATGAGCCAGGTAAGTTTTCGATATCTAAGTTCTAGTTGCTTGTTTTTTGTGCATGTGTTTTTGTAGGCGTGTGTGTGTCTGTGTACTGCACATATGTAAAACCTGTTTTGACCTTTGTCCTCCTGTGGTTGCCTAGTGGTTTCCGTTTACATAACCCATTAATAATTCCTTCTGTTCGACAATATCCGTTGATTAGTTGAACTGGATGATGCCCATGAGATACACTTCCGTTCCTGAATATTAGGCCCTGTGGTAACTATAAACTGAAGTCTTGACTTTTGGCAACAATATAACCAGTTGTACAGTTGGGGTTGATTCAGCTTATATATCATCCCAATTTATATTCTTGGATCATTACATTGTGGTGGCTATTAACTGGTGAGTTCAATTGTTTTGTATAACAGGTGCGGAATGTCATGATAGAGAACATTGATAAAGTTTTAGAGAGAGGTGACCGCTTGGAGTTATTGGTCGATAAGACGGCCAATATGCAAGGAAATACTTTTCGCTTTAGAAAGCAGGCTCGCCGTTTCAGAAGCACTGTATGGTGGAGAAATGTCAAACTCACGTATGTTTTGTGAGCTTAAACATCTGTGATCTTTTGAGCATTCCATGAACAACTTGGTTTGATGCATCTTTATCTTCTAGGGGTAGGAGTTTCATGGTTATTTTTCCCTGGTAAGTAAATTTGGAAGGCGGCAGTTCTAGTCCACTTCTGGACGAATTTTGTTTTAGGAGTTGAGGCTATTCTTGTATTGCTTGATTATCTTGCATCCGAGAAAGGAAAATGTTTTGTAATCTGTCTGATGCAGCATGATTAATATAAAGCCGTAGGAATCTGCATCTAAGGAATCTTATAAATTCGCATGTAGGGGTTGTAAGCATGAACAGCAATACTAAAGACAAATTCTTTTATATCATAATCTAATTAGTCTCTTAATTAGAATCTTCCAAAGGATAACTAAAGGAAAGGTAAATATCCTAAGAAAAGTCTGATGGATAAATCCTGGCAAATGATTTTGGCACTCCAAAACTTGTCTTTTAGTGTAAAAATTATACATAGCAAGGACACTAAAAGACAAATTTTGGAGTGCCATCATAAAAAAGTGGAGTGCCAAAATTATTTTCCATCGGAAATAACAACTATCTACTAAATAATAGCCGTATAGATAATAATTACAGGGGTAAATATCCTCCACGATCAAATATAAATATCATGTCTTGCTCCCTACCAGTCGCCCTTTATGTGAAGGATTCTTCGAGATTATTACTGAGAAGATGTAGATTGCGAAAAATGGATTGACGGGTGTTGTAGTGGCTGTTTTAGGGTGAAAAATAAGACTGGCTAGGTATAGAGTTGCTGACTCTGAGAGCAGCAGCGTTTCTGGAGTTGAGATCGAATGAATACTACTTGGAGAGCAACCCTCCTTTCATAGGCCTCGGAGGGTCCTGTTAGGGAAAGGTCGGGACTCTTTATAGGCCTCCATTGACTAGAGAAAGCACAAAGTCTCAGGAAAAGTCCCATCATAAGCTACATATTTATGGGCGAGCCACTGCCTAACTAGAAGATTTTTTTTTCTTTTTCTTTTTGTCCTTTTTCCCCCTTTTGGCAATGCTTTTTTCCCCCGTTGTAGATATTTCCAACTTGATATCTTACGTAGTTCTATGTTTGTTCCTATGACATACATTGTGTCAACACAAGTTAACTAGACTGTTATTTAAAACTCCATTCTGTATCATTAAGAATCGAAGGCTTTCATATTTTGGATTAGTTGGTACATGTAAGGGGTACGTTAACTGATCCTGCAATTATGGTCAGTCCTGTCGTGCACAAAAACAACCTTTTTGTGATGAATAAAAGATCTGAAATTTAGCACTACCTCCGTTCCTAATTGATAGTAATTATGAAAATTTGTGGTACTATTCGAAAACAAAAATAAAGCAGTGTCGTGTATGAGTTTTGAAATTATGTCGCACCAAATTAAAGAATTAGTTCACATCTTTAATTCGATGCGAAAAATTCAGAAAATTTTACAAAAATTTGATTTATTTTTTATTCGGATAGTGACACGACTTTTCGTAATGAACTATTATTAAAAACAAAGCGGTATATATTTTGAGAGAACTTTAAAAATTTCACTATGGTAGACGAAGTGGTGAATATCAGGCTGTGTATATTGTTCTATTTTGAGTCCCTACAAAAGACCAAGAAGAACGATGATGGAAAATATATTCTGCATGTTTAATGGTTGGTTCTGGGATCATATTTTCAATAAGAAAAACGATGGAAAATATATTCTGCATGTTTAATGGTTGGTTCTGGGATCATATTTTGAACTACACTATGTTGCGGACATTCTATTAATTTCCTGGGTTGGGTACTACACTATGTTGTGGACATCCTATTAATTTCCTGGGTTGGGTATTCCACACCCACCCCTCCCTCCCTCCCGGCGCCCCTTGATTTTATGTGCTAAACATAATGTTTATTGTGTATAGACTAGGTAGTGTAACACTGATACAATGAGAACTGGTTGTGATCTTAGCCTGACTTTCTCATGAAACAATTATGGACTCACTGGGTTACCATGTCAATCCTGATGCTGTGATTTACTTGATGCTTTACATCATTCCTGCTGTTCTTCCAGCCGTGAGTGTATATGGATCTCAGGAATAATGAATGCCAATTCTGTCCTGTTTATTTTCTTGATTATAGGGGCGATTGGAACTGAAAGATATGTGGTCCTTACATGCCCCTCCTATTCCTCTTGTCCATTTTTTATTACGAAATCGTTGAAATGCCTTGTCCCAGTACTATTGATTATACCTCATGTTAGGTATTAGATGGGGAACATGTAACACCACCTCCCCCATGAGATTACTCTTAGTTGCCTAATTCGCCAATTTACAGCAACAATCATGAGCTGGTGAGCAGCCTGTAACTTTCAGAGCGAATGTGCGGATTATTTTTGAATCTAATTTCATCGATCTGCTTATTAGATTCCATCTACTGTAAACATGACACATTGACCTTGCCTGCCTACGCAGACAGAACTCTGTTTGAAGACCTCGCCCATTAAAATCCTCTAAACCTTGGACTCACTTACTCTGCTTGAAAACCGTGCCCATTTAAGATCCTCTACAGCTTGGACATTCTGCGCCTTGATCCCTTGAGGTCCAAGAGCATTGACCTTTACCACGCCTGCACCTACTCAAGTGCCATGCCTACATTGAATGCGAAGGAAATTTTATAGCATATGAAAAATAAGACGTATTAAGACTTGAAATACAACAGAAAAATATATATAGTGCAAAATGAGAATTAATTTTTGAATAGTAAGTAATAAAATGCTCGACTGTATTAAATATATGATTAGAGTAAATAGGTGCTCTCATGAAGTTCTCAGCCCTATGAATTTTGAGAATCGATGCTCTCACGTTGTTACTTCAGCTCCCGCACTTGCTTTCGCATTGCAAACTTATCACTTAGGGACACCTTGTCTCCCTACTCCGGATTTTCCTCATCTGGTGGTTATAAAAGATCCTCCCCCTTTATGATAAGGAGGACTGATCCAATGGTACATATATCCTCATCCATTGTTCTATGGTGTTAGTTATTCTGATTTCTGAATACAAACCAGTAACATATTAGTAGCAATTTCCCAGTTGCATAATGTACTTTCATAGTCCGCACTTTTTTGTTTACGGGAACTTTCATATTCACGCTAAGTACAGATTTGTGGCAATGCTAGAAGAAAGTCTAAATTTCGTTTCTTACTATGAAGACTTGCTCTTGTCGGTTCTATGATGCTGAAGTATATTAATGTCAATTATCCTGCACCCTCATAGGCTTCTTCTGTATACATAGGTTTGAGAGGTTTGATTGGTTGTATTGAGGGATTCCCTCTTGTTTTTTTGTAATATATTCTTAGCTACCCAAATGAAAACAATATTAATGTCAACTATCCTGCACCCTTTTTTGCTCAGCTTTCTTGACCCGTGATTGTGAGAATAGTTCCTCCTAACATGTGATCATCATTGGCAAAATTATTTTTTTCTCCATTAGGCTATTCATTGTACATAACAATTAACATCAGATTTCTAGTTTTTTTACCATGAGTGACGTCTGGTCAATATGAATGAGTGTTCTTTAGGGAGGGATACCTACATACAAAAGAATCATTCGCATGACATTGGAGCGTTCTAGATGTGCTTGACATAACATACCTCTTCCAACCCATGAATTCATTCTTGAAGCTTCTACCAATTTCATTTCCAAAATGCCTGCATCTCAACTTTGATTTGCGCCTAGAGATTATGAGACGGATCATCCCGTTCTCTTTCATAATGTTGCAACTGATATAGTGTTTGCTAAAATATTGCAGGGTTGCCCTGATAATCCTTCTCCTTGTGATTGCTTATGTTGTGCTGGCTTTCATTTGCAAAGGGCCATTGCTACCTTCTTGTATTAAGTGAGAAATCGGTGTTCAGCAGCATCGGTTGTTTTATTCCCTTTCGGGTTATATTGGATTCTCATATGTATTTGATTTGTCTTATTGTTTGTGCCGGAAAAATCTGTCTTTTAGCATCTGTCATGGGAACTATTACTTTTTCAGGTTTAATGTATTGTTGATACCTTGGCTACTTTTTTTTTTGATCCGCGTTGATACCTTGGCTTGAACAGGTGATCTTTATAGAGGACTTTATTTATTGGGTGAAGATACTTGCGACCACATTGATTGAGAACTTCGGATTTTTGTTGTGATTGTGTTTTATAGCATAAGGAAACGAGAACGGGAAACCAGAAATCGGATATGTTAACCTAAGAACATTGAATGGCAATACGCAATAGGGGCAAACCAGAGACTGTAATTGAGTGTGCATCATGCATACTCCAACCAAGACTATAGACTGTGTAATCATCCTTTCTTCCTACCCCCTCCCTCCTATGTAACCTAACACGTGTTATCTCTGCTCTTTTTCACTGTTTATTTTCCGTTTGCAGTAGTCTGAGCTGCTTGAGAGAGAGAGAGAGAGAGAGAGAGAGAGAGAGAGAGAGAAAGAGAGGAGCAAAAAGAGTAGTTTCAAACTCTATGAGTCTGTACTCCTCAAGCTCTACTATCCTCCTTCCACTCCTTGTTTCATGTCATCTCTAACCTGGTTTGATGTCATTTTGAATCCTGAGGCATGCTTTAGCAAACCTAGCCTTATATCTGTCCGCACTTCACTTTATACCTCACTTAATCATAGTGTTTTGGAGTCTCAGTCTGGCTTTACCAGACGTTCACCCAAACGGACGTCCAGTAGAGAGGGCTAGATGTCCAACCCTGTTTCTGTCTTGACTTTGTGTTTTGCTCCTATTTCCATTCTCTGATTCACAGGTATCATGCTTTTTGACACTTGCGAAGTCTTGCACATGCACTTGGCCCTTTTTAGCCCTTTAGGCTTGAGGGTGACCAAACAAGTACTCGTAGGTACCTTTAGACATGGAAACGTTGTAGTCATTTTCTGTATGTGCTGTCTTTTTTAGTGATGAATATCCTGAACTTATAAGTTCAACTTTCGAGGCGCTTAGTGTTCTTCATCGCAGGTGAGTCTTGATATGACTTGTTGACTTGAGATGTTTATGCAATAAATGTTAAATGTTATGCAGGCTTCCAAGGCCTATGAATATGATGAAGTTTGAGTACTATGTTTGACAACATGACGGTAAATGTTGGCTTATGATTTTTGAACTCTATGAAATGTTTTGGATTGGAAATGCATGTTGCTTTTGACACAGACCCTGGATTTGACTTACAAACATGGATTACGAAGTGATTCAAAACGACACTTTGGTTTGATAATGCTGGCAAGGCAAAATAATAAGGGCGGGATCATAGTCAGATGAACATGGTCTGATAATTTTTCTCAAAATCCATATTATTATCGGTATAAGTTAGGTACCGAGAAAAAATGATAGTTATAACTTAAGCCTAAAAGGTTGGGTATAATTTTTTCCCTACACTAATGTGATACAACGAAGGTTATTAATACCGTTCCGTACTGGCCGGTGCCAGCCGGTACGTACTGCTTTGACAAGTAACCGATACCCTAACCCTCCAATACCGTACCAGACCCAAGACCGGTATTACCACTTAGTACTGGCTGTTTCGGAAAATACCGGCCGAGACAAGGTTACCAGTAATTTCGTCCGGAATTTTGCAAATCTAGGTAATTTTGTAATAATCTCCAAATGACGTCCTGAAACCGTATTTTCACCTCAAAACCATGTATCTAATAACCCTAAACGATATTTTCACGCCTCAATCCTCATCGATCAGGAATCAGGGAGACTTCGAGTCTTCGACCCTTTTCACCTCATCGGCTCATCGATCAGGTGCCTCTCTCTCTCTCTCTCTCTCTCTCTCTCTCTCTCTCTGTGGGCAGTAGATGTTTGGGACTTTGGTTCTATGATACTGTCTCTCCCCTGCTGGTTCTCAAAGTTTGAGGTGGGTAGTAGATGATTGGGGTGTAACGCCCCAACTTTTGGAAACGTTAAGTAAATATTAAAAGACCAATTTCTCAAAAGATTATCCAATTTAATGCGTTAGACGTCCCAAAAGCATACATCATAATATTACAACCATATCGAAATAAATTTAACGAGTCAAGTTAACACACTTTCCAAATTTAAATGATTAAGCTTTCAAAACCAAAGACCAATTATCCGTCAGAGTATCTAAGGGTATGGCAACCAAGGTTCCTCGCCTCTCCGTTTGTGGCAGGGTTAAAAGTCGGTCCACTCGAACGGCACTTCCGTTCCGTCTTCAGTACCTGGCGTTCGAGTTACCAGGGCAACATAGTACCGTGAGCGATGACACTCAGTAGCCAAAACCCACCCGAAATCCATAACTTACAAGCAATAGGAATATAATTGATATGCATTAAAATAACATAAAAAGAGAACAATCAACCTTTCTTTCATTACTATCGTTTAACCTATGTGAAATCTCGGATCTTATCCACAGATCTGTTCCTACCCATAACCTCTGCCACAAAACACTGGTGTGGTCCGACTCTCCTTTTCCAGATCCGGATGAAAGATACATAAGTTATGTACTCGGGGTATCCCATCCGCGACCATAAGTTCGGATAAAACTTCACCGGCAGCGCTCAAGCGTCGTCTAGCCCGGTTTGAACTTCACTGGCAACGCTCAAGCGCCGTCTAGCCCGGGTTGTGACGCAAGTACAATGCCACCCTTATGTCCCGTCCCAACATCTGAGAGCCGATCACCACCAAGCCGTACCCAGGGTTTCGTAAATCAACACTTTCAACAAATCACCACCAATCATCCATCAACAGTACATCACCACGGGTTCCAAACCAGGATTGCCCGAAATCCAAAATCACATCCTCTCATATTATCCATTTTTCATTAAACCTACTTTCACGTCTAATAAGTTAAATCCGCACATTGCAACCAAACCCGGGAACCTATTGTCCAATCCACAAACGCAATAAAAGATCACACGTTTCAACATTTTCAACTTTATTAGATATGGTGTTTTATTCCCCTTTTGTAGATAATTAGGAAACAAGTATATGTTAGTTGTTTTGTTCCCATCTAGATTACAATATTTCCTCTCTTTGTAGCCACTTGGCATAGTTTTCAATTTTCTCAATCTTTGTTTTCTTTTGTTTTCCTCCTGGGGTATGCCCCTTATAGGCTGTATATTCGGTTAGCCTCTTTTTTTAATTTCAAGCTGTTTTAACCAAAAAAAAAAAAAACTTTAAAAAAAAAATTACTAACATGCTAATAACATACAAGCATGCGATAAAACTAATCATGATAAAACTAATCATGCAACTAAAACACACCAAATAATTATTTTTATTTTCTCTTACTTTAACGATAATACACTTAGTAACTTTCGTCTAGCAATTGCACCACGTGACAACAGTTGGTTCCAATTTCCATCAACCAAATTCTCAATCATGCATATTTAGTCTCTAATTTCGTTAATCAAGCCCAAGCATGCTATACATTTAAATCATATTTGTATTAGTCAAATCCAAATCATGCTTTTCCAAGTCAAACCCGACAGTGGCTAGCAACGTTTTCTTTTTTCAAAATACAAAACGGAGATAGTGGTGTTCGAATGAGATGAGTTTCCGTCCGGACTCGACCGGCGACGTCGGGTTCAAATATAATCATATCAAAACATAAAAATCATTACAGACATGATTTATACGTAGGGAGATGAGTTCGGACTACCTCTCGTCTGGCGAAATAGTTTACGGAGTGATTTAGGCGGCAGTTCGGTACGGCGACGGAGGTTGGCGGTGAGGAGCTCGGCTGGAGGAGGTGGGTCCGGTTGGTGAGTGGAAATGGAGGCCCGACTGGTTTCTTCTTCTTCTTCTTCTTCTTCTCTCTCTCTCTCTCTCTCTCTCTCTGCCAATTTCTCTCTGCCGAAGTGGGTGTTGGCTGGAAACATGGGAGTGAAATGGAAATGATACTTAAATGGGTTTTGGGTTTTTGCCCAAGGGGTATTATCATGTGGGTAATTATGTGGTGTCATATTGTGAGGAAATTTGGGAGTAAAAGGTGGGATTTGGTTTCCCCTTTTTTTTTCTTTCTTTTTTTTTACTCAACCGAAATTTAAGAGATGGGGAAAAGTTGGGTTTGGTCCGGGGCAACACACGCACACACTCGAACAATTACTCGTCGGACATGCGTGCACACAACAGATTACAGAATAAAGTTTGTGTGAAGGCATAAATAATTTTTCGAGCAAAATAATATTTTTGGCTTGATAATAATTATTATTTATATAAAAAAATACCAAGTCTTTACAACCTATCCCCCTTAAGACAATTTCGTCCTTGAAATTAAGATGTACCTTGGATGTGAAATAGGTGAGGGTAGTTGGCTCTCATTGTGTCCTCGCGTTCCCAAGTTGATTCCTCCGGTCTGCGATGTCTCCATAGGACTCTGACTAATTTGATTGTTCGCCCTCGGGTAACTTTTTCTCCACGATCCTGAATTTCCACCGGTTGTTCTTCAAAAGTCGTATCCTTATCAGTGTGACTTCCTCCCAATTGAGCACGTGAATAGGATGAGCCATGTATTTCCGTAGCATAGAAACATGGAAGACGTTGTGAACTTTGGCGATCTGCGGCGGTAAAGCTAGGCGATATGCTACCTCTCCAACTTGCTCCAAAATTTCGAAAGGACCAATGTAGCGAGGTGATAACTTCCCTCTCTTACCGAATCGGATGATCCCCCTTCGCGGCTTGATTTTTAAGAATACGTGATCTCCCACGTTAAATGTCAAAGGCCTAGTCCTCTTGTCAGCATAACTCTTTTGCCTGTTCTGCGAGGTCAAACGTTGTTCTCTGATCACCTTTACCTTCTCAGTAGTTTCTCGGACTAGCTCAGGTCCAAGTAGGGCATCCCCCCTAACCTCGGTCCAACAGATAGGTGATCGGCATGGTCGTCTGTACAATGCTTCATAAGGGGCCATCCCGATGCTAGCTTGGTAACTATTGATATAGGCAAACTCCACCAGCGGTAGGTGTCTCTCCCAACTCCCTTTAAAATCCAACACACAGGCTCGGAGCATGTCCTCCTGGGTTTGAATCGTCCTCTCAGATTGTGCATCAGTTTGAGGGTGAAATGCTGTACTTAGGCGAATATTTGTTCCCAATGCTTTCTGCAGGCTTCCCCAAAAGTTGGAGGTGAAATGGGGGTCTCGGTCAGAAACTATAGATAATGGCACTCCATGCAATCGAATAATTTTGTTGATGTAGAGTCTGCTGAAAGATTCCATGGTATCATTCATACGGACAGGTAAGAAATGAGCAGATTTGGTCAGTCGATCCACAATTACCCAAATAGCGGTGTTCTTTGTAACGACCCGGATTTTTGGGTACGTTAAATAAATAATTTTATTGAATTTCTAAATAGAGTCTGGCTCATTATTACATCATAACTCTCATTGGAGTTCATAATTACATAAGGAGGGAAAACTAGGGTTCCTATCTATAGCTCTGCCTGCTCTTCCATCCTAGCCAGCTCCATAAGCCTTCAAGGTGTTCAGCTCACCTTGATCATCTACAAAGTCTGACATATTATACCAGCGTCGCCACCGATATAATATGTCAAGGTTACAACAGTAACATCATGAGCCATGAAAGCTCAACAGAGTAATCCCATACCCGCTAACCCATAAGTGACCAATATCAGAGTAAAAGAGCAGCATACCAACTCTGGCACAAGCAGCGGAATAACACACACATATTTAACAAGGCATTAACAATGACACATCCACATACACTATTCTATCGTTGGTGTCGGTGATATCTGAGTTTCTCCTACGCGACTCATCGTAGACCGTGTCACCATATTCATCAATGTTTCTGAAATCCTTTCCACTTCCAAATCAACATTTTGAAAATCACATTTAATACACCCAACCTCGGTTCCGCCGTTTCGGTCTCCTGAGTATTCTCACAATGGTTCCGCCGCACCGGGTTCCCATTGGCACACAAAACCTTGCTTTGGCTCCTCTCCGCGGATAACCAAGCCACACACCCAACCTCGGTTTCGCCATTCCGGTCTCCCGAGTATCCTCACAATGGTTCCGCCGTCCCGAGTTCCCACTGGCACACACACACGCATAACTCACATAATGCACCCACATTTTGGTCATTATGTAGTTTCAAAAATATTTTATCATTTGCAGCACACATTCCCACAATGGGCAAGTCCGGCCACATTGCGTTTTCAAAACACACCTTGTCTTTAACACACCCTAGGTGTCATGTTTCTACTTGCTCGATTTTCGTGTCTCGTTCTCTTGCATAGACTCCGTGGTAGGACTTTTCACATAAACATACATAAATCATTCATTGTAATCTAACTAGCAAGATCATCCAAGTCTATATACTTATCATGCTCAAATAATCACATAAAGCATAACGCCACATGTATGGATGCCTTTGGAGTGGAAACCACTTATGCTTTATCAAACAACCATAAGTAATGCAAGCAATCTTATAAACAAACTTATCACCATCCTTATATTTTCACACAACCACAGTAATGCAAGCAAAATATGTATTAAAGCTCGTAATCGATTCAGAGATCAAAATACAAATACTTCTACTCAAGTTAGTACTTATCGAAAACCGTTCTTTCTTTCTTTGTGGGAAGTTCAAAAAGACAACATATGTATATAGGATTAAAAGTCATTTATTCAACATGTTAATACCACTATAAACAACTTAGGTATACTAACAATCATGCATGTCAAACATTTTAAGTAAGTAACAAACTTCATATACCACAAGTAATGCAATCACATACATACATGCTCATAACCATCCTCAAAACAATAATACGAATACTTCGAAATCAAGTTTATATTTCAAAAATCCGTTCTTTCCTCTTTTGTGGGAAATTCAAAACAACATATGTTTATTGGAGTAAAATTCGTTTGTTCCACATGTTCATACTACCATTAGCAAATTAAGTTTACTAACCATCATGCATTCCAATCGTACGAGCAATATACTAACTTTATATATACTTAGAGAAGTAAGTAGAGATATTCTACATATACTTAGGACTAGAGAATAAGGATATTCTACTTCATGCATCTCAAACAATATGAACATCATACAATATATCTTGGAGTTAACGGTTAAGAATAATCTACGTGATCATAAAGTATCTATAGTTAGGATTAGAGGTTAAGATTAATCTACAAGATCATGCTTTCATTTCAAGAACATAATCAACATAACTAGAGTTATACTAGGGAAAATGAGTAAAGATTAATCTACCTTGATCCGAAACTAGTCGGGGCCAAATAAACTAGTTGGAAGTTCTACGGGCAGTGAAGCTCACAATCTAGACCAAACTTTGAATGGCAGTAACTTGGTCAATATTTGGCCGAATACGATCGTTCTTGAGTCGAAATCGAAGCCCTCGAAGTTCTCTACAACTTTTGTAAAGGAAGTTGATCCTAGAAACTACTTTAGGTAGGAGCAAAATGGTGATAAAGGAAGTGACAGTAAGCTGTCTGGAACTGGAAATCTGAGATTTTCACTCAACTTCGGACGTCAATATCTTTGTCATTTCTTGACCGATTAGGGTGGTTCTTGGGTCTATCTTGAAGATCTCGAAGTGCTCTACAACTTTTGTGAAGGGAGTTGGTTCTAAAAACTACCTTAACCAGGAGAAAAATGGGAACAAAGGGCAGTAAGCTGACTGGAAAAACAGAAATGGTTTCTAGAGAGAAGTTGGAGCAAGGGGTAAAGGTGTGAGTTGAATGGCAAGCATTGGGTGCTATTTATAGCAAAAACATGGCCTTTGTAAGGAGGTAATCCCGAACAGATACAAATGAGGCCCGAACACGAGGTACGTGGGGTCCAGGATAAATATAATCGGAGCATCCACCGTGCAGTATGGTGAATGGCAGAAAGGACCGGGACATGAGAGGTCCCAGGTCCGAGATACCCGAGCAAGGGAATGGTTCAAAGAGCAAGGGAAGATGTTGGACCAGTGGCATGGTAGAGGGACCAGTGATATGAGAAATCATTGGTCCATGTGGTCTGTTCGGCAGCGAGAAGGCCGAGCAGAACGATTCTGGAGGATACGCTCAGGAGGGAGTCGAAGTGGCAAGTACCCGATGAAACAATATCGGAGAAGATACCCAGCGGGAATGGGGTGAACGGCCAATTAAGGAAAGAGTTCCTAAATGGTCTATAAGGTAATATCTGATTAAGGAATGAGAATCCCTGATATTCTGGGTTCCTTATACGAGAAAGGAAAGTTAGGGCAACGAGATGGCTTGGACAGCAAGCATATGAGGATCTATAAATATGAGGTAAATCTAGAGGTAAAGGTACGCAATTCTTGGCTATACGTTCCAATACCTACTGAGAATTAGGGTTTTCACTAGTACGAGATACTAACTTTGGCATCGGAGGGCCTTTGCCATGAGAAGGCAAAGGTGCACTCACCCCTTGTTTGTTTTGTAGGATAATTTCCGGCAGGGAATAGGAGGTAGCCGTTGGATTCAGGTGCTGTTGAAGGTCTTTTCGTTTTCCTGCACCTACAGCCTTCTCTCTCCCCCTCATAGTCGGCCATATCTCTCTCTCTCTCTCCCATGGATTTGTTCCATGGTCTTGTCAAATCATGCTTGAAAGCATGCCATGCTTCCATGACTTGTCTTTGTCTAATCTTCTTGTAACGACCCTGATTTTTGGTCAATAAAAATTTCGCTAAAAATTTGAATTTTATTTTAATACTTGGATTTCATTTTTAACATCCAAAAATCGGTCGTTATTGACTTATAAAAATTTTGTTAGTATATTTGAAAATTCTTTATTTATTTTATAAATCCCTTTTAGCGATTAATAATCCGTCGTAATTAAGTTTAATGACTTAGGAGATTGGTATTCATCGCCCGGGCATTAAGGTCATTTTCTAAAGACGAGTATGCCTATTAAGACCTTGGTATAGTTACTTGGTAATTGTAGTAAAATCCTAGAATTATATTTCTCGGCTGGAAATCCTACATGGCAACCGATTAGTTAGCAACCCTAACTACCGTTTGGCTTAGTTACATTTTCCTAACCTAGAGCGTTGTATCGATGCCAAAATGGTTAATTTTTAATCTTTGCCTTAGCCGTTGACTTGACTGCCTTGCTTTGGCTTGGCTAGGCCGCCTTGGCATTGGCTCGCTGTCACGCTTGCCTTGCCTTGGCGTCGGCCCGCTGGTGGGCCTGCCTTGCCTTGGCGTTGGCTCGCTGTTGGGCCTTCCTTGCCTTGGCGTCGGCTCGCTGATGGGCCTGCCTTGCCTTGGCGTCGGCTCGCTGTTGGGCCTGCCTTGCCTTGGCTGCCATCGGGTTCTGCCTTGGCATCGGGTCGCGCATCGCTTCTGCCTTGGCGTTGCTAGGCTGCCATTGGGTTCTGCCTTGGCATCGGTTCTGCCTTGGCGTTGCTGGGCTGCCTTGCTCTACAGCCTTTGCTTTGCGATGGGCCTTGGCCACCGCAGCCTTTGTTTGTACCGCTGCTTTGTGCCGGCAGCGCTAGCCGCTCGCCTTGGCCCTTTGTTGTGCCGGTGCTGACCACCGCAGCCTTTGTTTGGCCACTGTTTGGCCACCGGGCTGCTTTGGCCACCGCTTGGCCACCGCTTTGCCACCAGGCTGCCTTGGCCACGCTCACGCCTTGCCTTGGCATTTGGCACCGTCGGCTTTAATATTCCGTTATTAGGCGATTTCCTACTTAATAAAACCAAAATACCACTCGAGCAATGAAAGCCTAGATTAAGTATCGTTAGTCTTTAATCAATTAGTTAGAATAGCCTAATGCCCATTTAGCCTAATCACTTCTCCCTAACCCTAGATGGACCATTTTACCCTTTTTGTCTTTATACATTGGACGATGAAAGCTAGAGTAATAATTATCCGTTGGATAATAGCGTTAGGGTTTCCTTTACCCATTGGTCAATAGATAAACCTTGGTTAATCTTCCTAAGTACGAGATTAGATTAGTTTAGTGCTTAATTGCAAAGTATTATACTTTTTGGTATTAACCGTTGGATAATAACCGTTAGGAGATTCTTTACCCATTGGGCGATAGACTAGAATCCTAGCCATTATTACCCATTGGTTATTAACCATTAGAGAAACTATTATCCATTGGATAATAGTTAGTCTTGACAATCATGTACTTGTTTGATTTAAATATTAGATTTGGGCCATGTGTGATAATCCATTAAACTAAGATTAGTATATTAGGTTATTAGTTTAGTACATAGTACTTTGAAAGTAGTAGAATACTTTATTAGATATTGGCATGTGGTATATCTAGGCTAGATTTTGTAAAGTACATGGCTATATATATAAATATATGTACTTGTATCTATATGTATATATTATAATGGAAAAGTACCATGTGTGTAATTGTATATTTTAGTTGGAAAATCAATCTTGTAGTACCCAAAGTACCCATATCTATACTATTATATATGTTTTCATCCTAGTGTGTGTGTGTATATATATATATAGTACAAGAGAGAGAGGAGAGAGAGCCAAGAGAGAGATGGGAGAGAGAGAGAGATTCGGATGAGAGAGGGAGGGAGAGAGTGTGATGTGGGTGCAAGTTGATTGACCTAGCTTAGCTCATCTTGTCCTTCTTTGATATGCTTTCAAAGTGAAAACATGGCCAAGGACAATCAAATCTAGTCCTTCTTGTACAAACCCTAATTTTATACTTGAATCAGATCCCATTTGCTTGCCTAGTCTTCCATAATCCAATCCAAAGGACACATCCTAGCCTTGCATGCCTAGTTTTTAGGTTGTTTCTTGCAAGGAAGCAAGATTGCTTGGAATAAAAAAATGGGAGATAGGAGAGAGAGAGAGAGTTCGGCCATGAGAGGAGAGAGGAGAGGCTTGCCTATAAATACCAAGCCATTGGGTGCTTTCAACTCACATCTCCAAGCATAGCTCTCACTTCTCTCTAAAAACTCTAAGAAACTAGTTTCTGGACAGCCTACTGTCCTCCGAAAAACTCCATTTTTTCTCCGGGCGAAAGTCATTTCTAGGAACAATGTCCTCCACGAAAGTCGTAGAACACTTCGAGAGCTTCAGTTTAGACCTAAGAAGCACCCCAAACGGTCAAGAAATGACCAAGATATTGCCATCCGAAGTTCAGTGAAATTCTCGGATTTCCAGTCCAGACAGCTTACTGTCGATCTCTTTATCACCATTTTTCTCCGGGCGAAAGTCATTTTTAGGAACAACGTCCTTCACGAAAGTCGTAGAGAACTTCGAGATCTTCGTTTTAGACTCAAGAACGCTCCTATTCGGCCAAGTATTGACCGAGTTACTGCCATCCAAAGTTTGGTCCAGATTGTGAGCATTCGACGCCCGTAGCACCTTCCAACTAGCTTATTCGGCCCCGACTAGTTTCGGATCAAGGTAGAGTGTCCTTACTCTCTACCCCTAAGTATAATTGTATGCATGTTTGAATTAAATGTAGGTAATCCCTAACTACTTCCTCTAAGCACATTGTATTGTATGAGCATGAATCTACATGTGTAGTAGGATTTGTTTTACGTAGTTTACTTTGATCTTATGCCTACTTGAGTGCTCGATCTCGTGATAGTTGCTTGTCATGTATGAACTCGTCAATAAACATATGTTGTTTTGAAAATTCCACAAAGGAAGAAAGAACGGATTTTGGTAATATATTATTGTCTTGAGGATGATTATGAGCATGTATGTATATTTGCTTGCATTACTTGTTGTTGATAAAGCATAAGTGGCTTTCCACTCCAAGGGCGTCCGTACATGTGGCGTTATGCTTTAAGTAATAATTTGAGTACGATTAGGTAATATAGAATTGGATGATCTTGCTAGTTTGGTTTCAAGATTACCTTAAAGTGATTTGTCCCGCCGCGGAGTCTATGCATGATTACGAGACACGAAAATCGAGAAAGTAGAAACATGACATCTAGGGTGTGGATAAAGGAAATAATTGGACTTGGTAAAAGATTTTTGAAGCTACATTGCGGCCGGACTTGGTAGCCCAATGGTAGTTATGAAAACCCGCAAGGTGGCCGGACTTGGTAGCCCTTTGTGTGGACTTACGAAAACCGCAATGAGGCTGGATTTGGTAGCCCATTGTGTAGATTGCTAACGGAGCCGGACGTGGTAGCTTCATTGGTGATTGGGCTTGGTTATCCGCGGAGAGGAGCCAATGCAAGAGTTGATGTGATAACATGGCCGGACTTGGTAGCCATTGTGGCCAATAAGCCGGACTTGGTAGCTTATTGGTTATGTGCGTTCACAATGTGCCGGACTTGGTAGCCATTGTGGCCAATGAGCCGGACTTGGTAGCTCATTGGTGTGTGCGTGTGATTTTTGGAAATGATGTTGAAAGATGAGACACAAAACGATGAGTCACGTAGGAGAAACACACGGAAACATGACACCAACGATAGATAGCGAATGCGGATGTGTCATTGTTGTTGTTATTGTTATATTAATGCATAGGCTGTTATGACTCTGATATTGGTAAGTTATGGGTTAGTGGGTATAGGATTATTCTGCTGAGCTCCTGTAGCTCACGGTGTTACCTTTGGTGACCCTGACATATTATATCGGTGGCGACGCTGGTATAATGTGTCAGATTTTGTAGATGATCAAGATGAACAGTACACCTTGGAGGCTTTTGGAACTGAGGAGCTGGCTAGGATGAAGCTGCAGGCGGAGCTGTAGTTAGGAACCCTAAAACCCCTTCATTTGTATAAATATTGAACCCTAGTGGGAGTTATGATGTAATAATGAGCCAGACTCCATTTGATTTTATCAATGAATTGTTTATTTAACGTACCCAAAATTCGGGGCGTTACACTTCTTAGGCTTAAGCTAATGAACTAGGTTATCATGAAGGGTTTTGGCTTAGTCTTGTCTAGGATAGGCTTGCTTGTAAGAAAGCATAACATCATTGGCTAGGTAGTACTTTGGAAGACTAGAAATGAGTTGTAAAGTGAGTTTTAGGCTTAAGGGCTATTAGCTAGCTTGTGTAAGCAATCAAAGCACATGCACACACTCCACCTCTCCCTCTCACTCTCGGCCTCTCCATCTCCCTTTTGGCTGAATTCTTTCTCTCTCTTTCTCCTTCTCTCGTTGTTTTGTCCCATCATGCTTGAAAGCATGCAATCATTCTTTTTCAAGGGTCAATCAATGTACTTTAATCCTACCAAGGGTTGTCATTTCCTTTTTAGGCCAAGTCCTAGGTTATAATGAGGGATTTTATGGGTTGTCCAATCCTAGAAAGGTTTTGCTTCTAAAAGCACAAGAAAGAAGTAATAATGGTTGTACTTTGGTTGAGTAAGACAAAGGAGATACTTGATTGAGTGGCCAAAGCACACACACACATGCACTCTCTCTCTCCCTCTCTCGGCCTCACTCTCTCTCTCCCTTTCACAGTTCTCTCTCTCTCCCTCTCTCTCTCTCCTACTTGGATCAAAGTATATAAGTATATATATATATATAACTATATATAGATAGACAAGAAAAAGTAATACTTTTAAAAGGTAAGGGTATTATCCAATGGATAATGATTTCCTAGAAAGGGAATCTTGTCATAAAGGTAATGATTACTAAGCCATGAGTATTGTCTTTTGGAAATTTCATGACTGTTCCTATTGTCCAATGGTCCTAAAATGTTAGGAGGATGTAACTAAGTTAGTTAATAGTTAGGTTAAGCTAACTAACTAGTAGGAAACTAGTTCTACTAACCGAGTAGGGTTTCTAGCCGAGAATATAATTTTAAAGCTTTATTTCAATTACAAACTAAATATACCAATGCCTTTAAAGGTACACTTGTCTTTAGAAAAAGATCATGTTGTCCGGAGTGATAAAATCTAATTTTGTAAGTCTCAAATCTAATTATGACGGATTATTAGAAATAAAAAAAATTTAAAGCAATCCAAGTAATTAAAATAAAATTCAAATATTTAACGAAATTCTTATTGACCAAAAATCAGGGTCGTTACATTCTTCTTGACCGACCTAGGCAATCTTGTCACAAAGTCCATAGTAATGTGCTCCCACTTCCATCCTGGAATTGGTAGTGGTTGAAGGGTCCCTCCTGGCCTTTGATGTTCAGCCTTCACTTGATGGCACGTGAGACACATGGATACATACTTGGCTACGTCATTCTTGATTCCACCCCACCAATATAGTCTACGGAGGTTCTGATGCATCTTGTTCCCTTCAGGGTGCACGGCAAAGTTTGATTGGTGAAACTCCCTTAGAACGGCTTCCCGTAGGGTATTCATATCAGGTACAAAAATTTGATCTTGATATCTGAGGCTTTTATCGACGTGGATCGTCCATCCCGCTGCGGCTTTTCCTGTAGCCAATTGATACCTGATAAAATCGCATTCCTGATCGAAATTCTGCACTATAAGAATCTCTCGGTGTAATGCTAGTGTGGCGACTATGGCAAACAAGCAAGCTCCCTCTTCATTACTGGCTGGCTGTAATTGAAATTCGTTCAGAGTCACTACCATCTCCCATTCTTTCATAGCTAGTCTAGCTAACTGTCCCCTCGTCTTACAACTAAAAGCATTTGCCACGACATTTTCCTTGCCTGGGTGATAAGACAACGTGAAATCATAATCCTCCAAGTATTCCATACATCTCCTCTGCCTCAGATTTAGCTCCTTCTGAGTGAATAAGTATTTGAGACTCTTATGATCTGTGAAAACCTCGAATTGCTCCCCATAAAGGTAGTGACGCCGAGACTTAAGAGCATACACAACTGCAGCGAGTTCCAAATCATGCGTCGGGTAGTTCCTCTCATGCGGTTTCAGCTGTCATGATCCATAGGCAATAACCTTTCCGTTTTGCATCAGTACATAACCCAGACCCTCTTTAGAAGCATCGCAATACACTGCATAGCCCACGTTCCTTTTTGGTACGATCAATATGGGCGCACTAGTCAATCTTCTTTTGAGCTCCTGAAACAACTTTTCGCAAGCCTCATTCCAGTCAAACTTGACACCCTTCTGCGTCAGCCTAGTCATCGGCTTGGCTAGCGTGGAAAAGTCCTGAATGAACCTCCTGTAGTATCTGGCTAACCCAAGAAAACTTTGGATCTCGAATACCATTTTTGGTTGCTTCCAATCCATGACTGCTTCCACCTTACTTCTGTCCACCGAAATTCCTTTTTCTGACACAACATGACCAAGGAATTTCACCTCTTTCATCTAGAATTCACATTTACTTGCCTTAGCATACAATTGGTTCTCCTTTAACACCTGCAGAACGATCCTCAAGTGTTCCTCATGGTCCTGCTCTGACGGCGAATATACCAATATGTCATCGATGAACACCACACAAATCGGTCGAGGTACAGTGTGAAGATCTTATTCATTAAGCACATAAATACGGCAGGCGCGTTGGTTAATCCAAACGGCATCACCACAAACTTGTAATGTCCGTAGTGAGTTCTGAACGCAGTTTTGTCAATGTCACTATCTCTGACACGCAGCTGATGGTATCCTGAGCGTAAATCAATTTTTGAGAAACAGGTCGATCCTCTCAACTGATCGAACAAATCGTCTATCCTCGGAAGAGGGTAGCGGTTCTTAATTGTGACTTGGTTGAGTTGACGGTAGTCAATGCAGAGTCGAAGGGTTCCTTCTTTCTTCTTGACGAACAGGGCTGGTGCTCCCCAAGGTGATGTACTCGGTTGAATAAACCCCTTCGCTAACAACTCTTCAAGTTGAACCTTCAATTCCCGCAATTCCGCTAGTGCCATGGAGATAGGCGCAGTTGATAAGCCCTCGAAAGTGTAAATCTTAGGGCTTATCTACCTCGTTTTACGATGCCGTTAAGCGTTCGATTCTTGTTTTTGGTTGATATTGCGCGCATAGTTGGTTTTTGTTGAGAAACAGGTTTTTGGTATAAACATGGGTGATTTCTGAGTGTTCTAAGGATCCCCGGAGGAGTCCGGATTTAGAAGTTGTGCATGAGGAACCTCGAGTGATCATATCAAGTCTTAATCGAAGTGTCCAAGGCATTAGAGGAAGGCCCGGAGAAACCAAGGACCAAGGAAAGCTAGCACAAAGCAGTAGGGCACCCCAAAAGCCTCAGGGATCGATCCCCCATTTCCCAGGGATCGATCTCCCACCATCAGGGAACTTTCAGAATCTGCAGGGATCGATCCCCCCTGACCAGGGATCGATCCCTCCCTCCTGCGCGGACATTTCGGTGGCATTTTTGTAAATCTTTTGTGAAGGGGGTATATATACCAACCCTTGCCCGACTTTTAGGGCACTTCTTCTTTTACACTCTCTCTCTCTACCTCCATTAAAGGAGCTCCAACCTCTCTCCTCATTTATGTTGTAAAAGTTGATTTTAGGGACGATCCATTGGGTTTCGAAGCATTTCGCCTTCATTAATGTTGTAAGAAATCTCTTCCTCTTCAAGGATCTTATATTTATTTTGCATTTAATCAATGTTTAGTATTTTCCTTACCTTTCCTCTAGCTCATTTCATGTCTTCCCTGAATATGAGTGAGTAGTGTAGTGGGGTTGGGTTGTGGGATGGTTAACATCCCGTGACCGAGGGTGTAGCTTGGTATTCTCTTTTAAAATCTCATTTTCTAGCTTAAGCGAGGCTTGGACTGATTTTATGTATCGAAACGTAGAGGTGTTAATCTCTTTGATCAAACGTAGGCAAGAGTTAAGCTACTTGCCACGTTTGACGCTTAGAGCTATGTCCCTCTTTGTATTTGTCCAAATGTACCAAAAGAGTCCAAGTCTTGTTTAAAACCTTTGTCAAGGAAAGAGAAGAATCTAGCTTGCCTTTGTGTTCCGGGTGTTAACTATCCCTAAACCTAACCTTTAGTTTAAACCTCCAGCTAAAAGCCGTAGATAGGTTAAGTAGCTAGTTAACCAAAGCTTTCAGTTGGCCGTCTCAACGCCAAAGGTTGGTTGGCGGTCCTAACGCCCAAAACTCTACACAAGCTAATCTTCAATTTGAACTATGGACGCGCTCCCTGAGGAATCGATCCCGGTCTTCCGAGTTTTATTATGCTTACAACCGACTTGACCCTACGCTTGGGGTATTCTTATTACAACACACATTAAGGTCGCAAGCATTTTTGGCGCCGTTGCCGGGGAGTGCTTTCTTTTATAGCTTATATTGGAGGTTCGCCGAACCACTGTAAGTATCTCGCTTAATTTTGCTTTGCGTAGTTTATACTTAATCTAGTGGATACCTCTAACCTGAGTTTCTTCTCTAACTTGAGGTGTAACGAAGCTAGCGTAAGTATAAACTACCCTTTTACTTATTGCTTTTACTTTTCGAGGCGGCGGCATAGCCCCTCGTAGTTGTTGTTAGGAGGTGGCGGCATAGCCCCTCTTGTCTGTTAGTTGGTAATTTGTGAACCATTGTTTCTCGAGCAAAGGGTATTTAGTGTATGCGTGGTGGTCATCAAGGAGCCTTTCGGAGCCCAAATTCTAAAAGGCTTCATCGATCTTTTTCTCCTCGTCGACCCAAAACTCCTCGTCAGGTTCAAGCGAGTACACCACCACCCCAAACAACTCCTTTTTCAATAAATACCCCTCCTCGAGAAAGAATGGCAGTCGCCGGTGGTGGAAACGGTGGAGGTGATGATATCCCTCTGGTTGTGCCTGAGAGAACCATGAGTGATTACATGAATCCGGCCCGTACTACTCCGAGGGCCACCATAGTTCTCCTGGCTGCAACCGAGGCCAACAATTTTGTTGTCAAAATGCATCACCTTAACATTTTGCCACATTTTCATGGCAAAGACAAAGAATGCCCGTACAATCATATGCGGGCATTCGAGGAATTGGTTTCTACGATAATGTCCACGCCGGCACAGCTTGAATCGGCTAAGCTAAAACTCTTCCCATTTTCGGTAAAGGACAAGGCTAAGATGTGGTTGAATAACATGAGGCCCCAATCTTTGGCAAATTGGGCGGATCTATCAAAGGCTTTCTATATAAAATTCTTTCCCCCACATCTTACAAAAGACCTCCTCCAACAAATTCAAACGTTTAAACAAAAAGAGGGGGAGTCGTTCTACCAATATTGGGAGAGATACAAAGATTTGCTGAACTCCATCCCACACCATGGCTTTGAAAATTTTCAAAAAGTCGAGATTTTGTTGAAGGGATGCTTTCCGAGCACTCGACTTCTTATGGATAGCATGTGTGAGGGTGGAGTTATGGCCAAAACACTGGATGCGGCGTGGGACTATTTTGAGGTGTTAGCGGAAAAAACGCAAGCCTGGGATTGCTCGGAACCCTCTGACAGGACTGTGGTTAATCCGGTTCCGAGTAGGGCTGAAACCGGTTCGGTTCGGTTCGGTTCTTGGACGTTTTTGTGCGAACCGATTCTGTTCGGTTCGGGAGGTTCACTGAACCGAACCGGTTATATTGATCCCGGTTCGGTTCGGTTCGGTTCGGTGTCGGTTCGGTTCGGTTCGGGAAAAACAATTAATATATATATTTATTAAAATATATTAAAAAATATTTAATATATTTAAAAAATATTTAATATATATTAAAATATATTTAAAAATATTTAATATATATATATTAAACCGGTTCGGTTCGGTTCGGTTCGGCTCGGCTCGGTTCGCTGGAAATTTTCAAGAACCGAAAACCGAACCGGTTTCAGAAATTTTTAACATCTAAGAACCGAACCGGTTCGGTTCGGTTTGATTCGGTTCGGTTCGGGACCGGTTCGGTTCGGTTCGGCAATTCGGTTCGGTTCGGTCGGTTTTTTGTACACCCCTAGTTCCGAGCAATTCCGGTAAATTTCAATTGAGTGAGCAAACCGACTTAGCCCACAAGGTCGCCCAACTCTCCCGCCAAATCGAAACATTACAATTAAACAAAGTGGCTGGGGTGGCCTCTGTGGGCAAGGCGGAGGATATTTGTGTTATATGTGATATTGCAGGCCATACCACCGGGGATTGTCAAATGCTTCCCGCCGTTAAGGATATTCTTCAAGGCCCCGGTCCATCGGAGGTCAATGCCATAAATCAACGCTTTGACCCGTATTCTCAAACTTTCAACCCGGGGTGGAAGATGCACCCTAATTTCCGGTGGAGCGAGCCACAACCTCCCGGACCTTTACAATTTCCACCGCCGCAACAACAACAAGCTTTCCGGCCCTCTCAATCTCAAGGAGCGCCGAGGTTTTCTCAAAATCAACAACCGCCGGGGTTTGCACCAATGGTACCTCCTCATGTGCCGAATCAATTCCAACCCCAAAAGCATTCTTTGGAGGATATCTTCTCATCTTATATGCAAAGCCAAACTTCCCTCAACGAGCAAAATACTCAAACTCTCGGGGAACTTAAGAACCACATGGCCAAGTTGACTAATGCGGTGGGGGTACTTCAACAAGAGAAAGGGAAGCTTCCGACTCAACCCCTAGCGAATCCGCAAGGAACGCACTTTGTGGCGAGCTCTTCGGTGCATAGTCCCGAGCAAGCCAAGGCTATTATCACATTGAGGAGTGGCAGGGAAGTTGACACGGCCGTTGTTCCTAAATCAAGCAAGCCGAGGGTTACCCCAATTGTTGTGCAAGCACCGGATATTCTTATTGACTCACCAACTTCGGTGCCTAGTCCCGTTGGTGAGCAATCGGTCAAATCTCAAGAGGAAGAACCAAAGGCCCCCGTCTCTCAAATTCCGGCCCCATTCCCCCAAAGATTGAAGGCTCCGGCCCATGCTCATACCAATTCCGAGATCTACAAGCTTTTCAAGCAAGTAAATATCAATATTCCGTTGGTGGATGCCGTCAAGCAAATTCCCACCTATGCCAAATTTCTCAAAGACTTGTGCACTCAAAAGCGTAAGTTGAATGTTCATAAGAGGGTGTTGTTGATGGAGCAAGTGAGTTCTATTATCCAAACCAACGTGACTCCGAAGTACAAAGACCCTGGCTGTCCAACCATTTCCATCACGATTGGGGGTACAAAGATTGAGAAAGCTCTCCTTGACTTGGGAGCTAGCATGAATTTGCTTCCATACTCCGTTTATAAGCAACTTGGATTGGGCGAGATGCGGCCAACATTGGTGACATTGCAATTGGCCGATAGGAGTATTCGCTTTCCATGTGGGATGGTGGAGGATGTGTTGGTACAAGTAGATAACTTCGTATATCCCGTGGATTTCGTCGTGCTTGATACTTGCCCGGTACCCTCCTCACAAGCGGCAACATCAACCCCGGTTATTCTGGGGCGTCCATTCTTAGCCACTGCCAATGCCGTCATCCATTGCCGAAGCGGTTTACTCAATCTCACTTTTGGCAACATGAAGATGGAAGTAAATGTGTTCAACATCGGAAGCCAAATGGGGGATGATGAATGTGTGCATGAAGTCAATCTTATCGATTCTTTGGTCCAAGAGCACGTTGATACTTTCTTGTATAAGGATCCGTTAGAATTATGCCTTACCGCCGAAGAGGCAACCTTTCTAGACTCACCGGAGGTGGAGTACTTGTGTTCTTTGCTGGAAGTCGAGGATGTGTGTGGAACGGATGTTTGGACTCCAAAGTTTGAAGAGCTACTGCTTTTGGCAAGTAAGACTCTTCCCTCAAGCGTGCAATTCCCGAAACTAGATTTGAAGGTCTTACCCGACACTCTCAAGTATGCTTTTCTCGGGCCCGATGAGACTTTCCCTGTGGTGATTTCTTCCTCTTTGGACGGGCATCAAGAATCTCAACTCTTAGAGTTATTGCAGCAGCATACCAAGGCTATTGGGTGGTCGATTGCCGATATTCAAGGGATTGATCCTTCATTATGCACTCACCACATCTATCTCGAGGATGATGTCAAGCCTTCCCGCCAACCACAACGCCGTTTGAATCCGATCACGAAAGAGGTAGTGAAAGCCGAGGTCTTGAAGTTGTTGGATGTTGGCATTATCTATCCTATTGCCGATAGCAAGTGGGTTAGCCCGATACAGGTTGTTCCAAAGAAAGCCGGAGTTACAGTGGTGGCTAATGCCGAAAATGAACTTGTGCCAACTCGAGTCACTACCGGTTGGCGTGTGTGTATTGATTACCGGAAGCTCAACTCATGCACTCGTACGGATCATTTTCCTCTCCCGTTCATCGATCAAATCCTAGAGCGCGTTGCCGGTCATGCTTACTATTGCTTCCTTGATGGTTATTCGGGATACAATCAAATCGCGGTTTCTATGGATGATCAAGAGAAGACCACTTTCACTTGCCCCTACGGGACATTTGCTTATCGCCGGATGCCATTTGGGCTATGCAACGCTCTGGGAACTTTTTCGCGATGCATGTTGGGTATATTCAGTGATATGGTGGAGAGGATTGTTGAAGTCTTCATGGATGATTTTTCGGTCTTTGGGGACTCTTTTGAGGATTGCTTATCGAATTTGGGGAAAGTGTTAGAGAGATGTGAGGAGAAGAATCTTGTGTTGAATTGGGAGAAATGCCATTTCATGGTTACGCATGGTATTGTCTTGGGGCATATTGTATCAAAACGAGGCATAGAGGTGGATAAAGCAAAAATCGACTTGATCGCTAATCTCCCAACTCCTAAGTGTGTCAAGGACATTCGCTCCTTCTTGGGTCACGCAGGTTTTTATCGGTGGTTCATTAAGGATTTCAGCGCCATTTCACGTCCTTTGTGCCATCTCCTGTCTAAAGATGCTCCATTTGAATGGACTACTGCTTGCGAGGCGGCTTTTCAGAAATTGAAGTCAAGTCTTACTTCTCCACCTATCGTGCAAACTCCGGATTGGGACCTACCGTTTGAATTGATGTGCGATGCGAGTGATTATGCCGTGGGAGCCGTTCTTGGGCAGAGGAAGGACAAGCATCCTTATGTTATTTCCTATGCGAGCAAAACATTGAATGAAGCCCAAATGAACTATTCAACCACAGAAAAGGAGTTGCTCGCGGTTGTCTTTGCTTTGGACAAATTTCGATCATATTTGGTGGGCACCCCTATCATGGTTTTCACCGATCATGCAGCCCTCAAGTATCTTTTTACAAAGCAGGATGCCAAAGCTCGGTTGATTCGTTGGATTTTATTGCTCCAAGAATTCAACCTCACTATTAAAGACAAGAAAGGTGTCGAGAACGTAGTCGCCGATCACTTGTCCCGGCTTGAATTTGAGGATCGCACGGCCAATCTCCCAATTTCTGACACGTTTCCCGATGAGCAATTGTTTGCTATTTCTTCAAGCCCTTGGTATGCTGATATTGTCAATTACCTTGTAACGGGGCAACTACCGGGCCATTGGAGTGCACAGGATAGGAGGCGGTTCCTTGTTGAGGTGAAAAGATTCGTTTTTGATGACCCTTATCTATTTAAATTTTGCGAGGACCTCATTATTAGGCGGTGCGTTCCGGAGGAGGATCAACAAGGGATTTTGGAATTTTGCCACTCAAAGGAGTGCGGTGGCCATTTCTCTCATACCAAAACCATCGCCAAGGTTCTCCAATGTGGTTTTTATTGGCCAACTCTCCATAAGGATGCATATGCGTTTTGCCGAACTTGTGAAGCTTGCCAAAAATTAGGTGCGGTGACTCGGAGGAATATGATGCCCCTCACCAATATCCTTATCGTTGAAGTGTTTGATTGCTGGGGGATTGATTTCATGGGGCCGTTCCCGGTGTCATATGGCTTTCTCTACATTCTCCTAGCGGTGGATTATGTCTCGAAATGGGTGGAGGCCATCCCGACCAAGACAAGCGATCACAAGGTGGTGTTGGCATTTCTAAAGGAGAATATCTTGTCAAGGTTTGGGACTCCAAAAGCAATTATCAGTGATCAGGGCTCACATTTTTGCAATCGGCCTTTTGAGGCGCTCATGAAGAAATACGGGATCACGCACAAGGTGTCCACCGCCTATCATCCTCAGACCAATGGCCAAGCCGAGCTTGCAAACCGTGAGGTAAAACACATTCTTGAGAAAACCGTTAATCCAAATCGCAAGGATTGGTCCCTCCGGTTGACCGATGCCTTGTGGGCATACAGTACCGCGTACAAGACTGTCTTTGGAGCTTCTCCTTATAGACTTGTATATGGTAAGGCATGTCATCTCCCGGTTGAGTTGGAGTATAAGGCCTATTGGGCCATCAAAGCTTTAAATTTTCGATTGCCCGCCGCCGGCGCGCATCGCAAACTCCAACTAAACGAATTGGAAGAAATCCGGCGGGATGCCTATGATAATACGGACATCTACAAGTCCAAAGTGAAGGATTTCCATGATAAGAACATCCAACGGAAAAATTTTGAAGTCGGTCAAAAAGTTATTCTTTACAATTCCAAACTTCATCTTTTTCTGGGTAAATTGCGGTCTCGATGGGTTGGTCCTTATTTTGTGCAAACCATTTTCCCTCATGGGGCAATTGAAGTGATAAACCCTTCCAATGGCAACATTTTCAAAGTCAATGGCCAAAGGCTCAAACCATTTTTGGAAAATTTTGCAAAGGATGAGATATCGGAGGATTTGGTGGCTCCGGTGTATGTCGATGATCCATTGGTTTGAAATAGTTTTAAAATGTTTCCACGGGGAGCTTTTGCGTACTTCTGGACTTAGATGTTTGGAAGGCCCGGCCTCTTCGGGGGTACCCATCATTGACTTGGGTTTATAGCTTCGCACGCCGCTATTCAAATAAGTCGTGTACCCAGCTCCGGTTCGTAAGGGCAAATCTTTTGTGGTCCGGTATAGCCACCCGTGTTTCGCCTAAGGTGTTGTTTCTTTTACTTTGCGACACCTTAAGTGAACCATGGGGAGAAAAGTAGTACCCGTTCAATCACGTGACGATTTGGTGGTTTTAATTCTTGTTGTTCATTATTTTTGTTGCCGGGCTACCACGAGCCGGCGGGACTAATGTCATTTGTCTCCTATTAGGTAGTTGGATCTTAAGTCTTTTGCAGGGTAACACGCTACCGCACCAGCCTTGGTAGTTTGGGTCTAAAAGCCGGGGTGAGTGAGGCATTCAGGAGCCCTAAGCAAGGGTGCGACTGTATGTCGCGGTTGTAAGACCAAGTAAGCTCTGGCGATGGCCTTGTGCGACTAGCTATGGTTTCGAAGGCGGGACCGAGAGAGTGGACCTTGGAAGCGGTTCCGATGACGAACGGTGGCAATGACGCAAAATCCTCCAACTTGGTCGAGGTATCGGGTGGTTGACATTCCACCCCGTCGGTACATTTTTGGTTCTCCCTCTCCTTATTTTTCGTCTTTTCGCATCGAGGACGTTGCTCGTTTCAAGTTGGGGGAGTATGTTCATACTTTTAGTTGTCGATTTTGCATAGAAATTAGCATAGAATTTAAAAAATTTTTTTTTTTTGGGCAATCTTCCCTTAATTGCAGTCTATTTTTCGTGTTAAGCTACGTTGCATATGCTCATTTTTGTTTTCTAGTGGCAAAAGCACCGGTTTGATGAACCAAATTTTTGGAAATAACCAACTCATTCGGTTAGCATGTTCATGTAGTGTGTGGATCGAATTTTTCCTATTGCATTTGAGCTGGTTAAGCACATTGAGTGGAGGTTTAAATTTTGTTGTATCCCATGTTTTTGAGCTCCATACCCGTAGTTTAGGTAAATAATCTCTCTTGTGCGTACTTGAGTACCGTTGATTTCGTTTATGCATTGCAATGGAGTCGTAGGCGTACTTGAAAGATGATACAAGGCATTCGTTCTATGATTTAGCCACTTAATTTTACCTTTGCACCATTTTGTACCCAAGTCCGTGTCTCATTTTGTTGATTAGCCTGAGTAACCGGATGTTTGGAGGGTTGTTTGGAGTGGTGGAATGTCGTACAGGTGAATTGGTTTTGATTTGAACTATTTGGAACATGACTGAGGAGGTCTTGGCCAACGTTGGGCTTCGAGAGCAAAAGGGGAGCAGGCTGCACAGTCCAGGGAGGCCAGGGATCGAACCCCCATTCCTCAGGGATCGATCCCTCATTGTTAGGCAGCGTTCAGAAGTTGAGGGGATCGAACCCCCAATTCCCAGGGATCAATCCCTCGGGCTATTTACTGAAAAAAAATTGTTTTGGTCGTGGCCCACTGTATAAGTCTCCCATCCTCTCTCTCCTCATTCCCACGCCATTTCCACCCAATTCCCAGCCAAGCCCTTAACCTCCATAGCCACCTCCCCCACTCTTTCACCCATATCTCTCTCAAATCTCCACCGAATTTGAAAATTCTTCCACCAATCATCAACAAATCTTCAAAGCTTCAAGATCCAAGCATCAATTGCAAGGTTTTCCTCCCAAATCAAGGTAACCCATCTCTCTCTCTCCTCTAGGCCGAAAACTTCATCTCCCACCCTCTCACCCACGTTTTTCCCATATCTCTCCATACAAACCCACCAAAAACAGCCCAAAACCACTCCAATGGCTAGAATCTCACCCAACCTCAACCCCTCAAACCCTAACCCAAAAATTCCTAATGTTATTGCATTGTTTCTCATGCTTTTGATGGGTTTTGGGCTACTCTCAATTGTTATGGTCGGGATGGCCGGCGAAAAAAAAAAGGTTACCACGAAAAGGGCGCGGGGTGGTGGTTCGAACCGGGCTAGGGAAATCGAAGAAGAGGAAGAGGAGATTGACGAGGAAATGGAGGAGCCGGAAGAAGCTCAACCGGTCACTCGAAAGAATTGGAAGAGCGGCATGGTAGGGAGGGGATTTAAAAGCGAGTGTCAAGTCGACATCAAGAGTTTGGGCACCGAGCTTCAAGGCATTCCACACATCGCCCGTCGAGGTTTGAATTTTTGGTTTAAAGCGTTAAAGTATAATAAGGCGTGTGTGATAGAATTTTATCAAAATATGGTGTTGGTTGGTGATGGGTTGTTGAAAGAGTTGTGCATTGAGTCCACGATTGATAATGTGCGAGTAGTTTTGACCCCGGATGTTATTGCCAAGTATTTGGGTTATACTCGACCTCCGCCCCAAACCGTGAATTATCCGCTCCCCGAAAGAGCGTACATTGACCCGGCCATCGTTAACAATGCCCTCTATATTGACATTAAACTTTATGATGGGCACCTAAAACCGGGTTTGTTTAAGGAAGAGTATCGCCTTTTGAATAAGGCTATCCATGTGAATTTATACCCGAGGGGTTCTGAGCACCATCCGAGGCAAAGGGGAGCGGAGTTATTGTATGTTTTTGGAAGTGAGGAATATGTCTTTGATGCCGCTTTATGGATCTTTCACCAAGTTTATGGCTTCCAAGCCGAGTCCCAAAATTCCACCCGGATGCCCTTCCCATGTATGATAAGCAAGATTTGCAAGAGCCAAAAAGTGAGGGGACCGAGATTTGCTCAGCTTGAACCACCAAAACCCAGACCTCTTGATGCTTCCTCCGTGACCAAGAGCAAATCCCAATCCCATGATCCTCCGAGCCCCAAAAGGAAGGGCAAGTTTGCTAAAATGATTGAAATGCCCGGTCCCAAAGAAAAGCAAGACTCGTGGATCAAGAAATTGTTTTGCATGGTTGTTCACTTGGTAAAGGAGAATCGGGAAATGAAAAAGGAGAGAAAGGTGGACCAGAAGGTGATAGCAAGGCAAGCACACAAAGTGGATTGGTTAGTTGAGCAATGTCCTACGGCGAGGGAGTATGTGGCTCCTCCGGAGGTTGAGTCCGAGGATAGTGATGAAGATGGAGATGAGGAAGACGAGGAAATGAATCCGGGCATGTTCCGTGGCGAGGGTACCGAGTTCTCTGTTGACGCTGGGACGAGTGGTGTTCGGGGTGATGTGTAGTTCTGGATGGTGGTGGTGATTGTAGTAGTAGTAGTATCTTGTTATTTACTTTCGTCTGTTGGTGTCGGTGGTAGTGTCGTTGTGTCTTGGTTGTTCGAGTCTTCGTTTGGCTTTAGTTTAGTAGTTGGTTTCGTTGGTTGTTGGCATGATGAGTAGGGTAGTTGTAGGTTGGCGTTACCGGTCATGGGGTAGTTAGTACCAAGCTAGTATAGACCGGTAACCTTTTTGTCTAACCTTTTTCCTTGTAACCCGTAACTCATTAAAAGCTAATTAAAGTCCTTAGTAGATTTTGAGTACGCCTATGTTTTTCATGTTTATGCATTCCCGAAAGCTTTTGGTACTTAGCTATGGCTTGTCACTTTCCGTTTTGTTATCTTGTCTTGTGCTTATTAGCTTCTATTTTGGGTGCATGCAAATTCCTTGATTGAAATGCATAACTTTTTGTTTCGGTTAAAGCATAAACCTCTCCTGCTTAGTGATTGGGATACATGTTGTTTTGTTTGAGTGTTTCTTTTGCTGAGCGTTACCTTGGTGAGGTTTGGAACCAAAGCTTGGTGCTTTTAGCTTCCTCAAATGCGCTCAATTAAAGTTTGTGAATCATGGTGCTTGGCATGTTAGTTGAATGAGTTGTGACCCTTTGGGGGAGAAAATTTTTAGTCTTTTGCCGTTTCGGAAAATGCTGAGTATATGTTTTGTATCTTATCTTAGATGGGAAGTTTGTGTAGTTTTTGGGAATTCTTTTGTTGATTACTCGGGACGAGCAATGTCCTAGTTGGGGGGGTGTGATAAGCCCTCGAAAGTGTAAATCTTAGGGCTTATCTACCTCGTTTTACGATGCCGTCAAGCGTTCGATTCTTGTTTTTGGTTGATATTGCGCACATAGTTGGTTTTTGTTGAGAAACAGGTTTTTGGTGTAAACATGGGTGATTTCCGAGTGTTCTAAGGATCCCCGGAGGAGTCCGGATTTAGAAGTTGTGCATGAGGAACCTCGAGTGATCATACCAAGTCTTAATCGAAGTGTCCAAGGCATTAGAGGAAGGCCCGGAGCAACCAAGGACCAAGGAAAGCTAGCACAAAGCAGCAGGGCAGCCCAAAAGCCTCAGGGATCGATCACCCATTTCCCAGGGATCGATCCCCCACCATCAGGGAACCTTCAGAATCTGCAGGGATCGATCCCCACGACCAGGATCGATCCCTCCCTCTCTTGTGGACATTTCGGTGGCATTTTTGTAAATCTTTTGTGAAGGGGTATATATACCAACCCTTGCCCGACTTTTAGGCACTTCTTCTTTTACACTCTCTCTCTACCTCCATTAAAGGAGCTCCAACCTCTCTCCTCATTTATGTTGTAAAAGTTGATTTTAGGGACGATCCATTGGGTTTCGAAGCATTTCGCCTTCATTAATGTTGTAAGAAATCTCTTCCTCTTCAAGGATCTTGTATTTATTTTGCATTTAATCAATGTTTAGTATTTTCCTTACCTTTCCTCTATCTCATTTCATGTCTTCCCTGAATATGAGTGAGTAGTGTAGTGGGGTTGGGTTGTGGGATGGTTAACATCCCGTGACCGAGGGTGTAGCTTGGTATTCTCTTTTAAAATCTCATTTTCTAGCTTAAGCGAGGCTTGGACTGATTTTACGTATCGAAACGTAGAGGTGTTAATCTCTTTGATCAAACGTAGGCAAGAGTTAAGCTACTTGCCACGTTTGACGCTTAGAGCTATGTCCCTCTTTGTATTTGTCCAAATGTACCAAAAGAGTCCAAGTCTTGTTTAAAACCTTTGTCAAGGAAAGAGAAGAATCTAGCTTGCCTTTGTGTTCCGGGTGTTAACTATCCCTAAACCTAACCTTTAGTTTAAACCTCCAGTTAAAAGCCGTAGATAGGTTAAGTAGCTAGTTAACCAAAGCTTTCAGTTGGCCGTCTCAATGCCAAAGGTTGGTTGGCGGTCCTAACGCCCAAAACTCTACACAAGCTAATCTCCAATTTGAACTATGGACGCGCTCCCTGAGGAATCGATCCCGGTCTTCCGGGTTTTATTATGCTTACAACCGACTTGACCCTACGCTTGGGGTATTCTTATTACAACACACATTAAGGTCGCAAGCAGCAGTCCCTGGTTGCAGCTCGATGGTAAAATCCAACTCCCTTCGCGGCGGTAGTCCAGGTAACTCGTCAGGAAATACATCTGCATATTCACAAACAATCCGTGGTAGTCCCAACTCCATGCGATCCTCTTCCTCAAGCATGAGGCTCGCCAACCATCCTACTAGCTTATCTTTCCACCTCGATTGTGGTGTTGTTGAGGCAGGATTCTGTCTATCCCCCTTAAAACGGAAACATAGCCCATCTGGAGAGTAGGCTGTCACGATCTTCCGGTGGCAATCGATCACAGCACGATGGGCGGATAACCAATCCAATCCCAAAATTACGTCAAAATTAACCATTTCAATAATACGGAGGTCACAAGTCAAACGCATATCAGACACTTCTATCTCACAAGATCTGCATATCTAACTTACTGAAATCTGACCCCCTAACAGTGAAGTGACTTTCATTGACGACTTTAAACGCTCAGATTCTAATCCTAACGTACTAGCGCAGGCAGCAGATATAAATGAATGTGATGCACCAGAATCAAATAACACTTGCACGCAAGTATTGAAAAGCAGGAGGTTACCTTGAATGACTGCAGAGTCATATGCTTCCTCCTTACCCTGTATTGCAAACACTCATCCCCCAACTTGCTGGTTCTGACCTTCCGGTCCCTTCCTCACTCCTTGATTCTGAAACTGGCGTTGTTGTTGTTGTGGGTTCCAACCTAGCTTCTGGTGGTTAGGGTTTCCCTGGTATTGATTTCCTTGTCCGGCTGGTCTCCCCTGATACGATTGCTGTTGTTGTCCCCCATATCCTAAGCTTCCAGATCCTACTAGCTGTGGGCAGTAGCGCTTCATATGTCCCTCTTGATTGTAGTGAAAACACTTTACCCCTCCAGGTGCTTTGTTCTGCTGTTGATTCTAATATGGTCTTTGATTCGGTCCTCGATTTTGGTCATTGTTTCTCCAAGGTTGGTTGTTCCGATTGTTATTCTGATTGTACGGCTTGGGTGTGACGTACCCCTGACTGTTATTACGGATCGGCCCTCTAGATGCCGGTGTTTCTTTTCTTTGGTTCGCAATTCTGATCGAGTCATTGATCTCCCTTTCGATGATCAATGTGGTCTCTACCACCTCAGCATAAGTCTACAGTCGCATCCCAACTACTTTGTTTCTGAGATCGTGCTCCAATCCCCATTCAAACCTCCTTGCTCTAGCAGCATCATTGGGGAGGTATTCTGTCGCATAATGGGATAGCTCCTCAAAACGTGCCATGTATTGAGTCACGGTCACATTTCTTTGTTTTAGTGCTAGAAATTGATGTGCCATCTCATCCTTCATTTGGGCTGGGAAATACCTGTTTAGGAAAGTAGTCTCAAACTGCGTCCAGGTAATAGTTGTGAGGTTCAAACTAGGCTTGATGGCCTCCCACCAATAGTCCACCTCTCCTTCTAGCTGATACGCGGCCAGAGCCACTTGATCAGCTTCTCACTGAACTCCCATCGTGTCCAACATCTTCTTGACTTGTCGGATCCATGCGTTAGCGGTAAGTGGGTCAGGTGCTCCATGAAAGGTTGGTGGTCTCTGCTTTCTGAACTCAGTGAACAGATGGGTACGGTCTGGGGCTGCTCGAGGCTGGGGTCCTCGCGGGTTAGCGGCAAGGTTTTGGAGTATCTGGGCCACATTTGCTAGGGCAGTCGAGACATTCTGATTTGTGTCCCCGTTGTTGTTGTTCCCGCCTGAGTTGTTATTATGGTTGTTGTTGTTATCGCCGTTACCATTTCGTGTCCCCACCATCTACATTAGTCGGATTCGAAGGTCAAAAAGGGGTTTTCTAGTTGTATTGTCTGTTTGCATAAAATTTTCAATTAAAGCAAGAAATACACAATACTAAACAGTATTATCTACTAATAATCAAAGAGTGTTAACACAGATCTCAGCATCACAGTTTCATCACATCAATACATAATAAAAGTCATATTGCCATCATCAAAAGAGTATTGCGAGAAACCCTACTACTAGCACTACTACCATGAACAAAAGAGTACTACCAAAAGTACAACGACCCTTCCCTTCTTAATACTATAACTAGGGTTCGCTGACAAGTACTGTAGTGCTCTAGTCCAAGTCGTCCATCGGCGGCTCCTCTGGGTCCTCCTCTTCTGAGTCCGAAGATACGTTTATATAAACTGGAGGTGCTGGCAGGGGTGGTGGGTAAGTCTGTCTAGGCAAATCCGGCGGCGAAGATGGACCAGCGACGTAAGACCCCACGCTCTCTGGTGTGTGGAAATAGTAACGCGGTTGTGGGGGGACTAGGGCCTCTGCCCTCAGGCGATCATAAACAACGTCATCGCGTTCGATGTCTAGAGCCCGGCGACATTCCTTCAAGCCACAACTTTGTCGACGACGAACCAACTTCTGCTGCCTCTCTTTAGAGTACCAACTGAACTCTTCAGCTACATTCTTGATATCCTTCTTCGGACGCGCGCTCCTTGGCCAAGTACGTCAGCTTCCTCTCAAAGTAGTGCTGGTCTCTAGGCTGCAGATCTCCCCTGCGGCCACAGGTTGTGTAGAAGCCCCACGTGTCGAAACTCATGTCCAGCGACTCCGAATCGGACCACATCCTACATTTTAAAGTTAAGTTTTATTAGTATAATATTCTAAGAAATCATTAATTTGAATGAAGCGTGGCGTTAATGAATACATCATAAGCTTAGCTACCCCAAAACTAAATATCCCCGAGCTTACTTGTACCCATTACTCACGTCCTCGCGATTATCATTAAACCTAGGCTCTGATACCATGTTGTAACGCCCCAAATTTTGGAAACGTTAAGTAAATATTAAAAGACCAATTCCTCAAAAGATTAATCCAATTTAATGCGTTAGACGTCCCAAAAGCATACGTCATAATATTACAACCATATCGAAATAAATTTAAAGTTTTTAAACGAGTCAAGTTAACACACTTTCCAAATTTAAATGATTAAGCTTTCAAAACCAAAGACCAATTATCCGTCAGAGCATCTAAGCGTACGGCAACCAAGGTTCCTCGCCTCCGTCTGTGTGGTTAAAGTCGGTCCGCTCGAACGGCACTTTTGTTCCATCTTCAGTACCTGGCGTTCGAGTTACCAGGGCAACATAGTACCGTGAGCGATGACACTCAGTAGCCAAAACCCACCCGAAACCCATAACTTACAAGTAATAGGAATATAATTGACATGCATTAAAATAACATAAAACGAGAACAATCAACCTTTCTTTCATTACTTTCCTATAACCTATGTGAAATCTCGGATCTTATCCACAGATCCTTTCCTACCCATAACCTCTGGCATAAAACACTGGTGTGGTCCGACTCCCCTTTTCCAGATCCGGATGAAAGATACCTAAGTTATGTACTCGGGGTATCCCATCCGCGACCATAAGTTCGGATAAAACTTCACCGGCAACGCTCAAGCGCCGTCTAGCCCGATTTGAACTTCACTGGCAACGCTCAAGCACCGTCTAGCCTGGGTTGTGACGCAAGCACAATGCCACCCTTATGTCCCGTCCCAACATTCGAGAGCCGATCACCACCATGCCATATCCAGGGTTTCATAAATCAACACTTTCAACAAATCACCACCAATCATCCATCAACAATACATCACCACGGGTTCCAAACCAGGATTGCCCGAAATCCAAAATCACATCCTCTCACATTATCCATTTTTCATTAAACCTACTTTCATGTCTAATAAGTTAAATCCGCACATCGCAACCAAACCCGGGAACCTATTGTCCAATCTACAAACGCAATAAAAGATCACACGTTTCAACATTTCCAACTTAAAAAAATAATACTAACATGCTGATAACATACAAGCATGCGATAAAACTAATCATGCGACTAAAACACACCAAATAATTATTTTTATTTTCTCTTACTTTAACAATAATACACTTAGCAACTTTCCTCTAAAAATTGCACCACGTGACAACAGTTGGTTCCAATTTCCATCAACCAAATTCCAGAGGAGATGTCCGGGGTGGACGCAGACGTGATTTGTCACCACTTAAATGTAGATCCTCAGCATAAGCCTGTGATTCAGAAGAAGAGAAGGTTGATGTTGTCATCAAAGAAGTGGATCGATTGTTGGAAGTTAAAGCAATACGAGAAGTTTACTATTCGGAATGGTTGTCTAACACTGCCGTGGTTAAAAAGAAAATGGGAAGTGGCGTGTTTGTGTTGATTTCACGGACTTGAACAAAGCATGTCCCAAAGACAGCTTCCCCCTTCCCAGGATTGACCAGTTGGTAGATGCAACTGCTGGGTACGAACGGATGAGTTTCCTTGACGCATATCGAGGATATCACCAGATTGTCATGTTTGGGCCCGATCAAGAGAAAACCTCATTCATTACACCACAAGGGTTGTACTGTTATAATGTCATGCCTTTCGGACTGAGGAATGCAGGGGCAACGTATCAAAGGCTAGCAACCATTATGTTCAAAAAGTTTCTTGGCAAGACTATGGAGGTTTACATAGATAATATGGAGGTGAAAAGTAAGATCAGACAAGGGTACATAGCAGATTTAAAGGAGGCCTTCGATATCTTGAGGAAATACAAACTAAAACTCAACGCCTCGAAATGCATGTTTGGAGTTGGTTCTGGAAAGTTCTTGGGACATCTCGTGACCATAAGGGGGATCAAAGCAAACCCAGATCAGATATCAGCGTTACAAAAACTACAGAGTCCCAAGACAACGAAAGAGGTTCAGAAGTTGACTGGGATGGCTGCTGCCCTCAATAGATTCATCAGCCGGTCAAGTGACAAATGCAGGCCCTTCTTTCAGCTTTTGAAGAAAAGAGAAGGATATGAATGGGGAGCAGAATGCGAACAAGCATTCCAGGATTTGAAGCAATACCAGGCTGAGGCCCCACTCTTGTCAACTCTAGACCCGGGTGAGTCTTTGATTTTATATTTGGCGGTTTCTGAGTATGCTGTAAGTGCAGTTCTGTTAAGGGATAAGGGATCTGAGCAAACCCCAGTTTATTATGTGAGTAAAACACTACTAGAGGCAGAGACGAGGTATCTACCTCTTGAGAAGCTGCTCCTTGCATTAAGGACAGCAACAAGGAAGTTATCTCATTACTTCCAGAGCCATAAGGTTGTAGTTTATACTGAATTTCCATTAAGGTCACTGCTACGAAAAGCAGACTTCTCTGGACGAATCTCAACTTGGTCCGTCGAGTTGAGCCAATACGATATTGATTTCCAGTCGCGCACTGCAATAAAAGGCCAAGTATTGGCTGATTTTGTGGTAGAGTTTTCACCAGTAGTAGCACCTCAGCCTCCTACGAGAAAGGAGCAAACAGTTGAACCATCAAGACTAAAGCGTAAGGCACCTGCCGAACAGGACCCTTCGGAATGGAAGTTATTCATTGACGGTTCGGCTTGTAATACTGGTTCTGGAGTTGGTATTGTTCTTTTCCCTCCTAATGGATTAATGATGGAACTCGCTGTTCGGCTGGGTTTCAGCACATCAAACAGCGTGGCAGAGTATGAGGCTCTCCTAATCGGCCTTAAAAGTGCGAAGACTTTAAAGGCAAAAAGAATAAGGATTTATTGCGATTCTCAGTTGGTGGTATGTCAACTGTCCGAGGAGTACGAGACCCGGAGGGAAAAGATGGCCGCCAATGTGGAAGCAGCCAAGGATTTGCTCAAAACCTTCGAAAAGGTATATATAGAGCAAATAAGCTCTGGATAGAATTCTCATGTAGATTCTTTCACTTGGTTGGCTGCAGCTGTTCCAATTGAATTCAAGCGAAAGGTGGCAGTTGACTATCTCAATGAACCAAGCATTGGAAGAAGTATAGAGATGGTCTTGGACGTGAACCAGGGACGAAGTTGGATGGATCCAATAGTAGAGTTTTTATGAGATGAGACTCTTCCTTCTGATAGAAAGGAGGCTTATAAGATAAAAGTTAAGTTCGCTAGGTTCTGGCTGTCCCCAGAAGGAAAGTTGTATAGAAAGTCCTTTACTGGACCATACTTGCTTTGTGTGCATCCCGAGATGGTACAGAAGTTTCTTCACGAAATCCAAGAGGGAACATGTGGAAGCCATGCTGGGGGCAGGTCCATAGCCCACCGAGCAATCACCCAAGGATATTGGTGGCCGCATATGCAAGAAGATGCGAAAGTTTATGTGAAAATTTGTGAGAAGTGCCAGAAGTTCTCACCAATGATCCGGACGCCAGCTGAGGATTTAGTACCCTTGACAAGCCCTTGGCCTTTTGCTCAATGGGGAATGGACATCGTGGGTCCACTCCATAAAGCAACAGGGAATCGAAAATTCCTATTGGTGGCTACTGATTACTTCACGAAGTGGATCGAAGCAGAACCTCTTGCCAAGATCACTGAACCTATGATAGAAAGGTTTGTTTGGAAAAGTATCGTTACTCGTTTTGGGCTCCCATATTCATTGATTACAGATAATGGGTCCCAGTTCCAAAAAAAGTTCAAAACCTTTTGCGCCCAATATGGAATAAGGAATTATTACTCAACCCCAGCTTACCCTCAGAGTAATGGGCAAGCAGAGGTATCCAACAAAACCATTCTCGATGGGATCAAGAAAAGGTTGGATAAAGCAAAGGGCAAGTGGCCTGAAGAGTTACCACTGGTGCTGTGGGCACACAGAACAACACCAAGGTGGTCTACGGGAGAGACCCCCTATTCTTTGGCTTATGGCACAGAGGCAGTCATTCCATTGGAGGTTGGTCTTCCCACCAATAGGACTGTATTAGTTGAAAGTGGGGGGAATGACAGGGCCCTGGAAGTTGAGCTCGACCTTGCCAAGGAAAGGAGAGAAAGGGCCCTGGTGCATCTGGCCTCCTATCAAGAACAGTTGATGAAGAACTATAACAAGCACGTTCACTCTCGAGAATTTGGCGTTGGAGACCTCGTACTTCGAAAGGTACTTGGCAACACCAAAGTGGCAAACGAAGGTAAATTGGGGCCAATTGGGAAGGCCCATATCGAGTGACTGAGATTGTGGGCATAGGGGCCTACAGATTGGCATATTTGGATGGAAACCTGGTGCCAAGGCCCTGGAATGTCCATAATTGTAGGGAGGTAATCCCGAACAGGTACCAAAGAGGCCCGAACAGGTGGTACGTGGGGTCCAGAATAAATACAGTCGGAATATCCGCCGTGCAGTGAGGTGAACGGCACAAGGACCGGGGACACGAGAGGTCCCAGGTCCAAGATACCCGAGCAGGGGTATGGTCCAAAGAGCAAGGGTAGTTGTTGGACCAGTCTCGTGATAAGGGGTCCAGTGATATGAGAAATCATTGGTCCAGAGGGTCTGTTCGGTAACGAGAAGGCCGAACAGTAGCAGCAATCTGGAGAAGGTGCCAGGAGGACCTCCAGAGTGGTCCAGAAATGGAAATATCCAGTAAGGAAACAAGATCTGGAGGAGATACCCAATGAGAATGGGATGAACGGCCAGCTTTGGGAAGAGTTCCTAAATGGTCTAAAAGGAAATACGCAGTTATGGGAATGAGAATCCCTGATATTCTAGGTTCCCTTTACGAGAAAGGAAACTTAGGGCAGCAAGATGGCTTGGACAGCAAGTAGACATGGGTCTTTAAATATGAGGTAAACCTAGAGGTAAAGGTACGCAATTCCTAGCTATTGGTTTATTACTTACTGAGAATTAAGGTTTTACTAGTACGAGATACTAACTTTGGCATCGGAGGGCCTTTGCCACGAGACGGCAAAGGTGCGCTCACCTTCTGCTTGTTTTGTAGGATCAATACCGGCGGTGTGTTAGGGTTCCGGTGTAGAGAGAAGAGTAGCCGTTACAGTTTCGTGCAGTTCGAGGGCCCATTTGTTTTTCCGCCATACAATTGGCAGCGTCTGTGGGAAACGAAAGAGATCCCTTTGAAAAAACGACCATGGCGGAAGAAGATCCAAAGACTCCACTTGATGCAAACAATCACCGGGTGGGGAGCCGACAAAGCCCCACCAGATCCACCGAGAAAGCCCGACGGTGGGCGTGCGGAGAACCACGAGCAAGGACCGCCCGGCAACCCATGGCGACTCCAAACAGGGACAGACGGACGGCCACAGGATCCACAAGAAGGAGTAAGTCCCGCCGTGGGAGGAGTCAGTGGCGCGTTTGAAAAGCGTGCACAGCAAGGAAGACATCCTGGACAAAAAGAGACAGAAATAGAGGAATACGCTCGTGTGATTAAAAGACGAGAATATGAGATTCAACAATGCCGCGGATACGAGAACATCCGGAGGATTCTTGGCTTTCACGAAGGAAGTCCAGAAAGAAAGGTTGGATATGGTGGAGTACAGTGAGAGCTTCTTCACTAAAAAGAAGAAGCGGGAGTCTCACTCAAACGACCGAGGGCTTCTTCACGAAAAGGAGAAGCAGGAGCAAGAGCTCCTCCCCGAGGAAGGAGGGAGCAGGAAGCACCACAGGGACAGTACGAGAGACCTAAACTGGGAGAGGAATAATGCCAGGGCTGCGAAGGTATCGGAGGAGGGACCATGTCTGCACGAGAAGCAGCACGGAGAGCCCTTAGCAACATAGCAACTTCTCCTTTTGCAAAGAGATTGCAGGAGGCAAGGTTGCCGAGCAGGGTTAAACACGGGACGTTTATCCTGTACGAAACCAATGCAGACCCGGTGGCGCACATACAGCATTACCAGCAGGCGATGTTTATGCACGACGGTGATGATGCAATCATGTGTAAGATGTTCCCATCTAGTTTGGGAAAAGTGGCCCTATCATGGTTCCATAAGTTAGGGCCGAACACCATACGAGGGTGGAGACAGTTGGCCGAGGAGTTCACTGCTCGGTTCCTTACGAGCCGGAAACCACCCAAAACTTTTGAGAGTCTCTCAGCTATGAAGCAAGGAGAGAGTGAGCCGATCAGGGACTACGCCAAGAAGTATTGGGAGACTTTCAATGAGATTGAAAGTTGCAGTGAGGAGTATGCAATAGCGACGTTCAAGACTGGGCTACCTGTTCGGGGGGAGCTACGAAAGTCCCTAAACATGAGCCCAGTGAGCACACTGGCAAAACTAATGGAGCGAATTGAGCAGCATGCCAGGAATGAGGATGACATACTACGGGAAGATGGCAAACTGAGTGCCGAGCAAGTCAAGGGCCCTGCGAAGAAGGCAGATAAGCCCAAGCCCAAGACTTATAGAGAGAGGAAGGAGCATGGGCAAGCTAAGAAAGAGTCATACCGGGAAAAGCATGCCCCTGACCCAAAGTCTTTCTTCTCAGTGACAACGGTTTGGAAAGAACCAATTTATTGGGTTCTTTATCGAATAAAGAACCGTCCGTACTTCAAGTGGCCCCCAAGGCTGGAGGGAGATAAAGACGCAAGAAGGGCTACGAGTCAGCACTGCAGTTACCACAAGGACTGGGGTCACATGACGGAAGACTGCGAGATGTTTAAGCAGCACCTTGATGACCTGGTCTCACGTGGGTATCTGAAAGAGTTCATCCAAGAGGAGCACAAGGGTGCGGAAAAAGCGATGGAACTAGATTACGAGCAGAATCCAAGGGGCGTGATCCATATGATACATGGATTGGCCACACCTTATACAAGAAATGAGGTGAGGTTGCTCCAGAGGCAGGTGAAACACGACCAGCACGTGATGCGGTTAGGAAAGAAACGGGGACGTGAAGCGGAAGGGTGCAATGAGGGCATCGTCTTCACGGATGAGGACCTGGGAGGAGTCCAGGTGCCGCACAACGATGCTCTTGTCATAACCCTACGAATTGGGGAATATGACATGGAAAGGATCCTGGTGGATTCAGGAGCTGTACCGAGGTGCTTTATTACGATGCATTCAAAAAGTTGGAATTGGCACAAGCGGACTTGGTAAAGTCAGTAACTCCGTTGGTTGTTTGGTGCAGGGGCAGTTTGGCCGTTGGGTAAGGTGACCCTCCTTGTTCGGGCAGGAACAGTGGTACTCAGAACCGATTTTTTGGTAGTGGATGTGCCATCTTTCTATAACGCGATTATAGGAAGGACTTGGTTGCATAAGATGAGGGCAGTTTCATCCACCTACCATCAGATGGTGAAGTTTCCAGGATCCACTGGAATCGAGAAAATAAGGGGGAACCAAAAGACAGCCCAACAGTGCTTGGTTTCCATAATCAAGAAGGCACCCAAGGCACAGTTGGTGCAAACAGTCGAGGTTACCAACCAGCCGACCATCGAGGATGTCGGAGGGGATCCCGCCCAGAAAGTGGTGGAAGGATTGAAGAAAATCCAGATCAACGAGAATGATCCTGAAAGATATTTCCTGATTGGGGAAAACCTGTGCAAAGAAGAGGAGGAAGAGTTGGTGAAATTTCTAAAAGCGCACGTTGATGTGTTTGCTTGGGTGCCCGAGGAGATGCCTTGGGTGGATGCAAGCGTGATTTGCCACCACCTGAATGTGGACCCGCAGCACAAACCGGTGATGCAGAAGAAAAGAAGGTCTGCCGTACAGCATGTGGACGCTGTTATCGAGGAGGTCGACCGTTTGCTCGAAGCAAAGGCGATCCGAGAGGTATACTACCCCGAATGGTTGTCTAACACAGTGGTGGTAAAAAAGAAGAGTGGGAAATGGTGGGTATGCGTCGATTTCACGGATCTAAACAAGGCTTGTCCGAAAGACAGTTTTCCCCTGCCCAGGATAGATCAGTTGGTGGATGCAACAGCACGGTACGGGTGTATGAGTTTTCTCGACGCTTATCGAGGATATCACCAGATAGCTATGTACGGCCCCGATCAGGAGAAGACGTCCTTCATCACACCACGGGGGTTGTACTGTTACAATGTTATGCCCTTTGGTCTGAGGAATGCTGGAGCAACTTACTAGAGACTAGCAACGATTATGCTAAAGAAGCTGCTCGGCAAGACCATGGAGGTGTACATAGACGATATGGTGGTGAAAAGCAAGGAGAAACGAAACCACATCGCTGATCTGAAAGAAGCTTTTGATCTTGAGAGTATAAGTGAAGCTCAACGCCTCGAAATGTGCGTTTGGGGTAAGTTAGGAAGTTCCTGGGTCACTTAGTGACCATTAGAGGGATAGAGGCAACTCCCGATCAAATAACAGCTTTGCAGAAGCTGCAGAGTCCGAGGACCACGAAGGAGGTCCAGCGGTTAACAGGGATGGCGGCAGCCCTTAACAGGTTCATAAGTCGTTCGAGTGATAAGTGTAGACCTTTCTTTCATTGTTAAAAAGAGAGAAGGTTACGAATGGGGAGCAGAGTGTGAGCAAGCGTTCCAAGACACGAAGAAGTACTTGGCAAAGCAGCCCACTTCGCTCTACTCTCGAGCCTGGCGAGGTCCTGACCCTGTACTTAGCAGTATCCGAACATGCTGTAAGTGCGGTCTTACTGAGGAACGAGGGATCCAAGCAAACCCCTGTCTATTACGTGAGCAAGACGCTATTGGACGCAGAAACGAGATATCTGCCTCTTGAGAAGTTGGTCCTGGCCTTGAGGACGGCCGCTAGGAAGTTGCCCCACTACTTCCAAAGTCACAAAGTGGTTGTTTACACGGAGTTCCCGTTGAAGTCATTGCTTCGAAAGGCCGATTTCTCGGGACGAATATCAACTTGGTCGGTGGAATTGAGCCAGTATGATATTGATTATCAGCCGCGCACGGCGGTCAAAGGGCAAGTTTTGGCAGATTTCGTGGCAGAGTTCTCTCCCACAGTAGCTCCACGGCCTCCTACGAGAAAGGAGCAGTTGGACGAGCTGTCTGCCGAGAAGCGAGGGGCACCCGCCGAGCAGGACCCATTGGAATGGAAGCTTTTTGTAGATGGATCCGCATGCAACACCGGATCTGGAATTGGGGTGGTGCTTTTCCCTCCTGAAGGAGTTATGATCGAATTATCCCTGCGCCTGGGTTTCAGTGCGTCGAATAACGTGGCGGAGTACGAGGCACTCCTGGCCGGGTTACGGAGCGCAAGAACCTTGAAAGTAAAAAGAATTCGAGTATTCTGTGATTCACAACTCGTGGTGAATCAGCTGTCCGGGGAATACGAGGCCCGGAGTGAAAAGATGGCGGCCTACGTGGAGGCAGCCAAGGATTTGCTTGATACCTTTGAGAAGGTACACATCGAGCAGATAAGCTCTGGACAGAACGCCCACGCTGACTCACTGGCTTGGTTGGCAGCGGCTGTGCCAACAGAGGAAGGTAGCAGTGGACTATCTTGCTGAACCGAGCATTGGGAGAAGTGTGGAATTGGTCCTGGACGTGAACCAAGGACCAAGTTGGATGGATCCAATAGTGGAGTTCCTACGAGATGGGACACTCCCCACAGATAAAAAAGAAGCTCACAAGATAAAGACGAAATCTGCAAGATTTTGGCTATCACCAAAGGGGAAGTTGTACAGAAAGTCCTTCACTGGACCGTACTTGCTTTGTGTGCATCCCGAGATGGTGCAAAAATTCCTCCATGAAATATACAAGGGAACGTGTGGGAGTCATGCTGGGGCAGGTCCATTGCTCACCGTGCAATTACCCAGGGATACTGGTGGCCGCACATGCAAGAAGATGCAAAGGTGTATGTGAAAATCTGTGAGAAGTGTCAGAAATTCTCACCTATGATCCGAACACCGGCCGAAGATCTGGTGCCCGACAAGTCCTTGGCCGTTTGCGTGGGGTATGGACATCGTGGGTCCGCTCCACAAGGCTACCGGGAACAGGAAGTTTTCTATTGGTAGCAACGGACTACTTTACCAAGTGGATTGAAGCGAAACCACAGCAAAGATCACGTAACCTATGATAGAAAGGTTCGTGTGGAAGAGCATCATCACTTTCGATATGGAGTTCCTTATTCCTTGATCACCGATAATGGGTCGCAGTTTAAAAAGTTCAAGGCTTTTTGAGCCCAATATGGAATAAGGAACTACTATTCCACACCGCCATACCCTCAAAGCAATGGGGCAGAGGCATCCAACAAGACTATACTGACGGGATCAAGAAAAGGTTGGACAAAGCAAAAGGCAAGTGGCACGATGAATTGCCACCGGTCCTGTGGGCACACCGAACAACTCCTAGGAGGTCTACTGGGAGAGACCCTCTATTCATTGGCTATGGAACAGAGGCTGTGATTCCATTGGAGGTTGGTTTGCCGACCAACAGAACCACACTGGTGGAGAGTGGGGGCAGTGACAGAGCCCTGGAAATTGAGCTGGACCTCGCCGAGGAGAGGAGAGAACGAGCTCTGGTGCACCTGGCTTCGTACCAGGAGCAATTGATGAAAAGTTACAACAAACATGTCCACCCACGAGAGTTTGGTGTTGGAGACCTTGTGCTACGAAAGGTGCTCGGCAACACCAAGGTGGCCAACGAGGGCAAGTTGGGGGCCAATTGGGATGGCCCGTATAGAGTGACAGAGGTTGTGGGCATTGGGGCATATCGATTGGCAGACCTGGACGGGAACCCGGTACCAAGGCCCTGGAATGTTCACAACTTGAGGAAGTTCTACGTGTAAAGAACTTCGACTTCGTTTCTATTCTGTTTTAGATGCACATCGTGATTGTGTGGGAATTACGAATAAAATTCTCTTGTGTTCTCTTTTACTAGTTGGAAGGGGTACGCGTAACGCCCCCTTGAGTTTTTCGAATTATGAATAAAATTCGCGAATTTTTGGTAACACAAACTCTATTTTTACGAGTTTTGCTTTTATTATGCTTGGAATACGAAGTCAAGCTTAGTCCTTAGTCCTCACTTCGTATTGGGGAGCAGAGGTAAAGGGTAACTAAATGGAATTTCGAATATTTAAAAATTGAACCAAGTACGAATATACTTGTCGGTTTGCTCGGGTACGAATACACCCAGAATTGAACCAAGTACGAATATACTTGTCTGTTTGCTCGGGTACGAATACACCCAGAATTGAACCAAGTACGAATATACTTGTCTGTTTGCTCAGGTACGAATACACCCTGAACCCAAAATTGAGCGAATATACTTGTCTGCTTGCTCGGGTACGATACCCAGAATTGAGCTAAGTACGAATATACCTTGTTTGCTCGGGTGCGAATGTACCGAATTGAGCCAAGTATAAATGTACTTGAGCGGTTGCTCGGGCACGAATACGCCCAAAAGCATATGAGAGTATGCATACTGCCCTCAAACACGAATATGTTTGGAATAATTTCGAGTATAAATAGATTTGTTTACTTGCACGGGTGCACGCCCACATGAACTTGTAACATAATCTGGGTACAAATAAACTCAGGATTACTGTGGCCAAATACGAGTACATTTGGGTGACCTAAGTACGAATATACTAGGGAAAGTTTCCAAGCACGAAACGTATGGGCTGCATACGTGAACACGCGGCAGTATCTAAGTTCTAGAAAACTTGAAGATTGCCCAGGTATGAACAAGCTTTGAGCGCGAGCATATTCAATGTTATACAAGTATGGTCAAACAACATGCTCGGGTACGAACAGACCCTGGATACATATGAGTACATGTATTAGTAGACAAGCTGCGAGTGCAACTAGCATTTACTCTAAGGGACGAAAAACCTGTAGCAGTATGAATGAGAATGCAGCTAAATCATCAGCAGGCACGATGAGACCTGGGAAGCATGCGTGGAAATGCATGAAGCTAAGTACTGGCCATGAGACGGCCACCTGTATTGAAGAACGGCCACGAAGGGCCGGCCAAACATGTAATGCAATACGAAATATTGCTCGGTATAAAGTTCTACGAGAAAGAGAACTAACGTGGAGTGCCAAATCTGTGGGGTGCGTGAAAGCCGACGACTCTACCGTCCTCGTCTTTGGGCTCGAAGTTCCCCGTGACGATGAGGAAGTCGTCGTCATCCCCTCTGGCAGAATCAGGCAATTCGAGCACCAACCTTTTCCTGGAATCCCTACTCTTAAGATAGTAGGTTAAGGCGTCCTTGGTCCTGGATATGCTATAGAGGTGGTGGATGTCGTGTAAACCTAAGGATGTGCCAAGCATTTGGTTCAGGGCATTGATGCCCATGACAACCCTAAAAAAGTTGGCTGAGACCTGCATCGGGGACAGTCTATAATGGGCTAAAACCTGGCTGAGTAGCGGTGCCAGGGGAAACCTGACGCCGCCCTCAACGACGGCGACGACAGGGATGTGCAGAGTATCGTTGTCGAAACTCTCACAGATGGCGTTTTCAGAGGCCAATGTGATCGCCACATTGTCAGGGATCTCGTAACGAGATCTAAACTCAACCATCCTTTGAGGAGTGTCGCAGTGTCTACGAAATCGACCTATACCGAGAACTGTGGGTTTGGGTTTTAAGAAGGAGATGGGTACGAAAAAGCCCTGAAGTGAGTGTGGAGATCCTAAATTGATCAAGATAGCCCTAGAACTTAAGAACAGAGATGGAGAGAAAGGGGGAATGATGACTTATGAGAACAACGATCGAAGACCCTAGATGCAGAAAGGGAGAACCTCGAGATGGTGAATAGTGCTTCAATGGTGGAATGCTCGAACCGTCTTTCTGCAGAGGGAACTTAGAGAGCAAGTGGGGTTTGAAAATGGGACAAAAATCCAAGTATACCCCGGCAAAGGGGTGACGTATGAGAAACGTCACCCCAGACGCCGTTTGGGCATTCCGTTCCCAAAAGACGTCTGCCCGCATTTAATGTGGGCAGTACAGGGCACGCCGCGTGCAAAGGTGTTAGCTGGAAAAGCTTGTCAGACCAAACGGCGAGACGTTTGGGTTGAGTTAATGATGAGTCTGCACCAAGTACGCGAAACATGGGTGCAGGAGCAAAGGGCGAGAACCTTGCTCGGTGTTCAAGCTTTGCTCGTCATATTAAAAGAAAATAACAAGTAAAGCCGGGAGCCATTGTAGGGAGGTAATCCGAACAGTACCAAAGAGGCCCGAACAGGTGGTACGTGGGGTCCAGAATAAATACGGTCGGAATATCCGCCGTGCGGTGAGGTGAGCGGCACAAGGACCGGGACACGAGAGGTCCCAGGTCCAAGATACCCGAGCAGGGGTATGGTCCAAAGAGCAAGGGTAGTTGTTGGACCCGTCGCATGAAAGGGATCGGTGATATGAGAAATCATTGGTCCAGAGGGTCTGTTCGGCAATGAGAAGGTCGAACAGTAGCAGCAATCTGGAGAAGGTGCCAGGAGGCGCTCCAGAGTGGTCCAGAAATGGAAATATCTAGTAAGGAAACGAGATCTGGAGGAGATACCCAACGAGAATGGGATGAACGGCCAGCTTTGGGAAGAGTTCCTAAATGGTCTAAAAGGAAATACGCAGTTATGGGAATGAGAATCCCTGATATTCTAGGTTCCCTTTACGAGAAAGGAAACTTAGGGCAACAAGATGGCTTGGACAGCAAGTAGACATGGGTCTATAAATATGAGGTAAAGGTACGCAATTCCTAGCTATTGGTTTATTACTTACTGAGAATTAAGGTTTTACTAGTACGAGATACTAACTTTGGCATCGGAGGGCCTTTGCCACGAGACGGCAAAGGTGCGCTCACCTTCTGTTTGTTTTGTAGGATCAATACCGGCGGTGTGCTAGGGTTCCGGTGTAGAGAGAAAAGTAGCCATTACAGTTTCGTGCTGTTCGAAGGCCTGCTTCGTTTTCCTGCGCCTACAATAATTTGAGGAAGTTTTTTGTTTAGAATAAACTTCAGTTTTTGTTAATTCTGTTTTAGGATTATGTGGTTGTGTGGGAATTATTAATAAAATTCCCTTGTCTTTTATTTTGATTAGTTGCAAGGGGTACGCGTAACGCCCCCTTGAGTTCAGAATTATGAATAAAAGCACCTTTTTCCAGTTTTTCTAAAATTTTGTTCTTTCTGCTTATGGTTCTTTTGAATATGAATAAAGGCCTCAGTTTCCCTTATTCATATTGGGGAGCAGGGGCACGAATGTCTTGGTGTGTACGAATATATGTTTCAATTATCTAAATACGAAAAAACATAGATATCCAAGTATGAATAAACTTGTAATTGCATACGAAAAACATGCATAGTTCGCTAAATATGAAAAACTTAATTACGTATTTGACTTTGTTTGGGTGTGGGATACTCAGATTATACAAGTATGAAACACTTGATTAATACCAAGTACGAAAAACTTGGACACAAACTTATGCCAAATATGAATACATTTGGGCATTTAGAAGCAATCACCAAGTATGAAACACTTGTAAGATTAATTACATACGAAATACGTAGGAATTCATCTAAGTATGTGAAAACTTAAATGATAGTACGAGGTACTTAGAACACCGAACAAAATGCAATTCAAAAAAAGCCGCGAAGGGCCAAGCAAGAGCAAAAGGCCTTAACAACAGCCGCCAAAACATATGTTGTGCCACACAGGGCCGAATACCTGTATTATCAAAGTATGAATGTACTGATGCCACGCAGGGCTAAGAACTACGGTCACGCAAGACCTGCCAAAACTTATACCAAAATGCTTGGGAAAGACTTACCAGATCTAATCCAGGTTTTGGACCTCGGGTAGGACCTCACTTGAAGCCTCAGTGGTTGTTTCAGTGTTGATGCCACCATTAGCAGCCTGTTCCCCCAAATTTATGGGTTCATTAGTTGTTACCTGCACTTGTGATTGCTCAAAATTAGCATCATGAGTTTCGGTTGGGACATCCTGTGGTTCCATTTAGATGTCCCCATCTGCGTCTGCAAAATCATCAATCTGCTGCTCGACCTCATCAACATTGGGCTCTTCTGTTTCGACAATAGCTGCCCCATGCTGCTCGATAGTTCATTCTCTACCCACAAGGGGGAATCATCTGGAACCCCAACTTTGGTTAAACACGCCTCCCATCTTGCGGCCCAGATTTGGACCTATATTGCTGGCATCTGCTCCACATAGTCGGCAGTAGCAGCATCAAAACCCTTTTGGTAGCCTTCCTCATAGGCAGCCTTTTTGGTGCTGTCAATTTCAGCAAGGGCCTGATTGAGACTGTCTTCGGTAGTTTCAAGTTTCCCTCTCGCCTCATTGAAATCAGCTTTGGCTTTGTCTCTTTCCCCTTCCAACCTTGTAACTGTTCGGAGCAATCTGGTGTTATCAGTCAAAAGTCTGATTCTCTCAGACTCAGCAACTTGGAACTTCTGGCCCAATGTGACCATTTTTTGAATAAACTAAGTACAAATAAACACAATTTAAAGTTAACAGACTGCCACGATGAGGGTAAAACATGAGGTGTGGAAAAAATCGGATTACCTTTATTCCACTGACGAACCCAGTGGAAACCAGCCGATCAGAAGGAGATGAGGACTCCTTCTGCATATCAATAGGTAGTAACAAGCATTGTGCGAGGGCCAGTACAGTTTCTGAAGAGCTTGCACTGTCCTCAATGTTTACTGGACGGTCACCTCTGATGAGCTGAGGGGCCCAAGCTGCTTGAGTTATTGTGGTGTTCGGTTTCGGTGCATCGGATTCCCTGGTTTCTTGGTTCCTAGGGCGTCTGTCCCGATGAGCATTGACAGACTCAAGGGAACTATCACGTTCTCGATGAGAGGAGGAGGATCGTGTCGACCCCCCTGTTGCGACGAGGTGGCGGGGAAGCGTGCCCAGTGGAAGGAGCCTGGCCTGAAGAGCCACGTCCTCGGGAGGAGACAGTAAGAAGAGAGCTTAAGTTTAAAGGTTGACGACTCATTATACCTAAATTAGGAGGAGATGGGGAGTATCCCGAGGAGGATGATTGGCTGGTATCACGATTAGGTACCGTCTGTTCGGGTTGCTGTCGTGATGAAACTTGTCGTTGCAAGGACCTTCTGAGTACCAAACGGGGCAACGGGATGCCTTCGGATATTGGTACCTCGTTCTGCTGTCCGGTAACTGTCACGCCAACACTGGATCTCGAGTTCCTTGCCTGGGGAGCAGAAGAGGTAAAAGCACCGCTGGTACTTGGGTTGGCGAGTCTCCTATCAATGAAACCTTTATACGTAGGGTCGTAGCCCAGCAGAACGTCTACGTTGCGACCAGTAGTACGTGTGCCTGGTTCCCCTTTATAATTGAGGACCTTGTTTATGTTTGTTGTTCGAACGTTGCTTGGTTCTCTCCTTAGGCGCTTGTTAGCGTTGGTAGCTACAGTTACAAACACAAGGGAAAAATAAGAGACGCAGAGAATGATGCGGTAAGAAAATTACAAGTAGAAGAAAGCAAAAAAAGGAGCACACGTGGATAGCCCCATTCGTGGGGACAATGGAAGCCCACCACTTGGCCATCTTCCCCTATTTGCTCGAATGCTCCAGTAAAATAGAGGAAGTCCATTTCGTGATCACGAGCAGAATCTAGCAAGTTAAGCACGAGACGCTTTTCTGCTTTCCTTACTTTGAAGTAATAAGTGTTGTATTCTGGGTTTAGCACGATGCAATACCACCATTGAATGTCCCAGATTCCTATTTGGGTTTCTAGGATCCTATTCAGAGCCACAATCCCCATCACTAATCTGAAAAAATTGGTAGAGACTTGCATTGTAACGACCCTGATTTTTGGTCAATAAAAATTTCGTTAAATATTTGAATTTTATTTTAATTACTTGGATTGCTTTAAAAATTTCTTTTAAATTCTAATAATCTGTCATAATTAGATTTGAGACTTACAAAATTAGATTTTATCACTCCGGACAACATGATCTTTTTCTAAAGACAAGTGTACCTATAAAGGCATTGGTATATTTACTTTGTAATTGAAATAAAGCTTTACAATTATATTTCTTGGCTAGAAATCCTACTTGGCAAGAAGAATTAGATTCCAAATTGTTAGTTAACCAAACCAATTGGATTTTCAAGTCTAGTTAACCTCCCTAGCCATTGTTGAACCTTATGAACCATATGAACCCTCCTAATTCCTTGGTGAACCATTTCACCCACCTTTGAACCTTATGAACCTTTCCAACCCTAGACTAGACAATCATTGCACTTTATTGACTAGTCAACTCAAGGCTTTATTCTCATCATGACATCTTCCAAGAGTATCTTTTTTCTTTATCCATTGGACGATAAGTGCTAGGAAAATCTCTACCCATTGGATAAAAATTGTTAAGGAAATGGTTAACCATTGGGTAATAGAACCAAGAATATCCAAGCTTGACTAGACTAGTAAAAGCCATCATTAGACTTCATGATTTGACATATCAAGGCCATGCCTAATGTCATTACTCCTTTATCATTTGGTCAATAAATGTTAGGGGAAATATTATCCCATAGTCAATAAGAGTTAGTCTTGCCAATGAATGATTGGCTTTGACAAGACAAGACATGGGAATCTTACAATCATTATGCTAGTCACTTTCCTAGAAAGTGCATTGTCCTTATCTCCAATGAAAGGTCACTTTCAAAGGGATATTCCTTCTCATCATATTTCCTCTTTATCTAATGAGCAATAGTTGTTAGGGTAATTGTTGTCCTTTGAGTAATAGGAAGAGAGAGAGAGAGGGGAGAGAGGTCGGTTGAGAGAGAGAGAGAGTGAGGTGTGTGATTGTGTGTTGTGCACTCCAAGTCACCCATATAGCCCTTAAGCCTAAATGCTACATGCTAACCCATTTCTAGTCAAGTCTTATCACAACCAAGCCAATGATTTTACTCTTTCTTACAAGCAAACCCTTTCTAGGACAAGACAAGACCATACCTATCATCATTACCCCTTTACCCATTGGTCAATAATTGCTAGGGAAAATTTTATCTCTTGGGCAATAGAAGTTAGTCTTGACAATGAAAGCCTAGGTTTGACAAGACAAGTCACAAAGGAATCTTGGACCAAAGAAGTCATCATTTACTTGACTAGTCATTCAAGACCATACACATCATTTACCTCTTTATCCATTGGACAAAGATTGTTAGGGGAATTTTTATCCCTTGGACAATAAGAATAAGACTTGCCAATAAGTACATGGATTTGACAAGACTTGTCATACTTACACAAGCTACCAAATAGCCCTTAAGCCTAAACCCTATTTGACAACCCATTTCTAGTCAATTTCTAGCATAGAATCCTAGCCTTTAATGATCCTAGAACTAGCCCTTGATTACCCTAGGATTTGACTACAAACCTAGACCTAAGAATGACCATACATGGAAGGCTATACCCTAGCCTAATCAAACCCTAACTTAGACTTGTAAGACTTGCCAACCTAGACCATAATTACCTAGATTTACCAAAGAACCTACTTGGTTAATAGCCCTAAGCCTAAAGATTTGGACAAGACAAGTCATGGAAGGCTATGGCATGATTAAAGGTGAGATTGGACAACTCAATGGAGCAAATCCATGAGAGATTTGAAGAGAGGAGGGGGGGGGGGGGGGGGGGCAAGAGCGGGAGGGAGAGAGCTCAAGCTTTGGCTATAAATAGCACCCCTCATTGCCATTTGAACTCACACCTTCAATCCTTTGCTCCCACTTCTCTCTAGAAACCATATTCATTTCCAAACAGCCTTCTGCCCTTCACAAATCTCCATTTTTTTCCTGCTTAAAGTAGTCCTTAGAACTAACTCCCTTCGGGAAAGTTGTAGAGCACTTCGAGATCTTCAAGTTAAACCCAAGAACCACCCTAATCGGTCAAGAAATGACTAAGATATCGACATCCGAAGTTCAATAAAAATCACGGATTTCCAGTTCCAGACAGCAAGCTATCACTTCCTTTATCACCATTTTTCTCCTACCGAAAGTAGTTTCTAGGATCAACTTCATTCACAAAAGTTGTAGAACACTTCTAGAGCTTCGATTTCAACCCAAGAACGATCATATTCAGCCAAATATTGACCGAGTTACTGCCATCCAAAGTTTGGTCCAGATTTGTGAGTTTCACCGCCCGTGGAATTTTCCAACTAGCTTATTCGGCCCCAACTAGTTTCGGATCAAGGTAGATTAATCTTAAACCACTATCTCTACGTATATTGTATGTTACTTGTAGGATTGAAACGCATGCGAAAATGGAAAACGTTTTACTAAAAATCTGAAAAGGAAGGGGAGTATGTTGTATACCCCAATTTTATTTTTCGGAAAAACATGTGTTGTTTTGAACTTCCCTAAAAGGGAGAAAGAACGAATTTTTGAAACATAAACGTGATTGATATTTTCGTATTTTGATCTTTAAGATAAGATGGTTATAAGTTTACTTACATGTTGCTTGCATTACTTGTGGTTGTTTTAAGCGATGAGTGAGCATGATTGGTAATATAGAGTTGGATGATCTTGCTAGTTTAGTTTCAAGATTACAATGAATGATTTATGTGTGCTTATGTGAAAAAGTCCTGCCGCGGAGTCTATTCATGAAAACGACACACGAAAATCGAGAAAGTATAAACATGACTGTAACAACTCTGATTTTCATTAAATAAAAATTTCGTCGTTAATATTTCGAAAACTCTTAATTAAGTTTTTAATCGTCGTTAACTGTCGATCTTTCCGTCGTTTCTAGGATTGAGTCTTAAGATCCCACATCTCGGCTGGAAATCCTATCTAGCAACCCTAGCTAGCTTTTAACCGACAATTCAACCTAGCAATCGTTTGACCTAATTACCAATCGTTCCTAAACCTCGTGAACCTTTTGAAACCCTTGAGTTTGGTAACCCTAGATTAACCCTTTGAACCGTTTGAACCTTTTAGCTATCGACCATTGGACAATAGCGCTAGGGTTTTCTTTATCCATTGGTTAGTAGGGTAACCCTAGTTAACCTTCCCAAGTACGAGATTAGATTAGTTTAGTGCTTAATTGCAAAGTATTATACTTTCTAGTATTAACTGTTGGATAATAACCGCTAGGAGATTTATTACCCATTGGACGATAGACCAAAGTACTTGCCATCCTTAACCACTGGTTATTAACCGCTAGGGAAACTATTATCCATTGGATAATAGCTTTACTTGCCAACCAAGTACTAGGTTATTAAAATAATGGATTTGGTCATGTGTTAAAATCCATTAGAATACAATTAGTACATTGGGTTAGTAATAATATACATAGTACTTTGAAAGTAGTAGATTAGTTTATTAGATATGGGATTTGGATGTACCTAGCCTAGATTGTATGTACTTGCTTGTATATATATTATATATGTACTTGTATATATATGTATAGTTATATATATAATATTGTATATAGCATGTGTGTATTAGATTATTTTATTTAGAAAATCTATTTTACTTGAAAGCGTGGATTTTATGAAAGACCCATAGTACTTATATATATATATATATTAGTATATATATATGCTTTCAAGAGAGTACAAGTGGGAGAGAGAGAGAGAGAGAGAGAGAGGGAGAGGGAGAGAGGATAGAGATTGCTGAGAGAGAGAGAGAGAGAGAGAGAGAAGGAAAGACAGAGAGGGATTGTACCTAGATCTTCCTTGTGCTTCCATTGACCCTTGCTTGATCTCTTGGTGATTTCTTCCTAGCAAATCTATGACCTATTGTCCTAAATGAATTTCTAACTAGTCAAATCTCTTACAAGCCAAAATCTTCACTTTTTCAATCCACCAAACCCTTGTCCTTCCATATCTTTTATATATATATATATTGCACCATTGTACCAAGGAGGGAGAGGGAGAGAGAGAGAGAGAAGAGAGAGAGGCCGAGAGAGATTGGGAGAGAGAGAGGGAGTTCGGATGAGAGAGGGAGAGAGAGAGTGATGTGTGCTTCCTTTGATTGACCATGCTTTGGTCATCTTGTCCTATTTTTGATATGCTTTCAAGTGAAAGCATGACCATTGTAAGCAAAATCTAGTCCTTCTTGTACAAACCCTAATTCTTTACTTGAATCAAATCCCCATTTCTTGATCAATCTTCCAAAATCCAATCCATGGTACACATCATAGCCATGCAAGCCTAGGTTTTAGGATGATTCTTGCAAGGAAGCAAGATTTGCTAGAATAAAAAAATGAGACATTGGGAGAGAGAGAGAGGGCCGGCCAAGAGAGGAGAGAGGAGAGGCTTTGCCTATAAATACCAAGCTCTTGGTGCTTTGAACTCACACCTTCACCTAATTCTCCAACTTCTCTCTAGAAAAAGTTAGTGTTCTTGCTTGTTCTTGCTTACTTTCTTTCTTTGATTCTTGAGCTTTCTCAAGAGACTTTCTTTTGCCGCCACTAAACCACCACCTCGATCCAAAAGTAGTAGTAGTTATAGTTAGGATCTAGTTTCAAGAGAAACCATTCTCTTTCGAAGCTATCGGAAGCTTACCGTAAGCCGTTACTCCGTTCGTTTGCCGACTTTCTTTCCGTCGTATTTTCGTAGTCATTTCTACCGCCAAGAAGAAAGGTAGAGTTCTTCAAACCTACTTCTCTAAGTATAGAGTTAGTGGTGTGTAGTTAATCCTTACCTACTTTCTCTAAGTATAGTGGAATGCATGTTAGCGTAAAGTATTTAACTTGTAGATCTATTTTCGCTAAAAGATACGTAGTTTACTTTGATCTTATGGCTACTTGATTGCTTGATCTCGTGATAGTTGCTTGCTTAAGTATGAACTCGTCAATAAACATATGTTGTTTTGACTTTCCAAAAAGAAGGATGTGTGCTTTTGAATTAAAGATAAAGTGTTGTTTTCAAAACGAAGTATTCGTATTTTGACCTTTTCGAGGAAAGTAAACTTGATCGCATGATTGCTTGCCTTACTTGTGGCTATGAACAAGCATGATTAAATAGAGTTGGATGATCTTGCTAGTTTAGTTTCAAGTTAGTGTTGTACTTGTGTACGAAGTCCCACCGCAGAGTCTATGCATGATACGAGACACATGAAATTGGAAAGTAGAGACATGACACTTAAGATGTGGTTGATATGGATAAAAATACTTTTGAAACTACGTAATGGCCGGACTTGGTAGCCTTACGTTGGTGTGCGTTGCCAATGGAGCCGAACTTGGTAGCTTCATTGGAGGTGTGTGACTTGGTTATCCGCGGAGAGGAGCCAAGATGTGACACAATGTGCCGGACTTGGTAGCCATTGTCGCCAATAAGTCAGTCTTGGTAGCCGTTGTGGCAATGAGCCAGACTTGGTAGCTCATTGTTGTGCGACACAAGGTGCCGGGCTTGGAAGCTTATTGGTTGTGTGTGTTCACAATGTGCCGGACTTGGTAGCCATTGTGGCCAATGAGCCGGACTTGGTAGCTCATTGAGGTGTGTGTGTGTGTGTGTGTGTGTGTTTTTGGAAATGATGATAAAAGATGAGACACAAAACGATGAGTCACGTAGGAGAAACACACGGAAAACATGACACCAACGCTCGTTAGTGAATACGCATGTGTAATTGCTATGTGTTCTTGTTTAAGCATGTTAAATTTGGAAAATCGTGTCTATACTATCTTTGACTTGTATGTTAAGGGTTAGTGGGTTTTGGGTTACTCTATTGAGCTTTCAAGCTCACGGTGTTGCTTTATGTGACCCTGACATATTATGCTGGTGGCGACGCTGGTATAATATGTCAGACTTTTTAGATGAGCAAGGAGAGCTGTACACCTTGGAGGCCTTCGGAGCTGAGGAACTTGCTAGGATGGAAGAAGAGAAGGAGCTGTAGATAACCTTAGATGTCCATCCCTTTTGTGTAATATAAGTACTCTATGAGGAGTTTGATGTAATAATGAGCTAGACTCTTCCTTGTTTATCTAATAAAATGATTATTTAATGAACCCAATTTTGGGGGTGTTACAATGACACCTAGGGTGTGGTTATTGAAAAGGAGAAAAGGTTTTAAAATCACAATGTGGCCGGACGTGGTAGCTCATTGTGTAAAGAGATGTTAGAAACCGCAATGTGGCCGGACTTGGTAGCCCATTGTGTGGTGTGTGTTGCCAATGGGACCAGACGTGGTAGTCTCATTGGAGGTGATTTAAATGTTGTGAAAACCACGATGTGGCCGGACGTGGTAGGCCATCGTGAAGATTGCCAATGTGGCCGGACGTGGTAGCCTCATTGGTAATGTGGCTTGGTTATCCGCGGAGAGAAGCCAATGCAAGGTTTTGTGTGCCAATGGGAACCCGATGCGGCGGAACCATTATGAGGATACTCGGGAGACTGGAAAGGCGGAACCGAGGTTGGGTGTGTTAAATGTGATTTTCAAAATGTTGATTTGGAAATGAAAAATGGAGACACGGTCTACGATGAGTCGCATAGGAGAAACCAGGAAAACATGGACACCAACGATAGATAGCGAATGTGGATGTGTAATTGTTCTCTGTTCATTAAGAAGCATGTTAAGTTTGGAAGGCGGAGCTATAGATAGGAACTTTAGTTTTCCTTTCCTTGTGTAAATATTGAACCCTTGTGGGGTTTATGATGTAATAATGAGCCAAAATCCATTTAGTTTTATCAATAAAAATGTTTATTTAACGTACCCAGAAATGGGGGCGTTACATGCATGGGCGAAAGACGATACCAATTTAACACTCGACGGAGTAGTGGGTCAAGGGGGAATCGAACTCCGCCCTCTACAATGGCGACAATAGGGATACATGTTCTGTCCCATGACCCAGCATTTCTCTCTACACCTAAAGGGGCGAGTTCGAGCCCCACATTATCTGGGACATTGTATGTAGTCCTAAAAGCTGCTAGTGCGGCCGGGGTTTCGCAGAGTTTCCTAAATTTCCCTGGCTTAGGGCCATTATCACCTTCATCTGCCATGACGATACTCAAAGAAAACCACAGACAGTCTAAAACTCTGGTGATGAGTATAAAACCCTAAAAACTAATGAATTTGAGAAACGAGATCTCAGAAATGGAGAAGAAAGTGAGGAGAGAATGAGAATCTTACGAGAATGTTGAAAACGGATTCTTGAGATACGATCGAGTTTGCAGACAGCGGCAATGGCGAATAAAGAGAAGCTTTTTCGCCTGGTTTTAGAGAGAGAAAGGATGAGATCTTTAGTTTGGGGAATAAAACCCAAAAAAGATATCTTTTTGGGTTTAAAGGAGAGAGACGGAGACGAAATGTCTCCTCTCATGCCGTTGACATGAAAAGTAACGGCAAAAGAGTCTGGTTGGATATCGTTCCAGATGCCGTTTCTCAAAACGTCAATTCAAAATTAAATGAGGAGCGTACAAAATACGCCACGTAGGATCATTACTTCGAGGACATGATGTTTTAAGCCACCAAAAACCATCAATGGGCATCCAATACTATGTCTACATGGGTCCCGATTTGCTCGGCCTCAGTTTTGTTTCTAAGCTTAACTCAAAACTCTCGAACAGGAAGTATTGAGCAAAGCTGGGGAGCAGTTGTAGGGAGCTATTTCCAAAATAGGTAAATTAGTAGCCGAATATGTAAGAGGTTCCGTGCAATGAGAAAAGTACTAAAATATGACGATCAGAAAGATGGATGGTAGTTGGCATCAGTGTTATGACGAGATACCAAAACGGTGGGTCTGTTCGGCAGAGAACTACCCGAGACATGAGAAGTCTATGAAAGGTGCCATCTGTTCGGCAGCTAAGGCCCAAAAGGCATAAGATGCCACTAAACGATGCATTCTGTTCGGCAAATGAGATTACCGGATAGATAGAGTTTTCTGAAGAGCGTAACCTTAAGAGATAAGGCGGAAGGAGTGTTCCAGAAGGAGTACCCAACATCCAGTCAGGATAAGTGACAAGACAGTCCTCTTGCGGAATGAGTCCCATATGCGGAATGAGTCCCTATGAGTTAGGGATCTCGGCTCATTGGGTTCGAAGATCCCCACAAGAGCCAGGTTTCCTATACGAGATAGGAAACCTAGGGCAATAAGGATGCTTAGGGAACAAGCAGATGTGAATCTATATATACAAGGTAAGTCCAAAGGTAAAAGGTACGCAATAAGTTACATTCACTAATACTTTCCTACTGATAATTAGGGTTTCATACGGTACGAAATACTAACTTAGGCATCAGAGGGCCTTTGCCTTGAGAGGCAGAGGTGTGCTCACTCCTTGTCTGTCTTACAGATTAGGGTTCAAGCGAAGACGTTAGGTTTCCGATCAAACATCACGTGGAGCTGTTACAGACCGATGCTGTTTAAGGTACTATTCATTTTTACCCCCCTACACTTTGCATTATGGGCTTATGTTGGGGGTCCACATTCAGGTGGTGGCAAATCACTTTTGCATCCACCCCAGGCATCTCTTCGGGGACCCATGCAAACACATCTACGTGTTCCTTCAGGAATCCCACCAACTCTTCTTCTTCATGCTTACTTAGGTTTCCCCGATCAGGTAATACCTTTCCAGATCATTCTCATTGATCTGGACTTTCTTCAAACCATCCACCACTTTCTCGGCCGGATCCCCTCCGATGTCCTCGATGGTCGGCTGGTCTGGGAGCTCGATTGCTTGAACTAACTGTGCTTTTGGTGCCTTCTTGATTATGGAAATCAAGCACTGCTGGGCAACCTTCTGGTTTCCTCTGATCCTCTCTATGCCGCTGGACCCTGGAAACTGTACCATCTGATGGTAAGTAGAGGATACTGCCTTCATCCTATGCAACCATGTTCTCCCTATAATCGCGTTATAGGAAGATGGTACATCTACCACTAGGAAGTCAGTTCGTAGCACCACTGTTCCTGCCCGAACAAGAAGAGTCACCTTGCCCAAGGGCCAAACTGCTCATGTACTGAACCCAACTAAAGGAGTTACTGACTACACCAAGTCCGCCTGTGTCAGTCCCAACAATTTAAACGCGTCGTAGTATAGCACCTCCGTGCAGCTCCCTAAATCCACCAAGATTCTCTCCATATCATATTCCCCAACACGTAGGGTTATAACCAAAGCATCATTGTGTGGTACCTGGACCCCTCCCAGGTCCTCATCCGCGAAGACTATGCCTTCGATGCATTCTTCGATCTCACGTCCTCGTTTCTTTCCCAACTGCATCACGTGCTGGTCGTGCTTTATTTGCCTTTGGAGCAACCTCACCTCATTTCTCGTGTAAGGTATGGCCAATCCATGAATCATATGGATTACGCCCCTTGGATTTTGTTCGAAATCCAATTCCATTGCTTTCTCTGCACCCTTGTGCTCCTCTCGAATGAATTCTTTCAAATAACCTCTCGAAACCAGGTCATCGAGGTGTTGTTTGAACATCTCGCAATCCTCCGTCATGTGACCCCAATCTTTGTGATAACTGCAATGCTGACTCGTAGCTCTTTTTGCATCCTTGTCATCTTCTAGTCTTGCGGGCCACTTAAAATATGGCCGATTCTTGATTCGGTAAAGAATCCGGTAGATTGGTTCTTTCCACATCGTTGTCATTAAGAAGAAGGACTTGGGGTCCGGTGCGTGTTTTTCCTTGCTTGGCTCCTTCTTAGCCTGCCCATACTCAAGCACCCAGAATACAGAGTCGCCACTCGGGTTTGAAGGCCTGACACCCAAGGAACCGTATTTCGAAGCACCTGCCGCGCTATTTGAAAAAGTGAAGGAACCAGTCGTCATAACCATATCTGGGTTCAGAAGCCACGTTATGAGAGGGGAAGGGTTTTAAGGCACCCCTCTCGCCCAATCCAGAGATTGGTCTCTACTTAGGCATCTTGTGAAAATATTTGTGATTCTTCTTTTATTAATCAATTTTTAGCCAATTAGGGCGGGGGAACAGTTAATCGGGGATTAAATCGTTACAATTTGCAGGATGTGATCAATTTATCATGGATGGATGGAATGCTGAAAAATAAATGAGATAAAGTTCAACACTGTGATAAAACATCAAAACAGTGCTTGGTATGAATTTGCCATAAACGGTGGCCAACTAGCATGCATGGATCTACGTGCATTCAAGTGAACCATCGCGCGACACTCCCATACACTCGCGCGAGTGTTGACTTTTTACCAACATGTTGGATTTTATCTCCTGTTGGGCTCTTGAAGGACCCGTGCACACCCAGGAGCAAACCAAGCAGTTTTATATGTACTGAAATGTAAAATATTACAAACAGACAAGATAGAATTAGAAATACAACCCCTAAACAGTGGGGGTAAACAAACAAGGGGCTAAGCCCTAATTGCTCATGCAAGGGCAGCCACTGGAAATTACAGGACCATCGCGCGATAGAGTGAGACAATCGCGCGAGGGTTCTGACTGAACTTCCAGGAATTGCTTTGCATGCTTGGGCTTTGACACATACTCAGAAGAAACCCAAGAGCATTCCAAACTAAATGAAATGGCAAGCTAAGCTAGTCTATGATTTTTATCATGCAAAACGGTGAGCTTACTCTTAAACATGCTTCAAAATAATTAACAGCATAACATGAAACGTAAAGACCAGCATCCCTTCCCCACGTGATCCAATCTCATGCAGACAGAACTGTCACGCGAGGGAACGGGATCATCGCGTGAGGGAGTGCTAGGCCACGGTTTCTTGTATTTCTGCTGACTTTAGGGCCAGGACTCGTATTGATTACCAGCCTTGGCCTTGCCATTCCCCCTCAGAGATCAGAACAGGAAAACAGTAGGTATGCTATACCTTTGGTTGAGTTTGAAAGAGCACTTGAACTTGAGTTGAAAGAGTGCTTGAGCTTTGAATTGAGTTGAGGTTGAATGCTTTTGAGTGGTAGAAACAAGGTGTGAAAATTAGGTGTAAGATTTTGTAACCTTTTTTCCAACCCAAGGTGTATGGATTTCTAAGCCTTTTTGTTTGATTTTTTTGAACCCTTTAAAAAGACTAACATATGGGGGTATTTATAGGGCAAGACCATTCCATTAATGGTAACCCTCCATTAATGGAATTTATTCCATTATTGGAAACATTCTAGAAACATGCCAATAATAGAAACATCTAGAATCCTTCCAATAATAGAAACATTCTAGAATCCTTCCAGAAATGGAAAGCTTCCAAAAACCTTCCAGAAATGGAAAGTTACAGGTCGGTTGCAAATTTAACCAGCGCACGCGGATCGAAAATCGGCGCGTGCCAGTAAGGTTTCGAGAATTTTAAAGAGTTTTGAAAACACTCAAAGCTCAAACATGCTATCACTCCTGGGGTGTTCTTGATCCATTTCATCATTGGGGAAACAAGAAACCGTAAGCAAACTAATCTGGAAGCCCAGATTGGGGTGTCTACAGTAGCCCCTCTTTGACAGCACTTGGAGCACCATTGACTTGGTACAAGTAACGTCAAAGAATTCTAGACACCCCTCAAGGCAATCCAGAGCAAAGTATAATAGCAAAGTAGACATGAATACTTAAAGAACCTGATTGGTGGAATGGACGAGCGGACCGTCGCTGGGGATGAACATAGAAGTGGATGATTGCATCGCCGCTTGTTGATCGCATGTGGACAGGACAGGCTGTCACTACAGATGTGGACGGGATAGGCCGTCATTGCGGGGAATCAAGTTATCCTCGGCACAAAGTATTCCAACAAACATGGGTAGGTCGTGTCAGGCAGATTGAATTCCATCCGTTGGGAATCAGAGCCAATCTCCTTATCAAACACCATCCGAGACGGAGCAATAAGGCTGCTGGAAGATGCACTTCTGGGTAGACTGAAGGCAATTGTTCGGGACAGACCAAGGCGGACTCTCCTGGGGAACAATTAGTTGCTGATGAACGGACCATCGGACGACAATCTGTTCGATTGAAATGGAATGGACGATATGGCTGATCATTGCTGATGATATGATTGACCATCATTGAATGACTGAGACGGACGATATGGTTGATCGTCGCTAAAGGATTAATCGTTGTTGAGGATTAATCGGATGATATGGCTGATCGTCGTTGATGGATTAATTGCTGTTGAGGATTAATCGGACGATATGGCTGATCGTCGTTGAAGGATTAATCACTGTTGAGGATTAATGGGACGATATGGCTGATCGTCGTTGATGGATTTGACAGGACTGGCCAGTGCTATCGTGAAGGCGGACGGAGAGATCAATGTGCTGAATGATCAAATCGCTGAGGGATTTTGACAGGACCGGTTGTCGTTGAATCGGCTCCGCAGGATAGCATCCTTCGGTTTACGAACTGAGATTAGGGAGATTTCCATTGGCTCCACTAACAAATTGAACCAAAGCCGTAGGAGATCGCATCGCATCCTTCGGCAAACAAATCGAGAGTTAGGGAGATTTCCTTCGCATCCGCTAACCAATGAGAATAAAATCGCAGGAGATTGCATCGCATCCTTTGGTTGACAAATCGAGAGTTAGGGAGATTTCCATTGCCTCCGCTAACAAGTGATAACTATACTGCAGGAGATTGCATCGCATCCTTCGGTAAACAAATCATATGACGGCAACCATGCTGGCCATCTTCCTGCTTTCAACATTTAATATACACACAATATGCAATGACATGTATAATATAATTGAAAATGCAGATGCAAGCGTAGGACGGCTCCTAGAAGGACAACGACGCCTAAGGACTACCACTGAGCCTCATTACTATACTGTTTGACACTTTTGAGATGTGCACCCAGATATATAGACATTGCGCGGGCTGGCATGCCCCAGTTGATGGAATTGGGTTTGCGTGCCCTTTCTTCGATGCTTGGGCGGATGTGCCCCAAAGATGCTTTGCTTGGCCCTGGGCTGACGTGCCCTTGCTGCTTTACGAAATTCCACCACTTGCGGATTTACTGATACTAGGGTAGCAATGTAACAATTACATTTTCCAGTTTATTGACTCTCTTTTGCAAGTGTTGAAGAGAATGTAAAACCTAACCACTAATATCTAATTTGCATTGACAAGTGACCTGAATTGACACACAGACGTGCACACATATATACGGACTCACCTAGCTTGAAAGAAAAGCGAGACAGAAGAGTCCTTGCTTGACCAGAGTAGCCAAGGCTTGAGATGGGGATGAGTTTAGATTTCAGCGGTGATGGAGTGCACGACGTTTGGGATTTCTGGAACTGGGGTTCTTGTGAGCAGGGATGTGTTGGGATGGATTTAGTGAAAATATGGCACTGCCGGCATTCATGACAATGGTATGGTCGGAAAGGCTTCTTTTTGGTTGGGTGATTTCTCCCTCGACTTGTTCCATATGTTGAGGCTGCATGTTCATCGTTGTTCTTCCATGTATTTCCTTGGCAGAATGAATTTTTGCTTGAACTGTTCTCTCCGTCCATCTAGCAGGGGGAGGTGGAGGTGAAGCTTGTGGAGAAATTCTTTACAAGCTGTGAACAATGGTGGCTAGGGCAGCCACTGATTCAGCCAATACATTAACTTTAGCAGCCAGAGCTTCAATCTTCTTGTCAGCCATCGCTGCCACGTCTAAGACCAAACCCAAAATTTAGAAAAAGTAAGAACTTAGTTATGCTCAAGTTGAGATGTCCAAAGCCAAGTGATCATGCAATGCACCTTTGCCTATTGCCCCCTAAAATGCAAGTTGCCCCTAGTATGATGTGGTGGCTCAACCAAATGATACCCAATATCAACATGCAATTATGCAATGTGTTATGAGAAGAAATTAGGGTGATAGACTCCACTTTTGGTTTAGTCCCCTGCATGGTTTGAGAAAGGCAAACAAAATGATATACATAGCACCATAGCTACTGTCATAGATTATGGATGAGTCATGTATAGCAATTCGTGTGTATGCATGAGTTTATCGGATACCATAGATAGCCAGTAATTTTTGATACGGATGATTCTTAAGAGTCGTTGCTTATAAATACTGCATACCACTTAACATCCTACTTCCAAGCCAATCCACATTATGAGATAGACCAAAAAAGTTGAGCAGATGACCACAACAGAGGGTAGACTCAAGTTTACCGCTGTGCTAGCAGCTATTTGAATGTTTCACCTTACATAATTTTTGGTTTTATGAAAAACTTCGTGTTTGAGGATTTGAAAAAGTTTCGAAAGTCTTTCTCTCTTTTAGTTAGGGAAGATTCATTCACTCCAAACAATGCTAACGTGATTTTCAACCAGCTTCAGGTTATTCTTTCAGCAAATGTTTATCAAAACTCATTTTTACCAAAGCACATCGGGGTTGGTCTTTCAGAAACACATTCAACAAGTTTTTCCTTTTCTTTCTCTTTCTCAAAATATGATTGAGGTAATTGGGATCCACATAATTACCTGCCAACACATTGACAAACTCTAAATCTTACCGGCTCGTTGTAGTAAACATGCTAGGCCGATTTGGAAATAGGAATCAAAGTTCTAAACTTGTCATGTTGAATCATCCATCGAGAAATAAGTATTGTCAGTTCTATCCATGGTATCCTTAACTCATCATCCATGACCTGCTCTACTACCTCACACTCCCGCTTTCCTTTAGCCTTGCAAGGCAGAGATTGCTAGAGCAACCCCAGTTCAATTGCCGACGGGGAGTCTCTTTTTCTTTATGTTTGATTTTGTTCTAGAAATCCATGCTTCGCGGTGCTTCAAGCAAAGTGGGAGTGAGAAATAAGCAGTGGTGCCTCCAATTTGCCAAAAACATACCTTGTAGGCAATGTTATGCCTTAGTGCTCAACTATAAAGACTTAAAGTTAGGGCTCTTAGTTCATGCCCCAACCCTTCTGCACAGAAAAAGATGTTACAACAACATATACAAGGTGTGAGGAAGAACTTCTGTAAAAATGCAAATAGATTTCTACAGGATCCTGTCCTATTTTGATAAGTTGTATGGCTCTCTAACACATGTAAGGTTTAGGTAGTCTCAAGGGTGCTTCGTTGTCAAAAGGCACCAGTCCTTCTGCCAGCCCATCATAGGCGGTGATCGAACGGTTTCCTTTTTGATATATCACTAGGTACAAGTGACTATGGAGTTTGCTGGAACCTCTAATATAGCCCGTGACATGCCGGGGTATTAGGTGAACTCAACGAGGTTGCCCGCTCGATGCATATGATAAATGAATTAAATAAAGCATGTGTTAGTCTTATGTCAAACTTTCTGGTTATGGCTCTCAAGTTGCCAGCAGAGTCGCCAAAAACTGTAGACACCTCCCAAACGGGGCATCGCCATACAGATTGATCGTGTTTGTTTGCTTTCCACTTCATAAACCAGGATCGTGGATATTCCCATGGCTAAGAACATCGCTACACGATGACGGTTATCATCAAAATAGAGTTGCCACCTAATTTATAAAAATTAAGAAAAAAGATAAAGATTTCGAGTACGGGAGCCAAAAGTACAATAAGGGGAACGTGTTAGGCACCCCTCTTTGCCCAGTCGTAAAACTGGCCCATAATCATTCAACATACGATTAATACATGCTTTATTTAATTCTAAACACGTAATATGTTTTATTAGCTTTTAAATAGTTAATGGTGAGCCAGTACGTTAATTAAATCATGCATCAGAAATAAACAAATAGACAGGCTGTCCCAGGAAAATCAATCTATCGGTCGGTGAATGGATTTCACGGCCGAGGGATCCTACTGGATTTATATATCGACCGAAGGATTGATCCCCCAACCGATGTTCTTCCTCACACCAGAACAGATATTTAACAGATAATCAAAACACTATGATTAATGCATAAAAACGTAAAAGAGATCAAACCATAGGCCCCTGGGCCTCACCACCTTGATCCCTCAGTTGCTTGATTGCTTCGAATTGAATGGGATTGATTGATTACTTCTTGAAAACCCTAGGTTTAGGGTTTGAACTTCGGGGTTTGATCGTCGGATTAGTGGCTGCCTTCGGGAGGTTGGGGCTTTTGAAGAGAAGGTTTGAAAGGGTATGTGTGCAGAATTTCGTGGCTAGAAAGAGTGATTTGGTATGAATTTCTTGTCTCTATTTTCGAAACCCTAAGGGTCCTTTATATAGGCAATTGGTGACTCACTCTGTCCAATCGAAGTGCACGGTAGGAATTGGAGTTGCAATGCAATACAAACTATAACGACCCTGATTTTTGGTAAATATAAATTTTGTTAAAAATATAAATTTTATTTTAATTATTTGGATTTTTATTTTCATAACCAAAAATCCGTCGTTACTGACTAATAAAAATCTTGTTGTTTATTCGAAAATTCTTTTACTACTCTTGGTTGGTTTACAATCGACTTCTAATTTCTTATTATCCGTCATGGTTAGATTAAAGCCTTGTAATTACGATTCTTGACTGGAAATCCTACTAGACTCGTATAGTTAACCAACTAGTTAGGATAACCTAACTACCATTTAATCTAGTTATTGCCTTCTAACCCTTGGTAAACTTATTGAACCCCTTGAACCGTATGAACCTTTAACCCTAGCTGAACCATTTGAACCTTCCAATGTGAACCTTTTGGACCTTTAGCTTTAACCCTTGGACAATAGATGTTAGGGTAATCTTTACCCATTGGACAATAGGGATTTGGATCTTTATTAATTAAAGTACATTTCTAGATTTATTAAAGTACATGTATATAATTTTATATGCTTATATATTCACATGCATAAAAGAGTACATTTATTTATATTACTTTATTATATTATCCTTTGGTCCATAAAAGTTAGGGATTTTATTATCCATTTGATAATAGAGTCAATCTTTCAAAAGTGCTAGGATTTATTAGTTTATGAAATCCTAGATTTTCCCATAAGATTTTATAACTAAAATATATATTGTACATGTCCTAAGTCTTTAAATATTAAGATTTTCCTAAGGTACATTATATAGTATTTTAATAAAGAACATGTGCATATTTGAATTGTTTATTTAGAAAACCTTGTATAGTACTTTATTTCTTTTATCCATTGGACAAAGAATGTTAGGAGAATTACTACCCATTGGTTAATAATCGCTAGGAGAATTATTATCCCTTGGACAATAGGTTAAGTCTTGCCAAAGTACTAGGATATATTAAATAAGTCAATTTCTAGATTTTCCAAGTGATTAAAAGATTAAAATCGATATTAGTACATTGGATTATTTAATATAAGTACTTAGTACCTTAGTTATTTTAATAAAGAAACATGTGACAATTGAAATAGTTTAATGGGAAATCTTCATTTGAAAGATCTAGTAAGATCATTAGGTACATATATATATATAATATTGCAAGCAAACATGTGCACATTTCATTTTGAAAATCTTATTTACTTGAAAGTATTAGATTGTTTAGTACATATTGTACTCATATATAATTGTGTGTATATATATACTTCCATAGTACAAAGGAGAGAGAAAGAGAAAGAGAAAGAGAGAGAGAGAGAATGCCGAGAGAGAGAGGGAGAGAGTTGCCGAGAGAGAGAAAGAGAGGGAGAGAGATAGAGAGAAGGAAAGAAGAAGGAGGGAGATTTGATGTGTACCTTGACCTTGATCTTCTTGTCCTTTGTTATGCTTTCAATCCATAGTTGTATACCCTTTCAAGCAAAATCTATGTACCAACTGTCCTCCAAGGAATAAACTAGTGACTAAATCTTGTACAAACCATACTTTCTTCCACCATATCTTCCATAATCAAATCCAAAGGACTAAACCTAGCCATGCAAGCCTAGAACTAGGTATAGATTGTTCAAGCAAACCTTTTATCCATTGGACCATAAATGTTAGGGGAAAATTTATTCATTGGATAATAAGCCAAGCCTTGGCCTATAAATAGCATGCCCATTCTCACCATTCAACTCACACCTTCACTCCTTACTCTAACTTCTCTTTAGAAACCATTTCTATTTTTCCAGTCAGCCTACTGCCCTTCATAAATCCTCATTTTTCTCCTTCTTAAAGTAGTTTTTAGAACCAACTCCCTTCGGAAAAGTTGTAGAGAACTTTGAAACCTTCAAGTTAGACCCAAGAACCACCCCAATTGGTCAAGAAATGACCAAGATATTGACATCCGAAATTCAGTAAAAATCTCAGGATTCCAGTTCCAGACAGCTTACTGTCACTCCCTTTATCACCATTTTTCTCCTACCTAAGTTAGTTTCTAGGATCAACTTCCTTCATGAAAGTTGTAGAGCACTCCCAGAGCTCCGATTTCGACCTAAGAACGATCCTATTCTGTCAAATATTGATCGAGTTACTTCCATCCGAAGTTTGGTCCAGATTCGCGAGTTTCACCGCCCGTAGAATTCTTGAACTAGCTTATTCGGCCCCGACTAGTTTCGGATCAAGGTAGAATTCTCCGTCCCCACTATCTCTAAATATGTGTAGATGTCCCTATCTACTTCTCCTAAGTATACGTGGATTACTCCTTACTCATTAGTCCTAAGTATGATTAGAAATGTGCATGTTAGAAGATAAAACGTTGCACTTGATTGAAGTATTCGTAGTTTGACCTTCAAGATAGTTGATAGTTTGTTTATACATTGTTTGCCTTACTTGTGGTTATGATTAAGTGATAAATGAGCATGATAAAATAGAGTTGGTGATCTTGCTAGATTACAATGAATGAAATGATTACTTACGTGAAAAGTCCTACCGCGGAGTCTATGCATGAAAATGAGACACGAAAATTGAGAAAGTATAAACATGACACCTAGGGTGTATTAAAGACAATGTGTGTTTTGAAATCGCAAAATGGTTGGACTTGCCCATTGTGGAGATGTGTTTGCAAAGGATAAAATATTTTTGAAACTACATAATGACCTAGTGTGAGATCATTATGTGGCGTGTGTGTGTGTGTTTCAATGGGAACACGGAGCAGCGGAACCATTGTGAGGGTGTGTGTGTTCCAATGGGAATTCAGAGCGACGGAACCATTGTGAGGTTGTGTGTATTCCCATGGGAACCCGGAGCGGCGGAACCATGGTGAGGTATGGCTTGGTTATCCATGGAGAGGAGCCAACGCAAATTGTGTGCCAATGGGAACCCAGAGCGGTGGAACCATTGTGCGGATACTCGGGAACCCGGAGTGACGGAATCGAGGTTGGGTGTGTTAAATGTGATTTTTAAAATGTTAATTTGGAAATGAAAAGTGAAATGGTGACACGGTCTACGAAACGCTGTGTAGGAGAAACTCTGATGACACGGACACTTACGCTAGATGAGTATGAATGTGCATGTGTTATTGTATATCTCTAAATGCGAAGTTATTGAATGCACATGTGTTAGTTTGGTTACTATCATGACTTATTGACTTGCTATGTGTAAGTTAAGGGTTAGTGGGTTTGGGTTATTCTATTGGGCTTTATAAGCTCACGGTGTTACTTTATGTGACCCTGACATATTATGCTGGTGGCGACGCTGGTATAATGTGTCAGACCTTATAGATGAGCAGGGAGAGATGTACACTTTGGAAGCTTTCGGAGCCGAGGAGCATGCTAGGATGGAAGAAGAGGCGGACCAGTAGATAACCTTAGCTGTCCCTTCCTTTTGTGTAATATAAGCACTCCCTTGGGAGTTGGTGATGTAATAATGAGCCAGACTCTACTTAGTTTATTCAATAAAATGTTTATTTAACGTACCCGAAATTGGGTAGTTTATTCAGGAGAGTTGGCTTCAATCAGCTTTTAGCTCCTTTGGTGCACGGTATTTTTACATATTTGTCTGCACTTTCCATTTAATCGACTTTTGGGTAGATTTGATGGGTGTCTAGAAATCTTTGACTTTACCCGTATCAGTCAATGGTGCTCCGTGTGCCATCAAGAGGGACTACTGTAGACACCCCAATCTGGATCTCCCGTTGTTTTTCGGTTTCTTGTTTCCCCGTTGATGAATCGGATCAAAAACGGACTTGAGAGGGGAATGGATTGAGCTTGGAGTGCTTGGAACCCCTCTTGAACCTTTTAAACCCCAAAACCCTAAGTTAAAACCCTAACCAAGGTCTGACCAGCGTGCGTTGCTATGGCTCTCACGCGCGCTTGTAAGCTTGCCAGGTGTTGGTCAAAGTCAAAGTGTTGACTGTTGACTATCACGCGATTGTTGGCTCACTCGCGCACTTATGCCATTCCATCGCGCGCGGGTCCAGACCTGTCCCCATCACCTTTTTCCAACTGGATTTTGTGATTATCAAGGGGTCTATGGGGCTGTAGAACCCCGTTTTCCACCAGAACAGCTGTTTCAGGCCGCATGGGTTGCTCAACCCACACAACCACTCCCATCACCTTGTTGGCCACCTTCTCCACCAAGTTAGGCTGGCCAGCCTTGTTGGCTGGTTGCTAGGCCTAGTTTTCCACCAACCTTCATCCTCCTAACCTCTTATATATACCCCCTTTGGTCTTTCAAGTCCAAGGTTACCAAAAATCAAGCAAAAAGAGGCACACAAACCGTAATACACTTGATATTCCTTAATCCTTGCCATTTCCATACACTCTTTCCACAAGCTACACCACCTTGTTCAATCCATTTCAAAACCTCTCAAGCAAAGGTATATACTTACAACCTATTTCCTGTTTGATCCCTTAAGGGGGCTGGCAGGGCCAAGGCTGGTAATCAATACTAGTCCTGGCCCTAAAGTCAGCAGGGTTACAAGAAATTGTACACCAGTTCTCCTACGCACGCTGGACTCACTCTCACGCGCACCTGTCAAAGGCTACCTGTGAAAGTCCACGTGGGGATGGGATGCTGGTTATTTCTTGTTTTTATTATATTATAAGTCACTGTGGATCATGTTCAAGAACTGGTTCACTATTTTAAAATCCATAGGTTAACTCAGCATACTTTCCTGCTTACTTTGGAATGCCCCTAGGTTGCTTTTGAATATGTTTCAAAGCCCAAGCATGCAAAGCAATTCCTGGAAGTCCAGTCACGAATGCACGTGTATCTCCTTGTGTTGCGCGCTCGTTAGTCAGTTTCTAGTGGTTGCCCTTGCATGGGCAACTTGGCCCTTGGCCCCTGTTTATTTACCCCCACTGTTTAAGGGTTGTGTTTCCATTTTATTTTGTCTGATTGTAACTATTATTTACTTTTCAGTACATATAAACTGCTTGGTTTGCCCCTGGGTGAGCTCTGGTCCTTCCAAAGCCCAGAAGCGGATGAAATTCAACCTGTGGTGAAGTATCAACACGTGCGCGCGTGTATGGGTCTGGCACATGATGGTGGACTTGCATGTACATAGATCCATTCGTTCAAGTTGGCCACTGTTTGCATAAAGTTCATAAAGTGCACTGTTTTGATATTTCCTCACAGTGTTGGGTTTTATCCCATTTATTTTACAGCCCATCATCCATCCATGCTGAATTTGATCACATCCTGCAAAATGTTACAGTCTTAATCTCTGATTAACTGTTTCCTCACCCGAAATTGGCTAAAAATCGATTAATAAAAGAAGAATCACAAATATTTTCACAAAATGCCTAAGTAGAGACCGATCTTCGGATTGGGCAAGAGAGGTGCTTTAAAACCCTTCCCCTCTCGTAACCTGGCTCCTGAACCCAGATATGGTTATGACAAGCTAGTTTCTTTCACTTTTTCAAATCAAATAGCGCGGCAGGTGCTTCGAAATATGGTTCCTTGGGTGTCAGACCTTCAAACCCGAGTGGCGACTCTGTATTCTGAGCACTTGCTTCTCCGCTCGCGCTCCCTTGATCCGGGCCCTTGCTTTGGAAAGGAACGGAATCCTTTCTAAGGGCATGCTGCCCACAGGATAATCTAAAAATGGAGGCCTGAATTTACAGAAAAAATGGAGAGGGCAACTTCAACTTTCCATGAGTCTTGGATTTCCAAAACGCAATTTTTTCATGAGTCTTGCATAAGAAAAAGCTTAATCATAGCATAGAAACTCTGTGCAGACATGCATTGGCTCAGAAATACTATTACATGGGTCAAACTTCAATCATTGTGCAATCTGTCTTCGGAAGGAGCAAACTGCAAACTATTAGAAGAATAATATCGCACGGGGTAGTAAAACCTCAAAATATTAACTTGGTGTTCCTTTGGTACACTACATGGTGTTGTGTTGATTCATGGTGTTTTATAAACCACGCACAGTGTCCTATAACACCGCACTGTGTTTTAGAGTCTGCATTTCTACAGTTTTTGACAGCAAAAAGGTCAGAATGGATTTAAGGCCTCCCGAGGCTTTTTTAACTGCCAAGACACATTTCAACGAGTATTTGGGACTTAAGGGATGCTCTGCTTCAGGTCAACTCTCAAAATTTGGGGCCATGGTACCAAAAGTCGATAAAAACCTATTCTTGAATCGCGTTGGAGTATCCAAATTTGTTTTAGGTCGTTTCAAGCCGTTCTTTTGAGTCATTCAAGTCATTATAGTCATATGTGACTTAGTCCAAGTTCCGGTTCGAGGCATTAATCAAATTTCAAAGTCATGGCATTAAGAAGTCAACATTTCCTTACTTTCAACCGAAATCAAAGAATAAAGTCTACTTTTGAGTCATTTCTCGAGTCATGAAGATCATTGTTATCGTACATGATCTTGTTCAAGTGTCTAATAAAGCCACTTGTGCAAATTCCCAAGATATGGTGCAAATGGCTCGTGTCTTCCATGTTTTTGTCAATATATGGTTCGAGTACTTCTTTGATTTCTTTCCCTTGTTTTATCTTGTCTGTGTAAATATGATCAATAAAGTTGGACTACGTGTTGCACTCAGTTTTATATCTTATGGCAAGTCACTAATCTTGGCATATGTTTTGGTTTTAATTATTCAATCTTCTTTATACAACAATAATAAAGAAATTGAATGACGTAAACTCGAAAGATGATTTTTATATAGGCAAAAATGGCTTCCATAAGTCAAACTGCAAGATTTGGATGCGTTGCAAAATGGGGCACACAAGCCTAATGCTATCAAACTACCAGGGCAAACAGACGTCCTAAAAGAAAAGAAGCACGCAGGCTCCATCAAAATAGCAAAGCAAAAAGTGGATACTCAATCCTCGTCATCCTCGCTCTCATCATCCTCATCGTCCTCATCTCCCTCCGAAACCTCCCCCTCCGCCTCAGAACTAGCAGCGTCTGGAACGCGCTCGTCTCTAAACTTTGTGCCCTCAAAGGTATCCTCCAGGTCGACATCCTCCAGCTCCTCGGTCTCATCCGAGCCAGCACTAGACTCCTCCTCCGGAACGAGGCGCGCTAGCCTCCATTTCTTCTTAGGCGGCTCCCCTTGAGAGGTAGCAGTAGAAGTTTGTGGCGCAGGCACGCGAACCGACTTTCTGCGTTGCCCCTGACCGGCCTCTCCTCTAGCCTGCATAAGCACAACATTTGCATCATAATCTTTTAGAAGTGAAAGCTGGGTAAATAAAGATAGCATGGGAATTTACCCCTGCTGCCTCCCTGCGCATCTGCACTGGTGGAGAGCAGCCCATCGCATACAGCCTTATCATTGGTTCTAACCAGTGATGAGTGCCGCCATCTCTAGAGCATACTCGGGTGTCACCTACATAGCAAGAAAGAAGATCAAGCAATATGGCAAGACAATTAGCACTAAAAGTGATCAAAGCACTTCATACCTCAACTCTGAATGCTGAAGGCTCAACAACCGGGCGAGGGATCTCCACAAAGCTAGAAACCCCTTGAGCAGTAATGACATCCACCGTCCAAGAAAGCGTAGGCAAAGAAGCCCTGCCCTGACCTACATCGTCACCTCTGCCTCCTCGGCCTCCACCTCTAGCCTGCTGCTCCGCCTCCCAAGTAGCACGGATACTGAAACTCCCTATCATAAATCAAGGTTTGTACTCCACATAGTCAGCATCCGTATGGAAAAGCTGCTCCAGCTGGGGGCTGATCTTATAAACTGTTCCACCTCCCTTAAGGTGTACTGGCTAGTCCTCTGTACGAGCGGAGGAAGCGGCCCAGGGACCAAGAAAGCAGCCAGGCCTAGGGACTGACGTGACACTCTGTCACCAAAGTACCATTGCCAATCGTAAGGCGACTCAAGCAGCACTCTTCCTCTCGTCACCTCCCTACTCTGGACAAGGTAAGGAACATCAAGGCAGTCCAAGACACGCCGGTAGATCTACAAGCAGAGGCAAACAAATATCAAAATACTATTGGAAATCACAAGAAGCATGAATCGAAGGGTGGATAATGTAGGGAGGTAATCCCGAACAAGCACAAAAGTGGCCCAAACACGTGATACGTGGGGCCCAGGAGTAAGTATAATCGGAGCATCCGCCATGCAGTACAGTAAGCGGCAATAAGGACCAGAGACAGGAGAGGTCCCAGGTCCAAGATACCCGAGCAGGGGTATGATCCAAAGAGCAAGAAAAGTTATTGGACCAGTTGCATGATAAAGGGACCAGTGATATGAGAAATCATTGGTCCAGATAGGCTGTTCGGCAACGAGAAGGCCGAACAGGAGCTGCATTCTGGAGTAGTCAGCAGATGACGCTCCAGAAGGATCCAGAAATGGTAATACCCAATAAGGAAACGAGATCTGGAGAAGATATCCAACGGGAATGGGGTGAATGGCCAATTAAGGAAGGGATTCCTAAACGGTCCATGCCAGTCCCAGAAACAAGGACGGAAGGACGGCCACGGAGTCCACAAGGAGGAGTAAATCCCGCCATGGGAGAGAGTCAGTTGCAAGCTCGAAAAGTGTGCACAGCAGGGAAGACATCCTGGACAAGAAGAGACAGGAAATAGAGGAGTACGCTGGTCTAATTAGGAGGCGAGAATACGAGATTCAGCAACTACAACGGATACGAGAACATCCGGAAGATTCTGAATTTTCACGAAGGAAGTCCAGAAGAGAAAGGCTGGCTATGACGAAGTACAAGAGGGCTTCTTCACGAAAAAAAAAGGAGCAGGAGTCTCACTCCAAAACGACTAAGGGCTTCTTCACGAAAAAAGAGAAGTAGGAGCAGAAGCTCAACTCCCGAGGAAGGAGGGACCAGGAAGCACCATAGGGACAGGTACGAGAGGCCTGATTCCGATTGGGAAAGGAATGATGCCAGGGCTGCAAAGGGGCTAGAAGAGGGAACCGTGTCTACACGAGAAGTAGCACGGAATGCCCTTAGCAACATAGCAACCTCACCCTTTGCAAAGAGATTGTAGGAAGCAAGGTTGCCGAGCAGGGTGAAGCACGGGGCGTTTATCCTGTATGAGACCAATGCAGACCCTGTGGCACACATACAGCATTACCAGCAAGCGATGTTCATGCACGACGGCGATGATGCAATCATGTGCAAGATGTTCCCATCCAGTTTGGGAAAGGTGGCCCTGTCCTGGTTCCATAAACTGGGGCCGAACACCATACAAGGATAGAGGCAGTTGGCTGAGGAGTTCACTGCTCGGTTACTGACAAGCAGGAAACCACCCAAAACTTTTGAGAGTCTGTCAATTATGAAACAAGGAGAAAATGAGCCGATCAGGGACTACGCCAAGAAGTATTGGGAGACTTTCAACGAGATTGAAAGTTGCAGTGAGGAGTATGCCATAGCGACGTTCAAGACTGGGTTGCCTGTTCGGGGGGAGCTACGAAAGTCCCTGAACATGAGGCCAGTAAGCACACTGGCGAAGCTGATGGAACGAATTGAGCAGCACGCCAGAAACGAGGACGACATACTGCGGGAAGATGGCAAGTTGGGTGCCGAGCAAGCCAAAGGCTCTGCAAGGAAGGCGGATAAGCCAAAGCCCAAGACATACAAAGAGAGGAAGGAACATGGGCAAGCTAAGAAGGAATTCTACAGGGAGAAGTACACCCCAGATCCCAAATCTTTCTTCTCGATAACAACGGTTTAGAAAGAGCCAATTTATCGGATTCTTTATCGAATAAAGAATCGCCCATATTTCAAGTGGCCTCCGAGGCTGGAAGGTGATAAAGATGCAAGAAGAGCTACGAGTCAGCAATGCAGCTATCACAAGGACTGGGGTCACATGACAGAGGATTGCGAGATGTTCAAGCAACACCTTGATGACCTGGTCTCACGTGGGTACTTGAAGGAGTTCATCCAAGAAGAACACAAGGTTGCCGAAAAAGCAATGGAGCTGGATTACGAGCAGAATCCAAGGGGCGTGATCCATATGATACATGGATTGGCCACACCTTATACGAGAAATGAGGTGAGATTGCTCCAGAGGCAGGTAAAACATGACCAGCACGTGATGCGATTGGGAAAGAAACGAGGACGTGAAGCGAAAAGGTGCAACGAGGGCATAGTCTTCACGGATGAGGACCTGGGAGGAGTCCAGGTGCCACACAATGATGCTTTGGTCATAACCCTACGAATTGGGGAGTATGACATGGAGAGGATCCTGGTGGATTCAGGAAGTTGCACCGAGGTGCTCTATTACGATGCATTTAAGAAGTTGGGATTGGCACAAGCAGACTTGGTGTAGTCAGTAACTCCATTGGTTGGGTTCAGTGCAGGGGCAGTTTGGTCATTGGGGAAGGTGACCGTCCCTGTTCGGGCAGGATCAGTGGTGCTGAGAACCGACTTTTTAGTGGTGGACGTGCCATCTTCCTATAACGCGATTATAGGAAGAACTTAGTTACACAAGATGAGGGCGGTTTCCTCCACCTACCATCAGATGGTGAAGTTCCCAGGGTCCAGTGGTATTGAGAGAATAAGAGGGAACCAAAAGATGGCCCAACAGTGCTTGGTTTCCATAATCAAGAAGGCGCCCAAGGCACAGTTGGTGCAAACAGTTGAGGTTACCAACCAGCCAACCATCGAGGATGTCGGAGGGAATTCGGCCGAGAAAGTGGTGGAAGGATTGAAGAAAGTACAGATCAATGAGAGTGATCCTGAAAGGTATTTTCTGATTGGGGAAACATGTGCAAAGAAGAGGAGGAAAAGCTGGTAAAGTTTCTCAAAGAGCACGTCGACGTGTTTGCCTGGGTGCCCGAAGAGATGCCTGGGGTGGATGCAAACGTGATTTGCCACCACCTGAACGTGGATCCACAACACAAGCCCGTAATGCAGAAGAAGAGACGATCTGTCGTACAGCATGTGGACGCTGTAATCGAGGAAGTTGACCGTTTGCTCAAGGCAAAAGCGATACGAGAGGTATACTACCCAAAGTGGCTGTCCAACACAGTGGTAGTTAAAAAGAAGAATGGGAAGTGGCGAGTTTGCGTCGACTTCACAGATCTAAACAAGGCGTGTCCAAAAGACAGTTTTCCTCTTCCCAGGATAGACCAGCTGGTGGATGCAACAGCTAGGTATGGACGTATGAGTTTTCTCGATGCTTATCGAGGATACCACCTGATAGCCATGTACGGGCCCGATCAGGAGAAGACGTCTTTTATTACACCTTGAGGGCTATATTGTTACAGTGTTATGCCCTTTGGCCTGAGGAATGCTGGGGCAACTTACTAGAGACTAGCAACGATTATGCTAAAAAAGTTGCTCGGCAAGACCATGGAGGTATACATAGACGATATGGTGGTAAAGAGCAAAGAGAAACGGAACCACATCACTTATCTGAAGGAAGCTTTTGAGATACTGAGGAAGTAAAAGCTGAAGCTTAATGCCTCGAAATGTGCGTTTGGAGTAAGTTCTGGGAAGTTCCTGGGTCACCTCGTAACCATAAGAGGGATAGAGGCAAATCCCGATCAAATAATTGTTTTACAGAAGCTCCAGAGTCCAAGGACCACGAAGGAGGTCCAGCGATTGACTGGGATGGCTGCAGCCCTTAACAGGTTCATTAGTCGGTCAAGCGACAAGTGTAGACCCTTCTTTCAGCTGTTGAAGAAAACAGAAGGTTATGAATGGGGAGCAGAATGTGGGCAGGCATTCCAAGACCTGAAGGAGTACCTGGCGGCAGCCCCACTTCTGTCCACTCCTGAGCCTGGTGAGATCTATTATGTGAGCAAGACGCTACTGGACGCAGAGACGAGATACTGCCCCTTGAGAAATTGGTCCTGGCATTGAGGACAGCGGCTAGGAAGTTACCCCATTACTTCCAAAGTCACAAAGTCGTGGTTTACACAGAGTTTCCATTGAGATCGTTGCTACGAAAGGCCGATTTCTCGGGGCGAATATCGACGTGGTCAGTGGAGTTGAGCCAGTACGATATTGATTACCATCCGCACACGGTAGTGAAGGGGCAGGTTCTGGTAGACTTCGTGGCAGAATTCTCTCCCACTGTGGCTCCACTGCCTCCTACGAGAAAGGAGCAGTTTGTCGAGCGATCAGCCGAGAAACAAAGGACACCAGCCGAGCAGGATCCTCTGGAATGGAAGTTGTTCGTCGACGGTTCCGCATGCAACACAGGCTCTGGGATTGGGGTGGTGCTGTTCCCACCCGAAGGAGTAATAATCGAGTTGTCCATGCGCCTGAGTTTCAGTGCTTCAAACAATGTGGCGGAGTACGAGGCACTCCTGGCAGGACTACGACGTGCAAAGACCTTGAAAGTTAAGAGAATCCGAGTATTCTGTGATTCACAACTCGTGGTGAATCAGCTATCTGGGGAGTACGAGGCCAGGAACGAGAAAATGGTAGCCTACGTGGAGGCAGCCAAGGATTTGCTCGATACCTTTCAAAAGGAGCACATTGAGCAGATAACCTCTGGGCAGAACGCCCATGCTGACTCATTAGCTTGGTTGGCAGCGGCTGTGCCAACAGAGTTCAAGAGGATGGTGGTAGTGGATTATCTTGCTGAGCCGAGCATTGGTAGAAGTGCGGAATTGGTCTTGGAAGTGAACCAAGGACCAAGTTGGATGGATCCGATAGTGGAGTTCCTACGAGATGGGACACTCCCCACAGATAATAAGGAGGCTCACAAGATAAAGACGAAATCTGCAAGGTTTTGGCTATCACCAGAGGGGAAATTGTACATGAAGTCCTTCACTGGACCATACCTGCTTTGTGTGCATCCCGAGATGGTGCAGAAATTCCTCCATGAGATACACGAGGGAACATGCGGGAGTCATGTAGGTGGGAGATCCATTGCCCACCGTGCAATAACCCAGGGTTACTGGTGGCCGCACATGCAAGAAGATGCGAATGTGTACGTGAAAATCTGCGAGAAGTGTCAGAAGTTCTCGCCCATGATCCGAACACCAGCTGAGGATCTGGTGCCCTTGATAAGCCCTTGGCCGTTTGCGCAATGGGGAATGGACAACGTGGGTCCACTCCACAAGGCAACTGGGAACAGGAAGTTTCTGTTGGTAGCGACGGACTATTTTACCAAGTGAATAGAAGCGGAACCACTGGCAAAGATCACAGAACCTATGATAGAAAGGTTCGTGTGGAAGAGCATCATCACTCAATTTGGGGTCCCTTATTCTCTGATTACTGATAATGGGTCGCAGTTCCAGAAAAAGTTCAAGGTTTTTTGTGCCCAGTATGGAATAAGGAACTACTATTCAACCCCAGCCTACCCTCAGAGCAATGGGCAGGCAGAGGCATCCAACAAGACTATACTTGACGGGATCAAGAAGAGGTTGGACAAAGCAAACGGCAAGTGGCCCGACGAATTGCCATTGGTTCTGTGGGCGCACCGAACAACTCCTATGAGGCTACGGGAGAGACCCCCTACTCGCTAGCATATGGAACAGAGGCTGTGATTCGATTGGAAGTTGGTTTGCCGACCAACAGGATCACATTGGTGGAGAATGGGGGCAATGACAGAGCCCTAGAAATTGAGCTGGACCTCGCCGAGGAAAGGAGAGAACGAGCTCTGGTGCATCTAGCTTCGTACCAGGAGCAGCTGATGAAAAGCTACAACAAGCATGTCCACCCACGAGAATTTAGTGTTGGAGACCTTGTGCTACGAAAGGTGCTCGGCAACACCAAGGTGGCCAACGAGGGCAAGTTGAGAGCCAATTGGGAGGGCCCATATTGAGTTACAGAAGTTGTGGGCATTGGGGCTTATCGATTGGCAGACCTGGACGGGAACCCGGTACCAAGACCCTGGAATGTTCACAACTTGAGGAAGTTCTACGTGTAAAGAACTTCGATTTCGTTTTTATTCTGTTTTAGATGCACATCGTGATTGTGTGGGAATTACGAATAAAATTCCATTGTGTTTGCTTTTGTTAGTTGCAAGGGGTACGCGTAACGCCCCCTTGAGTTTTTTGAAATATGAATAAAATTCCCAAATTCTGATAACACAACGCTATTTTTTACAATATTTTCTATTATTATGTTTTAAATACGAAGTCAGGCTATGTCCTTAGTCCTCCCTTCGTATTGGGGAGCAGAGGTATATAGTAACTAAGTGAAATTTCGAATGTTTCAAATTTTGCCAAGTACGAATATCCTTGACCGTTTGCTCGGGTACGAATATACCCAGAATGCATACGAGATCATGCACATTGTTCTCAAACACAAATATGTTTGGGAATTTGCCAAGTACGAATATACTTGACTGTAGGAAGGTAATCCCGAACAGGTGTAAAAGAGGCCCGAACACGTGGTACGTGGGGCCCAGGTTAAACATAATCGGAGCATCCGCCGTGAAGCACGGTAGACGGCAGTGATGACTAGGGACACGAGAGGTCCCAAGTCCAAGATACCCGAAGCAGGGGTATGGTCCAAAAAGCAAGAGAAGTTGTTGGACCAGTCGTATGGTAGAGGGACCAGTGATATGAGACATCATCGGTCCAGGTAGTCTGTTCGGCAACGAGAGGGCCGAACAGCAGCATCATTTTGGAAGAAATGCTCCAGAAGAGTCCAAGAATGGCAAGTACCCAGTAAGAAAGCGAGATCTGGAAAAGATACCCAACGGGAATGGGGTGAACGGCCAGTTAAGGAAAGAGTTCCTAAATGGTCTAAAAGGAAATATGCAGTTATGGGAACGGGAATCCCTGATGTTCCGGGTTCCATTTACGAGAAAGGAAACTTAGGGCAGTGAGATGGCTTGGACAGCAAGCATACAAGGATCTATAAATATGAGGTAAACCTAGAGGTAAAGGTACGCAATTCTGGGTTATTTGCTTATTACCTACTGAGAATTAGGGTTTTCACTGGAACGAGATACTAACTTTGGCATCAGAGGGCCTTTGCCACGAGAAGGCAAAGGTGCGCTCACCTGTGTCTGTTTTACAGGTTTGAACTCCGGCAGTGAGCTAGGGTTCCGGCGAGGATTAAGAGGTAGCCGTTGGATCTTGGTGCTGTTCGAAGGCCTTTTCGTTTTCCTGCACTTACATTGACCATTTTGCTCGGGTACGAATAGGCCCAGAGTGCATACGAGACTATGCACACTGTTCTCAAACACGAATATGTTTGGGAATTTGCCAAGTACGAATATAGTTGACCATTTTGCTCGGGTACAAATAGGCCCAGAGTGCATACGAGACTATGCACATTGTTCTCAAACACAAATATGTTTGGGAATTTGCCAAGCACGAATATACTTGACCTATCTGCTCGGGTACGAATACACCCAAAGTACATACGAGACTATGCACACTGTCCCCAAACACGAATATGTTTGGGATAATTCCAAGTATGAATAGACTTGTTTGCTTGCACGGGTGCATGCCCACATGAACTTACAACACAATCAGAGTATGAATAAACTCAGGTTCACTATGGCCAAATACGAGTACATTTGGATAACCTAAGTATGAATATACTGGTACAAAACATTTGGGTTGCGTACGTGAACATGCAGTTGTACCTAAGTTCGAAAATACTTAACAGTTTGCTCGGGTAAGAAAAACCTGGTGCACACACGTAAAATATCATTTAAGTATCAGTATACTCAACAAATTGCCCGGGTACGAGCAAGGCCCAGAATACATATGAGCACATGTATTGTTTGACAAGCTACGAATGCTTCTAGCATCATTTTAAAGTACGAGAAACATGCAACAGTATAAGTGTGAAAACAACTAAATCATCAGCAGGCATGATGAGACCTGGAAAGCATACGTGAATATGCATAAAGCTAAGTACGAAGACACTTAGCACATGAAATACCGGCCATGGGACGGCCATCTACTTTGAAAAAAGGCCATGAAGAGCCAAGCAAAAATTGTTCAGGCCAAACCGGGCTACCAGAGACAATCAAAGTGCCACGAAGGGCCAAAAACCAGAATCAAAGTGTGTAGAAATGTATCAGGTGCCACTCAGGGCAATGCCAATGGCCACGCAGGACCAGCAAAATTAATTCAGGAGTTCCAAATGTCACGATCAAAAGAGAGAAAAACCAACTTACTCTCCAATTGTCAAGTCCTGGATGACAGGAGAGGTTGGAGCAATAGCAGAGGCCGGAGCAATTGTGCCATCCGCAGCAGTGCTTGGTTCAGACGGACCGCCACTGGCTTCCTTTTGGCCAGGATCGGTCACTTCTCCAGATTGATCAACACTAGCATTCTACTGTTCGGGGACGTTGGCAATAAGCTCCCTGTCAAGGCTATCTTCCTCCTCCACAATCTCTTCCTGCTCCTCGGCAACGACCTGGGTGCTCGGAAGGTTGATCTCTGTCCAGAGGGGAGATGACTCTGCTGCACCAGACTTTTTAAGGCAGGCCAGCCAGCCAGTTTCAAAGACTTGGTCCTGGATCCCGGGCATTTGGTCCGTGTAGCTCTCGGTGGCCACGCGAATCCCCTCGTTGTAGCCCTGCTGGTAGGCAGCCTTGGCCTCATTCTTGCTCGTCTCCAACTCTGTGAGAGTCTAGTTTAAGCTATTCTCGGCCCCTTCCAGCTTGTTCCTCAACTCATCCGCAAGCTCGCGGGCTTGATTTCTCTCTCTCTCCTACCTGACAATGGTATTTTGCAGCTTGGCATTTTCACTTGCCAATCTGGCACGTTAGGCTCAGATTGGCCAAGTTTTTGTGCCATGGCTACCATCTTCTACATTGCCTGAAGGTTTTACAAAAGAGATAAAGAACAGAAGTAGCATTAGGCAAAGATGAAGGTGCATGATTTACGTTTTCATTAAAAGCATGAGGGCTTTACCTTACCACTGTGGCTCATGAATGAGCCGAGGAGGTTGTCTAGGGAGCTGGCAATCACCTTTTGCATATCCCCAGGGAGCATGAATGCCTGAGAAAGGGCAAGAGCTGTCCCCTCGGACTCAACACTATCGCAGACGGTGACTGGCCGCCCGCCGTGTGTGAATTGAGGAGCCCAGATGAGGGTTGGGGGTGCAGAGAGTTGGGATGGAGGTAGTTCGGCCGCAGACGTTTCCAGCCGTTGACGCTTATCCCTGTGACTGGCCTCGATCTCCTCAGGAGAAAAGCCTGGAGGAACATCTGGCTGGGCGGATCCACGGCAGCCATGAGACGGCGCCGGGCTCTGAGAGCGTCCGCGGCCACGAGATGAACCACGGCCTCTTCCGCGGCCAGCCCCTGGGATAGTGAGGAGGTTGCTGAGATTGATTGGCTGGTCCATTTCTTGAGGAGGGGGAGATGGAGAATAACCGCTTGAGGATGTCGAGGCCTCTTCGGCGAGCTGGATGGGCTCGTTGGGAAGCGGAGGGGTCCGAGAACGCCTCTCCTCTTGTTGCTCAGGTTGTTGAGCAGGAGGATCTGGGATTATAGGGTCGTCTGCTGCTCGGATTCCTCGGTCAATGAACCCATCGTATGATGCTCGGTAGCTAAGGAGGACCTGCGCCGCTCTTGCTCGGCCAGCCAGGCACGTACCTTGCCCGTTGAAGGCAAGAGCACGGTTAATGTCAGCAACGTGCACAGATGATGGCATGCCCCTGGTTGACGTTTGTGGCTGCAAAATACGAGAAAAATTAGCAGTCAGAAAAGCAAAAGGAAGGCGATGCAAGACGAATTTTGCTCGGCAATATAGTTCTATGAGAGAAAGGACTAATGTGGAGTGCCAAATCTGTGGGGTGCGTGAAAACCGATGACTCTACCGTCCTCGTCTCTAGGCTCGAAATTCCCTGTGACGATGAGGAAGTCGTCGTCATCTCCTCGGGCAGAATCAGGCAGTTCAAGCACGAGCCTTTTTCTGGAATCCCTACTTTTGAGATGTAGGTCAAGGCATCCTTGGTTCTAGAAATGCTATACAAGTGGTGTATGTCGTGTAAACCCAGGGATGTGCCTAGCATTTGGTTCAGGGTGTTGATGCCCATGACAACCCTAAAGAAATTGGCAAAGACCTGCATAGGGGACAGTCTGTAATGGGCTAGAACTTGACAGAGTAGCAGTGCCAGGGGAAACCTGACGCCGCCCTCGATGACGGCAACGACAGGGATGTGAAGGGTGTCGTTGTCGAAACACTCATGGATGGCATTTTCAGGTGCCAGCGTAGTGTCCACGTTGTCAGGGATCTCGTAACGAGACCTGAAATTGGCCATTGTCTGTGGGGTGTCGCAGTGCCAACGAAACCTACCCATGACGAAGAACGTGGGTGTGGGCTGTCTAAATCGACAGGGAAAACCCTAGACCCAAGAAAGAAATGGAGAGAAGGGGTAAACGAAAACTTACGAATTTGTGGACGAAGACCTTAATTTCGGAGAAAAAAAGAGGCCTTGAGGTGGTGAACAGAACTTCAATGGCAGAGTACTCAAGCGTTCTTTCTGCAGAGGGAAGTTGGAGAGAGAAAGTGATTTCAAATTTGGACAAAAATCCAAATATACCCTAAACGGATGGGGTGACGTATGAGAAACGTCACCCCAGACGTCATTTGGGGGCGCTCCGTTCCCCGAAACGTCTGCTCGCATTTAATGCGGGCAGTACAGAGCATGCCGCGTGTAAAGGTAATAGCTGGAAGAGCTTGCCTAGACCAAACGACGAGACGTTTGGCCTGGACTAATGATGAAGTCTGCACCAAGTACGAGAAACAGGGTGCAGGAGCAAAGGACGAGAACCTTGCTCGGTGTCACAGAGGTTTGCTCGTCATATTAAGAGAAAATAATGAGTAAAGCTGGGGAGCCATTGTAGGGAGGTAATCCCGAACAAGCATAAAAGTGGCCCGAACACGTGATACGTGGGGCCCAAGAGTAAGTATAATCGGAGCATCCGCCGTGCAGTACAGTAAGCGGCAATAAGGACCAGAGACACGAGAGGTCCCAGGTCCAAGATACCCGAGCAAGGGTATGATCCAAAGAGCAAGGGAAGTTGTTGGACCAGTTGCATGATAAAGGGACCAGTGATATGAGAAATCATTGGTCCAGATAGGCTGTTCGGCAACAAGAAGGCCGAACAGGAGCAGCATTCTGGAGTAGTCAGCAGATGACGCTCCAGAAGGATCCGGAAATGGTAATACCCAATAAGGAAACGAGATCTGGAGAAGATACCCAACGGGAATGGCGTGAATGGCCAATTAAAGAAGGGATTCCTAAACGGTCTATAAAGAAGTATACAGTTAAGGGAATGAGAATCCCTGATATTTTGGGTTCCCTATACGAGAAAGGAAACTTAGGGCAACGAGATGGCTTGGACAGCAAGCATATGAGGATCTATAAATATGAGGTAAACCTAGAGGTAAAGGTACGCAATTCTGGGATATACGTTCCATACCTACTGAGAATTAGGGTTTTCACTAGTACAAGATACTAACTTTGGCATCGGAGGGCCTTTGCCACGAGAAGGCAAAGGTGCGTTCACCCTTTGTCTGTTTTACAGGTTCAACTCCGGCGGTGTGCTAGGGTTCCGGTGAGGAGTAAGAGGTAGCCGTTGGATTCTGGTGCTGTCGAAGGCCTTTCCGTTTTCCTGCACTTACAGATAAAAGTTTTTGATACCTGATCAGGACGTAACTTGTCCAAGTAAAGGCGATAACCGTTTAGGTCACCTTTCCCTTTCTTCGCCCTGCGATACTCCTTCGCCCAACACCGGGCTCAAGGAAGTATCCTAGAACTAGGGTAAGAGGTCTTGGAAGGGTACATCGAAAGCTGTGAAGTTTGGAACACAATATTAGCGCAGATATATAAGGATGCATTACAATCAACAACGGGAATAGGAAAGGAAGTTTGAATTATACCTCCCAGACACGCCAGTAGCCGCCTAGGCTTCTTCCTGCTCCACGGGAAGAGATCCCATGAAGGCATAACAAGCCCCCAAAGCCGCTCCTCCCCAGTCGTAGCGGGCAATCTGCCCAATGTCTCTAAGCTCCAACAAAGGAGACAAATGTACTTGGTTACGCCTGTTTGGAAACAGGGATGCACCAAGTACATACAACAAGAAGCACCATGCCAACTGCTTCTCCTCCACTCTCCCTACCAGGTCTCGTCTCCACAACCAAAAAAGTTGAGAGTATTGTGCATCCTCCTTCTCAGTCTTTAACACATGCCCCAAGATAAGTATTCACCAGTATCTTTCCCCATATCCACATCAAAAGGAATCGGGTCACCTCCGACCCTCAAGCCTGTGATCGCCAATAAGTCCAACAGCGTCATCATCATCTCACCAAAGAGAAGTGGAACAAATTCGTCGTGTCCCACCAGCTCTTGGCAAGAGCCCGCATAAGTTGGCAATCATTACTCGCCCTCGTTAGTATATTGACGAACTCCTCAAAACCAGCATCTCTCACTATCACCCGCACCGCTAGGGGTGATATAAAAAACCAAAAAAAACTAACCAATGTAGTCGGTTTGGTTCGATTTTGTGGAGAAATACAGCTCGATTCGGTTTTTTGTTTATAGAAATTATTTTTTCAGTTCGATTTTCGGTTTTAAGGAGGGTGCAACCGAAAAAACCGAACCGAACCGAATTATACATACCCTACTACAGTTTTTAATCCTTGTCATCCATCTCTAAGGGTTTGGGGAAATCCTAGCCATTCATTACAACCTATATGTACAAAACCCTAAAAAAATTCATTCCATAGCCGCACAACACACACCACAACAAAAATCTTATTCTCAAATCTCCCTCTCTCAAGGTGATCCGACGCCATCTCTCTCTCCCTCAACCTCAAGCTATTGAAGGTGTAAGACGCCATTGGAGCATCTCTCTGATCTCGATCTCTCTCGACTCTCTCCCTTGCTTCTCTAATCTCGATCTCTCGTCACGGGAACACTAAGGTAAAAAAATCAAGGTTTGATATTGACTTCGTATCAGCATCACGACCCCATTTTCAAAAATTAACTTATTCTTTTGGCATTAACTTCATATGTAGAGGAGTAAACTGAGTGGGGTTTTGTAACTTAACTTATTCTTTTGGTATTAAAAAAAACTGGGTTTGCTAGTATTAAAAAATCTAGAGTAATCTGGGTTTTGCTAATTTTTCTGGGTTCTAATAAGGCGTTTAGGCCCAACCCATCTTGTTTTATTTGTTATTGAGATTTGAAGTATTTATGTGTTCTGTAGGTGCAGGAAACTAAAAGAGCCTTTGAACCACACCAAATCGTAACGGCTATTTTGAATCCCTCGCCAGAACCCTAGCACACCGCCGGAGTTGAACCTGTAAAACAGACAAAGGGTGAGCGCACCTTTGCCTTCTCGTGGCAAAGGCCCTCCGATGCCAAAGTTAGTATCTCGTACTAGTCAAGACCCTAATTATCAGTAGGTAATGAGCAAATAGCCAGGAATTGCGTATCTTTACCTCTAGGTTTACCTCTTATTTATAGATCCACATGTGCTTGCTGTCCAAGCCATCCTGTTGCCCTAAGTTTCCTTTCTCGTAAAGGGAACCCAGAATATCAGGGATTCTCATTCCCTTAATTGCATGTTACCTTATAGACCCTTTAGGAATTCTTCTCATAACTGGCCGTTCATCCCATTCTCGTTGGGTATTTTCTCCAGATTTCATTTCCTTACTGGGTATTACCATTTCTGGACTCTTCTGGAGCATCTCCTCCAGAATGCTGCTCCTGTTCGGCCCTCTCATTGCCGAACAGACAATCTGGACCAGTGATCTCTCATATCGTTGGTCCCCTTACCGTGAGACTGGTCCAACAATTTTCCTTGCTCTCTGGACCATACCCCGGCTCGGGTATCTTGGACTTGGGACCTCTCATGTCCCCGGTCCTTACTTCCGTTCACCGTACTACACGGCAGATGCTCCGATTATATTTATCCAGGGCCCCACGTACCAAGGTTCGGGCCTCTTTTGTACCTGTACGGGAGGACCTCCCTACAATGGCTCCTCGGCTTTACTCGTTATTTTCCTCTTAATATGACGAGCAAAGCTTCTGAATGCTGAGCAAGGTTCCCGTCCTTTGCTCCTGCACCCTGTTTCTCGTACCTGGTGCAAACTCATCATTAGTCCAAGCCAAACGTCTCATCGTTTGGTCTGGGCAGGCTTTTCCAGCTATCACCTTTACACGCGGCGTGCTCTGTACTGCTCGCATTAAATGCGAGCAAACATTTCGGGGAACGGAACGCCCAAACGGCGTCTAGGGTGACGTTTCTCATACACCACCCCATCTGTTAGGGTATATTTGGATTTTCGTCCAAATTCAAACCCACTTTCTCTTTCTGAAACTCCCCTGCAAAAGAAGGTCTGTTCATACCGCCATTGAAGCATTGTTCACCATCCCGTGGTTCCCTCCTTCTTCTGCACTAGGGTCTTCGATCGTCACCCCAGTAAGTTACCATTCCTCTTCTCATTCTATCGATTTCGTTCCACTCCTCCCTGTCATTCCCGTTGATCTAGGGTTCTCATTACTCTTTAGGGCTTTTCCGATATCCCTCACACTATATTCGAAAATGGGGAGATTAAGACGTTTCTGCAATACTCCTCAAACGATGGCGGACTTCAGATCTCGTTATGAGATCCTTGATAATATCGCCACGGAGCTGGCATCTGTAGACGCCATCCGTGAAAGTCCAGACAATGACACTCTCCACATTCCCGTAGTGGCCGTCGTGGAAGGCGGCGTTAGGTTTCCCCTGGCGCCATTCCTCCGCCAGGTTCTGACTTTTTATAAGTTATCTCCAATGCAAGTTTTTGCCAATTTCTTTCTTGTGGTCATGGGTATCAACACCTTAAACCAGTTGCTAGGCACATCATTAGGACTTCACGACATTCATCATCTGTACAGCATCTTCAGAACCAAAGACGCCACTACCTACTATTTCAAAAGTAGGGATTCCAGAAAAAGACTCGTGCTGGAACTTCCTGACTCAGCTCGAGGGGATGACGATGACCTCCTCATCGTCATTGGGAACTTTGAGCCCAGGAACGAGGAGGGCAGAGTGATAGGATTTCATGCCCCACACAGATTTGGCACTCCACGTTAGTTCTTTTTCTTCTTTGCCGAGCAACATTTCGTATTGCCCGTTTGATTTAATGACTGTTATCTTTCTTGTGTTTCCGCAGCAACAAACGTCAACCAGGGGCACGCCATCATCACCCCTCAAGTGCACGTCACTGATATCCATCGGGCGCTGGGCTTCAACGGGGAAGGTACTGCTCTTGCTAGCCGAGCAAGAGCTGCCCAAATCCTTCTCAGCTATAGGGTGTCGTACGGGGGTTTTATTGATCGGCGAATTCGAACCGCCGATAATCCAATAATCCCAAACCCTCCTCTCCCGCATCCCGAGCAAGAAGAGGGAAGGCGCTCTCAAACCCCTCCCCAACCAGACGAGCCAATTCGTCTAGCTGAAGAAGCATCGACCTCCATCTCTAGCGGTTACACGCCTTCTCCTCCAGACAATCGAGTCATGAACCAACCGATCAATCTTGGAAGCTTGCTCACCATTCCTGGCCACGGTCGGGCCCGCGGGCATGGTTCCTCTCAAACTCGAGATGGGGCTCAGACCCTTGCTCCTGCACGCGGGCGGCGTCTTATGGCCCAAAATGATACACCCCCTGGGTTTTCTCGGCCAGAGGTTGAGGAGAGTCACCGCGACAAGCGTCAGCGGCTAGAAACGCTCGATAGACCCCCTGCTCAAGCCTCCTCTGTGCCATCTCCCCTTTGGGCCCCTCAGCTCACCCATGGTGGCCGCCCTGTCACGATCAGAGACAGCGTGGAGTCTGAGGGGACCGCCCTCGCATTGTCCCAAGCATTCATGCTCCCTGGGGACATGCAACAAGAGGTCACCAGCTCCCCAGACAACCTCCTTGGCTCATTCATGAGCCACAGTGCCAAGGTAAGCCTCCAGTGTTCACACCTGTGGGTTAATAGCCTTGAATCATGATTTCTGTTATCTGTCTAACCTTGAGATTGCTCAGGCGATGCAAAAAATGGTGGCCATGGCCCAGAAGCTTGGCCAGTCTGAGCCTCAGCGTGCCAGGCTGGCAAGTGAGAACTCCAAACTTCAACTCACTATTCTGAGGCTTGAGCGAGAGAGAGACCAGGCTCGAACTGACGCCGGGGTGCTGAGATCCAAGCTGGAAAGCACGGAGGAGAGCCTGAACCAAACCTTGACGGAGTTGGGGGCAAGCAAGGAGGAGAACAAGGCAGCCTACCAAGATGGTTTTAACGAAGGGATCCACGTGGCTACTGAGAGCTACAAGTCTCAGATACCTGCCCTTCAAGACCAGATCTGGGATGCTGCTTGGACCACGTGCCTGACAAAGATTGAGGCTCCTGAGTCCTGTCCCCTGTGGACCAACAGAGACCTCCCGCGCACCCAAGTTGCGGCTGTCGAGCAGGAAGAAGACAATGCAGAGAGAGAGACTCATGCACAAGTCACCGAGCAAGCAGAGAACGACGCTACTGCAACTGTGGACGATGCCCACACTGGCCAGAAGGAACCTGGTGGTGGCGCTCCAGAGTCATCTACCGTGGTAGAGGACGCGGCTGCTCCATCCTCTTCTGCAACTGCTCCAGCCTCTCCTGTCATCCAGGACTTGACGGTCAAAGAGTAAGTTGAATCTTACCCCTCCCTGGTGATTGTGACAATTGAACTTTTTCGGAATTAGTTTTTGCCGGCCCTGCGTGGCCGTTGGTATTGCCTTGCGTGGCATCGATACATTTCTACATACTTTAATTTTGGTGGTTTGGCCCTTCGTGGCACTCTGCGTTTTTGGTGGCCCCGTCTGGCCTAAACAATTATTTGCCTGGCCCTTTGTGGCTCTTTTTCAGTGCAGGTGGCTATCTCATAGCCAATGTTTCTCGTGCTAAGTTTTCTTTTTTGTACTTAGCTTTATGTGTGCATATGCACGTATGCCTCCCAGTTTTTCATCGTGCCTGGCAACGATTCAGATTCATACTTTGCAGGTTTCTCGTACCTTAGAACGATGCTAGATGCATCTGGAGTTTGTCACAGGCACTCGTATGTGTCTAGGGTCTGCTCGTACCCGAACAAATTGTTAAGTATATTCGTACTTAGATAATTTTGTACATTTTTGTATGTGCTCCGGGTTTGTTCATACCCAAGCGATTCGTCAAGCTTTTCAGACACTACTACATATTCACGTATTCAACCCGGGTGTTTTGTACTCGGAAATTTTGATCGTGTTGCATGTTCACGTATGCACGCACAAGTTTATTCGTACTTAGGGATATCCCATAAACGTTCGTGCTTTGGAACAGTGTGCATAATCTCGTATGCATTCTGGGTTTGTTCGTACCCGAGCAAATAGTCAAGTATATTCTTACTTGGCAAAATTCTAGGTGTATTCATACCCGAGCAATCAGTCAAGTATATTCGTAATTGGCAGAATTCTGGGTGTATTCGTACCCGAGCAATCAGTCAAGTATATTCGTACTTGGCAAAATTCTGGGTGTATTCATACCCGAGCAGACTGTCAAGTATATTCGTACTTGGCAAAATTCTGGGTGTATTCGTACCCGAGCAAACAGTCAAGTATATTCGTACTTGGCAAAATTTGAAACGTTCGAAATTTCATTTAGTAACCCTATACCTCTGCTACCCAATACGAAGTGAGGACTAAGGACATCGCTTGACTTCGTATTTAAAGCACAATAAAAGAAAAACTCGTAAAAAACAGCGTTTGTGTTACCAAAATCCAGGAGTTTTATTCATAATTCAAAAAACTCAATGAAGCGTTACGCGTACCCCTTGCAACTAATAAAAGCAAACACAAGGGAATTTTATTCGTAATTCCCACACAATCACGATGTGCATCTAAAAAATAAAAACGAAATCGAAGTTCTTTACACGTAGAACTTCCTCAAGTTGTGAACATTCCAGGGCCTTGGTACCGGGTTCCCGTCCAGGTCTGCCAATCGATAAGCCCTAATGCCCACAACCTCTGTAACTCGATACGGGCCCTCCCAATTGGCCCCCAACTTTCCCTCGTTGGCCACCTTGGTGTTGCCGAGCACCTTTCGTAGCACAAGGTCTCCAACACCAAACTCTCGTGGGTGGACATGCTTGTTGTAATTTTTCATCAACTGCTCCTGGTACGAGGCCAGGTGCACCAGAGCTCGTTCTCTCCTCTACTCGACGAGGTCCAGCTCAATTTCCAGGGCTCTGTCATTGCCCCCACTCTCCACCAATGTGGTCCTATTGGTCGGCAATCCAACCTCCAGTGGTATCACAGCCTCTGTTCCGTATGCCAGCGAATAGGGGGTCTCTCCCGTAGACCTCCTAGGAGTTGTTCGGTGAGCCCACAGGACCAGTGGTAATTCATCGGGCCACTTGTCTTTTGCTTTGTCTAACCTTTTCTTGATCCCGTCAAGTATAGTCTTGTTAGATGCTTGTGCCTGCCCATTACTCTGAGGGTAGGCTGGGGTTGAGTAGTAGTTCCTTATTCCATACTGGGCACAAAAAGCCTTGAACTTTTTCTGGAACTGTGACCCATTATCAGTGATCAAAGAATAAGGAACTCCAAATCGAGTGATGATGCTTTTCCACACGAACCTTTCTATCATAGGTTCTGTGATCTTTGCCAGTGGTTCCGCTTCTATCCACTTGGTAAAGTAATCTGTTGCCACTAACAGAAATTTCCTGTTCCCAGTAGCCTTGTGGAGCGGACCCACGATGTCCATACCCCACTGTGCAAACGGCCAAGGACTTGTCAAGGGCACCAGATCTTCGGCTGGTGTTCAGATCATGGGTGAGAACTTCTAACACTTCTCACAGATTTTCACATACACCTTTGCATCTTCTTGCATGTGCGGCCACCAGTAACCCTGGGTGATTGCACGGTGTGCAATGGATCTCCCACCTGCATGACTTCTGCATGTTCCCTCGTGTATCTCGTGGAGGAATTTCTGCACCATCTCGGGATGAACACAAAGCAGGTATGGTCCAGTGAAGGACTTCCTGTACAATTTCCCTTCTGGCAATAGCCAAAACCTTGCAGATTTTGTCTTTATCTTGTGAGCTTCTTTTTTATCTGTGGGGAGTGTCCCGTCTCGTAGGAACTCCACTATTGGATCCATCCAACTTGGTCCTTGGTTCACGTCCAGGACCAATTCCACACTTCTCCCAATGCTCGGCTCAGCAAGATAATCCACTGCCACCTTCCTCTTGAACTCTGTTGGCACGGCCGCTGCTAACCAAGCCAATGAGTCAGCGTGGGCATTCTGCCCAGAGCTTATCTGCTCAATGTGTACCTTTTCAAAGGTGTCAAGCAAATCCTTAGCGGCCTCCACGTAGGCTGCCATCTTTTCATTCTGGGCCTCATACTCTCCGGACAGCTGATTTACCACGAGTTGTGAATCACAGAATACTCGAATTCTCTTAACTTTCAGGGTCTTTGTGCTTCGTAATCCCGCCAAGAGTGCCTCGTACTCCTCCACGTTGTTTGACGCACTGAAACCCAGGCGCAGGGACAACTCGATCATAATTCCTTCAGGAGGGAAAAGCACTACCCCAATTCCAGATTCGGTGTTGCATGTGGATCCATCAACAAAGAGCTTCCATTCCAACGGATCACCTTTCGGCGGTTGCCGCCCGCTTCTCTTTGCTTGGCTCAACCAAGCTGCTCCTTTCGTAGGAGGCGGTGGAGCCACTATGGGAGAGAACTCGCCACAAAGTCCGCCAAGACTTGCCCTTTGACTGCCGTGTGCGCGGGTGATAATCAATATCATACTAGCTCAATTCTACCGACCACGTTGATATTCGCCCCGAGAAATCGGCCTTTCGAAGCAACACTTCAATGGAAACTCTGTGTAAACAACAATTTTGTGACTTTGGAAGTAATGGGGTAACCTTCTAGCCGCCGTCCTCAGTGTGGGACCAACTTCTCAAGGGGCAGATATCGTCTCTGCGTCCAGTAGCGTCTTGCTCACATAATAGACAGGATTTGTTCGGATCCCTTGTTCCTCAGTAGGACTGCACTTACAGCATGCTCGGATACTGCCAGGTACAAGGTCAAGATCTCACCAGGCTCAGGAGTGGACAGAAGCGGGGCTTCCGCCAAGTACTTTTTCAGGTCTTGGAATGCCTGCTCACATTCTGCTCCCCATTCGTAACTTTCTCTTTTCTTCAACAACTGAAAGAAAGGTCTACACTTGTCACTCGAACGACTAATGAACCTATTAAGGGCTGCCGCCATCCCCGTCAATCGCTGGACCTCCTTCGTGGTCCTCGGACTCTGAAGCTCCTGCAAAGCTATTATTTGATTGGGATTTCCTCTATCCCTCTGATGGTCACCAGGTGACCCAGGAAATTCCCAGAATTTACTCCAAACGCACACTTCGAGGCGTTGAGTTTCAGCTTGTATTCCCTTAGTATCTCAAAAGCTTCTTTCAGATCAGCGACATGGTCCCATTCCTCCTTACTTTTGACCACCATGTCGTCTATGTATACCTCCATGGTCCTGCCGAGCAACTTCTTTACCATAATCGTTGCTAGTCTCTGGTAAGTTGCTCCGGCATTCCTCAAACCAAAGGGCTTAACACTGTAACAGTACAACCCTCGTGGTGTGATAAAGGACGTCTTTTCCTGATCGGGACCGTACATGGCTATCTGGTGATATCCTCGATAAGCTTCGAGGAAACTCATACGCCCATACCCAGCTGTTGCATCCACCAACTGATCTATCCTGGGCAGGGGAAAACTGTCTTTTGGACAAGCCTTGTTTAGATCTGTGAAATCGACGCATACCCGCCATTTCCCATTCTTCTTTTTCACCACTACCGTGTTGGACAACCATTCGGGGTAGTATACCTCTCGGATTGCCTTTGCCTCGAGCAAACGGTCGACCTCCTCGATAACAGCATCCACATGCGGTACGGCAGATCTCCTTTTCTTCTGCATCATAGGTTTGTGCTGTGGGTCCACATTCAGGTGGTGGCAAATCACGTTTGCATCCACCCCAGGCATCTCCTCGAGCACCCAAGCAAACACATCAACGTGCTCTCTGAGAAACTTCACCAACTCTTCCTCCTCTTCTTTGCACAGGTTTTCCCCAATCAGGAAATACCTTTCAGGATCATTCTCGTTGATCTGGACTTTCTTCAACCCTTCTACCACTTTCTCGGCTGGATTCCCTCCGACATCCTCGATCGTCAGCTGGGTGGTAACCTCGACTGTTTGCACCAACTATGCCTTGGGTGCCTTTTTGATTACTGAACCAGGCACTGTTGGGTTGTCTTCTGGTTCCCCCTTATTCTCTCGATCCCATTGGACCCTGGAAACTTCACCATCTGATGGTAGGTGGATGAAACTGCCCTCATCTTATGCAACCAAGTCCTTCCTATAATCGCGTTATAGGAAGATGGCACGTCCACCACCAAAAAGTCGGTTCTCAGCACCACTGTCCCTGCCCGAACAGGAAGGGTCACCTTGCCCAATGGCCAAACTGCCCCTGCACTGAACCCAACCAACGGAGTCACTGACTGTACAAATCCGCTTGTGCCAACCCCAGCTTCTTGAACGCATCGTAATAAAGCACCTCGGTGCAGCTTCCTGAATCCACCAGGATTCTCTCCATGTCATACTCCCCAATTCGTAGGGTTATGACCAGGGCATCATTGTGTGGCACCTGGACTCCTCCCAGGTCCTCATCCGCGAAGGCTATGCCCTCGATGCATCCTTCCGCTTCACGTCCTCTTTTCTTTCCCAACCGCATCACGTGCTGGTCGTGCTTCACTTGCCTCTGGAGCAATCTCACCTCATTCCTCGTATAAGGTGTGGCCAATCCATGTATCATATGGATCACGCCCCTCGGATTCTGTTCATAAGCCAGCTCCTTTGCTTTCTCTGCACCTTTGTACTCCTCTTGGATGAATTCCTTCAAATACCCACGTGAGACGAGGTCATCAAGGTGCTGCTTGAACATTTCGTAGTCCTCCGTCATGTGACCCCAGTCCTTGTGGTAGCTGCAGTGCTGACTCGTAGCCCTTCTTGCATCTTTATCACCCTCCAGCCGTGGAGGCCAATTAAAGTATGGACAGTTCTTTATTCGATAAAGAACCCGATAAATCGGTTCTTTCCAAACCGTCGTTACTGAGAAGAACGACTTTGGGTCAGGGGCATGCTTCTCCCGGTACGACTCTCTCCTAGTCTGCCCATGCTCCTTCCTCTCTTTGTAAGTCTTGGGCTCGGGTTTATCCGCCTTCTTTGCGGGGCCCTTGACTTGCTTGGCACTCAACTTGCCATCTTCCCGTAATATGTCATCTTCGTTCCTGGCATGCTGCTCAATTCGTTCCATCAGCTTTGCCAATGTGTTCACTGGACTCATGTTTAGGGACTTTCATAGCTCCCCCCGAACAGGCAGCCCAGTCTTGAATGTTGCTATTGCATACTCCTCACTGCAATTTTCAATCTCGTTGAAAGTCTCCCAATACTTCTTGGCGTAGTCCCTGATCGGCTCATTCTCTCCTTGCTTCATAACTGAGAGACTCTCAAAAGTCTTGGGTGGTTTCCTGCTTGTCAGAAACCGAGCAGTGAACTCCTCGGCCAGCTGCCTCCATCCTCGTATGGTGTTCGGCCCTAACTTATGGAACCAGGATAGGGCCACTTTTCCCAAGCTAGATGGGAACATCTTGCACATGATCGCGTCATCGCCATCGTGCATAAACATCACCTGCTGGTAATGTTGTATGTGTGCCACTGGGTCTGCATTGGTTTCGTACAGGATAAACGTTCCGTGTTTAACTTTGCTCGGCAACCTTGCCTCCTGCAATCTCTTTGCAAAAGGAGAAATGGCTATGTCGCTAAGTGCTCTCCGTGTTGCCTCTCGTGCAGACATGGTCCCCTCCTCTGACACCTTCGCAGCCCTGGCATTATTTCTTTCCCAGTCGGAATCAGGTCTCTCGTACCTATCCCTGTGGTGCTTCCTGCTCCTTCCTTCCTCGGGGGTGGAACTCTTGCTCCTGCTTCTCCTCTTTCGTGAAGAAGCTCTCTGTCGTTTTGGAGTGAGACTCCTGCTCCTTCTTTTTCGTGAAGAAGCTCTTTTGTATTCCGCCATAACCAGCCTTTCCTTTCTGGACTTTCTTCGTGAAAGTCCAGAATCCTCCGGATGTTCTCGTATCCGCTGCAGCTGTTGAATCTCATATTCTCGCATCTTAATCAGACGAGCGTATTCCTCTATTTCCTGTCTCTTCTTGTCCAGGATATCTTCTCTGCTGTGCACGCTTTTCGAGTGTGCCACTAACTCCCTCCCACGGCGAGACTTACTCCTCTTCGTGGATCCTGTGGCAGTCCTTCCGTCCTTGTTTCTGGAATTGCCATGGATTGTCAGGGGGCGGTCCTTGCTCGTGGTCCTCCCCGCACGCCCGCCATCGGGTTTTCTTGGAGGATCCGGCGGGGACTTGTCACCTCCCCCACCCAGTTGATTATTCGGGTCAACTGGGGTCTTTGGATCCTCCTCCACCATGGTCGCTTTTTCAAAGGGATCTCTTTCGTTTCCCACAGACGGCGCCAATTGTAGGTGCAGGAAACTGAAAGAGCCTTTGAACCACACCAAATCGTAACGGCTATTTTGAATCCCTCGCCGGAACCCTAGCACGCCGCCGGAGTTGAACTCGTAGAAGCAGACAGTGGTGAGCGCACCTTTGCCTTCTCGTAGCAAAGGCCCTCCGATGCCAAAGTTAGTATCTCGTACTAGTCAAGACCCTAATTATCAGTAGGTAATGAGCAAATAGCCAAGAATTGCGTACCTTTACCTCTAGGTTTACCTCGTATTTATAGATCCACATGTGCTTGCTGTCCAAGCCATCCTGTTGCCCTAAGTTTCCTTTCTCGTAAAGGGAACCTAGAATATCAGGGATTCTCATTCCCTTAATTGCATGTTACCTTATAGACCCTTTAGGAATTCTTCCCATAACTGGCCGTTCATCCCATTCTCGTTGGGTATTTTCTCCAGATTTCATTTCCTTACCGGGTATTACCATTTCTGGACTCTTCTGGAGCATCTCCTCCAGAATGCTGCTCCTGTTCGGCCCTCTCGTTGCCGAACAGACAATCTGGACCAGTGATCTCTCATATCGTTGGTCCCCTTACCGTGAGACTGGTCCAACAATTTCCCTTGCTCTCTGGACCATACCCCTGCTCGGGTATCTTGGACCTGGGACCTCTCATGTCCCCGGTCCTTACTTTCGTTCACCGTACTACACAGCGGATGCTCCGATTATATTTATCCAGGGCCCCACGTACCACGTGTTCGGGCCACTTTTGTACCTGTTCGGGAGTACCTCCCTACATGTTCTTTTTCAAATGGATGATATTGCGGAAGAAATTGATGTAATTGAACCTGAACCTAATTTAAGTTTTACAAAGTATGAATTTTTGGCCAAAAATGAGGCCCAATAAATATGGGTTTTAATTCTTTCCTTCATTTTCTGAGGCCCAAACAAGGCCCATAATTCAAAACCGAAACAAATCGACTGAAACTGAGTGAACCAAAACCGAAAAAACCGATCACCTCTTCGGTTGGTTTCAGTAGCTCCATATGAAAAACCTAACCAATTATTCGGTTGATAAAAACTCCAAAAACCGAACCGATATCACCCCTACGCACCGCCTCTGAGAGGCTCTCCCAATACTCCAGCACCCTGGCCGCACCATTGTAGCACGACACCACTATCGCCTATTTTAGCAAACAAAAGAATTCAGCAATAAGATACAGTAACCAAAGAAAGGAATTGGAAAGCATAAGACATCGTATTGAAATGCAAATATTGTTGTGGGCAGTCTCTTAAGACCAACATCTCGTCGTATGTCGCCTTCCTCGATCTACAAGCCTCTAGAAGGGACGGTTCCACTGTGTGCAAGAGAGGCATGCAGGTCGCCTCATCAAAGGCGCCCCGACCGCGAAGAGCCAGCCTCGCCTCCTCAAATACCGGCTTCCGTGGAACCAACACGCCCTCCTCGTCAACCCATCACTCCTCATCTACCCTAGCCTTAGCCTCAGCCCGCTGTTCCGCCTCACGGGCCACAAACAAAGCTGCCTCTAGCCCGCGCTCAGCTCTTAGGGACTCAGCCAAGTCTTCAACACTGATTCCCTCCAAGAAGTCACCCATACCAATGGGCCGTGATGAACCAGCACCCGTGCCCGTGCTCACAAAGAAGGCTAGCGTCTCCGTCCGTCTCCGTCTCCACTGGCTCCTCCACAACAAGTAGGCCATTCCCCAAGTCAGACTGGGGCTTCCTTACGGGTGAGGCCTCCGGCACCCTATCCTCTACACCACCACCCAAACCGTTAACTTGGGCCTCCGGTGCCCTCTCCTCTGTACAACCACTCATTTGGGCCTCCGCGCCAACAAAACCCTCGCTACCATCTGCTCAAGCCTCCACACTGGGAGGAGGCTCGTCTGTAGAGACCAGTATTTTACGAAAATAGTTTAAAGGTTTTATGAATGCTAAAGTAATGCATAAATGAGAAATTTTTAGGTTTATTTGATTTGGGTCTTAAATGATAGGATTTTTATTTAAGGGAGTGTGAGTGTAATTGGCTAGGATGCTAGTTTATAAGGGGTGTGTATGTGTTGTAGGAGAACAAAAATCCCACACCCATCTCTCCCTCGGCTCCCTCTCTCTCTCTTTCAGCTCTCTCTCTCTCTCTATACTCCTCCACTCTCAAACTCACTCCCAAACTCGAAACCCACCAAGATCCTCCACCAAATCGACTTCCTCAAGTGTTCTAGGCCTCGGGTTGTGTTCCTTCAAGCTCGGAGGAGGTGTATTTCGCTTGGTTTTGAAGTCCTTTGAGCTAGAGATTGCTCAAACCACGTGAACTTCGATCTTTGATCATTGAGGTAGGGATTTCTTACTCACTTCATGTGTTTAGGAGTTGATTTCATGCTTTAATCATGTTTAGATCGTCAACCATTGTGTCTTCGAAAAGCCGTCGAAATCTATAAAAAATCGCCCAAAATTGCCTAGGGATCGATCCCTGACTCAAAACCTGGATTTTTCCCATGGGGGATCGATCCCCATGAGAGGAGGGATCGATCCCTCCACTCTCTTGAAGTTCTACTCGTATTCTGGGTTTTAGCCCAACTTCAAACAACCATAACTTATACGTCCAACATCCGTTTCATGCAAACTTTATATCGATTCGAAGGTCTTGAAGTCAGCTATCATTTGCCACAAGAATCACCTTTAGACTCTTAGTACACAGAAACTTATGACTATTTGAGTAGAGGTGTGTCAGTCTGCCGATGTCTGTGGCTATTCTTAAGGTTGTTCTCGTTTCGTGTAATGATTCCCTATATAAATAGAACATGTTTAAGTTACTCTTGAGCATGAATGCTTATGTCCTAATGACTCATTGTTTGACCTTGTTTCTTGGCACTCATTAGAGCATATTATCAGTGATGTTGGTTAGGAAATGTACCGTAAAGTTTATACGAGTACCGTGGGCTATAAGGGGTAGAGTGGTGAGTGTTATGAGTAGACATGAGCTTGCCTAGTGATCCGAATGGTATTGTAGAAATTCGTGTCCTCATGATTCGTCTCGTTGACCTTTCTAGATTTCTTTAGCGGTCGTTCTTTAAGACTCTAGTTTAAAACCTAGTGGGTGGTGCGTTGTAGAATTATTTGTGGGTTCAATGCATGACGAAGGACATTGTGATATGCGTAGAAGAATATCGTGAACTTGCGTATTTGTCAATGCATAATGTGGCATGTTTACAATGTGCGTGCTGCCTTGTATGATGATGAATGAAAGAATGTGAACTAAGGTATATTGTTGCCTATGCATAGATTGATAATGCATGTGTGTATGTGTGAGATGATAATTTTGAATTGAGGGCCATGCAACGCAAGGTGTAGTAATGCGGAGACTCTAGAAGGCCCGCAACGCAAGGTGTGGTATTGCGGAAACCCAGGCGGAGAGAATTTAATGTGACGTAAGGGGTGGTAACACAGCTGAATGTCTCACATGATGAAACTAAGTATGATTGACTTTAGAAGTTTGTGTTGATATTTGTACTGTTGGTTGCTTGAGATTGTGGCTGTTGAGAAAGGGACTTAATGGTTGATCCTATCAAGGTTTTATTAAAGAGAGAAATTTGAGTATTGAAAAGAGGATTTTGATCAAAAATCATCCGGTATTCTTGAGCGAATCAACGGATCCGGTATTTGGGCACAAATCAACAGACTCCGGCATTCAAGCTCGAATCAACAGAGTTTGAACCGTGATGGTCTTGAGTTTTCTCAAAATTATTTTGGAAATCAAAAAGGAAAATTCTATGAAATGAGACTTTATGATGAATGATATGAGTTGAAGAAGTTGTTATGACGTTCGCTCGAAAAGTTATCAGATGGTTGAACAGTTGTTGTAGTTTGTTAGATTGATATGAGTTTAAGTGTTGCTTCTAGTTGATGTATGAAAGGTTAGGGACATCTGTAGGACGTCCTAGATTCTGCAGTCTTAGTCCATCTGTTCATTGCGGTAGCCCTTGTATCCCAAGTCCGTTTGTTGAAATTCATTCACTCTTGTTGCATGCATCATCGCATTTTCATATAACTTGAGTATAGATTTTTCTACTGGGCTAGTGTAGTTCAACCTTTTATTTTCAGGTAAAAAGCAAGGAAGTTGGCATGGCATGCATCTCGTGCTTGTTGATCATGTGTCTCGGAGGTATAAATGAGGAGTTGAATTTGCTTTTTATTTGAAAGTAGTATTCAGAAGACTGAATAATGAAATCTGTAATATTATTTTGGTATTTATATAACTTGGGGCTTCGAGCCAGGATTGTAACTTTTAAATTTAAGTTTGTGAACTAGGGAACATATGTCATTTGGGTATTATCGGTACTTCAATATTGATTGTATTTATTGAAAATTATTATTATTTATGTTGAAAATCGAGGCCGTGACAAATTGGTATTAGAGCTTTAGGTTTGAATATCTAGAGACCGTGGGGAGACTTAGTCTCATGGGTTCAAAAGTCATTGCATATTTTAACAAAAACATGTGTGTTCTTGCATGATCAGCGTTCGTTCATTGATGTGGCTTTGAATTTACGTTTACTCTGATAGGTGGAATGCTGGTGACCCGTATGTGGGAAAAATGGAAGTTTGGCCTCTGCGTAGGGGGTGTGGTAGCGTTTGTTATTATTGTTGTGGTTTCCGATAGCAGTCTTGTTATTGGATTCTATGTGGTAAGATGTCTTTTAAATGAGCTGGAAAGTCGTGAAAGATTGTGGTGGTTATGCGTAGTGGCGAGGTCGACACGTGTGAGATGATATCTGTTAGTATGTGATAGAAGTGTGAGACTGTTAGTAAGATTTGTGAGCTAAGTACTTGATGTGTTTTATTTGGATTGTGCAGATTACTTGTTAAATTTTAAATACTTTAGGTAATTTTTATGTGAAGTGAGGTGTGACAGGAACATAATTTTTCTAGAAAGTGAGTGAGGTGTATCATAGCCAGAGGATTGAACTAGTGAGTAACTTGAATGTGTTTGAAGGGATGATGTTTTGTTGTGGTAGTGATTGTGGTTTGCTATTGTTATAGTTGTCATTATGGTAGTGATTTTAAGTATAGGTAAGACAAGTTGAGCTTTCGTACAGAGTTGTAAGTATTTGAGGTTGACCTAGGAAGATAGGAGTTATAGATAGGGTGTCTAGATACAGTATGTGTCTTTTGGACACCCAGGCGACTACTGAAGAGATCCAGTTGGAAGAGGCGTTTGATCACCGCTCCTTCTAGATGGAAGTCTCGAAAAGTCAATTGGACACTAGGATTTGTGTATATGGGCTAGATCTCTAGGCTTGAGAAAAGTTATAGTGTTGTATCGTCATTGCTGAGGTAAATGTCATGATGGTGTCGTCATAGCAGATTGATAGAAGGAGTGAAAACATTGTTTGGTGAGAGGGAAGGCAAGACTTGAGGTGAACTATATTGATGTGACTTGAGTCGAATGATTGAAGTAAGTGTGTAGTGAGAAACTAGTTTGGAGTGAGGGTGATACGAACGTGAACTATTGAGGTTGACAATGAGGCAAAGTGTAATTGGTGCCCTAAGTGGTAATGGTAGGAACTTTGAAGTCATAGGGATGTGCAGAAATAGAATGTCATAAATTGAATGATCAAAGTGTAGAAATAGTGTACGGTGTGTAGTTGAGAATGTAGACTAGACTAATGACAGTGTAGGACATGTTGAGGTATGCCATTGAGGTGATGAGTTTGTTTAAGAGAGATTAATAGAAAATAGTAATAATAATAGTGATAGCAGAAATGGTGGTCATAATGAATGTTGTTGTTCTTGAGGTTGAGTGTAGATGTGGCGAATGCCTTCTTGGGATATTGAGGTTGATATGGTTACTTAGTTGAGAGACAATTGTGAGCTGTGAAACTTGTGGTGAGCGGAGCTGTTAGAGGATGTTGGTGTGAGAGAGATTGATTCTTAAGTGACGAAATAGTTGGAGTTTTAAAATATAATGAGAAGTATAGAAAGGTTGTTTGCAACCCCGGAGTCTCGTGGGTATTTAGGGATAAGCTTATCAATTGGTCTGTATCGGTGTCTGAGTTCTTGCAAAAGGATATTCAAAAGTACTGGATGTTTGTTGGTGCAGCTATTACACACTCTGTGTAGGTGCCCTGGTGATGAGATGCTGTTAGGTTGTAATGTTGATTAAAATAGGGGGAAATGATTGGTCTTGATGATACGTGTATCTGTGATGTGATGTTTAAGATTATGAATGTGAGAAATACGTGATTTAACTTGATTGAATGAATGAGAGAGCACGAGCTTGGCAAAGTGAGTAGGCCTTGCATAAGGTATTATGAGAGTAAAAGGAATGAGATAACTGTTGGGCTTCCTAAAGCCATGAATTGTGAAGTAGTGGATACTTGGTGAGTTCGTTGGACACTCTATGAGTTTGTTGGATATCTTGTGAGTCCATTGGATACTGAGTGAATCTATTAATGCGTGACTACGTTTGGTGTTGTGTGAGATATCCAAATTGTCCGGTTGGTTTGATGGGATATTTTGAGTATGAACTTTGCTGCTATTTAGCTTAAACCTATATGTTTGACTTGTTATGTAGTCCCAATGCGGGAAATTTGCATTCAGTATACTATGTAGAATAAACAATGAAGCATGTATGGGTATTCGCTATGAGAAATTATTTTGTAGTTGAAATTTGGTGTATGCCTTTTCTTAAGTAGCAACAGTAATGTATGGGGAATTGAGTTTAAAGGAAATGGTGGATTTGAGAGTTTACGTGAATGGTTCCAATATTGTATCGTGTTGAGTTATGTAGAAGGGATGCATTACTGTAGAAGAGAATTTGGGTTTCTAGGACAGGAGTTGGTAGTGATATTGAGTGAGATGAGAAATGTCGAAAAAGTATTAGAACCTTGGTTGTTTTTTAATGCTAGAAGTACGAAAGGATGTTTGAGGTTTGTGCATAGTTCATAAGAAATAGTTATGAGAGTGAATAGAGTGTGAGTTGGAGATCATGACTAGTGGTTTGTCTTATGTGTGTTGGTTTTGGTGTCTATCCATAGTATTATCAGTAGAGTTGGATTGATTGTGAGATGTGTCGCTCTTGGAGTTGAAAAGGAGGTCAATAGCTTTGAAACATAAGAAGTGTAACCATGGTGAGTTGGTATTCTTAACTGAGCAGGGGGTGATGATCATTAGGAAGTCTAATCATTGGATTTTGGGTTCATGGTTTTCTTGCCGTAGAGATTATTCAGGGTTTTCTAGATTGATAGTTGGCAATGATTGAGAAAGGAGAACGTGGTAATTCAGAGTTTGGAGAACGAGAGGGTATGAGTTGTTGAATCTTGCAGTGAGTGATAGAATTTGAATGTTTGTGAAGGTTGAAATTTCAGGAGAATGATTAGAGGTGGGTGTAGTTCTTGAGGAGAAACCGGAGAGCATCCTAGGCATAGGAGATTGACTGTCGAGTGGTAAGAGCATACCATTAGATTGTAGAAATGTGGCATAGGGTTATGTATTGCGATTGGTGACTCGGTTGGACTTGGCTTAGCAAATTTCAGGGACGAAATTTCTTTAAGGATGGTAGCATGTAGAGACCCGTATTTTACAAAAATAGTTTAAAGGTTTTATGAATGTTAAAGTAATGCATAAATGAGAAATTTTGGGGTTTATTTGATTTGGGTCTTAAATGATAGGATTGTTATTTGGGGGAGTGTGAGTGTAATTGGCTTGGATGCTAGTTTATAAGGGGTGTGTATGTGTTGTAGGAGAACAAGAATCCCACACCCATCTCTCCCTCTGACTCTCGGTTCCCTCTCTCTCTCCTTCGGCTCTCTCTCTCTATACTTCTCCACTCTCAAACTCACTCCCAAACTCGAAACCCACCAAGATCCTCCACCAAATCGACTTCCTCAAGTGTTCTAGGCCTCGAGTTGTGTTCCTTCAAGCTCGGGGGAGGTGTATTTCGCTTGGTTTTGAAGTCCTTAGAGCTAGGGCTTGCTCGAATCGCGTGAACTTCGATCTTTGATCATTGAGGTTGGGATTTCTTACTCACTTTATGTGTTTATGAGTTGATTTCATGCTTTAATCAAGTTTAGATCGTCAACCATTGTGTCTTTGAAAAGCTGTCGAAATCTATAGAAAATCGCCCAAAATCGCCTGGGGATCGATCCCCAAGCATGAGGGATCGATCCCTTATTCAAAACCTGGATTTTTCCCTTGGGGGATCGATCCCATGAGAGGAGGGATCGATCCCTCCACTCTCTTGAAGTTCTGCTCGTATTCTGGGTTTTAGCCCAACTTCAAACAACCATAACTTCTTTGTCCGATATCTGTTTCATGCAAAATTTATATCAATTCGAAGGTCTTAAAGTCAGCTTTCATTTGCTACTAGAATCACCTTTAGAATCTTAGTACACATAAGTTATGACTGTAGGGAGGTAATCCCGAACAGGTACAAAGAGTGGCCCGAACACATGGTACGTGGGGCCCAGAATAAATATAGTCGGGGTGTCCGCCGTGCAGTACGGTGAACGGCAGTAGGACCAGGGACACGGGAGGTCCCAGGTCCAAAATACCTGAGCAGGGGTATGGTCCAGAGAGCAAAGGTAGTTGTTGGACCCATCGCATGAAAGAGGGTCCAGTGATACGAGAAATCATTGGTCCAGAGGGCCTGTTCGGCAACGAGAAGGCCGAACAGGAGCAGCAATCTGGAAGAGGTGCCAGGAGGTCTCCAGAAGGTTCCAGAAATGGAAATACCCAGTAGGGAAACAAGATCTAGAGGAGATACCCAACGAGAATGGGGTGAACGGCCAGCTTTGGAAAGAGTTCCTAAAAGGTCTAAAAGGAAATATGCAGTTAAGGGAATGAGAATCCCTGATATTCTGGGTTCCCTTTACGAGAAAGGAAAACTTAGGGCAGCAAGATGGCTTGGACGGCAAGTAGACATGAGTCTATAAATATGAGGTAAACCTAGAGGTAAAGGTACGCAATTCCTGGCTATTGGCTTATTACTTACTGAGAATTAAGGTTTTACTAGTACGAGATACTAACTTTGGCATCGGAGGCCTTTGCCACGAGGTGGCAAAGGTGCGCTCACCTTCTGTTTGTTTTATAGGATCAATACCGGCGGTGTGCTAGGGTTCCGGTGTAGAGAGAAAAGTAGCCGTTACAGTTTGGTGCTGTTCGAAGGCCTGTTTCGTTTTCCTGCACCTACAATTGGCGCCGTCTGTGGGAAACGAAAGTGATCCCTTTGAAAAAACGACCATGGCGGAAGAAGATCCAAAGACTCCACTTGATGCAAACAATCAGCTGGGTGGGGGAGCTGATGTAGGGGGAAAATTCCAGACAGTGTTCAGAACGACACTGAATGATAACAGCTGCACGTGCTACCTCGCCGGAACCCTAATTTGCTGCCGGATCCCTAGCCTGCAAAACAGACAGGGGTGAGCGCACCTTTGCCCCTCGTGGCAAAGGCCCTCCGATGCTAAAGTCAGTATCACGTACTTATGATCAAAAACTCGATTAACAGCAGAATACTGCAATATAAATACGGACTATTGCGTACGCTTACCTCTAGGTTCACCTCGTATTTATAGACCCACGTCTACTTGCTGTCCAAGCCATCTTGCTGCCATAAGTTTCCTTTTTCGTAAAGGGAACCCAGAATACCAGGGATTCTCATTCCCTTAACTGCATATTTCCTTTTCGACCATTTAGGAACTCTTTCCAAAGCTGGCTATTCATCCCATTCTCATTGGGTATCTCCTCCAAATCTCGTTTCCTTACTGAGTATTGCCATCCTTAGACCCTTCTAGAGCGTCCTCTAGAACTGTGCTTCTGTTCGGCTTGCTCATTGCCGAACAGCCCATCTGGACCAGTGACTTCACATGTCACTTATTCGGCCTAGTAATTCCTCATGTTCGTCGGAGCATGCCCTGCTTGGGTAACTTGGACCAAAGACTCTCGTGTCTCTGGCCCTTTTCGCCGAACAGACCATCTAGTACTAGTGACCCCTCCTGTCACCAGTTTTTAACCACTGCACGGCGGTATCTTTATTCTAGGGCTCACGTGATCCCCGAACACCACATGTTCGGTTACTTTTTTTGTCTGCTCGGGATTACCTCCCTACAATTGCTCCCCAGTTTTGCCCTTATATCACTGTTCGGGGGTATAGGGTAAAACTTAAAACCGATGTGTAAGTATCTTGGTCCTGATGGGGTACAACCATTCGTGTCTTTTGAAGTCTTTATTTTTGGCGGCCTCAGTCATTATTGTTTCGGAATAAGGGTCGCACGTGGCGTATCTCGTACGCTTTTCATTTAATTCGATCTGACGTTTCTATCAAACGGCGTTTGGATATCATCCCATTTAGACCTTTCTCCCGTTACCTTTCATGTAACGGAGTTAGAGGAGACGTTTCGTCTCCGTTTCTTTCCTTTATACCCAAAAAGGGGGTTTTTTGGGTTTTCACCCTTCCATTTTCGATTTCGTACTTTTCTCTCTAAAGAACCAGGCGAGAGCACTTCCTCATTCCTCCGCCATCGCCGTCGTCTGCAGTTCGACCCCCTTTCCAGCAATTGCCATATCTACGTCGTAAGATTTCCACTCTTTTCTTCCTTTTTCGTGTTTTCTGCTCTGAGATCCCGTTTCTCAGATTCTATCGAGTTCTAGGGTTCTCTTTTTTTCACTCGAACCCTTTTTCCGTTTTATTCAAAGCTTCTTTGAGTTCATCCATGGCGGACGAAGGAAATAGTGGACCCAAACCAGGCAAATTTAGGAAACTCTGCAAAACCCCCGCTGCAATGGCAGCTTTTAGGACAACTTACAACATTCCTGATAATGTAGTACTCGAACTGGCCCCTTTAGGCGCAGAGAGGAACGCATGTACTTGGGAACGTACTTGCATCCCTATTGTTGCCATTGTCGAGGGTGGAGTTCGTTTTCCCCTCGACCCGCTCCTTCGCCGTGTGCTAAACTGGTATCGTCTTAATCCCATGCAAGTGTCCACCAATTTTTTCAGACTGGTGATGGGTATCGTGGCCCTGAATAGGATCTTAGGAACCCAAATAGGCATTTGGGACCTCCAATGGTGGTACAGCATTGTGCTGAACCCTGAATACAACACCTATTATTTCAAAGTGAGGAAAGCAGAAAAGCGCCTCGTGCTTAACCTGCCTGACTCCGCCCGCGATCACGAGATGGACTTCCTCTACATTACTGGAGCCTTCGAGCCAATACGAGAGGATGGCCAAGTGGTGGGCTTTCACTGCCCTCACGCTTGGGGCTACCCACGTATGCTCCTTATTTTGATTTGTGATTCTCGCCTTTACTGCTTTCTGATAGATTATTTTGCATTTCTGACCCCGGCTTACTCTCATTTCCGCAGCGGACAACGCTAATAAGCGTCCTCATCTTGAACCCAGCTACGTCCGAACAGCTGAGATCAACAGGATTCTCAGATACACGGGAGAACCAGGAACACCATCAGATGGTCGGGGTCGAGACGCAAGTGTCTTGTTGGGCTACGATCCTTCTTACAAAGGTTTTATTGACAGACGGCTTGCTAACCCAAGCTCCAGCGCAGCATCAGCATCAACCGCTCCCCAGCCCAGAAATATTAGATCCAGAGCTGTGGTCACCATTGCCGGACAACCAGGAGAGATTTCACTCCCCGAAGGTGTGCCATTAACACGTGTGGTGAACAGAAGGTCATCTCAAAGACAGGCTGCTCTATAGCAACAGACCGAGCCGCCAATTATCATTCGTGATACCAACCAATCTTCTTCTTCTGGTTACTCCGCATCTCCACCACACTCAGGTACCATGTCCCATCAGCCTTTGAACCTCAGCTCTCTCCTCACCGTCTCCTCTCGGGGACGTGGTGCCTCCAGCAGGGTGGCATCCACTGGTCTAGCCCCCCCACCGCCTCGTCGTACTAGGGGTGTTTCAACACGATCTTCTTCTTCCCCTCGGGAACGCGACAGTTCCCTCGAGGGCCAAGATGCTCATCGGGACAAACGTCCCAGAAATCAAGGGGCTGGGGACTCTGTTCCCCAAGCTGCAGCATCCAACTTGGAGACCCCCTCCCCAAACACACAGGTGACTCATGAGGTCTGGATCCCTCAACTTATTAGAGGTGACCGTCCAGTCAATATTGGGGACAGCGCTAGTTCCTCGGAGACCGCACTGGCCCTATCACAAGGGCTACTGCTGCCCGTAGATATGCAGAGAGAAGTCACGTCTCCTCCTGACCGGCTGGTTTCCACAGGGCTCGTTAGTGGAATCAAGGTACTTGAGATTTTACTCTTAACCCCTTCTGTCATTTTTGTAGGCTACTAATAGTAACTTAATTCTTGATACTCAGTTTATCCAAAAGATGGTCACGCTAGGCCAGAAATTTCAAGACGTTGAGTCTGAGAGAAACCGGCTTATGAATGAAAACACCAAGCTGCTCCGAACAGTTGCTTGGTTGGAGAGTGAGAGGAACAATGCGAAGTCGGACTACGAAGAAGCAAGAGGAAAACTCGCCACTACCGAGGATAGCCTTAATCAGGCTCTGGCTGAGATCGACAACTCCAAGAAGGTTGCCTTTGAGGATGGATACAAGAAGGGTTTTGACACTGCCACAGCAAGTTACGTGGAGCAGATGCCGGGTATTCAAGATCAGATCTGGGCTACTGGATGGGAGGCGTGCCTGACAAAGATTGGCGCTGCAGAAGACTGCCCTTTATGGGTAGAAAATGACTTGCCAAGTTCCCGCGTAGTAGCCTCTCAGGATCACAGGGAGCAGGAAGAGGACGACGTCGAGCATCAGATCGACAATTTTGTCGACACAATCGTGAGTGAGCATGTGGAGAACCAAGATGTCCCTGCCGAACAAGCTGCCCAGGAGACCTTAACTGCAGCTATCAATTTGGAAGAAGAGGATGCTGCTGTCAGTAAGTCTGACACCGGAGCTAACACTGAGGTCCCTGACAACACCCCTCCAGAAATCCGGAATCTGGATTGACACGGTAAGCCCCCCCTTCTCCCAGAAACGATAGTACTGCTGGTCCTGCATGACCGTGATTTTCCTGGCCCTGCGTGGCATCAGTACAATTAACTTTTGGTAATACAGGTATTCGGCCCTTCGTGGCATAACATTTTGGTTTTGGCGGCTATTTCAAGGCCTAGTGAATTTGCTTGGCCCCTCGTGGTCAGGAACTGTTTATGATATCTCGTATCTTTTATTTATGTCTATTTAAATGCATATGATCAGATGCGTATGCCTGTTTAGATATTACTTAGGCTGTTACTAAGCTTTTCATGCTCAGTCTGTCTAAATCTTTCGTATTTAGATTCATACAGAAATCCGTATGATATATAATTTTGTTATGGTTCTTTTCAAGTATTTCGTACTTGGCATGTTTAAATATCCTTGTATTTAGCAAGTTTCACGTACTTGGATAGTCGTTATATTCGAACGTTTAATTTAAGTCTCTTGTGCTTAAATTTGATTTAAGTGCCACGTACTTAAACAGTTGCTAAGTATCTCGTATTTACATAATATTTAAGTTTCTCATACTCAAATAAGGTTTTATATACTAAGTATATTCGTACTTGTATATTTTTGAGTATCACGTACCTTTATACCCAAGTGTTTCAGACTTGGTAATTCTACGATTTGCATTTTTTCGTATGCAAACCCAAGTGTTTCATACTTGGGAATTTCATAATCGTAATTTTTTAGTATCTCGTACTTTCGTATATTAAAGCTTTTTCATGCATAGATAATTGAAACGTGTATTCGTACCCATTCCCTGCTCCCCAATACGAAGAAAGGAATTGGAAGGCCATTATTCGTATTTATAGATCAAAACAATCCATAAGTAAAACAGAATTTTGCCAAAAAAAGAGTCAATATATTGCAAAAGACATGATTTTATTCTTAATCCTCAAAACTCAAGGGGTCGTTATGCGTACCCCATGCAACTAAAAAGGGAAACACAAGGGAACTGTATTCATAATTCCCACACAATCACAATTCTAAAACAGAATAAAAAGTAAGCCGAAGTCTTTCAAACAAAGAACTTCCTCAAGTTGTGGACATTCCAGGGCCGTGGCACTGGGTTCCCGTCCAAGTCTGCCAAACGATAGGCCCCAATGCCCACAACCTCAGTAACTCGATATGGGCCTTCCCAATTAGCTCCTAACTTGCCCTCATTGGCAACCTTGGTGTTGCCGAGCACCTTACGGAGCACAAGGTCTCCAACACTAAACTTTCGTGGGTGGACATGCTTGTTGTAGTTCCTCATCAACTGTTCCTGATAGGAGGCCAAATGTACCAGGGCTCTCTCTCTCCTTTCCTCGGCAAGGTCGAGCTCAATTTCAAGAGCCTTGTCATTTCCCCCACTTTCGACCAAAACAGTTCTGTTGGTAGGAAGGCCAACTACCAATGGAATGACTGCCTCTGTTCCATAAGCCAAAGAATAGGGGGTCTCTCCCGTAGACCTCCTAGGCGTTGTTCGGTGCGCCCACAATACCAGTGGCAACTCATCAGGCCACTTGCCCTTTGCTTTTTCCAGCCTCTTCTTGATCCCATCCAAAATGGTTTTATTGGATGCCTCTGCTTGCCCATTATCGAGGGTAGGCTGGGGTTGAATAATAATTTCTTATTCCATATTGAGCATGAAAGCCTTGAACTTCTTTTGAAGCTGCGACCCATTGTCAGTGACCAAAGAATAAGGGACCCCGAAGCGGGTAAGATACTTTTCCAGACAAACCTCTCTATCATAGGTTCGGTAATTTTAGCCAAAGGCTCGGCTTCAATCCATTTCGTGAAGTGTCTGTTGCTACGAGCAGGAATTTTCGGTTCCCAATAGCCTTGTGAAGTGGACCAACGATGTCCATCCCCATTGAGCAAATGGCCATGGACTAGTCAAGGGCACCAGATCTTCTGCCTGGTGTTCTAATCATCGGTGAGAACTTCGGCATTTCTCACAAATCTTTACATAAACCTTTGTATCTTCCTGCATATGTGCCACCAGTAACCCTGCGTGATTGCTCGGTGGGCGATGGACCTGCCTCCACAGCATGGCTCCCACATGTTCCCTCATGAATCTCGCGGAGGAACCTGCACCATCTCGGGGTGCACGCAGAGCAGGTATGGTCCTATAAAGGACTTTCTATATAGCTTTCCTTCTGGGGATAGCCAGAACCTAGCGGTCTTGGTTCTGATTTTGTGGGCCTCCTTTTTGTCAGTAGGAAGTGTCCCGTCTCGTAGGAATCCCACAATTGAATCCATCCAACTTGGCCTGGTTTACGTCCGGGACCATTTCAACACTACGGCCAATGCTCGGTGGGTCAAGTAATCCACTTGCTACCTTCTTCCCGACTCGTGGGTACGATCGCAGCCCAACCAAGCCAAGGAATCCGCATGGGAATTTTGCGGAGCTTATACATTCAATGTAAACCTTTTCGAAGGTGTCGAGCAGGTCTTTAGCTGCTTCCACGTAGGCCGCCATTTTCTCACTCCGGGTCTCGTATTCCCCGGACAGTTAACGTACCACCAATTGTGAGTCGCAGTAGACCCTAACCTTTTTTGCCCCCAAAGTTTTTGCATTTTTAAGGCCGATCAAGAGTGCTTCATATTCTGCCACGTTGTTCGAAGCGCTGAATCCCAGCCGGACAGAGAGCTCTATCATGACTCCCTGGGGTGGGAATAGGACGATGCCAGCACCGGAACCGGAGTTACACGCCGAGCCGTCGACAAATAACTTCCATTCCTCGGCGTTCTGTTCGGCTAATACCTCACTGCTTTTGTTCGAAGTCCCCGTTCGGCGCTCCTTCCTCGTAGGAGGCTGGGGTGCTACAGAAGGAGAAAACTCTGCTACGAAATCAGCCAACACCTGGCCTTTAATCGCGGTGCGCGGTTGACAATCGATGTCGTACTGGCTCAACTCAACGGACCAGGTGGAGATCCTTCCTGAGAAGTCTGCTTTCCGTAGCAGAGACTTCAGTGGATATTCAGTGTAGACTACCACCTTGTGGCTCTGGAAGTAGTGGGGTAATTTCCTTGTGGCTGTCCTTAAAGCAAGGACGAGTTTTTCAAGGGATAGATACCTCGTTTCTGCGTCCAACAGCGTCTTACTCACATAGTAAACTGGAATTTGCTCAGCCTCCTTATCCCTTAACAGAACCGCACTCACTGCATGCTCAGAAACCGCCAAGTACAACACCAAGGTCTCTCCTGGTTCTGGGGTTGATAGGAGTGGGGCAGAAGCCAGGTATTTCTTTAAGTCCTGGAAAGCCTGCTCACATTCTGCTCCCCACTCGAATCCCTCTCTTTTCTTCAACAATTGAAAGAACGGCCTGCATTTGTCGCTTGAACGGCTAATGAACCGGTTAAGAGCTGCAGCCATTTCAGTCAGCCTTTGGACTTCTCTCGTTGTCTTAGGGCTCTGCAGCCCCTGCAAGGCTGCTATCTGGTCAGGATTTGCCTCGATCCCTCTTATGGTCACCAAGTGGCCTAAAAACTTTCCAGAGCCCACTCTGAACGCGCACTTCGAGGCGTTGAGCTTCAACTTGTACTTCCTCAGGATTTTGAAGGCCTCTCGGAGGTCTGGTATGTGACCATGTTTGGCTTCGCTTTTCACAACCATATCGTCTATGTAAACCTCCATAGTCCTGCCAAGCAACCTCTTGAACATAATGGTTGCTAGCCTTTGATATGTTGCCCCTGCATTCCTCAATCCAAAAGGCATTACAGTATAACAATACAACCCCCGTGGCGTGATAAAAGATGTTTTCTCTTGATCTGGCTCAAACATGGCGATCTGATGATATCCTCGGTATGCGTCGAGGAAACTCATCCGCTCGTATCCAGCGGTCGCATCTACCAACTGATCTATTCTTGGGAGAGGGAAGCTTTCTTTGGGACATGCTTTATTCAAGTCCGTGAAGTCTACACAGACACGCCATTTCCCATTCTTCTTCTTCACTACTACAGTGTTGGACAGCCATTCCGGATAATAAACTTCTCGTATTGCCTTGGCTTTCAACAGGCGATCCACCTCTTCGATGACAGCATCGACGTGTTGGGTGGCTGCCCTTCTCTTCTTTTGGATCACTGGCCTATGTTGGGGGTCCACATTTAAGTGGTGGCAGATCACATCTGCATCTACTCCAGGCATCTCCTCTGGTACCCACGCGAAAACATCGACGTGTTCGTTTAGGAAACTCACCAATTCGGCTTCTTCCGTTTCTGTTAGTGACTCCCCAATCAGAAAATACCTCTCCGGATCAGTCTCGTTGATCTGTACTTTCTTCAGGCCTTCCACCACTTTCTCCGCTGGATTTCTCCCGACGTCCTCGATAGTCGGTTGATCAGGTACTTCCACTGTATGGACGTTATGGGCCTTTGGCATTTTCTTGATGATTGAGATCAAACATTGCTGTGCCGCCTTTTGGTTACCCCTGATCTTTTCAACTCCATTAGACCCCGGGAATTTCACCATCTGGTGGTAAGTAGAAGAAACAGCCCTCATCTTGTGTAACCAAGTTCTCCCTATAATCGCGTTATAGGAAGACGGGACGTCTACAACCAGAAAGTCAGCTCTCAGGACTATTGAACCTGCACGGACAGGGAGGGTTATCTTTCCTAGGGGCCAAACTGCCCCTGCTCCAAATCCCACTAAGGGTGTCTGTGACTGCTCCAAATATGCTTAAGTCAAACCCATCCTTTTGAATGCTTCGTAGTACAATATCTCCGTACAGCTTCCTGAGTCTACTAGGATCCTCTCGATATCATACTCCCCAATTCGTAGGGTTATGACCAAGGCATCGTTATGGGGCACATGGACCTCTTTCAAGTCTTCGTCTGAGAAAACTAGGCCTTCGTTGCCTACGTCATTCTCTCATCCTCTCTTCTTTCCCAACCTCATGACATGTTGGTCGTGTTTGATCTGTCTCTGGAGCAACCTCACCTCATTTCTCGTATAAGGCACGGCCATCCCATGTATCATATGGATTACTCCCTTAGGATTCTGTTCGTGATCCAACTCCACGGCCTTCCCCTTATCCTTGGGATCCTCCTGGATGAATTCTTTAAGGTAGCCCCGAGAGACCAAATCGTCGAGGTGCCTCTTAAACATCTCGCAGTCTTCAGTCATGTGACCCCAGTCTTTGTGGTAGCTGCAATGCTGATTCGTCGCATCCTTATCTCCTCCCAGAGGCTGGGGCCATTTGAAATAAGGCTGATTCTTAATTCGGTAAAGAACCCTGTAGATGGGCTCCTTCCAAACTGTAGTAATCAAAAAGAATGACTTTGGATCAGGGGGTGGCCTTTCTCTGTTCGGCTCTCTCTTGGCCTGCCCGAATTCCTTCCTTTCCTTGTATGTTTTGGGCTCTGGCTTATCCGCCTTTTTTGCATAGACCCTGGACTGCTCGGCACCCAGCTTGCCATCCTCCCGCAGTATGTCATCCTCGTTCCTGGCATGTTGTTCAATTCGTTCCATCAGCTGTGCCAGCGTGCTCACCGGATTCATATTCAGGGACTTTCGTAGTTCCCCCCGAACAGGCAACCCATTTGAACGTGGCTATAGCGTATTCCTCGCTGCAACTTTCAATCTCGTTGAAAGTTTCCCAATACTTTTTGGCGTAGTCTCTGATCGGCTCATTCTCTCCCTGTTTCATAATTGAGAGGCTTTCGAAAGTCTTAGGCGGTTTTCTGCTGGTTAGGAACCGGGCAGTGAATTTTTCGGCCAACTGCCTCCATCCTCGTATGGTGTTCGGCTCCAATTTATGGAACCAAGATAAGGCCACCTTTCCCAGACTCGACGGGAACATCTTGCACATGATCGCGTCATCGCCATCATGCATGAACATTGCCTGTCGGTAATGCCGTATGTGTGCCACGGGGTCAGCATTAGTTTCATATGGGACGCAGGTCCCGTGCTTCACCCTGCTTGGCAACCTTGCCTCCTTCAATCTCTTCACAAAAGGAGAAGAGGCTATGTTGCGAAGAGCCTTCCGTGCTGCTTCTCGTGCAGACACGGTTGCCTCTTCTTGTCCCTTTGCAGTCTTAGCAGCATGCCTCTCCCAATCGGAATCAGGTCTCTCGTACTTGTCCCTGTGGTGCTTCGTGGTCCCACCTTCTTCTGGGGTAGAACTTCTGCTCTTGCTTCTCCTTTTTCGTGAAGAAGTCCTTGGCCGTTTCGGGGTGAGGCTCCTGCTCTTTTTTCTTCGTGGAGGGGCTTTCTTATACTCCGCCACAGCCAGCCTCCCTCCTCTGGACTTTCTTCGTGAAAGTCCGGAATCTTCCGGATGTTCTCGTATCCGTTCGAGTTGTTGGATTTCGTATTCTCGCCTTTTAATTAGACGAGCGTACTCCTCTATCTCCTGCCTCTTCCGGTCCAGGATATCCTTATTGCTGCGCACACTTTTCGAATGTGCCACTGACTCTATCCCACGGTGGGACCTACTTCTTCTCGTGGTTTCCGTGGCCGTCCCACCTTCCTTGTTCTTCGGATCATCTTGAAGGGTTATGGGACGATCCTTGCTCGTTATTTTCTTGCTATGGCCACCAGCATGCTTTTTCGGAGCACCTGGAGGGGATTCGCCTTCTTCCCCACCAGCCTGGTTCTTCTCTGCAAGCGGGGTGACTGGGTCTACTTCTACCATGGTCGTTTTTCAAAGGGATATCCTTCGTTTCCCACAGACGGCGCCAATTGTAGGGGGAAAATTCCAGACAGTGTTCAGAACGACACTGAATGATAACGGCTGCACATGCTACCTCGCCGGAACCCTAATTTGCTGCCGGATCCCTAGCCTGCAAAAAAGACAAGGGTGAGAGCACCTTTGCCCCTCGTGGCAAAGGCCCTCCGATGCTAAAGTCAGTATCACATACTTATGATCAAAAACTCGATTAACAGCAGAATACTGCAATATAAATACGGTCTATTGCGTACCTTTACCTCTAGGTTCACCTCGTATTTATAGACCCACGTCTACTTGCTGTCCAAGCCATCTTCCTGCCATAAGTTTCCTTTCTCGTAAAGGGAACCCAAAATACCAGGGATTCTCATTCCCTTAACTGCATATTTCCTTTTAGACCATTTAGGAACTCTTTCTAAAGCTGGCTGTTCATCCCATTCTCATTGGGTATCTCCTCCAAATCTCGTTTTGTAACGCCCCGAATTTTGGGTACGTTAAATAAACATTTTTATTGAACAAACTAAAGAGAGTCTAGCTCATTATTACAACATAATTCTCACAAGAGTACTTTTATTCAACAAAAGAGGGGGTAATCTAAGGTTAACTACTGCTCCGCCTCTTCCTCCATCCTTGCAAGCTCCTCGGCTTCGAAGGCCTCCAAAGTGTACTGTTCATGCTGCTCATCTATAAAATCTGACACATTATACCAGCGTCGCCCCCAGTATAATATGTCAGGGTCACCACAAAGGTAACACCATGAGCTACAGGAGCTCAATAGAATAATCCAACCCGCTAAACCATAACTTATAACACAAAGGTACATAGGCAATTACACATGCTCATTCAACAACATAATTAGCAATGATACATCCGCATTCATTATCTTGCCTACGTTGGTGTCATGCCTTTCTTTGTTTCTCCTACGTGACTCATCGTAAACCATGTCACCATTTCCAAATCAACATTTTGAAAATGATTTCTCATTCTTTGTTACCAACGGGCTACCAAGTCCAGCCACGTTAGCAAATCTTGCATTGGCTCCTCTCCGCGGATAACCAAGCCCAATTACCAATGAAGCTACCACGTCCGGCTCCGTTAGCAATCTACACAATGGACTACCAAGTCCGGCCTCATTGCGGTTTTCGCAAGTCTACACAAAGGCTACCAAGTCCGGCCATTATGTAGTTTCAAAAGTATTTTACCAAGCCCAATTATTTCCTTTATCCACAACCTAGGTGACATGTTTCTACTTTCTCGATTTTCGTGTCTCGTAATCATGCATAGACTCCGCGGCGGAACAAATCACTTTTAAGTAATCTAGCAAGATCATCCAATTCTATATTACCTAAACGTACTCAAATTATTCCTTAAAGCATAACGCCACATGTACGGACGCCCTTGGAGTGGAAAGCCACTTATGCTTTATCAACAACAAGTAGTGCAAGCAAATATACATACATGCTCATAATCATCCTCAAGACAATAATATATTATCTAAATCCGTTCTTTCTTCCTTTGTGGAGTTTTCAAAACAACATATGTTTATTGACGCGTTCATACATGAACAAGCAACTATCATGAGATCAAGCGATTAAGTAGTCATAATGTCAAGGTAAACTACGTAAAACAAATCATACTACATAGATGGCTTCATGCTCATACAATACAATATACTTAGAGGAAGTAGTTAGGGATTAACTACATTCAATTCAACATGCATACAATTATACTTAGGATAAGTAGGTTCGAAGAACTCTACCGTTCTTCTTGGCGGTAGGGTGGCTACGGGAATTTCGTCGGAGTAACGGCTTACGGTGGACCTTCGGTAGCTTCGAAAGCGAAAGGTTTCTCTCGAAACTAAATCTTGACTAAACTACCAAACTTTATGGATCGAAGGGTGGTGGAGTGGCGGTTTAGTGGCGGCTTAGGATGAGTTTCTTGAAGAACAAGAGAAGAACTTCAAGAACACTCAAGAACAAAGCAAGAACAAGCAAGAACACTAAGCTTTCTAGAGAGAGAAGTTGAATGGTGAAGGTGTGAGTTGATAGGCATGGAATGGATGCTATTTATAGGCAAAATGAAGCTCCCCCCTCACTCCACTTGGCCGGCCATATCTCTCTCTCTCTCTCTCCTATAGATTTGCTCCTATTGTCTAGTCTTGTCATGCAATAGTATGCCAACTAAGTGCCACTTGGTAAATAGTGTTCAAAGTACACCCACATGCCAAGGTTCAATGCACATACACCTCACTCTCCCCTTCTCTCTCATTCAGCCATATCTCTCTCTCTCTCTTCCATGGATTTACTCCATTGTCTAGTCTTGTCAAGCCAAATCCCAACAACAAGTGCAACTTGGTCAAATAGTGTTCAAGTACTACAACTTGTCAAAGTATGACACACATACATCTTACCTTCCCTCTCCCTCTCATTCGGCCATCTCTCTCTCTCTTGGTCAAAGTACATCTATGTATATACATATATGCCAAGGTTCAATGTACGAAATTTTTATTTAGTAAAAATCCGAGTTGTTACACGTTTCCTTACTGAGTATTGCCATCCTTAGACCCTTCTAGAGCGTCCTCTAGAATTGTGCTTCTGTTCGGCTTGCTCATTGCCGAACAGCCCATCTGGACCAGTGACTTCACATGTCACTTATTCGGCCTAGTAATTCCGCATGTTCGTCGGAGCATGCCCTGCTCGGGTAACTTGGACCAAAGACTCTCGTGTCTCTGGCCCTTTTCGCCGAACAGACCATCTAGTACTAGTGACCCCTCCTGTCACCAGTTTTTAACCACTGCACGGCGGTATCTTCATTCTAGGGCTCACGTGATCCCCGAACACCACATGTTCGGTTACTTTTTTTGTCTGCTCGGGATTATCTCCCTACAGCTGACAAATCCCCACCAGATCCTCCGAGAAAGCCCGACGGAGGGCGTGCGGGGAGGAGCACGAGCAAGGACCGCCCCCTGGCAATCCATGGCGACTCCAAAAACAGGGACGGACGGACAGCCACAGAATCCACGAGAAGGAGTAAGTCCCGCCGTGGGAGGGAGTCAGTGGCGCGTTCGAAAGGCGTGCACAGCAGGGAAGACATCCTGGACAAAAAGAGACAGGAAATAGAGGAATACGCTCGTTTGATTAAAAGACGAGAATATGAGATTCAACAGCTGCAGCGGATACGAGAACATCCGGAGGATTCTGGGCTTTCACGAAGGAAGTCCAGAAAAGAAGGGTTGGATATGGTAGAGTACAGGAGAGCTTCTTCACGAAGAAGAAGAAGCAAGAGCCTCACTCCGAAACGACCAAAGGCTTCTTCACGAAAAAGGAAAAGCAGGAGTAGGAGCTCCTCCCCCGAGGAAGCAGGAAGCAGGAAGCACCACAGGGACAGGTACGAAAGACCTAATTCCGATTGGGAAAGGAATAATGCAAAGGGATCAGAAGAGGGGACCATGTCTGCACGAGAAGCAGCGCGGAGAGCCCTTAGCAACATAGCAACTTCTCCTTTTGCAAAGAGATTGCAGGAGGCAAAGTTGCCGAGCAGGGTTAAACACGGGACGTTTATTCCGTACGAAACGAATGCAGACCCGGTGGCACACATACAGCATTACCAGCAGGCGATGTTTATGCACGATGGTGATGATGCGATCATGTGCAAGATGTTCCCATCTAGTCTGGGAAAGGTGGCCCTGTCATGGTTCCATAAGTTGGGGCCGAACACCATACGAGGATGGAGACAGTTGGCCGAGGAATTCACTGCTCGGTTCCTGACGAGCAGGAAACCACCCAAAACTTTTGAGAGTCTCTCAGTTATGAAGCAAGGAGAGAGTGAGCCGATCAGGGACTATGCCAAGAAGTATTGGGAGACTTTCAACGAGATTGAAAGTTGCAGTGAGGAGTATTCAATAGCAACGTTCAAGACTGGGTTGCCTGTTCGAGGGGAGCTACGAAAGTCCCTAAACATGAGTCCAGTGAGCACGCTGGCAAAGCTGATGGAACGTATTGAGCAGCATGCCAGGAATGAGGATGACATACTACAGGAAGACGACAAGTTGAGTGCCGAGCAAGCCAAGGGTCCCGCGAAAAAAGCGGATAAACCTGAGCTCAAGACTTACAAAGAGAGGAAGGAGCACGGACAGACTAAGAGAGAGTCATACCGGGGGAAGCATGCCCCTGACCCAAAGTCGTACTTCTCAGTAACGACGGTATGGAAAGAACCGATTTATTGGGTTCTTTATCGAATAAAGAACCGCCCATACTTTAAGTGGCCTCCACGGCTGGAGGGTGATAAAGATGCAAGAAGGGCAACGAGTCAGCATTACAGTTACCACAAGGACTGGGGTCACATGACAGAGGACTGCGAGATGTTCAAGCAGCACCTTGATGACCTGGTCTCACGAGGGTATTTGAAGGAATTCATTCAAGAGGAGCACAAGGGTGCCGAGAGGGCAATGGAGCTGGATTACGAGCAGAATCCAAGGGGCGTGGTCCATATGATACATGGATTAGCCACACCCTATACGAGAAATGAGGTGAGGTTGCTCCAAAGGCAGGTAAAACACGACCAGCACGTGATGCGGTTGGGAAAGAAACGAGGACGTGAAGCGGAAGGATGCAACGAGGGCATAACCTTCACGGACGAGGACCTGGGAGGAGTCCAGGTGCCGCACAATGACGCTCTTGTGATAACCCTACGAATTGGGAATATGACATGGAAAGGATCCTGGTGGATTCGGGAAGGCTGCACCGAGGTGCTTTATTACGATGCCTTCAAGAAGCTGGGATTGGCACAAGCGGACTTGGTATAGTCGGTAACTCCGTTGGTTGGGTTCGGTGCAGAGTCTGGCCATTGGGCAAGGTGACCCTTCCTGTTCGGGCAGGAACAGTGGTGCTGAGAACCGACTTTTTAGTGGTGGACGTGCCATCTTCCTATAACGCGATTATAGGAAGGACTTGGTTGCATAAGATGAGGGCGGTTTCCTCCACCTACCATCAGATGGTAAAATTTCCAGGATCCACTGGAATCGAGAAAATAAGGGGGAACCAAAAGACAGCCCAACAGTGCTTGGTTTCCATAATCAAGAAAGCACCCAAGGCGCAGTTGGTGCAAACCGTCGAGGTTACTAATCGGCCGACCATCGAGGATGTCGGAGGGAATCCAGCCGAGAAGGTGGTGGAAGGATTGAAGAAAATCCAGATCAACGAGAATGATCCTGAAAGGTATTTCCTGATTGGGGAAAACCTGTGCAAAGAAGAGGAGGAAGAGTTGGTGAAATTTCTCAAAGAGCACGTTGATGTGTTTGCTTGGGTGCCCGAGGAGATGCCTAGGGTGGATGCAAACGTGATTTGCCACCACCTGAATGTAGACCCCAGCACAAACCGGTGATGCAGAAGAAAAGAAGATCTACCGTACAGCATGTGGACGCTGTTATCGAGGAGGTCAACCGTTTGCTCGAAGCAAAGGCGATCCGAGAGGTATACTACCCCGAGTGGTTGTCTAACACAGTGGTGGTAAAAAAGAAGAGTGGGAAATGGCGGGTATGCGTCGATTTCACGGATCTAAACAAGGCTTGTCCGAAAGACAGTTTGCCCCTGCCCAGGATAGATCAGTTGGTGGATGCAACAGCTGGGTATGGGCGTATGAGTTTTCTCGACGCTTATCGAGGATATCACCAGATAGCTATGTACGGCCCCGATCAGGAGAAGACGTCCTTTATCATACCACGGGGGTTGTACTGTTACAATGTTATGCCCTTTGGTCTGAGGAATGCTGGAGCAACTTACCAGAGACTAGCAACGATTATGCTAAAGAAGCTCTGCTCGGCAAGACCATGGAGGTGTACATAGACGATATGGTGGTGAAAAGCAAGGAGAAACGGGACCACATCGCTGATCTGAAAGAAGCTTTTGAGATACTGAGAGAGTATGTAACAACTCGGATTTTTACTGAATAAAAATTTCGTTGTTATATTAGAAATCCTTTAATTAATCTTGTTGTCTTAATAATTCTCTGATAATTTTAATAATCCGTCATAATTAGGTTTTTGACTTAGGAGATTGGAATTCATCGTCCGGGCTGCCTTGGCCACCGCCTTGCTTGTGGGCTGCCTTGGCCATGCTCACGCCGCCTTGGCCGTCGCCTTGCTTCCAGGCTGCCTTGGCCACTACTTGGCCACTGGGCTGCTTTGGCCACCACTTGGCCACTGGGCTGCTTTGGCCACGGCTTGGCCACTGCTTGGCTACCAGGCTAACTTGGCCACTGGGCTGCTTTGGCCACCACTTGGCCACTGCTTGGCTACCGGGCTGCCTTGGCCACTGTTTGGCCACTAGGCTACTTTGGCCACCGCTTGGCCACTGTTTGGCCACCGGGCTGCTTTGGCCACCGCTTGGCCACCGCTTTGCCACCAGGCTGCCTTGGCCACGCTCAAGCCTTGCCTTGGCGTTTGACCTAGGGTAATATTTATCCGTTGGACGATAGATGCTAGGGTAATCTTTACCCTTTGGTCAATAGGTAAACCATGGCTAATCTTCCTAAGTACGAGATTAGATTAGTTTAGTGCTTAATTGCAAAGTATTATACTTTTGGTATTAACCGTTGGATAATAACCGTTAGTAGTTTTATTAACCATTGGACGATAGACTAGAATCCTAGCCATTATTACCCATTGGTTATTAACCATTAGAGAAACTATTATCCATTGGATAATAGTTAGTCTTGACAATCATGTACTTGTTTGATTTATATATTAGACTTGGCCATGTGTGTTATTTGATTAAAATTCAATTAGTACATTAGGTTATTATTATTATACATAGTACTTTGAAAGTAGTAGAATACTATATTAGATATTAGCCCTAGTTCATATCTAGTATAAATATTGTGTAGTACATGTATATATATATATATATATATATATATATGTATGTATGTATGTATGTACTTGTTGTATGTATATATTATATTGTATATAGCATGTGTGTTATTAAATATTTTATTTAGAAAATCAAATTCACTTGAAAACTAAGATTTTATTAAAGACCCATAGTACATATATATATAATAGTATATATGTAGACTTTCATAGTACATACAAGTGGGAGAGAGAGAGAGAGAGAGAGAGGGAGAGAGAGAGAGAGAACCCGAGAGAGAGAGAGAGAGAGAGAAGGAAAAGAGAGGGAGAGATGTGATGTATTGCTTGATTTTTGTCTACCAAATCCTAGATATATGTAAATGTTAGAACTTGTACTAGGTGAAAGAAGTAGAAAGGAGAAGATGGGAGAGAGATTTGAAGTACAAATCTCTTACAAAGTCAAACCCTTCTTGTCTTTATATATATATATATATATATATATATATATATATATATATATATATATATATATATATATATTATATATATATATATGTACATAGTACCATGTACCAAAAGGAGAGAGAGAGAGAGAGAGAGAGGAGGAGAGAGAGCCCGAGAGAGAGAGGTTGAGAGAGAGGGAGATTCGGATGGAGAGAGAGAGGGAGAATGTGATGTATGTGCAAGTTGTTTGACATGCCTTGGTCATCCTTGTCCTAGTTGTGTATGCTTCAAGTGAAAGCATGACCAATGCCATCCAATCTTGTCCTTCCTTGTACAAACCCCATTAGAATACTTGAATCAAATCTCCTTCCTTGCCAAACCTTCCAAAATCCAATCCAAAGGACATATCCATAGCCATGCAAGCCTAGGTTTAGGTTGATTCTTGCAAGAAACCAAGATTGGTGGGATTAAAAAATTGGGAGAAAGAGGGAGAGAGAGGGCCGGCCAAAGAGAGGAGAGGGGAGAGCTCTTGCCTATAAATAGCAAGCCACTCCTTCATTGGAACTCACACCTCAATCCATTCTACAACTTCTCTCCTTGAAAGCTTAAGAATTCTTAGTGTTCTTGAGTAGTTCTAGCTTGTTCTTGAGCTTTCTTTCCATCTCCGCCACTAAACCACCATACGACCACCACCTCCATCCTAAAGTAGTAGTAGTATAGTTACGATCTAGTTTCGAGAGAAACCTTTCTCTTTCGAAGCTATCGGAAGCTTATCATAAGCCGTTACTCCGTTCGTTGCCAACTTTCTTTCCGTCGATCTTTCGTAGTCTTCCTACCGCCAAGAAGAAAGGTAGAATCTTCTTATACCCCTACCCTACGTATATCGTGTGATATGAACGTGAGTAAGAATATGTAATACTTGGCTAGTTGATCGCATGATGTTGTTGACGTAGAATTCTTTGAAGTATATGAGCATGATAATGTAGTTGTGATGATTAGCTTGTAGAACTTTCTTACTAAAAGTCCGTAGTTTACTTTGATCTTGAGAATAATTGAATGCATGGTTTATAGAATCTCCCCAACTTGATTAACTCGTCAATAAACATATGTGGTTACGATTCGTTTAAAAACAAAATGTTGTTTCAAAACAAAGTATTTGTATTTTGACCTTTTCAAGGATTGTGAACTCGATCGCAAGATTGCTTACCTTACTTGTGGTTGTAAACAAGCATGATTAAAATAGAGTTGGATGATCTTGCTAGATTACTTTAAAGTGATTCGTCCCGCCGCGGAGTCTACACATGATTACGAGACACGAGAACCAAAAAGTAGAAACATGACACTTAGGGAATGGTTGATATGGATAAAAAGGATTTTTGAGACTACATAATGGCCGGACTTGGTAGCCTTATGTGAGTTGTGAAAACCCGCAAGGTGGCCGGACTTGGTAGCCCTTTGTGTGGACTTGCGAAAACCGCAATGAGGCCGGACTTGGTAGCCCATTGTGTAGATTGCTAATGGAGCCGGACGTGGTAGCTTCATTGGTAATTAGGCTTAGTTATCCGTGGAGAGGAGCTAATGCAAGATTTTATAACGTGGCCGGACTTGGTAGCCCGTTGAATGAGAAATGATTTTTGAAATGAAATGGTGACACAGCACGATGAGTCGCGTAGGAGAAATCAAGAAAGGCATGACACCAACGTAAGCAAGATAGTGAATGCAGATGTATCACTGTTAATTATGTAGTTTAATGAGCATGTGTAATTATTTATATGACTCTTTGTGTAAGTTATGGGTTAGCGGGTTGGATTATTCTATTGAGCTTCTGTAGCTCACGGTGTTACCTTTTGGTGACCCTGACATATTATACTGGGGTATTTGGTATAATGTGTCAGATTTCCTAGATGAGCAGCAGGAACAGTATACCTTGAAGGCCTTTGGAGCCGAGGAGCTTGCAAGGATGGAGGAAGAGGCGGAGCAGTAGTTAACCTTAGATTATCCCCTCTTTTGAATAAAAGTACTCTTGTGAGACTTTTGTTGTAATAATGAGCTAGACTCTCCTTAATTTATTTAATAAAAATGTTTATTTAACGTACCCTAAATTCGGGGCGTTACAACTTGGTATCAAAGCTTTAGGTTCAAAACCTCGGCCATGGGTAAATTGGGTAGCCTTTAAGATTAGTTTTAAGATAAGTTGACCGTTGCATAAACGTGACTTGATTTTTAAGTTTACCGTCCCAAATTGGGTGGAATTCTGACAAAACAATCTTCGGATTGAAGTAAGGTGGAAACTGGCAGTACCGCCGAACTGGGAATTCCCGAACAATTGGATGATGACTTAAATCAAGAATCGAATGTGGAACATAGAAATTTCGATATTTCTTGACTTAAAACACTACTAATCGAGGTTAAAACTTTTCCTTGTAGATGAGTAACTATCGAGACAACCTACTAGCCGAAGCCTGTCAACTTAGAGGTACCTTGAGGACGATGACCGACCTACTAGCAAGAGACCCCTACTTCCCTTACGCTTTTCCCTACATTTATGACTTCTATCAAGAGCACGGTGCCTTACCACTCCCTGATGAGGAGGAGGAGGGAGACGAAGAAGCAATACCTGTCCTCGTCCAAATAGCACCCCTTTTCCATGAAGAACTTGTAGTTGTGGGGAACGAAGCTGAAGCCATTCCCGCTCCAGTTCCAATAGCACCTCCCGAGAATGAGGATCTCGAAAAAGATCCCGAAGAAGATCCCGAGGAGGAAGAACCAATGGAGATTTGGGGAAATGAGGGATCTGACGGAGAGAGTGAATCTGATGACGAAGAAGAGCCTGGATGGCTAGGGGTCGTGCCCGACATCATGGACATAGCCTCTGACACCGGCGATGTACCTCCGCCACCCGTTGAGACTAACATAGGCCCATATAAGGCCCAATTCCCGAATACCTTTTAGGCTCATTGAGAAGCTTGTGATGCAAATGTAATAAAAAGATTGGTAGTAGTTGAACTTGTAAGGTAGTAGTAAGCCTAGGCTAATATTAGCCATTTATGTTGTACTTGATCCAATTAAGTAATGAAAATATGCATTTCTTTTCTACGTGAAATCACTATTTATGTGCATGCTTATAGTTACCTTTTGTACCGTTAAGTCTAATATAGAACTCTTCCATTTGTATAGATGTCAAGAGTACCACAAAGAGGTTGCCCACCTTGCGCCCCAAAAACTAGGGCCATCTACCGATCACTCTTGTCACCTGAGTACACCGGACCAACACTCCCACATATGGATGACATGGAACTCTATGAAGTCCCCATCATTTGGGAGGTACCCTTACTAGCTCAAAACCCCGAGTACCTACCTCCCATCCAAGCCCCTGCACCACCTGTGCAGGACTTCGAGCAACCATTTAGCCTTCCGGTGTCTGACATGGAGACCGGCATTGATTGGGAGGCTGTCATGATGAAACTCTTCCCGTGCTACCCGAACCATTAGAAGAACCGCCCGTGCTAACGCAGGAGGAATTACTTAAACAGGAACAGGAGCTGTTTCAGATAAATGAAACTAAGGCTGAAAAGAACCACAAGATGTGTCTAAGGGAGAAGTTCGGAATCAACATGCCTTAGAAAGGATTAGTATTGTAGAATAAACCTGTTAGGATCATGTGTAAGATCGCTGCAGTTGTATTAGAAAACCCTATCCTATATTTTTGTAATAAGAAAAGTCTATCTTCGGTTTTGTAATAGAACTCGATGCGTCTATTTGTAACCCTTTGCTTAACCATGGAAAACCTATTTCGTGTACTATTTCACTTTAGTAAATAAAACCCTTATTACAAAGGACAATTAATTTAGTTGACGCAAGTTGCTAAATGATAGTAATCTTTCTTCTCTGTTATGGGTGCTGTAGCACACTACCATTAGACATTTTATTTTAGTTTGATGAGAGCGCCAAGTGTCGACCATAACCCAAAAAGGGGGCCCGGTAATCGCACGTCAGCCATACCCGAAAAGGGGGCCCCGGTAAACCACCCTACCTCCCCAAAAATTCAAATTCAAACATTTCCCTCCTCCACACCCCTCACCCGGCCCTATATATACTCCACTCATCTTCCCATTTCTTCACCCATCTCTTCATCCCTCTCACCATCCTAACCCCTCCAAAACTACTATCAACCCGAGCCATGGCGATCTACCGATGAGGATTCCCGGAAGACGCCCAGTTCCGAGAGATGGAGCGAATCGAGCTCACCTCGATGATCCGAGCAATACAGTTGCTGCCCTTCACCTTCGTCCTCTTCTGTGCCGTGATCACCATAGCCATGCCACAGTGGTTCGACAGGAATGACCGCCTTACTACCTTCTGGTACTGGATTCCCGCGGTGGCCGTCGCACTCGCGGCGTTCGAAAAAGAATACGAACGTCGTGCCCTCCAAGCCTTCAACGATCGATGGCGGCTCGAGGCGTAGCAACGGCACCATAGCTGTTATTATCTGTTTTACTTTCATTTTATTGTATCTGATGATGCCGTTAGGCATGTAATCTAATGATATTTCTAATCACAAATCTAGCTGTATTGTTCATTGCGTGCTAATTCTAGTAACTAAACCTCCCTTAAAAATTTCTACTCGTAGATGGTGAACCGACGCAGTGGACTGGGATTTGAGAATGGAGAAACCTCTAACACTAACCCTTGCATAGCCCAAATCATGCAAGCTTTTGTGACCGCTTTGAATGCCAACCGCCGAAACCAAAACCGCGATGATGAACCTATGACCCGAACCCGAGCGATGAACGAATTCTGCAAACGCCGACCCCCAACCTTCAGTGGAGACCCTAACCCCACTGTGGCCGAATCATGGCTGAAGGAAACTAAGGTGATCCTGGACACCTTGGAGATCACCCGGAATGGGGATTGCGTGGCCCTGGCCACGTACCAACTAAAGGGAGAAGCCCGTTATTGGTGGGAGATGATGGAAACAACTCATACCGTAGCCACCATGACATTCGACGAGTTTGAAACCCTGTTCCTTGACAAGTACTTTCCCACACCCATTCGCCTGGCCAAGGAGCAAGAATTCATGAACCTGAAGCAAGGAAGCATGACTGTCACTCAATTTGAGAAGGTGTCCCGCTACGCCCCAAACGTTGTAGCAACGAAGATAAGAAGGCGAGAAGATTCGAGTGGGGGCTGACAACCGCTCGAAGGGCTGTGGTGGCACAAGCCTTTACCACCTATACCAGCGTCGTAAAGTGTGTTCTTCGATTGGAGAGTGAAGAAGCAGACTTCAAAACCCGCTGGAGGAAGGCAACAGGCAATACCGGGGGACCAATCCGTACCCAAACATCCAATAACAATCGAGGACCCTACCCCGCTAAGACCTTTACCCCGACCCAAAACAACCAAGCGTGGAAAACTGCTACCCCAGGACTCAACCAACCACAGGGAGGCACTCGAGATCTGTCAACAATAAAGTGCTACAACTGTCAGCAGATGGGCCACTACAGTCGTCAATGCCCGCAACCTCAGAAGGAGAGGAATGGGAACTTCGGAAATCAGAGGGTGCTACAGAATGGGCAAGCTGGATTTGGGAAGCAGAACCATGGAGGACCATCCTCGCAACCAAATGGGCTAAACAAAGGGAAACAGGCCATGAACACTCAGCAGGAGACTAGAGGGCGGATCTTTGCACTACAGACTGAGGAACAGGAGCCGGATCCCTCTGTGATCCAAGGTCCGCTACTATTATATAGTACCTGCGTACAAGCCTTGTTTGACTCTGGTGCATCACATTCATTCATATCTACTGCCTGCGTAACTGCTTTAGCACTAGAAACAGAACCCCTAAGCATGAGTACGAAGGTAGCATCACCATTGGGGGGAAGTATAACCGTTAGTCTAGTGTGTAGAGGGTGCGAGCTAGAAGTAGCCAACTTGCGACTAACCTGCGACCTCCGGGTAATCGAAATGGCGGATTTCGATATAATCCTAGGAATGGATTGGTTATCTGCACACAGAGCAGTCATAGACTGTCATCAGAAGACAGTAACAGCTTACACCCCAGAGGGAACTCGTTTCCGTTTTAAGGGGGATAGGCAAACAACAAGCTCGACGACGAAATGATCTAGGTGGAATCAACTACTTGGATGGCTAGCTAGTCTCCAAATGGAAGAAACCGATAGGGAGGAACTGGGATTGCCCTACATCGTTTGCGAATACGCCGATGTGTTTCCAGAGGAACTTCCTGACTTACCTCCTCAGAGAGAGGTAGATTTCTCTATAGAGCTCCAACCAGGAACAGCACCAATCTCGATGGCACCATACCGTATGGCCCCAGTAGAGCTAAAGGAACTCAAGACCCAATTGCAAGAACTATTGGAGAAAGGGTATATCAGGCCTAGTACGTCACCATGGGGAGCACCTGCATTATTTGTGAAGAAGAAAGAGGGAACGCTTCGTCTATGTATCGACTATAGGAGGCTGAACCAGGTCACAATTAAGAACCGATACCCTTGCCCAGGATCGATGACCTGTTTGACCAATTAAGAGGGGCAACGTGCTTCTCTAAAATCGATCTCAGATCAGGTTACCATCAACCGAGAATCCAAAATGAGGATATTGACAAGACAGCCTTCCGCACCAGATACGGACACTACGAGTTTGTGGTGATGCCGTTCGGACTGACCAACGCTCCGGCAGTATTCATGTGTCTCATGAACAAAGTTTTCCAACCCTACTTGGACAGGTTTGTAGTGGTGTTCATTGATGACATCTTGATATACTCTGCTAATAAGGAGGAGCACGAAGAACATCTCCGAATAGTACTACAAGTACTCCGAGATAACCAACTCTACGCCAAGGCAAGTAAATGCGAATTTTGGCTGGAGGTGGTTAAGTTTTTGGGACATGTAGTATCTAAAGACGGAATCGCGGTGGATGAAGGCAAGGTGGAGGCCGTGTTGAACTGGAAACAGCCAACCTCCGTATTCGAAATCCGGAGTTTTCTAGGATTGGCTGGGTATTACCGAAGATTCATACCCGACTTCTCCACACTGGCTAAACCAATGACGAGACTGACTCAGAAAGGAGTAAAGCTGGATTGGAATGAGGTTTGCGAGAAATCCTTTCAAGAATTGAAGAAAAGGTTGACCAGTGCACCGATACTCATCATCCCTAAGCGGGGTGTAGATTATACAGTTTACTGCGATGCGTCAAGAGACGGTCTAGGATGCGTGCTGATGCAGAATGGGAAAGTTGTAGCTTACAGATCCCGACAACTCCGACCGCATGAGAAGAACTACCCTACCCATGACTTAGAATTGGCTGCTGTAGTATTCGCCCTTAAAACCTGGCGTTACTATCTATGGGGAGAACAATTCGAAGTCTTTACCGACCATAAAAGCCTCAAGTATCTTTTCACTCAGAAAGAGTTGAATCTGAGACAGCGCCTCTGGATGGAATATCTAGAGGATTACAAGTTTACACTTCAGTACCACCCCGGTAAGGCCAATGTGGTGGCTGACGCCCTTAGTCAGAAGGACAGAGCACAGAAGGTCAAGACCGCCATCAAGGAATGGGAGATGGTGGACACTCTCAACGAGTTCAATCTACAACCATCCTCAAGGGATGGGAACACACGTTTGTACGCTCTCGTTGCGGAACCGGCACTTCACAGAGAAATTTTGCTCGCCCAAACCTCTGAGCAAAACTGCGAATTCATCCGGTATCGAATCCGAGAAGGAAAGGCATTACCGAGATGGATGATCGAGAAGGACAACAGCCTGAGATTCAAAGGGAAGGTGTTTGTGCCTAACATTGGAACCCTGCGAGAAGCAGTGCTCCGAGAGGCTCACCATTCGAACTTCGCTGTACACCCTGGTGGTACAAAGATGTATCATGACCTGCGAAGGACGTACTGGTGGGAAGGAATGAAGAAAGACGTAGCTCAATTTATATCTACGTGCCTGGTATGTCAACAAGTCAAAGCTGAACATCAGAAACCTGGAGGAGATCTTCAGCCCTTGCCAATTCCGACATGGAAGTGGGAGCACATCTCTATGGATTATGTGACCGGACTGCCGAGATCTGCTAAGTCTAACACCGCTATCTGGGTGATCGTGGACCGACTCACCAAATCTGCGCATTTCCTGCCTGTCAAGATGACCGAGAATGTAGAACAGCTAAGTTTGTTGTATATTCGAGAGATTGTACGCCTGCATGGAGTACCTGTCTCGATAGTATCTGACAGAGACACCCGTTTCGTGTCACACTTTTGGAAAGGATTACAGAAGGCAATGGGGACTGACGTAAGGCTTAGTACGGCCTTTCACCCGCAAACGGATGGACAAACTGAGCGGACAATACAGACACTGGAAGACATGCTAAGGGCCTGTGCCTTGGATTTTTCTGGAAATTGGGAGCAACACTTGCCATTGGTAGAGTTTGCCTACAACAATAGCTATCAAGCAAGTATTGGGATGGCACCCTATGAAGCTCTGTACGGTCGACCCTGTCGATCTCCCGTCTGTTGGACAGATGCTGGGGAAACTGGATTGATTGGACCTGACATAGTACGGGATACCACAGAAAAGGTCAAGCTCATCAGGCAAAGAATTCAAACCGCACAAAGCCGACAGAAGAGTTATGCAGATAAGAGAAGCCGACCGTTAACCTTTGCAGTAGGAGACCACGTGTTCCTAAAGATCAGACCAAAGAAAGGAGTTATCAGATTTGGGAAGAAGGGAAAGTTATCCCCACGCTACATTGGACCATTCGACATTGTGGAAAAGATCGGGAAGGTTGCGTATCGCCTAGCACTGCCACCGCAGTTAGACAGAGTGCATAACGTATTTCACGTTTCAATGCTCCGCAAGTATCTCGCATTACCCACACATATTCTCAACTGGGAAGTTATCAACATCGAGGAAGACGCGACGTATGAAGAAGAACCGATAGAGATACAAGATCGAAGTGAGAAGACAATTCGGAACAAGACCATCAAACTAGTTCGAGTCATGTGGAAAAACCGTGGAACTGGAGAGACCACCTGGGAGAGAGAAGAAACCATGAAGGCCAACTTCCCTCACATGTTCGAATCTGAGCGTTCGCCTAATTTCGAGGACGAAATTGTTTAAGGGGGATAGGTTGTAACAACTCGGATTTTTACTGAATAAAAATTTCGTTGTTATATTAGAAATCCTTTAATTAATCTTGTTGTCTTAATAATTCTCTGATAATTTTAATAATCCGTCATAATTAGGTTTTTGACTTAGGAGATTGGAATTCATCGTCTGGCCGCTTTGGCCACCGCTTGGCTGGGTCGCCTTGGCCATGCTCACGCCGCCTTGGCCGCTGCCTTCAGGCTGCCTTGGCTACTACTTGGCCATCGGGTGCTGGCCACCACTTGCCTACTACTTGCCACCGCTATTACCAGTCGCTTTGGCCACTACTTGGCCACTGGGCTGCTTTGGCCACCACTTGGCCACTGCTTGGCTACCGGGCTGCCTTGGCCACTGTTTGGCCACTAGGCTGCTTTGGCCACCGCTTGGCCACTGTTTGGCCACCGGGCTGCTTTGGCCACCGCTTTGCCACCAGGCTGCCTTGGCCACGCTCACGCCTTGCCTTGGCGTTTGACCTAGGGTAATATTTATCCGTTGGACGATAGATGCTAGGGTAATCTTTACCCATTGGTCAATAGGTAAACCTTGGCTAATCTTCCTAAGTACGAGATTAGATTAGTTTAGTGCTTAATTGCAAAGTATTAAACTTTTGGTATTAACCGTTGGATAATAACCGTTAGGAGTTTTATTAACCATTGGACGATAGACTAGAATCCTAGCCATTATTACCCATTGGTTATTAACCATTAGAGAAACTATTATCCATTGGATAATAGTTAGTCTTGACAATCATGTACTTGTTTGATTTAAATATTAGACTTGGCCATGCGTGTTATTTGATTAAAATTCAATTAGTACATTAGGTTAGTATTATTATACATAGTACTTTGAAAGTAGTAGAATACTATATTAGATATTAGCCCTAGTTCATATCTAGTATAAATATTGTGTAGTACATGTATGTATATATGTATATATATATATATATGTATGTACTTGTTGTATGTATATATTATATTGTATATAGCATGTGTGTTATTAAATATTTTATTTAGAAAATCAAATTCACTTGAAAACTTAGATTTTATTAAAGACCCATAGTACATATATATATATATTAGTATATATGTAGACTTTCATAGTACATACAAGTGGGAGAGAGAGAGAGAGGGAGAGAGAGAGAGAAAAGCCGAGAGAGAGAGAGAGAGAACCCGAGAGAGAGAGAGAGATAGAGAGAAGGAAAAGAGAGGGAGAGATGTGATGTATTGCTTGATTTTTGTCTACCAAATCCTAGATATATGTATATGTTAGAACTTGTACTAGGTGAAAGAAGTAGAAAGGAGAAGATGGGAGAGAGATTTGAAGTACAAATCTCTTACAAAGTCAAACCCTTCTTGTCTTTATATATATATATATATATGGTTATTATACATATATATATATGTACATAGTACCATGTACCAAGAGGAGAGAGAGAGAGAGAGAGAGGAGGAGAGAGAGGCCGAGAGAGAGAGATTGAGAGAGAGGGAGATTCGGATGGAGAGAGAGAGGGAGAATGTGATGTATGTGCAAATTGTTTGACATGCCTTGGTCATCCTTGTCCTAGTTGTGTATGCTTCAAGTGAAAGTATGACCAATGCCATCCAATCTTGTCCTTCCTTGTACAAACCCCATTAGAATACTTGAATCAAATCTCCTTCCTTGCCAAACCTTCCAAAATCCAATCCAAAGGACATATCCATAGCCATGCAAGCCTAGGTTTAGGTTGATTCTTGCAAGAAACCAAGATTTGGTGGGATTAAAAAATTGGGAGAAAGAGGGAGAGAGAGGGCCGGCCAAAGAGAGGAGAGGGGAGAGCTCTTGCCTATAAATAGCTAGCCACTCCTTCATTGGAACTCACACCTCAATCCATTCTACAACTTCTCTCCTTGAAAGCATAAGAATTCTTAGTGTTCTTGAGTAGTTCTAGCTTGTTCTTGAGCTTTCTTTCCATCTCCGCCACTAAACCACCATACGACCACCACCTCGATCCTAAAGTATTAGTAGTATAGGTTACGATCTAGTTTCGAGAGAAACCTTTCTCTTTCGAAGCTATCGGAAGCTTATCATAAGCCGTTACTCCGTTCGTTGCCAACTTTCTTTACGTCGATCTTTCGTAGTCTTCCTACCGCCAAGAAGAAAGGTAGAATCTTCTTATACCCCTACCCTACGTAAATCTTATGATATGAACGTGAGTAAGAATATGTAATACTTGGCTAGTTGATCGCATGATGTTGTTGACGTAGAATTCTTAGAAGTATATGAGCATGATAATGTAGTTGTGATGATTAGCTTGTAGAACTTTCTTACTAAAAGTACGTAGTTTACTTTGATCTTGAGAATAATTGAATGCATGGTTTATAGAATCTCCCCAACTTGATTAACTCATCAATAAACATATGTGGTTACGATTAGTTTAAAAACAAAATGTTGTTTCAAAACAAAGTATTTGTATTTTGACCTTTTCAAGGATTGTGAACTCGATCGCAATATTGCTTACCTTACTTGTGGTTGTAAACAAGCATGATTAAAATAGAGTTGGATGATCTTGCTAGATTACTTTAAAGTGATTCGTCCCGCCGCGGAGTCTATGCATGATTACGAGACACGAGAACCAAAAAGTAGAAACATGACACTTCGGGAATGGTTGATATGGATAAAAAGGATTTTTGAGACTACATAATGGCCGGACTTGGTAGCCTTATGTGAGTTGTGAAAACCCGCAAGGTGGCCGGACTTGGTAGCCCTTTGTGTGGACTTGCGAAAACCGCAATGAGGCCGGACTTGGTAGCCCATTGTGTAGATTGCTAATGGAGCCGAACGTGGTAGCTTCATTGGTAATTGGACTTAGTTATCCGCGGAGAAGAGCCAATGCAAGATTTTATAACGTGGCCGGACTTGGTAGCCCGTTGAATGAGAAATGATTTTTGAAATGAAATGGTGACACAGCACGATGAGTCGCGTAGGAGAAACCAAGAAAGGCATGACACCAACGTAAGCAAGATAGTGAATGCGGATGTATCATTGTTAATTATGTTGTTTAATGAGCATGTGTAATTATTTATATGACTCTTTGTGTAAGTTATGGGTTAGCGGGTTGGATTATTCTATTGAACTTCTGTAGCTCACGGTGTTACCTTTTGGTGACCCTGACATATTATACTGGGGGCGACGCTGGTATAATGTGTCAGATTTCCTAGATGAGCAGCAGGAACAGTATACCTTGGAGGCCTTTGGAGCCGAGGAGCTTGCAAGGATGGAGGAAGAGGCGGAGCAGTAGTTAACCTTAGATTATCCCCTCTTTTGAATAAAAGTACTCTTGTGAGACTTATGTTGTAATAATGAGCTAGACTCTCCTTAATTTATTTAATAAAAATGTTTATTTAACGTACCCTAAATTCAGGGCGTTACAACTTGGTATCAAAGCTTTAGGTTCAAAACCTCGGCCATGGGTAAATTGGGTAGCCTTTAAGATTAGTTTTAAGATAAGTTGACCGTTGCATAAACGTGACTTGATTTTTAAGTTTACCGTCCCAAATTGGGTGGAATTCTGACAAAACAATCTTCGGATTGAAGTAAGGTGGAAACTGGCAGTACCGCCGAACTGGGAATTCCCGAACAATTGGATGATGACTTAAATCAAGAATCGAATGTGGAACATAGAAATTTCGATATTTCTTGACTTAAAACACTACTAATCGAGGTTAAAACTTTTCCTTGTAGATGAGTAACTATCGAGACAACCTACTAGCCGAAGCCCGTCAACTTAGAGGTACCTTGAGGACGATGACTAACCTACTAGCAAGAGACCCCTACTTCCCTTACGCTTTTCCCTACATTTATGACTTCTATCAAGAGCACGGTGCCTTACCACTCCCTGATGAGGAGGAGGAGGGAGACGAAGAAGCAATACCTGTCCTCGTCCAAATAGCACCCCTTTTCCATGAAGAACTTGTAGTTGTGGGGAACGAAGCTGAAGCCATTCCCGCTCCAGTTCCAATAGCACCTCCCGAGAATGAGGATCTCGAAGAAGATCCCGAGGAGGAAGAACCAATGGAGATTTGGGGAAATGAGGGATCTGACGGAGAGAGTGAATCTGATGACGAAGAAGAGCCTGGATGGCTAGGGGTCGTGCCCGACATCATGGACATAGCCTCTGACACCGGCGATGTACCTCCGCCACCCGTTGAGACTGACATAGGCCCATATAAGGCCCAATTCCCGAATACCTTTTAGGCTCATTAAGAAGCTTGTGATGCAAATGTAATAAAAAGATTGGTAGTAGTTGAACTTGTAAGGTAGTAGTAAGCCTAGGCTAATATTAGCCATTTATGTTGTACTTGATCCAATTAAGTAATGAAAATATGCATTTCTTTTCTACGTGAAATCACTATTTATGTGCATGCTTATAGTTACCTTTTGTACCGTTAAGTCTAATATAGAACTCTTCCATTTGTATAGATGTCAAGAGTACCACAAAGAGGTTGCCCACCTTTCGCCCCAAAAACTAGGGCCATCTACCGATCACTACTGTCACCTGAGTACACCGGACCAACACTCCCACATATGGATGACATGGAACTCTATGAAGTCCCCATCATTTGGGAGGTACCCTTACTAGCTCAAAACCCCAAGTACCTACCTCCCATCCAAGCCCCTGCACCACCTGTGCAGGACTTCGAGCAACCATTTAGCTTTCCGGTGTCCGACATGGAGACCGGCATTGATTGGGAGGCTGTCACGATGAAACTCTTCCCGTGCTACCCCGAACCATTAGAAGAACCGCCCGTGCTAACGCAGGAGGAATTACTTAAACAGGAACAGGAGCTGTTTCAGATAAATGAAACTGAGGCTGAAAAGAACCACAAGATGTGTCTAAGGGAGAAGTTCGGAATCAACATGCCTTAGAAAGGATTAGTATTGTAGAATAAACCTGTTAGGATCATGTGTAAGATCGCTGCAGTTGTATTAGAAAACCCTATCCTATATTTTTGTAATAAGAAAAGTCTATCTTCGGTTTTGTAATAGAACTCGATGCGTCTATTTGTAACCCTTTGCTTAGCTATGGAAAACCTATTTCGTGTACTATTTCACTTTAGTAAATAAAACCCTTATTACAAAGGACAATTAATTTAGTTGACGCAAGTTGCTAAATGATAGTAATCTTTCTTCTCTGTTATGGGGGCTGTAGCACACTACCATTAGACATTTTATTTTAGTTTGATGAGAGCGCCAAGTGTCGACCATAACCCAAAAAGGGGGGGGGGGAGCCGATAATCGCGCGTCGGCCAAACCCAAAAAGGGGGGCCCGATAAACCACCCTCAACCTCCCCCAAAAATTCAAATTCAAACATTTCCCTCCTCCACACCCCTCACCCGGCCCTATATATACTCCATTCCTCTTCCCATTTCTTCACCCATCTCTTCATCCCTCTCACCATCCTAACCCCTCCAAAACTACTATCAACCCGAGCCATGGCGATCTACCGACGAGGATTCCCGGAAGACACCCAGTTCCGAGAGATGGAGCGAATCGAGCTCACCTCGATGATCCGAGCAATACAGTTGCTGCCCTTCACCTTCGTCCTCTTCTGTGCCGTGATCACCATAGCCATGCCACAGTGGTTCGACAGGAACGACCGCCTTACTACCTTCTGGTACTGGATTCCCGCGGTGGCCGTCGCACTCGCGGCATTCGGAAAAGAATACGAACGTCGTGCCCTCCAAGCCTTCAACGATCGATGGCGGCTCGAGGCGTAGCAATGGCACCATAGCCGTTATTATCTGTTTTACTTTCATTTTATTGTATCTGATGATGCCGTTAGGCATGTAATCTAATGATATTTCTAATCACAAATCTAGCTGTATTGTTCATTGCGTGCTAATTCTAGTAACTAAACCTCCCTTAAAAATTTCTACTCGTAGATGGTGAACCGACGCAGTGGACTGGGATTTGAGAATGGAGAAACCTCTAACACTAACCCTTGCATAGCCCAAATCATGCAAGCTTTTGTGACCGCTTTGAATGCCAACCGCCGAAACCAAAACCGCGATGATGAACCTATGACCCGAACCCGAGCGATGAACGAATTCTGCAAACGCCGACCCCCAACCTTCAGTGGAGACCCTAACCCCACTGTGGCCGAATCATGGCTGAAGGAAACTAAGGTGATCCTGGACACCTTGGAGATCACCCGGAATGGGGATTGCGTGGCCCTGGCCACGTACCAACTAAAGGGAGAAGCCCGTTATTGGTGGGAGATGATGGAAACAACTCATACCGTAGCCACCATGACATTCGACGAGTTTGAAACCCTGTTCCTTGACAAGTACTTTCCCACACCCATTCGCCTGGCCAAGGAGCAAGAATTCATGAACCTGAAGCAAGGAAGCATGACTGTCACTCAATATGCAGCAAAGTTCGAGGAGCTGTCTCGCTACGCCCCAGACGCTGTAGCAACTGAGGATAAGAAGGCGAGAAGATTCGAGTGGGGACTGACAACTGCTCGAAGGGCCGTGGTAGCACAGGCCTTTCCCACCTATTCCGGCATTGTCCAGTGTGTTCTTCGATTGGAGAGTGAAGAAGCAGACTTCAAAACCCGCTGGAGGAAGGCAACAGGCAATACCGGGGGACCAATCCGTACCCAAACATCCAATAACAATCGAGGACCCTACCCCGCTAAGACCTTTACCCCGACCCAAAACAACCAAGCGTGGAAAACTGCTACCCCAGGACTCAACCAACCACAGGGAGGCACTCGAGATCTGTCAACAATAAAGTGCTACAACTGTCAGCAGATGGGCCACTACAGTCGTCAATGCCCGCAACCTCAGAAGGAGAGGAATGGGAGAGGGTGCTACAGAATGGGCAAGCTGGATTTGGGAAGCAGAACCATGGAGGACCATCCTCGCAACCAAATGGGCTAAACAAAGGGAAACAGGCCATGAACACTCAGCAGGAGACTAGAGGGCGGATCTTTGCACTACAGACTGAGGAACAGGAGCCGGATCCCTCTGTGATCCAAGGTACGCTACTATTATATAGTACCTGCGTACAAGCCTTGTTTGACTCTGGTGCATCACATTCATTCATATCTACTACCTGCGTAACTGCTTTAGCACTAGAAACAGAACCCCTAAGCAAGAGTATGAAGGTAGCATCACCATTGGGGGGAAGTATAACCGTTAGTCTAGTGTGTAGAGGGTGCGAGCTAAAAGTAGCCAACTTGCGACTAACCTGCGACCTCCGGGTAATCGAAATGGCGGATTTCGATATAATCCTAGGAATGGATTGGTTATCTGCACACAGAGCAATCATAGACCGTCATCAGAAGACAGTAACAGCGTACACCCCAGAAGGAACTCAACCCGTTTTAAGGGGGATAGGCAAACAACAAGCTCGACGACGAAAAGATCTAGGTGGCAGAATCAACTACTTGGATGGCTAGCTAGTCTCCAAATGGAAGAAACCGATAGGGAGGAACTGGGATTGCCCCACATCGTTTGCGAATACGCCGATGTGTTTCCGGAGGAACTTCCTGGCTTACCTCCTCAGAGAGAGGTAGATTTCTCTATAGAGCTCCAACCAGGAACAGCACCAATCTCGATGGCACCATACCGTATGGCCCCAGCAGAGCTAAAGGAACTGAAGACCCAATTGCAAGAGCTATTGGACAAAGGGTATATCAGGCCAAGTACGTCACCATGGGGAGCACCTGCATTATTTGTGAAAAAGAAAGAGGGAACGCTTCGTTTATGTATCGACTATAGGAAGCTGAACCAGGTCACAATTAAGAACCGATACCCCTTGCCCAGGGTCGATGACCTGTTTGACCATTTAAGAGGAGCAACTTGCTTCTCTAAAATCGATCTCAGATCAGGTTACCATCAACTGAGAATCCAAAATGAGGATATTGACAAGACAGCCTTCCGCACCAGATACGGACACTACGAGTTTGTGGTGATGCCGTTCGGACTGACCAACGCTCCGGCAGTATTCATGTGTCTCATGAACAAAGTTTTCCAACCCTACTTGGACAGGTTTGTAGTGGTGTTCATTGATGACATCTTGATATACTCTGCTAATAAGGAGGAGCACGAAGAACATCTCCGAATAGTACTACAAGTACTCCGAGATAACCAACTCTACGCCAAGGCAAGTAAATGCGAATTTTGGCTGGAGGTGGTTAAGTTTTTAGGACATGTAATATCTAAAGACGGAATCGCGGTGGATGAAGGCAAGGTGGAGGCCGTGTTGAACTGGAAACAACCAACCTCCTTTGAAATCCGGAGTTTTCTAGGATTGGCTGGGTATTACCGAAGATTCATACCCGACTTCTCCACACTGGCTAAACCAATGACGAGACTGACTCAGAAAGGAGTAAACCTGGATTGGAATGAGGTTTGCGAGAAATCCTTTCAGGAATTGAAGAAAAGGCTGACCAGTGCACCGATACTCATCATCCCTGAGCGGGGTGTAGATTATACAATTTACTGCGATGCGTCAAGAGACGGTCTAGGATGCGTGCTGATGCAGAATGGGAAAGTTGTAGCTTACGGATCCCGACAACTCCGACCGCATGAGAAGAACTACCCTACCCATGTCTTAGAATTGGCTGCTGTAGTATTCGCCCTTAAAACCTGGCGTTACTATCTGTGGGGAGAACAATTCGAAGTCTTTACCGACCATAAAAGCCTCAAGTATCTTTTCACTCAGAAAGAGTTGAATCTGAGACAGCGCCGCTGGATGGAATATCTAGAGGATTACAAGTTTACACTTCAGTACCACCCCGGTAAGGCCAATGTGGTGGCTGACGCCCTTAGTCAGAAGGACAGAGCACAGAAGGTCAAGACCGCCATCAAGGAATGGGAGATGGTGGACACTCTCAACGAGTTCAATCTGCGACCATCCTCAAGGGATGGGAACACACGTTTGTACGCTCTCGTTGCGGAACCGGCACTTCACAGAGAAATTTTGCTCGCCCAAACCTCCAAGCAAAACTGCGAATTCATTCGGTATCGAATCCGAGAAGGAAAGGCATTAACCGGGATGGATGATCGAGAAGGACAACAGCCTGAGATTCAAAGGGAAGGTGTTTGTGCCTAACATTGGAACCCTGCGAGAAGCAGTGCTCCGAGAGGCTCACCATTCGAACTTCGCGGTACACCCTGGTGGTACAAAGATGTATCATGACCTGCGAAGGACGTACTGGTGGGAAGGAATGAAGAAAGACGTAGCTCAATTTATATCTACGTGCCTGGTATGTCAACAAGTCAAAGCTGAACATCAGAAACCTGGAGGAGATCTTCACCTTGCCAATTCCGACATGGAAGTGGGAGCACATCTCTATGGATTATGTGACCGGATTTGCCGAGATCTGCTAAGTCTAACACCGCTTATCTGGGTGATCGTGGACCGACTCACCAAATCTGCACATTTCTGGCTGTCAAGATGACCGAGAATGTAGAAAGCTAAGTTTGTCAGTATATTCGAGAGATTATGCGCGTGCATGGAGTACTGCCTCGATAGTATCCGCTGAGACCCCGTTTCGTGTCACACTTTTGGAAAGGATTACAGACGGCAATGGGGACTGACGTAAGGCTTAGTACGGCCTTTCACCCGCAAACGGATGGACAAACTGAGCGGACAATACAGACACTGGAAGACATGCTAAGGGCCTGTGCTTTGGATTTTTCTGGAAATTGGGAGCAGCACTTGCCATTGGTAGAGTTTGCCTACAACAATAGCTATCAAGCAAGTATTAGGATGGCACCCTATGAAGCTCTGTACGGTCGACCCTGTCGATCTCCTGTCTGTTGGACAGATGCTGGGGAAACTGGATTGATTGGACCTGACATAGTGCGGGATACCACAGAAAAGGTCAAGCTCATCAGGCAAAGAAATCAAACCACACAAAGCCGACAGAAGAGTTATGCAGATAAGAGAAGCCGACCGTTAACCTTTGCAGTAGGAGACCACGTGTTCCTAAAGATCAGACCAAAGAAAGGAGTTATCAGATTTGGGAAGAAGAGAAAGTTATCCCCACGCTACATTGGACCATTCGACATTGTGGAAAAGATCGGGAAGGTTGCGTATCGCCTAGCACTGCCACCGCAGTTAGACAGAGTGCATAACGTATTTCACGTTTCAATGCTCCGCAAGTATCTCGCATTACCCACACATATTCTCAACTGGGAAGACATCAACATCGAGGAAGACGCGACGTATGAAGAAGAACCGATAGAGATACAAGACCGAAGTGAGAAAACAATTCGGAACAAGACCATCAAACTAGTTCGAGTCTTGTGGAAAAACCGTGGAACTGGAGAGACCACCTGGGAGAGAGAAGAAACCATGAAGGCCAACTACCCTCACATGTTCGAATCTGAGCGTTCGCCTAATTTCGAGGACGAAATTGTTTAAGGGGGATAGGTTGTAACAACTCGGATTTTTACTGAATAAAAATTTCGTTGTTATATTAGAAATCCTTTAATTAATCTTGTTGTCTTAATAATTCTCTGATAATTTTAATAATCCGTCATAATTAGGTTTTTGACTTAGGAGATTGGAATTCATCGTCCGGGCTGCCTTGGCCACCGCCTTGCTTGTGGGCTGCCTTGGCCATGCTCACGCCGCCTTGGCCGCCGCTTGCACCAGGCTGCCTTGGCTACTACTTGGCCATCGCTGCCACCACTGCAGCCACTTTGGCCAGCGCCTTTGGCCACCGCTTAGCTGTCGCTTTTGGCTACTACTTGGCCATCGCTGGCCACCACTGCCACGCTCAGCTTACGGTCGCTTTTGGCCTTTGTTATGTTATTTTGGCCACCGCACAATGTTTGGCCACCGGGCTGCTTTGGCCACCGCCTGGCCACCGCTTTGCCACCATGCTGCCTTGGCCACTGTTTGGCCACCGGGCTGCTTTGGCCACCGCTTGGCCACCGCTTTGCCACCTGGCTGCTTTGGCCACGCTCACGCCTTGCCTTGGCGTTTGACCTAGGGTAATATTTATCCGTTGGACGATAGATGCTAGGGTAATCTTTACCCATTGGTCAATAGCTAAACCTTGGCTAATCTTCCTAAGTACGAGATTAGATTAGTTTAGTGCTTAATTGCAAAGTATTATACTTTTGGTATTAACCGTTGGATAATAACCGGTAGGAGTTTTATTAACCATTGGACGATAGACTAGAATCCTAGCCATTATTACCCATTGGTTATTAACCATTAGAGAAACTATTATCCATTGGATAATAGTTAGTCTTGACAATCATGTACTTGTTTGATTTAAATATTAGACCTGGCCATGTGTGTTATTTGATTAAAATTCAGTTAGTACATTAGGTTAGTATTATTATACATAGTACTTTGAAAGTAGTAGAATACTATATTAGATATTAGCCCTAGTTCATATCTAGTATAAATATTGTGTAGTACATGTATATATATATATATATATATATATATATATATGTATGTACTTGTTGTATATATATATTATATTGTATATAGCATGTGTGTTATTAAATATTTTATTTAGAAAATCAAATTCACTTGAAAACTTAGATTTTATTAAAGACCCATAGTACATATATATATATATTAGTATATATGTAGACTTTCATAGTACATACAAGTGGGAGAGAGAGAGAGAGAGAAAAGCCGAGAGAGAGAGAGAGAGAGAACCCGAGAGAGAAAGAGAGAGAGAGAGAGAAGGAAAAGAAAGGAAGAGATGTGATGTATTGCTTGATTTTTGTCTACCAAATCCTAGATATATGTATATGTTAGAACTTGTACTAGGTGAAAGAAGTAGAAAGGAGAAGATGGGAGAGAGATTTGAAGTACAAATCTCTTACAAAGTCAAACCCTTCTTGTCTTTATATATATATATATGGTTATATATATATATATGTACATAGTACCATGTACCAAGAGGAGAGAGAGAGAGAGAGAGAGGAGGAAAGAGAGGCCGAGAGAGAGAGATTGAAAGAGAGGGAGATTCGGATGGAGAGAGAGAGGGAGAATGTGATGTATGTGCAAGTTGTTTGACATGCCTTGGTCATCCTTGTCCTAGTTGTGTATGCTTCAAGTGAAAGCATGACCAATGCCATCCAATCTTGTCCTTCCTTGTACAAACCCCATTAGAATACTTGAATCAAATCTCCTTCCTTGCCAAACCTTCCAAAATCCAATCCAAAGGACATATCCATAGCCATGCAAGCCTAGGTTTAGGTTGATTCTTGCAAGAAACCAAGATTTGGCGGGATTAAAAAATTGGGAGAAAGAGGGAGAGAGAGGGCCGGCCAAAGAGAGGAGAGGGGAGAGCTCTTGCCTATAAATAGCAAGCCACTCCTTCATTGGAACTCACACCTCAATCCATTCTACAACTTCTCTCCTTGAAAGCATAAGAATTCTTAGTGTTCTTGAGTAGTTCTAGCTTGTTCTTGAGCTTTCTTTCCATCTCCGCCACTAAACCACCATACGACCACCACCTCGATCCTAAAGTATTAGTAGTATAGGTTACGATCTAGTTTCGAGAGAAACCTTTCTCTTTCGAAGCTATCGGAAGCTTATCATAAGCCGTTACTCCGTTCGTTGCCAACTTTCTTTCCGTCGATCTTTCGTAGTCTTCCTACCGCCAAGAAGAAAGGTAGAATCTTCTTATACCCCTACCCTACGTATATCGTATGATATGAACGTGAGTAAGAATATGTAATACTTGGCTAGTTGATCGCATGATGTTGTTGACGTAGAATTCTTTGAAGTATATGAGCATGATAATGTAGTTGTGATGATTAGCTTGTAGAACTTTCTTACTAAAAGTACGTAGTTTACTTTGATCTTGAGAATAATTGAATGCCTGGTTTATAGAATCTCCCCAACTTGATTAACTCGTCAATAAACATATGTGGTTACGATTCGTTTAAAAACAAAATGTTGTTTCAAAACAAAGTATTTGTATTTTGACCTTTTCAAGGATTGTGAACTCGATCGCATGATTGCTTACCTTACTTGTGGTTGTAAACAAGCATGATTAAAATAGAGTTGGATGATCTTGCTAGATTACTTTAAAGTGATTCGTCCCGCCGCGGAGTCTATGCATGATTACGAGACACGAGAACCAAAAAGTAGAAACATGACACTTCGGGAATGGTTGATATGGATAAAAAGGATTTTTGAGACTACATAATGGCCGGACTTGGTAGCCTTATGTGAGTTGTGAAAACCCGCAAGGTGGCCGGACTTGGTAGCCCTTTGTGTGGACTTGCGAAAACCGCAATGAGGCCGGACTTGGTAGCCCATTGTGTAGATTGCTAATGGAGCCGAACGTGGTAGCTTCATTGGTAATTGGGCTTAGTTATCCGCGGAGAAGAGCCAATGCAAGATTTTATAACGTGGCCGGACTTGGTAGCCCGTTGAATGAGAAATGATTTTTGAAATGAAATGGTGACACAGCACGATGAGTCGCGTAGGAGAAACCAAGAAAGGCATGACACCAACGTAAGCAAGATAGTGAATGCGGATGTATCATTGTTAATTATGTTGTTTAATGAGCATGTGTAATTATTTATATGACTCTTTGTGTAAGTTATGGGTTAGCGGGTTGGATTATTCTATTGAGCTTCTGTAGCTCACGGTGTTACCTTTTGGTGACCCTGACATATTATACTGGGGGCGACGCTGGTATAATGTGTCAGATTTCCTAGATGAGCAGCAGGAACAGTATACCTTGGAGGCCTTTGGAGCCGAGGAGCTTGCAAGGATGGAGGAAGAGGCGGAGCAGTAGTTAACCTTAGATTATCCCCTCTTTTGAATAAAAGTACTCTTGTGAGACTTATGTTGTAATAATGAGCTAGACTCTCCTTAATTTATTTAATAAAAATGTTTATTTAACGTACCCTAAATTCGGGGCGTTATAGAGTATAAGCTGAAGCTCAACGCCTCGAAATGTGCGTTTGGGGTAAGTTCTAGGAAGTTCCTGGGTCACTTAGTGACCATTAGAGGGATAGAGGCGAATCCCGATCAAATAACAGCTTTGCAGAAGCTGCAGAGTCCGAAGACCACGAAGGAGGTCCAGCGGCTAACAGGGATGGTGGCAGCCCTTAAAAGGTTCATAAGTCGTTCAAGTGACAAGTGTAGACCTTTCTTTCCGTTGTTAAAAAAGAGAGAAGATTACGAATGGGGAGCAGAGTGTGAGCAAGCGTTCCAAGACCTGAAGAAGTACTTGGCAGCAGCCCCACTTCTGTCTACTCCTGAGCCTGGCGAGGTCCTGACCCTGTACTTAGCAGTATCCGAACATGCTGTAAGTGCGGTCTTACTGAGGAACGAGGGATCCAAGCAAACCCCTGTCTATTACGTGAGCAAGACGCTATTGGACGCAGAAACGAGATATCTGCCTCTTGAGAAGTTGGTCCTGGCCTTGAGGACGGCCGCTAGGAAGTTGCCCCACTACTTCCAAAGTCACAAAGTGGTTGTTTACACGGAGTTCCCGTTGAAGTCATTGCTTCGAAAGGCCGATTTCTCGGGACGAATATCAACTTGGTCGATGGAATTGAGCCAGTATGATATTGATTATCAGCCGCGCACGGCAGTCAAAGGGCAAGTTTTGGGAGATTTCGTGGCAGAGTTCTCTCCCACAGTAGCTCCACGGCCTCCTACGAGAAAGGAGCAGTTGGACGAGCCGTCTGCCGAGAAGCGAGGGGCACCCGCCGAGCAGGACCCATTGGAATGGAAGCTTTTTGTAGATGGATCCGCATGCAACACCGGATCTGGAATTGGGGTGGTGCTTTTCCCTCCTGAAGGAGTTATGATTGAATTGTCCCTGCGCCTGGGTTTCGAAGTCGTCGAATAACGTGGGCGAGTACGAGGCACTCTGGCCGGGTTACTGAGCGCAAGAACCTTGAAAGTAAAAAGAATTGAGTATTCCGTGATTCACAACTCGTGGTGAATCACTACCCGATTAGGCCCGGAGTGAAAAGATGGCAGCCTACATGGAGGCAGCCAAGGATTTGCTTGATACCTTTGAGAAGGTACACATCGAGCGGATAAGCTCTGGACAGAACGCCCACGCTGACTCACTGGCTTGGTTGGTAGTGGCTGTGCCAACAGAGTTCAAAAGAAAGGTAGCAGTGGATTATCTTGCTAAGCCGAGCATTGGTACAAGTGTGGAGTTGGTCTTAGGCGTGAACCAAGGACCAAGTTGGATGGATCCAATAGTGGAGTTCCTACGAGATGGGACACTCCCCACGGATAAAAAAGAAGCTCACAAGATAAAGACGAAATCTGCAAGATTTTGGCTATCACCAGAGGGGAGGGTCGTTACAAAGTCTTTCACTGGACCGTACCTGCTTTGCGTGCACCCCGAGATGGTGCAGAAATTCCTCCATGAAATACATGTGGGAGTCACGCAAGTGGGAGATCCATTGCTCACCGTGCAATCACCCAGGGTTACTTGGTGGCGCACATGCGAAGAGGATGCAAAGGTTTGCGTGAAAATCTGTGAGAAGTGTCGAAATTCTCACCTATGATTCGAACACCAGCCGAAGATCGGTGCCCTTGACAAGTCCTTGGCCGTTCGCACGTGGGGATGGACATCGTGGGTCCCCTCCACAAGGCTACTGGGAACAGGAAGTTTCTGTTGGTAGCAACGGACGACTTTACCAAGTGGATTGAAGCAGAACCACTGGCAAAAATCACAGAACCTATGATAGAAAGGTTCGTGTGGAAGAGCATCATCACTCGATTTGGGGTTCCTTATTCCCTGATCACTGATAATGGGTCCCAGTTCCAGAAAAAGTTCAAGGCTTTTTGCACCCAGTATGGAATAAGGAGCTACTATTCCACACCGGCCTACCCTCAAAGCAATAGGCAGGCAGAGGCGTCCAACAAAGCTATACTTGACGGGATCAAGAAAAGGTTGGACAAAGCAAAAGGCAAGTGGCCTGACGAATTGCCATTGGTCCTGTGGGCACACCGAACAACTCCTAGGAGGTCTACGGGAGAGACCCCCTATTCGCTAGCATATGGAACAGAGGCTGTGATTCCATTGGAGGTTGGTTTGCCGACCAACAGAACCACACTGGTGGAGAGTGGGGGCAATGACAGAGCCCTGGAAATTGAGCTGGACCTCGCCGAGGAGAGGAGAGAACGAGCTCTGGTGCACCTGGCTTCGTACCAGGAGCAATTGATGAAAAGTTACAACAAGCATGTCCACCCACGAGAGTTTGGTGTTGGAGACCTTGTGCTACGAAAGGTGCTCGGCAACACCAAGGTGGCCAACGAGGGCAAGTTGGGGGCCAATTGGGAGGGCCCATATCGAGTTACAGAGGTTGTGGGCATTGGGGCATATCGATTGGCAGACCTGGACGGGAACCCGGTACCAAGGCCCTGGAATGTTCACAACTTGAGGAAGTTCTACGTGTAAAGAACTTCGATTTCATTTCTATTCTGTTTTAGATGCACATCGTGATTGTGTGGGAGTTATGAATAAAATTCATTGGTGTTTTCTTTTACTAGTTGCAAGGGGTAGGCGTAACGCCCCCTTGAGTTTTTTGAATTATGAATAAAATTTCCAGATTTTGGTAACACAATGCTGCTTTTTATGATTTTTTTCGTTTATTATGCTTTAAATACGAAGTCAAGCTATGTCCTTAGTCCTCACTTCGTATTGGGGAGCAGAGGTATAGGGTAACTAAACGGAATTTCGAATACACCCAGAATTTTTGTCCAAGTACAAAAACACTTGACAAGTTGCTCGGGTACGAATACACCCAGAATTTTTGTCCCAGTACGAAAACACTTGACAAGTTGCTCGGGTACGAATACACCCAGAATTTTTGTCCAAGTACGAATACACTTGACAGTTGCTCGGGTACGAATACACCCAGAATTAAGACTAGTACGAACACACTTGTCTGTTTGCTCTGGTACGAATACACTCAGAGAGCATACGAGATTATGCATGCTGGTCTCAAACACGAATATGTTTGGGATAATTCCAAGTACGAATAGACTTGTTTGCTTGTACGGCTGCATGCCCACACGAATCTACAACACAACCTGGGTATGAATAAATCCAGATTGCCTAGTCCAAATATGAGCACATTTGGATAACCTAAGTACGAGTATACAGGGGAAGGTTCTCAAGCACGAAGCCTACGAGCTGCATACGTAAACATGCAGTAGTACCTAGAGTTCGAAAAACTCAAGGGTTGCTCGGGTTCGAACAGACCCTGAACACAAATAACTTTACGTGTTGCAAGCTGCTAACGCAACAAGCATTACTCTAAGGTATGAGAAACCTGCAACAGAGTAAGTGAATACAGTTTAATCATCAGCAGGCACGAAGAGACCTAGGGAGCATACGTGAATATGCATAAGGCTAAGTATGAAGACACTACGATACTGACCATGAGACGGCCACTTGTGTTATAGAAAGGCCACGAAGGGCCAGGCAAAACAAAAGTTTAGGCCAAACAGGGCCACCCATAACATAAAAAGCCACGAAGGGCCAAAATCAGCAGAATTGAAATGTGTGGAAATGTGTCAGCACCACGCAGGGCAGAACCAATGGCCACGCAGGGCCAATCAAAAACTGATTCAAAAGTTTCAAAAAATTATCACTACGAAGAGTCCAACTTACTCTTCGATCGTAAGATCCTCAATGACAGGGGGAGAGGCTGGAGCATTGTGGAGGTTGGAGCAGTTGCAGAGGCAGAGATTGTTGCATCATCCACAGTTACGTTCAGACGGACCGCCACCGGCTTCTTTCTGGCCAGTGTTGGTCGCTTCTCGTTTGACCAGCTTCGACACTTTGTTGTTCGGGGATGTTGTTAAGCTCCTTCAGGCTGTCCTCCTCCTCCACCACCTCTTCGGCTCCTCGGTGGCTGCTGGGTGCTTTCGGAAGGTCAATCTCGATCCACAGGGTAGAAGACTACGGGGCACCAGATTTACGAGGCAAGCCCGGCCACCCGGCTTCAAAGACAGTCTGGTTCCCAGGCATGGGTCCGTAGCTCTCAGTGGCCACACGGATCCCCTCATTGTAACCCTGCTGATAGGCTGCCTTGGCCTCGTTCTTGCTCGCCTCCAGCTCTGTGAGAGTCTGGTTCAAGCTGTCTTCGGCACCCTCCAGCTTACCCCTCAGCTCATCGACCATCCCGCGAGCTTGATTTCTCTCCCTTTCCAGCCTGACGATTGTGTTCTGCAGCTTGGCGTTCTCGCTGGCCAGTCTGGCACGCTGAGGCTCAGACTGACCGAACCGCTGAGCCATGGCCACCATCTTTTGCATCGCCTGGACAAACACATGGTCAGACGAAGGGCAGGAATAAGCAATTTAAAGCCATTAGCATGTAAAAATGAATACGATGGCCTTACCTTAGCTTGATGGCTCATGAAAGAGCCGAGAAGGTTGTCTGGGGAGCTGGCCACCTCCTTTTGCATGTCCCCAGGAAGCATGAATGCTTGGAACAATGCAAGCGCGGTGCCTTCAGACTCCACACTCTCACGGACGGTGACTGGCCGTCCACCGTGAGTAAATTGTGGAGTCCAGAGAGGGGTTAGAGGTGCAGTGAGCTGGGACGGGGGTTGTTCAACAGAAGAGGCTTCTAGCCGTTGGCGTTTTTCCTTATGGCTGGCCTCAATCTCCTCGGGGGAGAAGCCAGGAGGGACGTCAGGTTGAGCTGGGCCACGGCGGCCATGAGAAGGCGCCGGGCTCTGATGTAGACACCCCAATTTGGCCTAACGATTATTTCAACTCCCACCTTGGGACCATCCCAATGATGATACGCATTCGATGATTGCTGATTGCTTTCTTGTGAAACCCATGGACTTATGGTACGAACTCTGAGCCACTTAGAGGACCCAATCCAGAGCCAAATAGCCTTCCAGACAGAAACATAGTGTGTTAGAAAAATCCATCGATCGGCCGTAACATCGATATCACGGCCTCAACATCCATTCCTCACCCGAGCAACCTGTTGCACCAAAAATCTCCCTGAGAGATCGAAGCCTCGGCCGCCAGATCACTGGCTCGGCCGCCATATCCATTTCCAGGCCGCGACATCCTTTGCTCGGCCGCCAGATCGGCCTTTTTCCAGACTCTCGAACCTTCTGTCGGTCGTCTGATCCAATCCCACCGCCTCTCCGATGCGTTCGGGCCACGTTCAGGGATTGCAACGAAGAGTTTGCATTGCAATGCAATTGCAATTGCATCCCCGTGATTTGATTGGACCGAGTGAGTCACCCCTTTGCCTATATAAAGAGACCCTCGGATCTGAAAATACAACACAGAAATTGATAGACCTACACCCTCAAATCAGTCACGATACTCTGCCCATATACTCACAAAAACCCTCTCTACGAAAGCCCCAACCTTCCATAGGCGGCCATCAATCCGACGATCCAACCCCGGAGTTCAAACCCTAACCCTAGGGTTTCATTCAAGAAGCAATCAATCAAGCCAATCCCGATCAATCCAAAGCAATCAAGCAACTGAGGGATCAAGGTGGTGAGGCCCAACGGCCTCTGGTTCGGTTTATTTATCGCATCTATGCTTAATTGTAGTGTTTTAATTACCTGCTAGTTTTCTGTCTGGTGTGAGGAAGAACATCGACCGGGGCTTTGATCCCTCGGCCGGTACATAAATCCAGGAGGATTCCTCGGCCGTGACATCCATTCACCGGCCGCGGAATCCATTCCCTTGGGACAGCTTTGTTTTGTTCTGCTTTCTGATGCATGATTTCTTTACAGTCCTGGCTCACCTATTTACTGTCTAACGGGATAAAAACAGACTACTTGTGGAATTGAATAAAGCATGCATATGTCTTGTGTTGAATCACTATGGGCTAGCCTCACGGCTAGGCAAAGAGGGTGCCTAACACCTTCCCCTTACTGTACTTTTGGCTTCCGTACCCAGAATCTCTATCTGTTTTCCTAGCTTTAAACAAACTGGGTGGCGACTCTGTTTTGATGATAACCGCTATCGTGTGGCGATACCCCTAGCCATGGAAGTATCCACGATCTTGGTTTATGAAACAAGCAACCAATCGAGCATATATAAGCAAAAGGGGAATCTGTATGGCGATGCCCCGTTTGGGAGGTGTCTACAGATGGCAACTCTGCTGGGGATATGAGAGCCATAACCAGAAAGTTCAACATAAGACTAATACATGCCTTATTTAATTCATTTATCATATGCATCGAGCAGGCAAGCCTCGTTGAGTTCACCTAATACCCCGGCATGACACGCGCTATGTTAGGGGTTCCAGCAAACTCCACAGTCACTCGTACCTAATGGTATATCAAAAAGAGAATCACCCAATTACCGGCTATGATGGGTTGGTGAAAGGATTGGTGCCCTTTGACAATAGAGCACCCTGAGACTACCTAAACGTTTCATGTGTTAGAAAGCCATAGAACTTATCAAACTAAGACAGGAACCTACAGGCTAGGAACCTACTTGCATTTTGCTTCAAAGTTCTTCCTCACACCTTGTACCATATTGTATTATCTCTTTCTATGCAGAAGGGTTGGGGCATGGACCAATAGCCCTAACTCTAATTCTTCATAGCTAAGCACCAAGGCATAGCATTGCCTGCAAGGTATGTTTTTGGCAAGTTGAAAGCATCATTTACTTAACATTCCCGCTTTACTTAAAGCACCGCAAAGCATGGATTTCTAGAATGAAATCAAACACTGGCTGCCCCGCCAACAATTGAATTAGGGGTTACTCTAGCAATCTTTGCTTTGCGAGGCTAAAGGAAAGAGGGAGTATAAAGTAGTAAAGCAGATTATGGATGATATTATGGATAGGACTTGCAATACTTATTTCTCCATGGATGATTCAGCATGACAAGTGTAGGACTTCGGTTCCTATTTTCAAATCGGCCTAGCAACTCATCTTTCAAAATTCAAAATTTTGAGCATACTTACTGTAACAAGCCGGTAAGATTTAGGAGTTTGTCAATGTGCTAGCAAATAATCACGTGGATTTCAATTACCTCAATCACATTTTGAGAAAGAATCTTCCCTAACCAAGAATTGAAAGAACTTCTAAAACTCTTTGCAATGCCTAGTCTAATCCTCAAATAATAAGATTTCTTGAAACATTCAAATAGCCGCTAGCACAGCGATGGACTTCGAGTCTACTTTCTGTTATAGTCATATGCTCAACCTTTTCGGTTTGTCTCATAATATGAATTGGCTTGGAAGTGGGATCTTAAGTGGCAGCAACAAGTCTTAAGAATCATCCATATCAAAAATGGCTGGCTATCTATAGTATCCAATCAACTCATGCATACAAACGAATTGCAATGCATGATTCATCCATAACACGTGTCAAGTAGCTGTGGTGCTATATATATACATATCATTTTGATTGCCTCTTTCTAACTATGCAGGGGCCAAACCAAAAGAGGAGTCCATCCCTCTCATTTCCTTTCTTTGTTCATCGCATGTCATTTGGTTGCACCACCACTAAGGGTAGTTTGCATATTAGAAAATGCGCCGCATGAACAATTAGTTTTGGATATCTCAACTTGAGCATGATTATGTTTCTCCTTCTCTTAGACTTGGAGTTTGATCTCAGACGTGATAGTAATCGCTAACAAAAAAATTGAAGTTTTAATCCAACCAAGTTTTGAGCAATGGTAGCCATGCCCATCACGTCTTGGCTTAAATTTTAAAACAATCCTTCCGTGGAAATCCTACCTAGCTAACTTTCGCCGCCATTTTGGCCCATGTTGATATCATTTTGCTCATCATGGTTTCTGGCCAATTGTCACACTCAGCATGAAATGTGGATCTTAAGTTCAAATCTCCTCGGACATGAACTACGAATGGCCTGATTCTCTATTGGGATACGTAGGCACCTTTCGGTCGGCCACAATTTTGAAAATGTTTTCTCCTGTGCTAGTTTGCTGCCATAAGAATACTCATGATAACGTCAATCGTTGAAAACAATCCACAAAGGTTTTAAGGTAATCTTATGACATCTTTTGGAACACATCATAGTCACTCGAATTGTCAAAAGCGCAAAATGAGTTTTTCAAAGTCATGACCCACGTCATTTCTGTTGAGCTAAGAAGGAGTTGAAACATCTCTGCACCCTCAGAGAGATCACCTGTAAGCAAACCATGCTGTTGAAGATGAAGAGTATAAAAAAAAAAAGAAGAGAGGAAAAAATGAAGGAAAAAATGAGCTCGCTAGATTGAAAACCTGCAAGGGCGATCTAGGCAAAAGTTAGAGCACAAACAAAGTGAGAAATCAGCCATGTCTCCATGCATCTGCTATGTGTCTCGAAGGATTGTCCTCAATCTTAGAAAATCCACTTAGTTAAACATCAAAGCCCCTAATCTCTTGGTTAGGACCCCTGTCACTCTGTCATGTGTTTCAAAATGAAGAGAGGCATTCATTTCATTTATCCAAACACTTATCCCTTGCTAACCACGTTGAACCTCTGGATGATTTCATTGTAAAGCCTGCTAGGCAGCTATCCCCTACGTTAGGGCAAACAAAAAAACACAAGGAGGGATGAAAGAAAAATCATTAAAAGAACGAGCACCCTGTCATACAAGGTACACTTCGAAGGAAACATCTCTTCCAATACATACAAAGGACATTTTTGAAGAAACCAACTCTTTCACAAAAAGTGAGACAAGAGACAACAAGAGTTGAAGATGGCTGCTAGCTTTTAAAACCCAAGCATGAGTAGAAATTAGGTTTGAGACTTTATATCCACTTCTTTCTTAAGCCAAAACCCCAAGCCTACATTATGGTCCATAGCAAAGTCCTCTCAGATTGGGGAACACGACTTAGTAGCAAGGTCCTAGACACTAGGGGCATCACCAATGTGGGACTTAACTAGAAGGGCAAGGATCCTGGAATTCACATCGTCTTGGCAAATCGCACAACATGGAGAGTCACAAAGGGCATGGCTACATTCCCCTTTATGCACTTCTCTCAAAAGTATTCAACCTCTTATGTGGGTCTCAGTAGGCGCTTATCAATCCAACTCAAGTCAACCAAATCAGGCTCGAAGCAACGAACTTACCTAATTGACTAGGGGAATAGGTTTGCAAAATAGTTCTGTGTTCTTTGATGATTGAATGACGTGAGTGTGGAACATGGATGAAATAATATGACTTTGAAATCCTTGAGGAAAAACTTTCAAACATGGCTTTATCCTAAGCATTTTTACCACAGCAATACAAGCACAATTGCTTTTACAAACTTTCGAGGAGATAAGATGAGTCTCTCACTTCATGAAGAGTACAACAATACGGTCCCTTGACCAAACAATGTTTTCAGTAGTGCCGCTAAGGCATTGCGGTCTTTTAAACGCCTGGCTAGTATAAATAAGTCATTATTTGTTTCCCTAAATCAAAGAGAAGCATTAGCTTAAATGTGCGAAAGTTGAGATGTCCAAAATGCATTGCAGATTCACATGCATATCATTCTCACCCTGTCTTTTGCATCCTAGTATTTCGATATGGCTGCTTAATGAAAGTAGTTGTCTTGGTTGCACGAGCTAACCCCAAGTATGAGGTGTTCTTATGCTCAAGCAAGGCAGGTTCATCAAGGCATCATGGCCATCCTCTTTATACAAGGATAAAGGGCAACAAAGGGATGCACTGCAAAGTCTACCTCCCTGTCAACACACTTGAAGAAAGCTCAGCCTGAGAAGCTTTTCAACTCTTTTGTGGAATGCTGTCACACAGCACTGTCAAGGGCATGCCGAAATCTCTGCCAAATAAAAAGAGGGACATTGCACTCACATTCATTGCTGTTTACATCGCATGTTTCCATGCTAGGGGCAATTAGGTCGTCATTATCACACACAGTTAGGATCAAGCATCCATTGCCTAAACAGGGGGCTCCTATTTCTTTCCAAAAGTTCAATTCAAATATGCATATGTGTCATGGTTGCAAACCACATCACCCAAAGTGGTTCAACACTTGGACTAGGGTTCTCAAAGTATGGTGGTCGTGCCCCTGGCAGTCATTAAAGGACTTCGACCCGTGGTCGACTCTAAGCCTGTTGCATGTTGTTTCCTTATCCATTGTTGTTTTCTAAACTATTCAAATGTGGATTGCAGGATTCTTCTGGATTTCGGTCCTTGTACTAACCATACCAAGCTTGGTGTCCATGACCGACAAAGCCAAGTTAAGGAAGCTGGAAGATAGCCTCGTAACAAGTCCTGAACCAACTCTACAATTGGCACCATATCAGCAACATTCAAGTGGCTTCGCACTTTACATCTCCAAAGCTCCTTGCTTCACGCTTTCATCTCCATGTCAGCAGCTCTGCCTTCATAACTCAGAAGCCCCGCACTTGCTCCTCAGTAGCACCATGCACATGCCTTGTCATATTCACGACCATGTCGGGTTTCATGAACTTCAAGCAACTCTACACTCAAACAGCCTCACGCTCAGCAGGTCTAATCTCAACAGTACAGCACCTACTTTAGCTACCCCCAGCTCACATCTTGAAGATAAGCAGCCTCGCCACCTCCAGGCTAGCAAAAACAATCCTACGACTTCCATCAGAAGGCGTTTGTTCCAGAAAGCATTTGTATGGCCAGCTTCCAGAAAGCGTTCAGCCTTTGGAAGGCATTCCGTTAATAAAGGCGACAGAAATCTCCCAAAATAAGTTGAATTTGCCAAAGGAGACGATGGAAATCTCCTGGAGCGTATGTGTGAATCCCCCCATCAGTCGAGGCGATGGAAACCTCTAATGGCCGAAGCATTTAATAAACCTTATAGCACTTTGGGTCAACAAGTCAACAAAGTCAGAGTGGAATGCGGTCAAGAACTAGCCTTGGGGGCAATCCCGAGCATACTCAGAACCAGCCTTGGGAGGCATCCCAAGCATGTGGAAACTAGCCTTAGGGGCACCCCAAGTATGTGGAATCAATCCTCGGACTCCTGGCATTCTCGCGCCCAAAGAAATCAACCTCTCAGCTGCTGCATCCTTTTGCAATCGATGGGAATCCAGGCACCAACAAAGCATTCACGGTATTTTGGGCCCGCGGCCAATAGAATTTATAATCAAATCCAGCCCTGGGAGCATCCCTAAGCATGCATGATATCGAGCATCAGCGTCAAAAGCCTTGCATAGGTTGTCAAATGCCTGCCAGAAGCACTCAGTCTAGCCTCACAATCATTTCGAGCATGAGGAAACTAGTCTTGGGAGCATTCCCAAGCTTGAAAAAGATCAAGTATCAATCAAGGTCTTGCAGGGGTTACCAAATACATGCAGTCTAGCCTTGGGGAAATTCCTGAGCAAGTGGAAATTGGCTGAATTTAGCCTTGGGGGCAATCCCGAGCATATGGAATCTAGCCTTGGAGATGATTCCAAGCATATAGAGTATTCTAGCCTTGAGGACAAACTCGAGCATGTGGAAGTTAACCGTGGGGGCATACCCATGCACAAGGAATGATCAAACACCGGTGTTAAAGCCGCATTGGGACTTTTCCAAATCTCTTTCCATAGCAGCAAGCCCACAACTACTGGTCGCTTAATCGTCGAGAATTATCAATCATTAAGCTCGCAAAACCCAAGAATCCTTGATACCTCAAGTACAGGCTCTACGCCCCGGTACAACAGCCGTTACAGCCATATACCCGGCACTACATGCGATCATCACCTAAAGCAGCCCTATGCTTACCCATCTGATCACTCAGCAACTCAGCGCTCAGCAACTTTACACTCATTACTATCAGTAGCTTTAAGCTCGCCCAGCAGCCCTGAGCCTATCATTCCAGCAGTACCACTGCACCATCTTAGCAGCTTCATGCTCATTATCTCACCACTGCAACTCTAAGCTCATCCCGCAACTCCGTCTTGTCATCAGCTTGGCAGCCCCGAGCTCATTACACCAACAGCCATGTGCCCAAACTCTGCAGCTTCAAGCTACCTAATCACTTAGCAGTTCAGTGCTCGCCCTCACTATTTCAGTAGCACTCGTTGCTATCAAGATATTCAGTAGCTCTATACCCGCCAATCACTCAACGGTCTCGCACTCACTACTCACCGTCTCAGTGGCTCTATGACCATTACCATCTCAGCAAACACTCAACAAAGCTTCAAGCATCATTGTCAGCAACCCTTGCTACTGCAGCAACCCTATGCTCAAGAAGCTCCAAGCTCATCACTTTCAAAGCGACCTATGCTTACCTCGATGGTTCTACACCCATCAACTCAGCAGCTCTACGCCTATCTGTCCAAAACAGGCTCTAAGCCCATTTTACCAAACAGCAATTCCAAGCTCACCATCATGCTTACTCATTCAGCAGCTCTAAGCTCGCTACCTCAACGGCTTTACGCCCGTATCCACATTTCAATAGCACCACGTGCTTGTTGCCTCGACAACTCCACTACTCAGCGGCACCGCGCCCCTATCTATCATCAGCGGCTCTAAGCCCATTTTCAAAACAGGCTCTTTGCCTATTCACTCAACGGCTCAACGTCCGTGTTCATCAACCCAGCGGCTCCAAGCCCACTACTCAATGGCTCAAAGCCGTAATTATTATCTCAATGGGTCCAGGCCTATTACCTATCCTTAGCGGCTCTAAGCTCACTTCCATGACAGACTCCTTATCTCGGCAGGCTCAGCGCCTGTATTCGCCAATCAAGCGGCTCAAAACCCGTGTTCAAGCCATCTCAATTCAGTGGCTCAAAGCCCTTCATCATAGCAGCTCTACGCCTGCTCGATTGGCTCTATGCCGTAAATATCACTACAGGCTTCACGCCACCCCAATCAACAACCATCAAACTCAGCGGCTCCAAGCCGTAATCATCTCAACTGGCTCGAAGCCGTAACCAACTGGCTCGAAGCCGTAATTATCTCAACTGGCTCTATGCCGTAACCACTTCAACTGGCTCGAAGCCGTAACTACTTCAACTGGCTCTACGCCATGGCACCTCTCAGCGGCTCAAAGCCCATGTTTTAGCGACTCAAAGCCTATTATCATGATGGCTCCATGCCCGTATTCACTACCAGCAGCTCTATGCTCGCTCAAGAGGCCCCATGGTTACTATCAATTCAGCGGCTCGAAGCCCACTATCTCCAACGGCTCTATGCCTGTTATCGATTCAGCAGCTCCAGGCCCACCTCTCAACTGGCTCGAAGCCGTAACTACTCCAACGGCTCTACGCCTGTTATCGACTCAGCGGCTCCAAGCCCATTATTTCAACGGCTCCACGCCTGTTATCCACTCAGCGGCTCAAAGCCCATTATCTCAGCTGGCTCGAAGCCGTAACCAATTCAACTGGCTCAAAGCCGTAACAACTCTCAAACAGGCTCTACGCCGTCAGCAACAATTATCAAGCCCAACCACTGTGTACTGGATGCTCAAGTTCTACACTTGAATGCGCAAGCTCTACGCTTGAATGCCCAACCACTGCGTACTGGATGCTCAAAGCCTGTACTTTGAACGCTTGGATTCTGCCGTCCGAATGCTCGAGCTCTACGCTCTGATTGCTCAAGTCCGGAACTTGAAAGAAGCTCTAAGCTTATATCAAACACACACGCACGGGCCCGTGCTCATATTGCATCAATCACATCGAGTCCGCATAATCATCTCACATCTAACAAACATTATCGTATATACATGCTATGTCTTGCATCTATCACTGTTCAACAGGTCTATCCTGTAATCAACCGGCTCTATGCCTCGGTTTTTATTGATCGGCCCGGCGCCTCGATCCTTTGGCTCGAAGCCAAAATCTTATGATGAGAAAGCTCCATGCACAGATCATCAGAACACAACCGGCTCTATGCCTCGGTTCAATCACATCAAGCTCAAAAGCTTCAACCTCCCCGACTTCTCAAGACTGATGATCAATGCCAGCTCCGCGCTTCGGTTCAAAGCTCCAACACCTCAGACTCTCGCTTTACTCCAACCACGTCAAAGCTCGAAGCTCTGACCTTTCAAGTTCTTACCTCCGGAAGGCAAAGATTTTTGAACTATCAACACCAGCTCCGTGCTTTGGTTCCACCTCCTAAGCGCTCGCCTTATGATCAAAACCAGCTCCGCGCTTCGGCCCGATCAAAGCTCAAAGCTCCAAAACCTCAGGCTCTCACCTCATGATCACAACCGGCTCCGTGCCTCGGTACCTTCATCTTAGCACTCTAGGCCCCGGTTACTGGCCCTTACGCCTCCTACAATGGCATCCAATTCATCCCCGCAGATGGCTTGGATTCCGCCCCAACTACATCAATTCCTTCCAGCTCATTCGCAAGGATAGGCTACTCTACCGAGCTCCCCTCAGTCAAAGTAAGGATGATCAAGAAAAGCAAACACACCTGCCGTGTACTGATCTACCCCAAAATACTAAAGGTAACTCTCCGCAATAAAACTTCCCCGGCAGCCCCGCGCTCCTTCGACTACTTTCCGCCAAAACCCTGGCTCTACCCAGGTACGTTGCACTACGGCTTTTTAAGCCCGAAGGTACGTCTTCTGTCTCTAATCCTCTAAACTTTTTCTTTTTTATTGCCCCTCCGAACTACGATTGGTCTGAATTTCCCCTGTGGAATATGTAGGCAGCCTCCCGGCCCGACCATAACAAAACCTTTTTTTTTAAAACCCTTGGAATAGTGGTTGGACCAAATTGAGCTGCTTTTACAGCTTTGACTTTTACTAAAACATGTCTCGCGATCCGTCTGAGCTCAGTCAAAGAGGGGCATCTGTAGACACCCCAATTTGGCCTAACGATTATTTCAACTCCCACCTTGGGACCATCCCAATGATGATACGGATTCGATGATTGCTGATTGCTTTCTTGTGAAACCCATGGACTTATGGTACGAACTCTGAGCCACTTAGAGGACCCAATCCAGAGCCAAATAGCCTTTCAGACAGAAACATAGTCTGTTAGGAAAATCCATCGATCGGCCGTAACATCGATATCACGGCCTCAACATCCATTCCTCACCCGAGCAACCTGTTGCACCAAAAATCTCCCTAAGAGATCGAAGCCTCGGCCGCCAGATCAATGGCTCGGCCGCCATATCCATTTCCAGGCCACAACATCCTTTGCTCGGCTGCCAGATCGGCCTTTTTCCAGACTCTCGAACCTTCTGTCGGTCATCTGATCCAATCCCACCGCCTCTCCGATGCGTTCGGGCCACGTTCAGGGATTGCAACGAAGAGTTTGCATTGCAATGCAATTGCAATTGCATCCCCGTGATTTGATTGGACCGAGTGAGTCACCCCTTTGCCTATATAAAGAGACCCTCGGATCTGAAAATACAACACAGAAATTGATAGACCTACACCCTCAAATCAGTCACGATACTCTGCCCATATACTCACAAAAACCCTCTCTATGAAAGCCCCAACCTTCCATAGGCGGCCATCAATCCGACGATCCAACCCCGGAGTTCAAACCCTAACCCTAGGGTTTCATTCAAGAAGCAATCAATCAAGCCAATCCCGATCAATCCAAAGCAATCAAGCAACTGAGGGATCAAGGTGGTGAGGCCAACGGCCTCTGGTTTGGTTTATTTATCGCATCTATGCTTAATTGTAGTGTTTTAATTACCTGCTAGTTTTATGCGGTGTGAGGAAGAACATCGACCGGGGCTTTGATCCCTCGGCCGGTACATAAATCCAGGAGGATTCCTCGGCCGTGACATCCATTCACCGGCCGCGGAATCCATTCCCTTGGGACAGCTTTGTTTTGTTCTGCTTTCTGATGCATGATTTCTTTAGTCCTGGCTCACCTATTTACTGTCTAACGGGATAAAAACAGACTACTTGTGGAATTGAATAAAGCATGCATATGTCTTGTGTTGAATCACTATGGGCTAGCCTCACGGCTAGGCAGAGAGGGGTGCCTAACACCTTCCCCTTACTATACTTTTGGCTTCCGTACCCAGAATCTCTATCTGTTTTCCTAGTTTTAAACAAACTGGGTGGCGACTCTGTTTTGATGATAACCGCTATCGTGTGGCGATACCCCTAGCCATGGAAGTATCCACGATCTTGGTTTATGAAACAAGCAACCAATCGAGCATATATAAGCAAAAGGGGAATCTGTATGGCGATGCCCCGTTTGGGAGGTGTCTACATCTGAGAGCGTCCGCGGCCACGAGATGTGCCGCGGCCCCGTCCACGACCAGCCCCCGGGATGTTGAGGAGGCTGCTGAAGTTGATCGGTCGCTGCATTTCTCGAGGAGAGGGAGATGGGGAATACCCACTTGAGGACGAGGAGGTTTCTTCGGCGAGTTGGATTGGATCGTTGGGCAAAGGAGGGGTCCGAGAACGCCTCTTCTCTAGTTGCTGTTGAGCTGGAGGATCGGGGATGATGGGATTGTCTGGCTGCTCGAATTCGTCGGTCGATGAATCCGCCGTATGATGCACGGTAATTGAGAAGGATCTGGCCGCTCTTGCTCGGCCGGCCAAGCACGTGCCTTGCCCGTTGAATGCAAGAGCACGGTTGATGTCGGTTCACGTGAACCTGAGGGGTGATAATGGCGTGCCCTGGTTGACGTTTGTGTGGCTGCAAATACGAGAAAAATTGGCAATCGGGTAATACAAATGAATGAGAGGTGCAATACGAGGAATTGCTCGGCAAAAAGTTCTACGAGAAAAGGAACTAACGTGGAGTGCCAAATCGTGGGGAGCGTGAAAGCCAATGACTCTGCCATCCTCGTCCCCTGGGCTCGAAGTTCCTGTGACGATGAGGAAGTCATCATCGTCCCCACGAGTGGAATCAGGCAGTTCCAGTACCAACCGCTTTCTAGAATCCCTACTCTTCGGTAGTGGGTTAAGGCGTCCTTGGTTCTTGAAATATACAGGTGATGTATGTCGTGCAAACCTAGGGATGTGCCTAGCATCTGGTCAGAGCATTGATGCCCATAACAACCCTAAAGAAGTTAGCTGAAACTTGCATCGGGACAGTCTATAATGGGCTAAAACCTGGCGGAGTAAAGGTGCCAGGGAAACTGACGCCGCCCTCAACGACGGCTACTACAGGATGTGTAGAGTATCGTTGTCAAAACTCTCACGGATGGCGTTTTCACTGCAGCCAACGAAGTGGCCACATTGTCTGGGATCTCGTAGCGAGATTAAACTCAACCATCCTTTGAGGTGTGTCACAGTTTACGGAATCGACCCATAACGAGATTAGGTGTAGGTTTTCTAAGGAACAAGTTGGGTACGGAAAAAAAAACCCTAAAAGAAACTGTGGAGATCCTAAATCGACGAAGAAGACGGAATGGAGAAGGGGAATAGAGACTTACGAACAAATAGACGAGAGCCCTAGAATCAGAGGGGAAAGAGACCCAGAGATGTTGAGCAGAGCTTCAATGGCGGGAGCGCTTGGGCGTGCTTTCTGCAGAGGGAACTGAGGTGAGAAAAAAAGTGGGGTTTGAAAATGGGACGAAAACCCAAGTATACCCCGGCAAAGGGGGTGACGTATGAGAAACGTCACCCCAGACGCCGTTTGGGCGTTCCATTCCCCAAAACGTCTGCTCGCATTAAATGTGGGCAATACAGGGCACGCCGCGTGTAAAGGCAATAGCTGGAAAAGCCTGCCCAGACCAAACGATGAGACGTTTGGCTTGGACTAATGATGAGTTTGCACCAAGTACGAGAAACATGGGTGCAGGAGCAAAGGAAGAGAACCTTGCTCGGTGTTCAGAAGCTTTGCCCGTCATATTAAGAGAAAATAACGAGTAAAGCTGGGGAGCCATTGTAGGGAGGTAATCCCGAACAGGTACAAAGAGTGGCCCGAACACGTGGTACGTGGGGCCCAGAATAAATATAGTCGGGGTGTCCGCCATGCAGTACGGTGAACGGCAGTAGGACCAGGGACACGGGAGGTCCCAGGTCCAAAATACCCGAGTAGGGGTATGGTCCAGAGAGCAAAGGTAGTCGTTGGACCCATCGCATGAAAGAGGGTCCAGTGATACGAGAAATCATTGGTCCAGAGGGCCTGTTCGGCAACGAGAAGGCCGAACAGGAGCAGTAATCTGGAGGAGGTGCCAGGAGGTCTCAGAAGGGTCCAGAAATGGAAATACCCAGTGGAGAAACAAGATCTGGAGGAGATACCCAACGAGAATGGGGTAAACGGCCAGCTTTGGAAAGAGTTCCTAAAAGGTCTAAAAGGAAATATGCAGTTAAGGAAATGAGAATCCCTGATATTCTGGGTTCCCTTTACGAGAAAGGAAAACTTAGGGCAGCAAGATGGCTTGGACGGCAAGTAGACATGAGTCTATAAATATGAGGTAAACCTAGAGCTAAAGGTATGCAATTCTTGGCTATTGGCTTATTACTTACTGAGAATTAAGGTTTTACTAGTACGAGATACTAACTTTGGCATCGGAGGGCCTTTGCCACGAGGCGGCAAAGGTGCGCTCACCTTCTGTTTGTTTTATAGGATCAATACCGGCGGTGTGCTAGGGTTCCGGTGTAGAGAGAAAAGTAGCCGTTACAGTTTGGTGCTGTTCGAAGGCCTGTTTCGTTTTCCTGCACCTACAATGACCATTTGTGTAGAGGTGTGTCAGTCTGCCGATGTCTGTGGCTATTCCTAAGGTTGTTCTCGTTTCGTGTAATGATTCCCTATATAAATAGAACATGTTTAAGTCACTCTTGAGCATGAATGCTTATGTCCTAATGACTCATTGTTCGACCTTGTTTCTTGGCACTCATTAGAGCATATTATCAGTGATGTTAGTTAGGAAATGTACCGTAAAGTTTATACGAGTACCGTGGGCTATAAGGGGTAGAGTGGTGAGTGTTATGAGTAGACATGAGCTTGCCTAGTGATCCGAATGGTATTGTAGAAATTTGTGTCCTCATGATTCGTCTCGTTGACCTTTCTAGATTTCTTTAGCGGTCGTTCTTTAAGACTCTAGTTTAAAACCTAGTGGGTGGTGCGTTGTAGAATTATTTGTGGGTTCAATGCATGACGAAGGACATTGTGATATGCTTAGAAGAATATCGTGAACTTGCGTATTTGTCAATGCATAATGTGGCATGTTTATAATGTGCGTACTGCCTTGTATGATGATGAATGAAAGAATGTGAACTAAGGTATATTGTTGCCTATGCATAGATTGATAATGCATGTGTGTATGTGTGAGATGATAATTTTGAATTGAGGGCCATGCAACGCAAGGTGTGGTAATGCGGAGACTCTAGAGGGCCTGCAACGCAAGGTGTGGTATTGCGGAAACCCAGGCGGAGAGAATTTAATGTGACGCAAGGGGTGGTAACACAACTGAATGTCTCACATGATGAAAATAAGTATGATTGACTTTAGAAGTTTGTGTTGATATTTGTACTGTTGGTTGCTTGAGATTGTGGTTGTTGAGAAAAGGACTTAATGGTTGATCCTATCAAGGTTTTATTAAAGAGAGAAATTTGAGTATTGAAAAGAGGATTTTGATCAAAAATCATCCGGTATTCTTGAGCGAATCAACGGATCCGGTATTTGGGCACAAATCAACAGACTCCGGCATTCAAGCTCGAATCAACAGAGTTTGAACCGTGATGGTCTTGAGTTTTCTCAAAATTATTTTGGAAATCGAAAAGGAAAATTCTATGAAATGATACTTTATGATGAATGATATGAGTTGAAGAAGTTGTTATGACGTTCGCTCGAAAAGTTATCAGATGGTTGAACAGTTGTTGTAGTTTGTTAGATTGATATGAGTTTAAGTGTTGCTTCTAGTTGATGTATGAAAGGTTAGGGACATCTATAGGACGTCCTAGATTCTGCAGTCTTAGTCCATCTGTTCATTGCGGTAGCCCTTGTATCCCAAGTCCGTTTGTTGAAATTCATTCACTCTTGTTGCATGCATCATCGCATTTTCATATAACTTGAGTATAGATTTTTCTACTGCGCTAGTGTAGTTCAACCTTTCATTTTCAGGTAAAAAGCAAGGAAGTTGGCATGGCATGCATCTCGTGCTTGTTGATCATGTGTCTCGGAGGTATAAAGGAGGAGTTGAATTTGCTTTTTATTTGAAAGCAGTATTCGGAAGAATGAATAATGAAATTTGTAATATTATTTTGGTATTTATATAACTTGGGGCTTCGAGCCAGGATTGTAACTTTTAAATTTAACTTTGAGAACTGGGGAAAATAAGTCATTTGGGTATTATTGGTACTTCAATATTTATTATATTTATTGAAAATTATTATTATTTATGTTAAAAATCGAGGGTGTGACATCATCTATCGCATTACTGCCATCACCGCTACCATCGCCACTGCTATTGCCACCCCCCGTGGTGGCCGTGGGCACCGAAACGAAAACCCTAGGGGCCCCCGGAGCCTCTCCAACCGTTGTACCACTCTCCGGAAGAGTCGGAGATGGTGCAACCTCCACCCGCGGTGGTTGATCACTGCTGGGCATTTCGCTACCATCCATGATAGAGAGAAATAGAGACGAAGAGAGAAAGAGATGCGAGATGCAGAGAGAGAGAGAGTGAAAGCGAGAGAGAGAAGAGTTTGAACTCATGGGGCATACTGTGTACGCCCTGTCCCCTTTTATACTCTTCCAATCCATTTATCCTAAAGCTGGTTCTAGGTCGAGTTTAAATTTAAAACACCGATCGGTGTTCTGTGGTACACCGCACGGTGTATTTTCTCAATACACGGTGTTTTAAGTTCTGAACCCTATTCAAAGAACATTCGGAATCCTGCCACTCACTTTTGGGCTCCGAGCCTATTAAATTCTACACTGCTCGAGGATCTGTAAAAGCTTGGTGGCAAGTTGGTACGCAGTGCTTTGTTGCATGAAAATTGTGAGTGGTTCTATTAAACTGTAGTGGGCCGAAATATCCGAGGGGGTCATAAGGTCCAAAGGGTCGCACCGGGGGCCCATCATTCAGTTGTCTCAGTTCGTTGAGGGTTGAATTGGACCGGTGACACATCATCCATCTTTCACCGAACGTAAGGAGGGTCAGGAGCTGCTCGCCGAGCGTAGCTTGTCTTCCGAACATAGGCACTCAATGGTTTGTTCGGCGGAGAAGTCTTGTGTTCGGCATAGCATGTTCCCCATTCCCGGCCTCCGTTTGTTCGGCCAGTAATCTTTCCTTCAGGACCAGTTTGTTCGGAGACCGCTAGTACAGAACATTCCAGAACCTTCCACATGATACGTGGGTTGCCTTCTCTTCTCACTAACATGACGTCTCTGTGTGATGTGACATGTCTGACATGAGAACCCATGTGCGTCTGCAGATCTGGGAAGGCGGCCTACATTAAATGCTCCTGACACGTGACGTCAGCCGAGCGTAGGAACGCGCGTGAGTCCTACGCTCGGCTTGCTTAGCACGGAAGACTCCTCTCCCTATAAATATAGAGGTCCCGCTTTCCTCAACAAGGACTAATACACATCTCTCCCTCTCACATAAGCAGCACTTCTTTTCCTAGCATACATTACTCCACTTGCTCCTCTTTCCCCTACTAACTAGATCGTCGGAGCTTCTACCCGGAAGAACACCCCCCCTCAGGTTTGCAGGTACCTGGCGAGCCACGTCATCCTTCCACGGCACAACAGCGGATGAGAAGAGGGTTCAAGAGGTCCAGGTTGAAACAGCCCCCCACATAAACCATGCGGTGTTGTAGTTTGCAGATTAACATTTCAGTTCCTGAAACTGGTTTTGTTTGGATTAAAGTGGTATTGATTCAAGTCTTAAAAACTTGAACACCAGTGATGTGATAGAAGCAGAGAGCAAGCAGCCATTTCATTAATAAAACTGGGAAACCCAGTGGTTCGTACAATCGAAAAACAAACAAAAGAAAAACAAAAACAAAATAAAGAGAAAAAGAAGAAAAAGAAAATCCTACTACTCCTTCCAAGTTATCCTCCACCTAGTCGTTTTCAACGTGGTTGAAAACCTCGAATGCCTCGTCACCAACTCCATCCCCACCATCACTTCCATCTCTGGAGTTGGCATCGTCAAAAGCGTCATTCGCAGCATCAGAACGATCGTCAGAAGCATTGGGGTTCCCATCGTTATCCCCTTCCGTCCCTTAGGCCTCTTGGCCTCTTCCAAATTCCAGGTCGAGGTTGTCATTCTCGGCCTCGAAAGCCGCATCTTGAAGACTTGTGATAGCTCTACGAAGAGAGCAGATGGTGGAGAGGAGAGTGGCAATGTGACCATTGAGATGCTCAATCTCTTGACGAAGCGCTGCCATCTCAGCCTCCAGCATCACAACACAGGCACCCAAGCTTACCATGATGGAAAGAAGAACTTGAAGGGTTTTGAAAGAAAAGAAAATTTTTATGATGATGCATGGAATGGAGCATCACTTCTCCCTTTAAAGGGGTCGTCGACAATGGAGAGGCACGCCTGCAATTAATAGCCGCACTTGAATAAGAAACTGTTTGCAGAAAACGAATAGTCACCTAGGAAACTGAAACGCCACACGATGTTATCACCTCTAGAATTTAAATTTATTTTGTGGGCCTATTCAACCCACCTCCATATCGTCCTTGGGAATTGACATTTTGCTACCGTTAAAAGCATCAAATCATCAAAACATTGTTTCTTAATTTGAAAGTTGCTTTAGTCCTCCAGGACTTGTCTCGCATTTAGTCCTTTGAGACTCATCTCATTTTAATCCCCTGGGACTCATCTCACTTTAGTCCTTCAAGACTCGTCTCATTTTAGTCCCCCGGTGACTCATCTTGCTTTAGTCCTTCAGGACTCGTCTCACATTTAGTCCCTCGGGACTCGTCTCACATTTAGTCCTTCGGGACTCGTCTCATTTTAGTCCCTCAGGACTTGTCTCGCAGTTAGTCCTTCTGGACTCATCTCATTTAGTCCTTCGGGACTCGTTTCCCAAGATTTCATGACACTTAGCACTACATGCACTCAATCGTCTCAAGTTTTACTATCGACTTTTGCAATTCGTCCTCCGGAACTCCGGGACTTGCTTTATTTGCATTGTCCCAATTGAACTACGTTGGTCTGATCACTACAAACGGGGTACGTAGGCAGCTCAGCAAGCACTACCACCATTGCTATTTGATTGCATTTTGGTTTCAGTTTAAAGACTCTAGAGCAACGGATTGGGATGCCTATTCTTTAAGCGTCACTCATACCAACCAATGGTGTTCGAGTTCCATTAAAGAGGGACAACTGTAGACACCCCAATCCAAACCTCGAATGATCTTTAAATTCCCCGATGATGAAATAAAGGAGCGATACCTTTAAGAGCTTGAATGTGGACTCCCATAGCCTAAAAAACCTGAAAAAGCTCAAAGAGCCAGAAAAGCCCAAAAAGCCTAAGAAGCCCACCAAAGCCCAAAACTGGGCCTGGACACCACACGGTACGGCCTTCTAAACTGTATGGTGTAGTTTTCTTACTACACCGCACGCGGTCTTAAGGTATGCCGCACGTTGTTTCGGGAAAAAGTTCTGACAGGTTCAGAAAGTTGTCGGCAATGCTTGTAGAAGACATAACTGAAAAACGGCTTGGTAGAGAATATAATTTTTAGCCGGCCTAGAAGCCACTTCCCCCATTTGCATTGGTACTCCTTGGCTCTTGCCTATAAAAACAAACCCCCCCCCCCCCCCCTAGTTGAAAGGCACCCCTCCAAGTCCTGAGAAAGTTACTCTGACATTCCTTCTCTCTCTACAAAAATTCCATTCTTCTTCTCTTCTAAAGCTCAATAAACTACTGACTTTGGAGCTACTTTACTTCAAAGCTCCAAACCTACACTCATCCATCTTCATCCAAGCTCAAAGCCGAAGATATAAAGCACGTTTCCTTGGGCTAAGCTTAGTCTTAGTCCTGAGGGGAGCTTTCTGCAGTCGCGCTTGACCTCTTTGTGTCAAGCGTTGACTCAAAAACTATTTTTAGAAGCAAAACGAAACAAAAACCAGTGACTACACTAGAAGTACTACATCGTATAGTGTTGTAGTACACCGTACGATGTAGTAGATCCAACGCATGGTGTTATGCTGATCCTCATTCATTTGGCTTTATTTTGATAGTCTTGATCATATTCAATCATTGCTAGTTCTGCTAATATTTCTGAGAGATCTTGCACCTGTGTTTCAGAATGGACCTTTTTTTAAAATCATGTCTTTTGTCTTCTAAATAATTCAAAAGAGGTTTTTAAGATCATTTTCAATGATCAAGTGCACCAAAAAGGATTTACAAACTCTTTTACGAAAAGTCAGTAGAAATAAAAGGACAAAGGCCTTCTGAATCCCTAGTTTTTTTTAAAGAATACAGAGCTGTTCTGAAATAAGCCAGAAGTTACACCATACGATGTTTTGAGGAACAACATACGATGTAGTCAGGTATATCGGGTGAGGTTTTCAGTAATAATAGCGATCTGTAAGTGAAAAGATACACCATGCGGCGTTGCCATGATCAGAACAAATTATTGGTGTACTACTATTTCATTTTTGCACATCATTTACTTGTTATCTACTGGACAGTACGCACCACGAGCACGCCAAAGTGATATATTCAATCTCATGTCCCTTTCCCGTATTTGTTTTCTAAAAGTTTAATCTTCTAAATAATATTAAAATTTTCCCCTTTAGAACATGCTAAGTAGAGACTAGTTTTTACCAGGCGAATGGGGTGCTTTTTTTTCAACAAAACCTTCCACATTCGTAATGTGGCTCCCAAACCCAAAGTCTTGGCATTTTTGCTAGATCAAAAGTCTTCTTCTTCAAATCAAACCCTCGGTTTCTCGGATCATCCATCTTAAAAAATTCAAACGGCGACTCTCAAACGCGCCGGTCAGGGAGCCCACAATCCTTCATCCAAAACCACCACAAAATAAATTTCAATTTTAAGACTCAACATCTACCCAACTGCATATTAGGTCACAGCTTAAACAACAAGTACACCCAAAAACAAAAAGTCATAGACAAAAAAAGAAAGAAAGGAGAAGTAGATGACTTACATCCAAGGATGAACCAAATTGAACAACACCATGACCAAGGACGAGAATAACTACAATTGTTTACAAACCAAACACAAGTTCAGTAACAGACCAACAGAAAAGGGCATATAAGATAACATAAGGTTAGAAGTTCGCATACTCTTATTCCAGCTGAAATCTGGTGGCACACATTTCAGTTTGACCCTAAGAGAAGCCACAAAACATGTCATATTAATTTCCACAACACGTAAAAAACGAAAATACTTACGTTTTGAAGAGTTCTAACAAAATTATAGTCTAGGGTTATGAAATCTAAGAGAATCTAACCGCGTAACTGCGTCTTTCTTCGTGTGTGAGAATCTACCATTGAAAAATGATGTGTCTATCTTCATTTTTGTCTTCGTCTGAATTACAGAGAAGATCAACGAGAGAGAGAGAGAGATTTCTTTCTTTCTAATGGTTAGATTGAGAAGATGTATAAAGCCTTTTCTTGTTGACAAAATAAAGGAGGACCTAAAATATCTAAAATAGCCCCAAGAAGCCCTTTTCTCTTTTTGACTAAGAAAATGAGAACCTAAAATACCCTCAAAAAGCCTTTTTCTTCTTGACTAAGCAACTAAAATATCTAAAATAACCTCAACTCAAGACATCCGGAAAAAAAAATTGAAAGACGAATCCTACAAGGGTAATTTTGTCTTTTCACTAGGCAAATGTAGTTTCCAAAAATAAAATCAAACTCTCTCCTTAATTCTCTCTCATATATGGCATTCTCCTAATAAAATCTAGTTTCTTCTTTTTTCCCTACACTTTTCAAAATACCAAAAGTTAAAAAAAAAAAAAAAACTTTCAAACTTCCTTTCATACTCAAACATTCTTTCATTCAAACTTTTACATTTAATGTTAAATCATAAATAATGAGGGATAAATAACATAACAAGACTTTATCCGCAACTATAAACAACACTTTTTTGAAGGGACCTATAAATAACGTTAAACATGATAGATTTTTTTTCCTTCCTCCCATGCATAGCATGGATAGGATGCTTATATATTATATATAGACTAGTACTTGTCCATGCCTACAGCACTACCCACCCCGGCCCGTGCCTACGGCACTACTCAGCCCGATTGGAATTGAAATACCCTTTGAATCTTGATGATAGTAGCTCAAAACATTATTTCAATTTTTAGGCAGCTACAAATTGCTAGAAATTAACCTCTCTCTTTTTGAACTGCGAAAATTTTTTTTATTGTACGAAGTAAGTGAATACACAGTGTAGTGAAGAAATTAGTAACTCACGAAATTATGCAGAACGCCATTCAAAAAGGGGGGGGGGGAACCCCCCTCAAAGTCTTTACAACTCTACAAAGCAAAAGAGAGCATTTAACAAACACATGGTGGGCAACGGGAAATACCTCTCTAGATTTTGGAGGAAGTGTATACAAAATAGAATATAGCATTTTAACAAACACATGGTGGGCAATAAAAAATACCTCTCTCGATTTGATTTCTCCCTAGGGGTTTGACTGTCGATGAGGAATGGACGGTCCCAGTGCTCGGCAGTCCAAGAGGGGAACCCCTTCCTTGAAGACAGTCAACCTGTAGGGGAGGAAAGGTCTCATAGAAAGGAAGCAAGGAGAATCGCTTTCCCCCCTTCTTTGTTCTCACACACACATGCACACACACACAGAGGAGAGCAATGAAATTTGAATTTTAATTCTTTTTTCCTTTTAGACAATAGATGGCATTTATGTAATATGATGGGTAAATGTGGATACTTTCATAAAATGTGAAAAAATGCATCTCAATCCTTAGATTAAACAAATCTGAGCCATTGTAACAACTTGTCCCCACACCCTTCTGTTTTATAATAAAGATGATCATCTCTTTCTCCATATATGGAGTATTAAAATCCATCCTCCTAATTGGAGAAGATTTTGAGGGTGTGTTGGAGAGGGTTTTTTTTTTGTGGTTCTGATCGGCGTGTTGGAGAGGGTTGAGCCTCTAAAAAATGAGTCCGGCTATGATGCTCCCATCAAAAACCACTGGTTTTGGGAGCACCATACTCCCATTTTATCTGAACCGTAGGATCATATAGGTTTAATCCCAACCCTTGACGGAGTTTCTCTCTCTCCCTCTCCCCCTCTCTCTCTTACCTCCTATTACCGGTTGTACGTGAAACTTTTTGACGCCATCTTCCTCAAGCTCCATTCTCTCTTCTCACCATCACCACCACAACTACCGTCAACGCCGACACCCACTGTAATCGGCACCCACCGCACCCAATCGATGCCAGTCCGACACTACCATCTCCATCGTCACCAGACCAAGCACACTAGGTCGCCACCACTTCTGGCTTGTCCTACCCGACCAAGGACAACGACGCCACCAACAATTTGCCGAAATCACCCCTTCTCTCCCCAATTCCACTCTTTTTCTTCTCTCTCTCCAGGTAAGTCCTTGGTTTCTTCCCTCTTCAAGGGAAGCCCCAAATCAATTTGTCCTAATTTTTTAGTATTCAAAATCTCATATTAGAGTGTTTAACATCAATGCTTTTTGGTTGATGTTAAATCCAACCCAGTATTAATTTGATTGTGCCTTCTGAAGACATAACTGAGGTTCTCAAGTAAAACAATTCATAGTCTTTATCTCTCTCTTTTTTTTTTTTGATTCGGATGTAGTTTTTTCACCTGTAAAAGAGTGGAAAAATGGGAAAAGATGGTGCCAAGGGGCATATTGGTTGACAAATGAAGTGTAGACAAATTTTAGGTGTGTTTGCTTTTGTTGCGTTCTCAATCCCTTGGACCTTGATTCCTTGAAAGTTTTGGTGTGTGGGTTCTTATTGTGCACCAATTTTTTTGTATTGCATTATTTACTTAATTCTAATTGCATGTTTTGTGTTACATCTTGAAGATAGATCTTTACATTCTAGCTTTTTCAAAGCAGTAAGAAGTGTTTGCCAAAAACATTTCTCAATAAGATTTTGGATTCTGGGGAATTATAGAAGCTGAAAATAACCCCTTGAATTATATTTTATCGTTTTGCGATTTGCTTGCTCTATTTTCTCAACAACCAAACAAAGAAACCTCTAACATGTATATGATATTCTACTGGGGAACCCAATATGAACTGGTTTTGTTGTTTGAGTGGCTAAATTGCTCTAGAATTGACTTGTTCTGATTTGAGTCGTTGGTTCGGAGCAAGCGCTAATCCATATGTTCGTGGATAGAGTTTTCTAGTTTTGAGTTGCATCACCAGTAGAGTAAGCTTGGATCACATCCACTAGCCTTGGCTCTGATTTGAATACTTAAAAGTAGGAAATCCACATTTTTGTGCAGATTTTTGCTTCCACGATGTTCCAATTGTCTCCAAATAGTTTCGATTCTAGACTCCAATTAGACTTAGTGTGTCGAACTGTGTTCATGAACCGTAAGCTTTTTAGTTTGTAAGATTCTATTTCAAATTCTTAAGAGTGGACAACTTCCATGCATGGTTTCATTGGGTACAATAAGACTCATATGAATTTCTTCATTACAGATGATTATGTTGCGGGTCAAGAACAATCAGAGGGGTTTGGTTTCAAGATGTTCTAGAATGATTACCCAGGGGAGCCAGTGTCGCCTGCCATTTTGTTTAGCAGAATATAGATGGGGAGAGTTATAGCATTTTACTATTCTTGATTTTGCGTCCCCAAACTGGGTGACTGCTTTGTGCTTGCCCATTTTTGTATCTCAAAATGTCAAGTCCATGACAAGGTTATCAAAATTTTGCAATTTTGTGGTTTTTTAGTGTATGCATCTTATTGAAGTTGGATTGAGTTAATGAAATTCTTGCGTTGTGGTATCATTTTCATACTCCAGTCTACAAGCAACTCCGTTTGTTTTGGAAATGTCATGAACTGGTTGTGCTATGCTTGTGCCAGCTTTTGTTATTGGGTATGTTTGATCAATGCTTTGTGGCGTTGTTGGGTATGTCATGAACAGGTTGTACATATCATTTCAATTTATGTTCTTACCATATAAACAGGGTGTGCTAACTAAAATTTGGGCATACTTTCCACGAAAAAAGGGTTCTCTTACTAAAATTGTGGGTAAGGCATGAACTGGGAGTGCCTACCATTTTCTGATTTTCATAGACATACTTACCACAAATACGGGATTCTCTTACTAAAATTTGGATATGTTTACCACAAAAATATTGTACATTCATTTTAGTGGGAAAGGCATGAACTGGGAGTACCTACCATTTCATAACCATACTTACCACAAATACAGGGTTCTTTTACTAAATTCTGGATATGCTTACCACAAATACTGAGAAATTTTTGTCTAGATACTTCCTACATTAATGTTTCGATAAACTTCTTAGTTTGAGTACTTCCTACATTAAGGTTACGATAAACTTCTTAGTTTGAGTTCCAAAGTTCCTACTAGAGGTGGCAATCTCTACCCATATTTTGTAACCCGCCCAAATCCGCCCACTTATAACCCAACCCGACCCGATCATATATTATAAGGCTTATTTACTTTTTTGGTCTCCAAAGTATTTCCGCTATGCCATTTTGGTCCCCAATATTTCAATTGCTAACATTTGGTCCCCAAAGTATTAATTTTGTCTTTAAATGGTCCCTGCGGCTCACGCCGTTCCTTCCCTCCGTCAAATTGGAGGGCAAGTTTGGTATATTAGGGACCAAAATGGCACAGCGAAAATACTTTGGGGACCAAAATGGCACAACAAAAATACTTTGGGGACCAAAAAAGAAAATAAAGCTATGGGGGAGGGCGGTGAAATACCAAACTTGCCCTCCAAGTTGACGGAGGGAAGGAACGGCGTGAGCGCAGGGACCATTTAGAGACAAAATTGATACTTTGGGGACCAAATGTTAGCAATTGGAATGTTGAGGACCAAAATGGCACAACGGAAATACTTTAGGGACCAAAAAAGTCAAAAAGCCTATATTATAATGGGTTGATATGAGTTGAACCCATATAAACCCACATTTACATGGGTTTAATTGAGTTAAAAATGGGTTCAATATGGGTTGGAATTAAAATACTCATCCTTGCAAAAGGTTGAAATCTTTTGCTCCTGTACGTACGCCTCCTATACCAGTTAAAACAAGAATGAACTACGAGAGAATGAACACACACACACACACACTCTCTCTCTCTCTCTCTCTCTCTCTCTCTCTCTCTCTCTCTCTCTCTCTCTCTCTCTCTCCATTTCAAAGACTATGTCTTGTTCTCTTTGCAATTCAAGAAGAATTTTTCAAACAATTCCCCCTAGATTCCCTCTACTTCTAACATTTCTCTCTCTATCTCTCTCCACTTATTACCCCTACTATTTTCAAAAAAAAAATTCAAAATCCAATCCAAACACAGCAAACCTAGAAATGACCTGTAAATCAAATATGAAATTGATTTGCGGTATTTCAACATTTGAAAATTGAGAAATTTAAATTGTAGATGAAATTTATTGCTAAAAATGGTGAAATTCAAACAATTTTTGAACTCTAATTTCCTTAGGTAGGCGCTATTCCACTAACGTTCTTAAAAAATAAGTATTTATAGTGATAAGATAATTACAAGACCAATTCCTTGAGCTCCAATATCTCTTTTGGGCTTTTTTTCGTTTTGTTCTTATTCGACTTTTTTCGTGTTTGTTGTTTTGCGACAAGTATTTTACGATTTTTGATTCGCTCCAATAGGAAAAGTAAAAAATTATGATTTTTACCCAAATATTTTTAAAAACATCCAAGATAAAGCTCAAAAACTGGTTTTTTGGGATTTATCTTGAAATTACAAAAAATATTAGCATAAAAGTAAAAAAAATACTTTTTCGATTCTCTCGTCGAGACAAACTAATAGGGGTAAAAAGCTTGTCGCAAAACAAGCAAATACAAAAAAAAAAAAAAAAAATTGAACAGAGGAAAACAAAAGTGGTTGGGGGGGGGGAACGGGTCGGGTTGGTTTGGGTTTGGCTTGACCCATATTCGACCCGACCCCGTTTCAACCCGTTTATTTTTTGACCCATATTTAACCCGCGACCCGTTTCAACCCTCCCAAATGCCACCTCTAGTTCCTACCGTGGAACTGAGTTTGAACACTCTCGGGATTTCTTGACCATTTAGTAGTCTACAAAGTTAGAGTTTTAAAATTAGTGAATGAACAAATACATAATAGTCTATTAACTAACTAGATATTAGAGTTTTAAAAACATGGAAAGCTTGGTCAAAATTATTGTGAAAAACTTATTTGTCTTTTTTCTACTTATGTCCTTTGAATAAATTGGTAAGAGCTAATCACAATTAACCTTAGTTTCTTATTGCAAAAATTTTTCCTAGTTATACAGCTTCTACAACTTATTGGCTTTACAAGTCAAAATAACAACTAAATACAATTACAATCTGTAATTAAAAAAACCCATATAATGTGGTATAATCTGCCATAAACAATGGTAAGAGTAATAATAAAAAATAGTAATAAAATGAAGAGCTTGGTCATGTTTATTGTAAATTTTTTTTTTTTTTTTTGTCTTTTTTCAACTTATGTTCTTTGAATAAGTTGGTAATAACAAATCACAACAAAACTTGGTTTCTTATTGTGAAAAACTCACATAATTAGCTTCTACAACTTATTGGCTTCAAAAGTCAAGAATCACAAATAAATATGGTTTTCATCCATAATAAGAAATACCATAAAAAGTGGTATAAATAATCATAAGTAATGATAAGTATAAACAAGGAAATGGTCAAAACTTCATCACTTTGCATGTTAAGATTGGTTTCTGTAACGCCCCGATTTTCGGAAGTAAAATCGGAGGTATTAAATACTAATTCTCGAAAAACTTATTAAATCCAATTTGAAATTCAAAACAGATAATTCGTCCTAAGGATTCATCTATTACAAACTATTGTGAAAATATTGAAAATAGTCTTTAAAGGGATAAACTAAACAGATAATAGAGCCGTCTTCTAGGATTGATATGGGTCCCAAGCGTATTCTGGCTCAACTCCCACTTCCGGATTCTCTTCGGTATAGAATTGGTCACCTTCGGGATTCTGCGGTTCTTCCTGATTTTCTGCAAAATCTGACACGGATGCCAGGAAATCCGTGCCTGAGTGAAAGAGTTCACCCCGAACTATAATCCAACCCAAATACCCCTCTTACAATACAGCTAGCAAGTAAACAGGATAATAATGACACGAATAAGTAAAACAGAGATTTCTCACGTAAACCAGTTCATTACTGTCCATTAGCCTGACGTGTGATCTAAGATCTCCCCGCGAGATCTTTCCTCCCCAACCGTTAGCCATGCTCGGTCCCATGAGATCACTTCCCTTTGCTGTCGTAGATAACCTAAGTTACAATACTACAACAAGGGGATAGCTTATCATGCCTGAATCACAACTAGGGTTCGCCTATCTTATATACCACATCACAATCATCACTGGACACACGCCAGTCTATCACCACAAAACATCACTGGACACACGCCAGGTTTTATCGTCACAAAATATCTCTGGAACACTCGCCAGGTTTTATCAACATAAATCGTCACTGGACCACCGCCAGGTTTTATCGACAGAAAACATCACTGGACTACCCGCCAGGTTTTATCAACATAAACCGTCACTGGACCACCGCCAGGTTTTATCAACATAAAATATCGCTGGACCTCCGCCAGGTTTTATCAACAGAAAACATCGCTGGACTATCCGCCAGGTTTTATCAAAACATCACTGGGCTTACTTTGCCAGGTTTTATCAAAACATCATTGGGCTTACTTTGCCAAGTTTTATATCATCACTGGACTCCTGCCAGTTTCAATTCTCATCACAATCTCATCATATCTCAACATCACGCCTGCAGGCAACCTCTAAACAGAAAGAAACTTCACAATTTATCCATTACTTAGCATCGTCTATGTGATTTCTATTTCGCATACCACCCCATGTCTCTAGGGTCCAATCTAACATTCAAATGAAGCATTAACACCATATCATTCTCAATAATAATTAAAAACGAATAGCAGACAGGTCAAAACAATTATTAGGCAATGCAATCACATAACTTTTTATGACTGGGCCGTTGCCCTTAATCTCGTATGGTCACAAAGTCATTAAGAATGAAAGAATTAATTAATTAAGATTAAAAAAATAATTTTCTAGACTTTCGTTAATTAATTATAAGTAATTAAGTTAATTAAACACTAATTAAATACATTAATTAGGTAAAAATATTAGAATAATTATCGTAACCTTAATAAAGGTCCTAACAGTCCTCTATAATAAGTTCGAGTGCTAGAAGTTGGGTTTGGATGCTCACGGAATTATTTTAAATAAAAAGATTAAGTTAATAGTCAAAAGAAGAATAAATAGATAATAAATAATTACCTAATTAAAAATATATTTATTTTAACAAAGTATCATCTTAGGGCTGTAAGAAGTCTAAATAAAATTATTCGGAATTATTCACCTCTTTTATAATATTTTAAAGTATTATTATCAAGAAACAACGCATAAATAATAATAAATAGTTAATTAAATAAATAAAATCTTATTTTCATAACATATCACTTCTGAGATGTCAGAAGTCTAATAAAAATATTTTTGATGTTAAAAACATTTTTTGTAAGGTCGCAATTATTTTTCGTTTATAACTTTAATTAAAAATAAAATAAATAGCTAATAATATAAACAAAATATGAAATTAGCAAGTTATGATCTTTAACATGTTAGGAGTTTAGGAAAAATAGTTTGGGGATTTATAGAGTAATTTATAAGGTCGCAATGATTTTTAGTTTATAAACTTTTACACGATTACGAATAAAAATTAAATAAATAGAAGATTAAATAAAAAAATTTTGAAACTAACAAGGTATGATCTTTAGAATATTATAAACCTAGGAAAAATAGTTCGGAGGTCAAAAACCATGTTCGAAAGGTCAAAACGAGTCTCGAACTAAATCTGGTCAAACCGCAAGGTTTGACCTTGCGGTGGGGGGGGGGGGGGTTGCCGCAACCTTGCGGCCTGGTTCTTGCGGTCCGCACCTTGCGGCCGCAAGGTCTGGTCCAGGTTGCGTTTTTTTGGTTTTTTTCACTTTTTTTGATGCATGGGACCTTGGGGGACGTTGGGTTATGTCTAAAAATGATAAGTATACTTAGAGGAGGCTTCGGATCGAATTATAATACCTCGAATCGGATTAAATTGGTTTTCGATCGAATTTGAACGTTTGGAGAAGACAACTTCGGTTTCGTCGATCGCGGGACCTTGGGCTCGAATTGGTTGATCCTTGGGGATGCTTGGGATTGTCGAAGGTGAATGGAACGGTCAATTTGGGTTTTGGTTGGTCGAATCTATGAAACCCACCTTTCTCTCTCTTTCTTTCTCTCTCTAAAATTCTATGGATCTGGGTTTGATTCTCTCTGGTTTTTCTCTCTTTTCTGACTTCGTGGAAGGTGGTGAGTGTCGTACATGCCCTAGGGTCGGAGTGGTATTGTATTTATAAGAGAATTTGATGTAGAAAGATTAGATTGAATCCTAATTGAACTGGGTTTCTAAACGGACGAATTGAGCTCGGTTTAAGGATTACGGAGGTGGTAGAAACTAAGTAGGAATAGGAGATAGAGAGATGGGAGAGTTGTATGCATGCATGCAACTAGAAAAAAATAGAATTAGATAATTATAGGTATTTATGTATTTTTTTAAAAAAAATAGGTGATTGTATTAAGAAAATAATCCTAATAATATTATTATTATATAAAAAAAAAATTGGTTCAAAAATCCGGGTCGTTACAGTTTCAGCAATAGTCATTTTTTCCTTATTTCATGGTAAGTATTGTCAACCGCATAGTAAGTGTTATCCACGAGTATTAGTCCATGGTAAAAAAAAAAAATCAGTTTTTGTGGTATCTGTAACCTTATTCTATGATAAGTATAACATTAATGGCGGATAGGTATACATTTATGTATCATCACTAATGTCATAGTACCTACCACATTAAATTTTATTTGGATCTACTTGTATTACTTTTAGGATAAATTAAATAAAAGTGTTTATATTTAATGAAATTACTTTTAAAAAAGATTGTCGTCCAAAATGAGACATTTCAATTTATTAATTCATTAGTGGTTACTCCTACATTTGTTAAGTGATCAATGTTAACCACAAAGACTGTTACTCCTATATTTGCTAAGTGATCAATGGTAACCACCAAATAACCATTTTTAAAATTTGCTAATTTTGTAATTTGAAGGATTGAAATAGATAAGTCAATGCTTAAACAATTAAATAAATTAGTCAGTCTACTTTAGTCAATTATATTAATCTTCACTAATCACTATCAATCAACATCATTGTTAACTACCACATCTGCCAAATATAATCTTAATCAACTCAAACCGTCTGATCAATTGGTTGAATTTATAACTAAATCAATCAATTGCAAATGAAATACATACTCGCTGACTAATTGTTGTCAAGTATATTACTATCAACACTATTAGTTGTTAGATTTTCAAATTATGTCATATTGATCACTATAAACTATATTAATGAAATTGAATAGCCCAATTTTATTAAATACTACCATAAATTCAATTGAGAATTCTATTAAATTATTCAATATCTATTAAGCAAAAATATATTTATTGTTCAATTTTGTTGTAACAATCAACTTATTGTGTTATTTTATAGTATATATTAACTTAATTTGTAAATTATCAAAATATTCAATCAATATCTTGCTTTCTCCATAATATTTAAAAGTATGTAACTTAAATATATAATTATTTAAAAACAAATTAATTAAATACATTTATAATGATATTTGGATATACATTACGGAAAATATTTGTCAAAATTTTAATTTTCAAATAATTCTTCTAGTTATATCTTTAGACCAAATAAAATCTAAAACTAGATTTATAATCGACCACTATTTTTTATGTTTTCCACTACCCAATTGTTAGCAACAAGGCAAAAAATATGGTGTATATAGCTTAAAGTGGTGTAAATATATAAATTCCCAAAATCTACAAATTTTCCCGCCAAAAAAATAGGGTACATTTTTTTTTTTTGCTAATGGTAACTTGTTACTTGAGCAACCGGTTATAGTAAGTATTTTCATAATCTATAGTAAGTTAGCCTTATTCAATGGTAAGTGTTTCCTTACTCAATGGTATATGTAACCTGTTCCACGGTACGTAATCTTCCGTTTTTTTTGGTCAACAGTGCACAAAACCATCTCAGTTTTGACAAAACCACTCTACTTTTGGTTTTTGGTTTTGATCCTAGGGCTATGATTTACCTATTTTCAATCCAATGGTCTATATTCATTGGGAGTACGATGCTCCCATACCACTTGGGAGCATCATAGAAGTTTTGCTAAAAAATGGGAGTATGGAGGTATAGCGTATGGACTGTCCAATCAACAGTCCTCTGAAATACTAACAGCCCATCTGGAAAAAGATTATCCCAGTTGTCTTTTTAATTAATTGTTTAGAACTTTGTTAGACTTATTTTCAATATTTCCGGTTTAACTATTCTTCTTGACACAATCTAAAAGGTAAAAATTTATTATCAAATGCAAAAAAATCGTTAAAGATGAAAAAAGTTTTAAAAGGTTTTTCTTTTCTAGTTTTCTTTCAATTTTTCGGTCCATATTCACACTTTTACGATTCAGTTGAGATGAATGATTGATTCTAACCGAGTTGGAAATGTGTAAACTAACTACATCGTGATTCCGAAGGAGAGCATGGGAATCAAGCCTACTTAATGCGAAGCAAGAAGTAACACACTAATAAATCTCACAGAAGTAATTGAGACTGAAATCTGAACACAATATGCACAATGTCTAGAATACAGTTAATGGTTTCCACACTAAAGCAATCTATTTTTCTGTACCAAAGCATACTAATGTTACAACTCTAAAGAACTACTCCAGTATTAAGATGTTATCATCGCTTTTCCAGCTCAATCGTACAACCCTTCTAGTTCCCAGATATCAACAAGAAACTCTACCATTTCCTGCCATTGAAACGAATTAAGTCATGATTGGCAACCTAGCTTGCACGAAAAATAATTACAGTGAAAAAGGCACAAGTGCTGGATTACTGCAGAAAGCTCACAGCGAGAGTTATTGGCTGAGGGAAAGGTTTGCTGGTCCCAAGTAAATTCTCATAACTTGCATTCCAACTGCAAAATATAACAGATATTTTATAAAAATATGGAAGAGGATGTACCAAAGCAATGCAATGTCTGGAAATCATATCTTTCCCATGCAAGTCAAAAGGAAAAGCCTTCGGGTAGGATAGAACAAAAATAAACTCAAACATAAGAAAGTTCAACAGTTACGGGGCAACTTTTGCAAGGAAAATGGCATTACATAGCTTCAAAAACAGAGGAACACCATAATTATGTTCTCCTTTCAAATACTAGTGCACACAACGAACTGATCAATGCTAGGACAGCATAAAAATGAGAATAGCCCTCCCAAATCATGCGAGATAACAGAGCTTTGGCGCCTATAAATTGCCTTGCTCACAGAGAATAAAATTTTCGGGAAGTATAAATATGAAGACTCTAATTAAAAACTTCTACTTCCCACACATAAAATCGAGACAGCAAATTAATACACCTTAGTTTGGGTTCCCGAACTTGTGCACTGTTCTGGGAAGTCTTATTTGTGGTCCACTGCTGCCTTGTTTGATTCCAAAGAAGGAGACCTGAAAGTAACAATGGTTCAAGTTTAGCAGACAAAATTGGCAAACAGATAAAGCAGTCGAAAGAGAAGGGAAAAATTCAGAACGAGATGCAAAGAAAGATAGCCGAGCTTCTAGTTTCAGGTTTTGGAAGCTGGAAGGAATATTAAAGAGAATACAAGGTGATGAGTCAAAACACAACTACTCAAATGAAACTCGAACAGGTATACGAGAAATGTAATCAGCCATTCTGCAAGTAAAATACAACAGGAAACATTAAGTAATTTCGACTTGCCATGATTTACAAATTCAGTACGATTACTGGTGCTGCAAGCACTATTGTGGGGATCTAGGAGAGGATTTGATGTGCTCATTGAGGATACACTTCTCTGGGACTGAGCTGCACTATTGTCCATCTCACACGTGCTGGTGCTCCAAAAATCCTCTGAATAGCTTGGTTTATTTACTGACTTGCCTTGAATACCCAGTCCCTTGGATGGCTCATCCACAGCGGTTGACAGCGGGAGAGTAGCACAGCATCCAAGGCAACTTCTGCTCTGTTGCAAATCAGGTTCGCAACCATGAATATGATTAGCACCAACCAAGGATAATAGAATATACAGTTATTACAACATCTATCTGTTATAGCTCTGAATCTATGCTCACCCTCTCTCTCCAAGAAACATAAGCGAAAATGAAGTCAAAAGTTCCTTTTAGAAAGATAAATTGATAATCTCCCAATCGAAATATCTTCTGTCCGTATGCATGTTTTCGTTTCGGGAATTTCAAACTCACTTTTCAAAAATGTAATGTAAACAATAAGTCAGTGAAAGGATCTCGTAGACCCAGGAAAACAAGCACGAAAGACAGATCAGAAAAAGGCTCATCCACAGCGGTTGATAGCGGGAGAGTAGAGCACAGCATCCAAGCCAACTTTTGCTCTGTTGCAAATCAGGTTCGCAACCCTGAATACGATTAGCACCAACCAAGGATAATAGAATATACAGTAATTACAAAATCTATCTATTATAGCTCTGAATCTATCCTCACCCTCTCTCTCCAAGAAACATAAGCGAAAATGAAGTCAAAAGGACAAAACAAGGACGGATTTGTATTTTTGAACCCACTTGTAAAATATGTATAGTAATTCAGTGTTCACCTACAGTTGAAATAAATCTATACTACACAAAATTGTACCCGCAAGTGTTCATTTTTAAGTCAACTTACTTTTCTTCAATTGCTGAAAAGTCAACATTGATTTGTATTTGTCAGTTTGTTTGCTAGATTACGACCATTATTAGTTTTTTTGTGACGAGGAACCCATCCACGGCAGGGCTACCCTGGACAGACTCATGCAGGGTAAACCTTAGAGGTATACAAACCACATGTAGGGTAAGCCAAGACGGTGCCAACAGAAGCCGAACTCAAGACCTCCTCATTTACCATCAATCTCAGCGACAACCTTAAACTGGTTACTTTTACCGTGATGGGTTAAGAAAAGAATAGTTTGATCTTGATATTAACTGTAAATTGACCACAACACGTTATCCATGTGTATTTGTGAGTTTCTGAATTCACAGCCGTAAATAGTCAGGGTAAAGCATGTACAAAAAGCAAGGAATAAAAAAGGAAAGGTTCAAAAACTAAAAAGCCCTATAAACCCCTCTATAAGCCAAAAACATCTAAGATGTCAAAGAATTCACTCCACCAAGGATTACACTCCCTCGACTCCCAACTAAACAAAGTAGAAATTAAATGACTCTTCAAATTGAACAAAGGCCTAATCTCCCCATCAAAATATCTATGGTTCCTCTTTCTCTAGATTAACCGCATCAAGCACAGCGGGATCATAATCCATAGCTTCTGTCTTCTTCTACCCATTCTAGCCCCATATCATTTTTGAATAAGCTCCGTCACCGTAGCAAGGAAAACCCACAACATACACCACGAAACAAGAACTGTACTCCGAAGTTCCTAGCAACCAGACAATGAATAAACAAATGTGCCACGGACTCTTCATCTCTCAAGCACATACAACACCGATTCACCATAAATATCCGACAAACAAGATTATCTATGGAGAGAATCTTATCCTTAGCTGTACACCAAACAAAAAAAGAAACCTTGGTTGGCGCACCGTGCACAAGTACCCCAAATGGCACTCCAGGGAAAGGAAGTGTTTCATTCTCTAGCCAAAACATGGAAATATCATTCCACTTCAAAAGACCGATTACCTGCCAGGATCCACCTCAAATAATCCTCCCCTCTCCCCCACCTCCCTCACCTCATATAGCTTTCCAAGGAGGTCTAAAAACTCATCCAACCCCCAATTATATTGAAGGGTAAGCATCTCCCAACCTAACATCTCCAAACCAAATATACTTCCAATACTTCACCCTCCTCCATGCCCCCACCTTCATACTAATACGTCTAGAAAAGACACCCCATCATCTCCTAATACCTTTCCAAAGACCCTCCCATGCAGCAATTGCGTTTCTAGAGAAGACCACCCACCCCAACAATCCCCATGCCTAGCACACACCACTTGCCTCCACCATCTATCCCAGGCAAATCTCCACAACCATTTCCCTAATAAGCTTTGATTGAAAATAACAACCTTTCTCACTCCTAAACCCCCATCACAAATCGGAGTGCAAACTGTATCCCAATCCACAAGATGGAACTTAAACTCCTCTCATATATACCACCCCAAACGAAATGTGTCTACAGCTTCTCTTACATTTTCTGAATTTCAGCTTCAAATCCGACATGCGACGGGTCCTCGATTAGGTGGGGTCATAGAGAGCAGTTTCCATTTGCAAAGCTGTTTGAAAGTGGTCAACAAGTGCACAAGCCCTTCAACTACTTTGTCTTCGAAAGACATCATGATATGAAAGCCATCAAAATCACATTTCAACGATCTCATTGTATTTAATGCTATGAAGGAATCCTAACAATCTACTTCAGTTGCATCATCCATGATCTCATTGTTGAGATCTTCATCTATCTTGTGCTTCACCAGCTAAGCATATAAATTGGTTGTTGCCTGGTTCGATTTCTGACTAGGGTTGTGATGCTTTCAATAAACCACTTTTGGTATCAACCCTGCTTGATGTAAACAACAATGAATTGCTCTTGATTACCTCCTTTAGCTTGACTACGATTGCTTCATGTGTTAAAATGGGGACTTGATCCCTCCAAATCAAAGATCATTACAGCTGAATGGCCAAAATTTTTATTGACACTATATATAGTTTCGGCATTTTAGATTTTACTATCGGAAATATTCAGAATCCAATCAAGAAACATTCTTAGTTTTTCAGTATAAATCCAAAGATTTTAAAGCTTAAGGTTTCCGAAATTGGAGGGAAAATTTTGGATTGGTAATAAATTTACCACAACCTCTTCTTACACCATTTACACTATGGTATGACTATCATCCTAAGGTAAAACTATACGTAATCCACCCGAAGAACGAAATAATTTATGGTATGCCAAGAAACTCCGTATTTCATGGATTTGGAAATGGGATCTCCACTTTTGTTATGATGATATGAAACTACCCATTGGTCAGAGGGGTTTTTTTTTTTTTTTAAATGCTGGGTTAAGTGTGATACGGTGAAACGCCTGAATTTATTGATGAAACTAATCCTACGTTTCTTCTTGCAAGTAACATCGACAGTTGGTTTCTTCGAATACTTCTTTGCCAATGAATCTACCCAGCGACTTCAAGACCGGTGAAACCTCAATATCGGTTGTCTCAAGAGCCATAAATTAAGCTAATGAAAACAATTAAGGACCAATCCCTTTCTATTACCTCCTCATCCAAAGCCAATGCGATAAGGGTTGTATTTATGGCATCACTACCGCAATTCCAACCCATCTAATACTCCAATCAACAACTCATTTGCATGCCTAGCGAGTGAAGCCCAAGATCCAGATGAAGATCTCAACAATTAGGTCATCAATGCCGCAACCGAAGTAGGTTATATACATAACCTCATAGCTATAAAGATGGAGAAAGCCAAAAATGCCAAGTAAGGAAATGAAAGAATTGAAATGTGCTTTTGGGGGCCAAAATAGGATGTCTGTCAAAGACTATAATCAAAGTGGTTGTCCGCTTATTGACCACTGTCAAAAACTAGTATGATTAAAGTTGAAGCTTGCAAAAGGAAGATGTTCTGGATAACTCCACCCTATGAAGCACGGGTACTCCGAAAATGTTGTCGTACACACACCGGTACAGGTACGGCAAAATCATACCGGTTACTTTTGGTATCTTTGGGTACTGCAGGGTACTCCGTCGGTACACCTTGGGGACTTCACGGATACGTTTTAGCCCAAAATGAATTTTTTTTCAAAATTCTGGGATTTTTCGTAAATAATTACTCCCTCCGTCCCAATTTGTTGTGCCTATTTTGACTTTCACGTAATTTAAGAAAAGATCATAATTACATTGACTTTGTGTCAATTTTACCATTTTACTCCACTTTCCTTTCAAATCAAGTTCAAAATTTGAATTTGGGAGGGAGAAATGAAGGGTAAAATGGTAATATAGACATCCAAAATTTGAAAGTTTGAAACAAGCACATTATTTTAGGACATCCCAAAAAGGAATAAGGGCACAACAAAGTGGGACAAAGGGGAGTATAAATGTTGGGCTTATTGTGTAATTTGTCCTTTAAATACACAAAAAGCTCAAGCCAAGCACAGTGACGACTGACGATTGACGACATCGATGATCTAGGTCTCCAAATCGTAAGTTTCTCTCTCTCTCTCTCTCTCTCTCTCTCTGTGTATATGTATGTGTATATGCATGTGTATATGTATATACGTATCTATGTATCTGAATACTAGTTAGCTATGTTGCTTTTTGTGGGTAAATGGGTTTATATTTCATTTTATGCAATAAAAAATAGTACTCCTTCCGTCCCAAATTGGATGTCAATTTTTGGTATCCGTGCCAATTTCAATTCCTTATATCTTTCAATATGGATCTCAAAAAATATGCAATATGGATCTTGTTTGATAGTTCTCGATTAGTTCTATTATACAAAGTTTTCAAACTCATGAAAAACATTATAGATTGAAGATATAAGCAATGAAAAATGAAACAAGTTTCAAAAATTGTCATCCATTTTGGGACGGAGGGAGTGTGTGTGTGCTGGATGGTTCAAGGGACATCCAAAAAAACACCTAAAAAAAACCCAAAATCTCAATCTCATAGTTCCCGATCAAATTTTTATAATCCGAGCCGCTCAATATGTGCAGAACGTGATTTTAAGAGTACACACGAAAAATCGGCAAAAAAAATTACCGAAAAGTGCTTGTTTTGAGCAATTTTTAATTGAACCGTTCATTAAATCTAAACTAAAAACTGCCCAGATCAAGCCTTTTCCGGTCATTTTTTTTGGTAATTTCTTGTTGGTACCTTTAAAATCACATTCTGACACATTGAGCGGCTCAGATCATCAAAATTTGATTGGGAACTAGGGGGTGTTTTTTTGGGTGTCCCTTGAACCGCCCCGGATATATATATATATATATCTATGTGTGTGTGTGTATTCGCCGAACCCTTACCCTACTTTTTGGGGTTTTGTCGTTTCCCACACCTGTACCGGTACCCGTGCTCCATAGACTCCACCTAATCAAGGATAGGTTGCATATCAAATCTGAAGCTAAAAATTTGTGATCTGACATAGTGATTAAAAAAAACTCCATAAAAACCACAATGTAAACATTAGGAGTCAGATCATCTTTCTCTCTCTCTCTGAGTTTTTGACGCTTAGGGTTTTCCAAGGGAATGGGTGGCTCCCCCCCCCCCCCCCCCCTCTTTCTTTCCTTCTCTCTCCTCTTTCTCTACACTTCATATCTATCCCCCCTGATTTCACAAAGCCCCAACATCGACGGAGCCGATCGTCGTCAGCGCAGTCCGCCTATGTGCTCCATTGTCCGATCTTCCTCAGCATGTGCTCTTCTTTCCGATCGTCCTGCAATTCCATCGACGTTATTAGGCAGAGCCCATTCTTGTCATTGCATAAGTTCGGGCCCTAACGAGGGCGTAGTCTCTTGGGACGGAGGTAGCAGTTGGTGGTGTTGTACGATGGGGTGTGGCTGCTGTGGTGATCAAGATTTTGTTCTGTGGTCTTTGTTGTGTCTCTACCGCCCTTGTGGCAGCAGTGGCGGCGGCAATGAGGGTTGATCAGTGTTTTTGGGAGGCTAAATTTAGAGGTGTGGATCTATTGTTTGCTTGCAGATTTTGCTTTAGTTTTTTTTTTTTTTTTTTGTTGGTTTTCTTCCCTTGCATGGGACTTTTTCTCACTCCTTATGGGTGTTTTTGTAGTGGGTTTTCTATGTCGTCTTGATGGCTTTCCATGGTCGGAGACGAGTCTTATCTATGTGAGGTCCAGTCTTCAATAATCGTTTGTCAGTGGCTACCAGTTTTTGATGTATGGTTTTCGTATCAATGAAAGCACTTTCAAACTTTGACCCAAAATAAAAAAATAAAAACATTAGGAGGCAGAGAATATTTTAAGACTTTCTTTTCCCTCCTCTTCTCTTTTCATTTGCACTTTTTGCGGTATTTCCTAAGTGTATTCCATGCCTTTCTTTAAGTTATTGCTTGTAAGCTTTTCTTTCTTCTCTTCATAATGTTGTCGGTTCTTATACTATTTGGTATACGCACCATGTGGTTAACTTGGGCTAATTTTCAATAAAATAAAAAAGGCCCATAACATAGAAGACAAACAAAAAAAGAAGAGATAGAAGAAGCATAAAGAACAAGACAAATGGATGCTAAGGTCATTTGACACTTTCCACCAAAAGAGTAAGCAGATTACTTCAGTCGAAAACCAAAAGGTGTCAAGGTTTTACAGGCTAGGGTAAAGTTCTCCGAGGTAAGATCACAACATCATAAGCGGCTAGGAACCAATTTCATCTATTTAGTCATTCCACTTATTCAGTTCTCTCTGTGAAAATTCTGTCATTCATTTAGCTCCAATCTAGGGTGATGTAGACAAGATTTAAGAAACCAGTGCATACCACTAGAGCTTGTATAAGGTTTGGTTATACTAGGTTTCTAAGATTATACTAGGTTTGTAAGATTAAGCAAGGTAGAAGAAGACATGTGGAGGGGTTTTCAGACGGAAACAGGCAAGATTTGATTTGGTATTAAAAAGTAAAAGTTGTTGTCAATTCGGAAAAGGCTATTTGAGGGCCTTCGGTCTAAGTAATTTAGTACTTCAATGTTTATGATGAATGCGAATAGATCGGTAAGAGGTTAGGTTGATTTAGGTAACACATTTATACTTCCAATGACCCCTAAAATAGCATTTTCCAAAGTTATCACGCAAAATTTCCACATATCTTCTCAAAATAGTGACTTTCTATACGAAAAAAACACCAGATACATCTGGTAGTATTAGATTTTTCCTATATTCACAAGGACAATATTACCCACAATTACACATTTGGTATGCCTTTACTAATTTTAATGTTTATGATGATCAATGTTTAGTATTCTAGACCAACTAAAAACATATAAAGACCCAACAATGTTACCTAGCACACAAGACAACTGACAACCCATGGGAGATCACTAAAGCCTGCATCCAAATTCCAAAATTACCTACTAAACTCGACTCCTTAACCTTAACAAAACAGAAACAAATAAGTCCACATTTAAATTGCCAGGAACAAGCAAATAAAATATATGTTGCACGACATGAAATTCCACATTTTCCTTTCCTTTCTTCAACCTCTGCATTTACATCCCTCCCCAAAGAATGTAACTTAAAGTATTTAGGATAGTGAATTGGTCCCATCTATCAACGAAAGATAACTGGTAATATTATTCAGATTTTAGGTACAAGTGGATGCAGCTAGAAACTCAAAGCTTCGATATATAAGATCATAGCAGAATACATGCAAAATAAACCTTATCTACATAGTAGTCTTTGATCTTGGCTATAAATGCAATTGAGAAAATTATACATTATAATCTGGTCGCAACACCAAACAACCAATTTCTCTCATTGTTATAATACCACAAGTTATATTCAGCCATCTCAGTTGATCTTTCGACATATGTCAACTTATCAAAAATCATTAAAATATATACATTTATACGTTAAGATGGAACACCTACAAAAACTTCCAAGAACCAAAGCTTTTGCACGTCACTCATTCCCAAAATACATAAATATATCAATACATATGTATGTGTATGTGTATGTGTATGTGTATGTGTATGTGTATGTGTATGTGTATGTGTGTGTGTGTGTATTAGTTCCCCTCTACTAAGGGATCCATCATTTTGTTAAAAGGTGGATTTTCCATGTTCAGATCATATTATGATGATCCAAACCGTTCAACTTGTTTATAACATGTTTTTCAGGGTATCCACGAGAAATCAGCTCAAAATATGACAGGGAAGTGCTAGATCCAAACAATTTTTCATAAAGCTTGGCAGGAACTGTTCTATGTAAGAAATGTTTGGATCAAGCACTTCCCGGTCATATTTTGAGCTGATTTCTCAGAGGTACTCTTAAAAAAAGTTTTAAACAAGTTGAACGGTCCTCATTTTAAGGTCCAAACTATGAGGTCCGCATTTTAAGGTCCTTATTAGAAGCTCAATGTGTGTGTGTGTGTGTGTGTATAAAATACACGGCACTTCTAGTGAGGGATCCTGCACGCTTTTGCGTGTAGACTTCTAATCTCGGTCATTGGATCTCTAGTCCGCTTTTCCTATGAGGGATCCGACGGCCAAGAATAGAAGTCTGCACGCTCATAGGAAGCGGACTATATGTGTGTGTGTGTGTGTGGTTCTTTACATTTAAATAAATAACTTCTAAGTGATTATGTTATGTCCAGCCTTCGAACTGTTATAACATGAAAACAGAAAACTACGATTATGTCCTTACAGCCAGAGATAAACATTTCCTGCAGACTTGTAATTAGTAATTACAACATAATTGGCTCTGATAGTTTGATGGGAAAATCAAATATTTCCAACAAATACTTCATTGTTCCAAAGATGGCCTTGCAGGAAAAGCAGCCCCCAGAAAGGGCCACATAATATGCTTTTTGATTATCCCGTTTGTCATTGTGAAACCAAAACTGAATTTTTTTCATTAATAGATTCCATGCAGTACAACCATTATCATGCCTCTTCAGTTAGCTATATATGAACATATTTCTTTACAGAAGTTTCATAATTATCACAAAACATAAGCATTTGCAGCATTTCCCATCCAAGCAAACAGAGCCCCAGTGATTTTTCTAAAATCGAAACGTAGAAGGGGGAAGAAAGAGTCCTGAATGAAGATATGAGTCTCTTACGCAACAAAGAGTCCTGAATTTATCCTTCAACTTTCCCATAAGAGCAGAGCAATAATGTCCACAGAAACCTAGAAACGAACAAGGCTTTTTTCTCGAGGCAGGTATGAACCTGAATTGACAAACAAGACCTACTTTTCATAGTTCGTAAGGTCGGCGTTGATGCAGAACAAAAGAATAATCTTTCAAATATGCTATCCAATAGTTTAGGACATGAAGTAACAGATAGGAAACATAAAGGGAGATACCCGGAAGGCAGGAAACACATTTCTAATCATTCACTCTTGCCCTCACTTAGGCTATAAGCAAAGACAGAGATTCCATAACAGGAAAAAGGCAAAACATAAAGAAGTGTACTTCTCTATCTTAATACCTATTGAGAATATAAATAATAAAGTTGCCCCTCTTTCTAACAGCTTAAAATTTTAGATGAGTTGGTGGTTAATAATCTAATACGATATCAGAGCAGACAATAGATATTGTGTTTGAACCTCACTGCCTATCTAATGCTTATAGAGGAGAGCATGGCTACCCATTAGGGAGTGTGTTGAGAATATAAATAATAAAATTGTCCATACCTCTAACCCCTAAGGTTTTAGATGAGTTGGTGGTAAATAATCTAATACCAACGAAATTGGGTGGAAAAGTGTATTCAGAGACAAGTTTCAATTCTTCTGTATATTATTTATTCCTCAAAAAAAAAAAAAAAAAGAGAGAGGAAAAATAATCTAAAAATAACAGTGTCGATGGATCACTAGGAGTGACTTCAGTAAAGTATATGATCATGTATAATGCATACATACATACATACCCCATACAGGAGAAGATGTGGCCGATCCAAGAGGGAAATAACTGACAGAGTTGCATTTAATTCGATCACCGAAAACAAAGCAAATCGTCAAAGAAGAGATGTCGATTCCCTCACTTCCAATCGAGGAACAAGATAGATCAATAACCTGCAAATATCAGTAGATTCAGTACGTAAGAAACCGTACGACGATTTCCGTAAGATCAATCCCAGGATGATTGGAAGGAAAATTAAGACAAAAGAAACCAAATCCTCCAAATAAGGTCGAGGGATAAGATGTCATTTTCTAGGTTGAAATTCTTCATCAGAATCACGGAAAGGTCGAGAATTCCTCTCCAAAAAAATTACAAATCCCTGAGGTCTTCCTATTTTGGTACGCTTATTATAGTCCAGCCAAAAAACATCAATATAATCTTCACTTCAGGTTCCGGGAAGATTAAAAGACTCGTCTTTAATCTTCACTTTATGCTCCGAAAACCGGGCCTGCCAATTTCTGGACAATCAAACAAGTTGCACAGAGAGGGGGCGGGGGGAGAGGGGGGAAGAGAAAGGAGACCTGTGAAAGGGCATGTTTAGCGCTGTTCTTTTCTCTGGCGGGCTGTCACAAATAACCTTGCTGTGTTTCTGTTCAGTTCCTCTAGTACTAAAACCACTCGGAGACGAGTTATGCTATATGTACCGACTGGGGGTGGGAAATTGTACCGACGGCCCGGGCGGCCGTCTCTGACCACCGGACAGCCGATCCGAGCCGTCCAAAAATTCTTAAAAAAAACCAATGGAGTTAACTCCGAAATCAATGGCATCCGATGTATTTATGGTGCTTGATCTAAATACTGTATTTACATATACGAAAAATAGGGTGTTTAGATCAAATACCCTAGACACATCGAATGCCGTTGATTCCCAAGCAAGCCCCATCAGGTTTTTTTTAGAATTTTTGAACGGCCCGAATCGGCCGTCCGGTGGCCGGAGACGGCCCGCCGACGGCCGTCGGTACGATTTCCCTCCCTTGGGGTTGGTACTCATATCATTTTCGGTAAATAATATTTCCTCGGTTTTCATTCTTTTGTCCCTTCTGAGAGTCCATGTCACTTTTCAGTTAGTTATATCTTGTAATCTATAATGTTTTAGGTGAATTTGAGGGTTTGTATTATAATTAGTTTTTTATCCGGTGGATAAGACGAGTGACAATAGAATAGGGATGGCAGGAGTAATATAATACAGTCGCCAGCCAATCGCTTCCAATTGCCTTTGTCCACAGACTCCGTTCGTTTAAGGGTTTGAATTTTAGATTTTAATTATTATTTTATTTTCCTTCAATCAACATTTTCATTTTTAACTTTTTCTCTCTCGTCATTACCCTTATTCAAATCCCCTCGAGAAGTTTTTGGGTGCCGAGCGGGAGCGGGGTACTATGTGGGAGTACCCGTTGGCAATTCAAACCTTCCAAACATATTTTGGACGATTTAGATTTATTCATTTTCTCTCCCCTCACCCCACCACTCTCTCTTCTTTTTTTCTCTCTAAAATCCGTATCATTCAAAATACGTTTGAACAATTCGAATCGGCAATGGATACCATGTGTGGTACTCTACTGGCACCCCAAAATCTCTCCTCACTTTGATACTTTGGAAAGAAATATCGCTATCATGCCCACTAAATCTAATCTCTCCTCACTTTGTTGTATTTGGGCATTTAGGCCTTTAGTTGTTATGGGTTTTGCCCTTTGGATGTACTTTTCAACTTTTGGTTGAAATTTTCTCTTTCTTCATTTTTCTTAATAAAATGTTACTTTTGCCGATTAAAAAAAAAATTTACCGCTGGCTTCTGTTTTCGATCATTTTCATTATGTTCGATTTTTTTTTTATTTTTTTTGTTATTTGTTAAACATAATCTACTCTATCCTAATTAAGGAACTTCGGGAGGGGAATAAGTGCTTAAGAGAATCGAACTCTGCTCATGTGCATGGAAGTATAAGGGGAGTCCGGCCCCTCTCCAATCCCGGCCCATAAAAATTACTTACGATCTCATGTCAATGATCGAAACAGTTCATTTTGTTTTGCTCGTTGAGAACATGAAGTTTGCCAAAGATCAAGTTTATTAGACATCATTAGATAGCATTTTGAAACGAGATAATATTCTACACGGCCCATCCGTTCATCCCCTGTTGAACGGACCCTCTCTAAATAAACACACCTCATCCAAACAGAAATTCCTCCAACTCTCACACATGCAACCTCCCTCATGTGATCATAACTCTCTCTCCTTCTACCTTGTCCTTCGTCCACCGAGCCCCTTACGTGTAACGACACGAATTTTTGACCCATTTTTTTTAAAAAAATACAAATTTGAAATATTAAATACTAATTCAATAATTAGTTAGATTAATTAATTAAAAGACATTATTATGTGTATAATTGATATTATTTAGAAAATTATATTCGAAATATATTATACTTTAGAGATATACATTGATCCCTTACCCTTTCTATTTAAACCCTAACTAGAATCCTATTGAAACTAAACCTCCACTTCCCCCTCACACTCTACCGCCTCCATCCTTATTTTCCAAAATTGCATCTCACATTCCTCCACTACTCCAATATTAGTTCCCCACCTCCCTCCAGTTTCTCTACAAAACCAACTCCCACACGCCACCTCCCATGTTTTCCGTACAAAAATAAATTCCCCCACCCCCCATTATTTTAGAGAGAGAGAGAGTTCTCCTTCCCATTTCCCATTCCGTTGGCTGAGAGAGGGAGAGAGAATATCATCATCCAATATCTTCTTCTTCTTCTTCTGTTTTGTTGTTTTTTTTTCTTTTGCCGAGAGAGTACTGGAGAAGAGGAAGCAAAAGGAAGGAAAGAAAGGAGAAAAAGAAGAAAGAAGAAGAAGATCGTCCATTGTCGCGGTCGATCACCTCCATTTTTTTTTTAATCCTAGCTAGAACTCCACGATTTAAGGTAGATTTCTCTTCTACCCCTTAACTCTAAGTATATTATGTGTTACAGTGGCTTTATACGAGCACATAGACAAAATGAAGATTTTATGAAACGAACGTCGAAAACCATACTTTTTGTCCTGGCCGCCATATCAAAACTGGCTTATGCTATAGTGGACCTCGTGGCCGCTTTATGTTATGCCACAGCTGTAGACTCTGCTCTTGTATTTATTTCTTTATTTTCCTAGAAACTTACTTGGTGTTTGGGTTAGATCTTGTTTGGATATGTTTGGAATGTGTATCCTATTTCAAGTCGGTTTGACGAAATGTTAGTGTAAACACTATAATAGTATTTCGTATTGCTAGCCATAAAATACAACTAGTTATGTTATTAACGTAGGACTTTCTAAACTAAACACAAAATGAAAAGAGAAATATAATAATTCAAGACTTAAATATTAATTAGGTTATGATCTGGAAACTCTACTGATCGAGTACATATTAGGCTGATAATAGTAATGCTTATATTTAAAGGATACCTAAAAGACTAAGCTTTAATAGTTTATAACCACTAAAATGAGAGTATCACTTTTAATGTAAATAAAAAAAAACGCAACCCTCTAAGAGGATAACGAATAAATGTTATATGAATAAAAGATTTTATTAAGTAAAAGAAGTATTAAGCTTAGAAGATAACGGATGTCAAGTTCAAATTCAAGTCATACTTTATTTAATTAATTAATGATGTATTGTAAACTAGCTAAAATTTCAGATTTACCTTAAAACCTGCAAGTCAAAGAGCCAACCCTAAGGGTTTATGAACTTATAGACTAATCCTAGACTTAACTAGATTTTATTACTATAAAATAACAACCCTAACGGTTATGAAGCTATAGATCAATCTCTGACGTTTGCGAAATTAACTTTTCAAATCTCAAATCATAGAAATTACTAAAATTAAACTATGTGCTAAATCATAAAGAAACCCAAAAGTTACAAGGACAAATCCGAATACTTTTTGTGAAATTCTTTTGTCTTTTGAACTATCAATAATGTTATGTTTCATTAACTCTTATAAATTGTTGTTATTATCGATCCACTTGCAATTACTCTATTATGAAAACGTATCAAGATTGTTGTGAGGTTGGTTTGTACTTAAATTAACTAGAGATGATTGTACAGTGGTTCAAATATCCTCTGTGTGTGGTGGTATCATGATCTGTACATTAAAAAAAACGCAACCCTCTAAGAGGATAACGAATAAATGTTATATGAATAAAAGATTTTATTAAGTAAAAGAAGTATTAAGCTTAGAAGATAATAGATGTCAAGTTCAAATTCAAGTCATACTTTATTTAATTAATTAATGATGTATTGTAAACTAGCTAAAATTTCAGATTTACTTTAAAACCTGCAAGTCAAAGAGCCAACCCTAAGGGTTTATGAACTTATAGACTAATCCTAGACTTAACTAGATTTTATTACTATAAAATAACAACCCTAACGGTTATGAAGCTATAGATCAATCTCTGACGTTTGCGAAATTAACTTTTCAAATCTCAAATCATAGAAATTACTAAAATTAACCTATGTGCTAAATCATAAAGAAACCCAAAAGTTACAAGGACAAATCCGAATACTTTTTGTGAAATTCTTTTGTCTTTTGAACTATCAATAATGTTATGTTTCATTAACTCTTATAAATTGTTGTTATTATCGATCCACTTGCAATTACTCTATTATGAAAACGTATCAAGATTGTTGTGAGGTTGGTTTGTACTTAAATTAGCTAGAGATGGTTGTACAATGGTTCAAATATCCTCTGTGTGTGGTGGTATCATGATCTGTACATTAAAAAAAACGCAACCCTCTAAGAGGATAACGAATAAATGTTATATGAATAAAAGATTTTATTAAGTAAAAGAAGTATTAAGCTTAGAAGATAACAGAAGTCAAGTTCAAATTCAAGTCATACTTTATTTAATTAATTAATGATGTATTGTAAACTAGCTAAAATTTCAGATTTACCTTAAAACCTGCAAGTCAAAGAGCCAACCCTAAGGGTTTATGAACTTATAGACTAATCCTAGACTTAACTAGATTTTATTACTATAAAATAACAACCCTAACAGTTATGAAGCTATAGATCAATCTCTGACGTTTGCGAAATTAACTTTTCAAATCTCAAATCATAGAAATTACTAAAATTAACCTATGTGCTAAATCATAAAGAAACCCAAAAGTTACAAGGACAAATCCGAATACTTTTTGTGAAATTCTTTTGTCTTTTGAACTATCAATAATTTTATGTTTCATTAACTCTTATAAATTGTTGTTATTATCGATCCACTTGCAATTACTCTATTATGAAAACGTATCAAGATTGTTGTGAGGTTGGTTTGTACTTAAATTAGCTAGAGATGGTTGTACAGTGGTTCAAATATCCTCTGTGTGTGGTGGTATCATGATCTGTTTACTCGTCATATGAAATTATTGATTTGTCGATTGAACTAAGAACGTAGAAAGGACATTGGAGGAGTTGTGGGCTTAGAGAACTTATGTAGACGTTGTTTTGGTTAGTGGAAAAAGGAAACAGATGAAAGGTTGTGGGCTTAGCAGGACATCGGGGGTAGCCTGACAGTACCTCGTGTGATCGGGGATAGCCTAGTAGGATCTTGAGGGCAGCCTGAAAGACCCGGTGTAACTAGGGTGGCTAAGCAGGACCTCAAGGGTAGTCTGGCGGGACCTCAGGTATTGAGGGTAGCCTAACAGGACCTTGAGGGTAGCCTAATGGACCTAGAATTGTGAGAGTAGCCTACTAGGACCTCGAGATGTTAAGGGTGGCCTAGCAGGACATGTAAAGTATGTCCAGTGAAATTCTGAGTTTGGAACGTGGTGGATATTGCAGTGTTGGAATGATTATAGAAGTTGAGATTTTGAAATTTACTTAAGTTGATGGTTATATAATGAAATAAGTTTTGTGCTCTTCGATTATTACCTCATTTTATTATAAATGTGATTGCTTGTAGAGTAAGGGTTAATGGGTAAGATTTATCTACTGAGTTTCAAAACTTATTATAGTGCCGTTGGGCTGGCGTTTCATGCCAGGTAATCGGAAGGCCGAAGAACAGAATCCTCTACAAGATGATCAGTATCAGGGTGAGGACCTCCCAGTTGAAGGAGGAGAGTTTGTCGAGCCTTAGATGCCTTACCCTTAGAAGCTCCATTAATTTAAAATATTGTTATTTGAATTTTCAAAAGTGTTGTCACATTGTTTGGGGCTGAATTAGCTCAATCAAATGGCAAATGATTGTGTGCGGGCGTGCCAGAAAAGAACTAATTTCACAAAAGAAATTATTCTTTTTAATTTGATTTGAAACAACTAATTTAAATCAGGCAACTGTGTTATCCGTTCGATTACCTCAACTAAGAGGATTTTTCCTTAAAGTATCAACCAAAACAAAGAATTGTCTCTCCTCAAATAAAAAAAGATGATCGAACACAAACAAATCTGAATCTAATCAAAGGTAAGTTTGTATACAAACACTCTTGAGATTCTATTAAGACCAATGCAGAAATATAAGCACACTGAATTTAATCAAAGAGGGCTTATAAACGATTAAGATGATTGAATACAAACGAGTCTGAATCTAATCAAAGGCAAATTCGTGCACAAACACTCTTGAGATTTTCTAAGACTAATGTAGAAATATAAGCGCACTGAATTTAAACAAAGAGAGCCTATAAACGATTAATCTTTGGTAAGAAGAAAACTGAAAGAAATAAGAAACTTGAATTTAATCAAAAGCAGTCTTACATGCAAACAAACTTTCAACTTACAAATTAAACTAAACTAAGTCCTAAACTACGATAGATCTCTGAGCAATCATATTGAGTATGAGTTGTCAGATGATAAGATTTTTTGTCGGGGGCTTTCTCTTCAACTTCTTCTCCTATTTATAGACGCCAAGCTTGCCTTCAAACTCCACGTTTCCAATTAATTCTCACGTTTTCATTCGAACTGCCCATGATTCCTTAAAATACGGTTGAGTGGAGCCTTCGAACGGTTACTTGGATTGACTTCTTCAGAATTCTTCTCTCTCCACGTTTGCTAATGCTGATCATGGCTGTCTTCTGGATCGTGAGTCTCCTACTTTTATGCAACATAGGTTAGTGCAATACGACTGGCTCTTATAAATAATTCACTGCATCCACGCTTAATTTTCCTCATAAAACGAGGGATTAACCATCGTTCGATGGTTTTAATGAGTAATCAACGGCTAAACCTAATAACCGTCTTAATCATCCTAAATTGATGCTCGAACGCTGTCGTTTCCCATCAAAACGATACCGTGTAGTACTAAAATAATATCGGCATTAACCCTATGATCCCCTGTATCTCGGGTCCAAATGAGACATGTTCTGATAGGTCAAAACATTGTTTGATGCCACGTGTAATTTTCTCATTGGGTAGCGTATTTTAGGATATAAACATACATTTGTCAAACTATGTTTTATTTCGTTGGGTTGTAAGACAGTTAAATAGTTTTAAATTTGGTATTTGAGATTTCCGTTGCTAAACTCTGTTTCATAAAATTTCATTTCTTAAATTAGTTTTATGGATTATTAAATCAATTAAATAAATAATTTAATTAACTTGTCCGAAAATCGGGGCGTTACATTACCGGCTTACGCAACCAGAATTTCTGGCAACACACATGTACCTTCCCTCACCGAATCAAGCCCTTTCCCTTCCCGTTTCTTCCGAAGCATCACGTTCCAAACTAAACCAGAACTTGGTCCCTTCCCCTTACCCAACCGCCATCGATCTAGACCAATCGCCGAGATCCGTCGGCTATTGCCTCCCCTTTTCTCTCTTCTCAGTCGATTGCCCCTTCCTGATTAAAGACCCAGTGAGGGATTCAATTACAAATTAACTTCAATATTTATAGCAGAATAATTCATCTGAGGCTTTGATAGGGATTTATGAAATGCATTTCTCAACTGAGAACTCTCATTTTAATGGACAAATGATGGAGTTTCGTGGCAAAACAATTGCGTTATTTTTTGATACTTGATAGCCCAGGGTGTATGCATTCTCAAACACACTGTACATACAATATACATGGAGAAATAGTAGATCCTAACTTACGGGTCAGTTCATTGTTTGCTGAGAATCCGTGCATGTAATCGATCCCATATGTTCAGTGATCCCTAAAATTCATGAAAATTAAGAGTTTCTTTTCCCAATTTATTGGCACGTGTTGAGAAATAGTTGGGAGAAAAATGAGTGTTGGAGAAGGGGAAGGGGATGAAAGATGGAATGGGGTTTTCAGTGGAGGCGTTGTTGCTCGGTGGTCGCCGTTGACGAGAGGATGGAGGAGCAAGTAGAAGGAAAGGGAGCTGTGATCCCATGAGGGAGGTTGCATGTGTGAGAGAAAGAGAGGAATTTCTATTTGGGTGAGGTGTCATCAATTTAGGGGGGTCCGTTTAACAGGGGTGAACGGAGGGGGCGTGTAGAATATTGGCTTTGTTCGTTTAGAACATTTGGGTATTTTAGTTTTGGTAGTAGGTGCAGAGAGAAATAGGGTAAAAATTAGAGAGATGGGTAATGAGTGGAGGGAGATAGAGAGATAAATGAAATTAATAATTGAAGAAATATGGTAATGATTGGAGAAAGATATAAAGTAATGATTGAAAAATAAAGCTAAAACAAAGTAAATATGTTAAACGAATAAAGCCATTGTCTCTTTTGAAACACATTATCTTGCAAAATATAAGATTGCAACACTGGAACAAAACCCCTTCCTAAATGTTTTTCAAAATAAATCTATTTCAAAATCATATCTAACAATAATTGATCAAAATGAGGCCAAAAGATTTCGTCTGTAAACTATAGAAGGCATTGTATGGCCTCAAGCAGGCACCAAGGGCGTCGTACAACAAGATCGCTGAATTTTTAGTGTAAAGCGGATTCTCAGTTGCACTTGCGGACTCCAGCTTATTTGTGAAAGTCTTGAAATTCCAAAAAGGTAAACGGGGGAGGGGGCATTAAATTTATGCCATTTTCTCAATCTCAGTCACAAATAGAAAATTCACCTTTCATTAATAACCATTTCTTTTTTGGCATGCTTGATGCTCTCAGTGAATTTAAAATTATAAACGGTTCCAATCATTGAAGTGTAATTTTAAAAGTTTTTTTTTTAGCTTGGATTGGAGAGAGCGTTCTCTCCAATTCATTTAAAGGAATTGGAGAGGAGCCGGACTCGTATAAGGGAGGCACTAATTGTACTCCACTCTACTTGCAAAAATCAACTTTTTTGTTTTTATTATTTATTATAAGTTGCTTGCTTGGTTTGAAAAAGTAACGATCTATTTATTTTTTTAAAATTCAAAAATCATGAAGCCATGAGTTTTTTTTTTCTTAGTAACGGAAGCTATTTGGCATTATCATTTTCATGGTTTGGCCGCATGTGACTTTTTTCATCCCACCCACTTTTCGTGATATGTTTTCATCATTTCAATGAGTGAATTATCTTTATTGCTCTTTCATTATGATAGATACAGTCCTCTTCTAACAAGGACCTTAAATGAGTTCCTTAAAGGCTGACCTCATAATTTGGAGCCTTCCGGGTCATGTTTTAATGATCCAAATCATTCAACTTGTTTAAAACATATTTTTATGAATTATCAACAAGAAATGAGCTCAAAATATAACCGGAAAGTGCTTGATCCAAATATGAGGTCAATAAAATAGTTCCTATCAAGTTTTATGAAAAACTGTTTGGATTAAGCACTTTTTGGTCATACTATTTTGAGCTAATTTCTCGCATGTACGCTTAAAAACATGTTTTAAACAAGTTGAACGGCTCTGATTTTTACCGTGGGGCTCTGAACTATGAGGTCTACATTTAAGGACCTCGTTTAAGGTATTAGAATGGGACTATATATATATATATATATATATATATATATATATATATATATATATATATATATATATATATATATATTGTATTTTTTTATCCGCATATATGTTTCTTGTTTCCTATTTTAATGGGATTGAATGTATTTCAATCTCAATAATTACGGGAGAAAATATTATGGAGGATTTCAAAAATTGGAAATAACATTAATTACCATAGTTTAAGTAAACATTGACCCATCCAATGATGGAGTCACATGACCGTTCAATCAACCTAAAAATTCTATAGCATACAATCATCAAAAAATTCCTTCCAATCATCAAAAAAATGACCATGCAATCAGTCAAAAAAGTTCATCCAATCACCCCCCAAAAAATGATCGCATGACCATTCACTTTGCCAAAACATGTTATGCCATTCAAACCTAGTAAATACTCGGTATTACACGCTTCTCAAAAGGTCACTATACCAAAAAAATCAGCTCTTTTGTCTTGAAAGAGAAGGTTTTATTGCTACGAAGACAAATTTGAGAAGATGATGAAGTTGTAGGAGGTATGACATCCGTAGGAAAGTTTATCGAAATGAAATGAAACTAAAATGCCTTGACTCTTGTTGACAATAACCATGGCCAAATACCAAGTACCCATCCTAGTAGGAGTCTTCTCTTTGGGACCATCCCAAAATTGGGCTTCACCTTTCTGGGGGTTCAGTTAATTGGGATCTGGACTGAGAATGGGCTCTGGTTCCTTTCTCTGCCGCTCCGTCCTCCCTCTGCCTGACCTGCAACAAGTCACTAGCGTTGGTGGCAGCCCAGTGACCCTTCGACGATCAAGTTAGATGTAGGGAAAAGAGTGTAGGTCTAGGGTTATGGTAGAATGACATACCTCATTAGGTTAGAGTCCCTTTTCTTTTATAGGCCTCGCTTTACTTGGTCTCCAAGCAAGCGCGTGGAGGGTACACTTGGGTAACCGCCTCGGGTGACGTCACATATGACATAAGGGATAAGGCAGTTACAGAGCACATGACCTGGTCACAACTCAATGATTATCCTCCTGGGGTAACTGTTCGGGTACGTCATAATGACATGCGAGGGACGTGCGCTCGAATAGCCAATGGGTTGCCCTTACCCAAAACAACGTTCGAGCACATTAAGCTCCGGGGGACCAGGTAGCATCCCATCGGACCATCTGGAGGCTCTGGCACCCTCAGTGGTGTGCAATGGTGAGCTCAGGGAGCCGACCTGGAGATACATGGAGATTCGTGCCTCAAACGCGACCCAAACCCTTCTCTATCGAGCTACTATAATAGCCCTTCAACTTCTCTGGGGGCTCTTTTCATGCTTGAGGGAATTGACCTTGTCAGTGTTCCAACTCCACCTCAAACTTCTCTGAACATCCCCCAGCGAGCTGAAGATTCCTTTGGTAAACACCGGAGGCTTTAGCCTCAACCCTAGGCGCCACGTGTCAGTCATCGCTTGGTGGTTATGCAGAGTTTCAGAGGCTCGGCACATGCTGCATCAGTTAATTGGTACGACCCATCCCATCATGCCCACACGTCGCTGTTTTAGTGGCTCGAATGACCGAGGCACTGCTGCTTACTCATTCGGTTAGCGCAGAGTCGTCGATCCACGCCACGTGTCGATCATTCGACGGTCCTCAAAGCGCTGCTTTGTTTTCTGCGCACCTACCTCTTTTGAACCGCCAGTATATAAAGGTAAGTGGAGAGAGAGAAAGCCAGTTCCGTCTCTCTCCTATTCATCATCACTTCAAAGCCTCTTCTCGAGTTTTTCAAAGCTTTTGAATCGATTTTGAGAGCATTTGGCAGTGAGATCTCACACAAGCTTCTAGTATGTTGATCGATCGAGCATTACTTTAAGCTTTCTTACATATTTTATGCATTTTACAACGTTTTTTGGCCAAACCATAGCCTTGAATGGGCTGGAGTTGTCAAAAAAATGGGAAGAAAGATGAACAGACACTGTTCATTGTTCTTCCCAGCTTCATATTCTTCCCGAGGGAGGGCACCTCTTGCCCTGGCTTAGGACCTAGGATTAGGAGTCTGAGAAGCGTTGACCGAATATGCTCTAGCGTTGGACTTACTACTTGCTCTACCAAAGTGTGCCGTTATAAAGAGCGCCCCAAGTGTAGGGCTGTGGGCACACGCCCCTAAAATTCTATATAAAATCAGGTGCGCCCTTTTTGGAAAGCTCGGCAAAACGCTCAATTCAGAGTCGCGACTTGGGTTTTTGTGGTATGCCACCCAAGGAACCGAACTTGAAATGTTTGCTGCGTTGTTTTGATTAGAAAAAGGTTTTGTAGACTGATCCATCGTCACCTTCGATATCTGAGGTTCAAGAGCCAGGTTATGAGAGGGAAAGGGTTTTAAGGCACCCCTCTCGCCCAATCCGGAGATCGGTCTCTACTCGGGCATTTGTAAAACATTTGCGCTTCTCTCTCATTAATCATTTTTTAGCCAATTAGGGCGGGGGACAATTTAAAGGGATTAAAACTGTAACATCTTGGCAAGATGTGATAGATGGCATGCTTGCTTTATTGAAACAATTATCATAGTTTGAAAATAGACTCGTGTGGTATTTTAAACAGACTGGAAGACACTACCTTGGAATGAAATACACAGGAAAGAATCAGCATGCATTGATCAAATCACTGCATGCTAACCCCACCTGCGTACGCCACACCAACACACGCGTATGCCAGTAAGTTTAAGGCCACAACTCTTATTTTTAACCCTTTAGGCTCTGGAAATGACCAGTGCACACCCAGAACAAACCAAGCAGTTTGTATAACAGGTAATATACAGTTATAAGCAATTTAAATGGGCTACGAAGCCAAAAAATAAACAAAACATCCCAGAAACAGTGTGGGGACAAAAACAGAGGCCAAGGCCCAGTTTCCATGCAATTGCCAGCCACTGGCCAAGGGACAACTTGCGTGCGCGGGTAAACCACTGCACCACGCAGGTTGTTCCCCTCTGGTCAGTGTTTGACTTTTACACTTTCTGGGTTCTGAGACATGATCAGAAGGACCCCAGAGGTATTCCATAACAGCAGGTAAGAATATTAACATTTAAACTAGCAGTTCTAACTAAAAAAGTAGTAAACTGATTTTTATCATGCTCACAGGTGATGAATATGGAAGGAAAGATATAAAACAGCTAGACACCAATCCCCACGCCAGTTCTGCACGTATTGCCAAGGACTGACGTACGCGTGCTTGTGACTGGCGTGTGCCAGTTCTAGCCACTGATGGTTTTGAAACCTTGCCAGCTTTAGGGCCAGAACTAGTATTGATTACTAGCCTTGACCTTACTAGCCCCCCTTAAGGATCAGAACAGATAGTATTACCAAGGTGTTATACCTTTGGTTTTGGAGTTTGGAAGGTGTTTGAGCTTTGAGTAGTGGCTTGGATGATGAATGTGGATGGATGGATGAGTGTATGGTGGAATGTGAATGAGAGGTGCTTTGCTTGTCAACACCTTTCTTTGGCAAGAAAGAGATGAACAAGGGGATTAGAACTTAGCAACTTTGTAACCAAAGCTTGAAACCTTATCACACAAACTTGTAACCCCTTACAAGGCACACAATTGGGGGGGGGGGGGGTGTTATTTATAAGAGAAGAGGGAGGTGTAACCAGTTGAAAGGGGCTGGTTGGCTTAAAGTGTAAGTCTTCCTTCATTAAATGAAGGAGAAAAGGTGATGGGGGGTATGTGAGAGGAGGAGGGAACATCCTCTGCCCCAAGACTGCTTTTCAAACCAATAAACAGAGTATAGGGGTGCCCCAAAAGTCCTGTGATCATGGCTGAATAAAGGTGATGGGACTAGGTTTGACTGGCATATGCTGGTGGTTGACCTGTATGCGTGGGTCCAAGCCTGGTCAACGGTCAAAGCTGACCTGACACGTGGCACTTGGACCAGCGCACGCTAGTGTGGGACCAGCGTATATAGGTAGGGTTTTGGCTGAGGCTTTTTGGCTCAAGTTTAAAGGGTTTAAAAGGGATTTAACTACTCAATGCTCAATCACACTAACATTTTCGGGGTGTTCTTGATCTGTTTCATTATCAGGGAATCAAATACCGTAAGTAAACTAATCTGGGAAGTCCAAAAAAGGTGTCTATAGTAGTCTCCCTTTGACGACACTTGGAGCACCATTGACTTGGTACAAGTAACGTTAAAGGTTTCTAGACACCCCACAAGGCTATCTAGAATAGAACATGCTAGCAAAGCAGACACATATATTTAAAACCTAATTGGTCGAATGGACGGGAGGACCGCCGCTTTGCTAGATTGATTGAACGGGAGGACCGCCTTTGTTGATTGAATGGACATGAGGATCGCTGCTTTGTTGATAGAATGGACAGGAGGACCGCCACTGTGTTGATTGAATGGATGGGACAGGCTACCGCTTTGTTGATTGAAAGGACGAGAGGACCGCCACTTTGTTGATTGAATGGACGAGACAGGCCGCCACTTTGTTGATTGAATGGACGGGATAGGCCGCTGCTTTGTTGATTGAATGGACGAGATAGGCCGCCGCTTTGTTGAATTGAATTGAATGGACTCTGTTAGCCTGGGACGATTAACCTTTTGATAAAAAAAATTGAATTGGGGCAACATGGGCTACAATAAGGGAAGAGTTTGATGCAGAATCCACTGATTGGGCCCTAGGCCCACATACAACCTACGTGCGCAGGTACGAGACATGCGTACGCAAGTCAAAGCAACGGGCCTTCATCTAAATTCAGCCCAGACCCGGCCCAAAACCCCCCTTTCTCCTCCTTTTCTTCCATACGACAACAGAAAACTGTTATTCAACAGTTTTCAAACTTCTCCCCTATTCTCTCCCTCTCATGACTCTCTCTCTCCCATTCTCATCTTCCTCTTCTTTCTCTCAAAACCCATAAAACCCGCACCATGGAAAGCGATAGAGGTGGCAATGGGGGCGGTGGTGATGAGGAGGACCAACCGAGAGGTGAGGTCGAGGCCCCGAGTCCTCCAATCAAAGATCAAACAGTGGAGGAGGCCTCGGCGGGCACCGATGCAGAGGTACAAAATAGCAACAATGGCAACGAAAGGGGTTTGCTGGAAGGTGACGGTGGTGAGGACCAGCGTACCCGGTGGAGGAGGGGCGTACGCCGATGGAGGAAAGGCGTACACTAGTGGGCTTTGAAGCAGTGGGCCCACGGGTTTGCCGTTTGGACTCATGGAATGTCATGGAAGGTATTGTAGTCACCAGCAGAGGCCTTGGTAGAGCTGGCGGTAGTAGCAGCATGGTAGAGTGCTTAACTCCACAACCTATCCTTCTAGAAAGGTTTGCACCCAAGCATAGGGCTAGGTCGTTGATAGCATATAAACCGGAAGAACCGGATCGTTCCCACAGAGAAATCTTCTTCAGCAAATTTGGAATAGAAGTTGAGTATCGAGCTTCAGCGTTCAAGCGGCCAACTTTTGGTGTTTGATCCAAATAACGAAATTAAACTTGGAATTAAACTAGATTAACATGGTCGAGTCAAAGGGATTGATTTACCCACGACTTAGCCATAAATGTTTCCTTCATCTAACTCAAAAGTGAACTAAAACCGTCCGGATTCCACTAGACGAATTAAAAGCTGAAGACTACTTATAACTCAACTCAAAGCTCTAATTCAAACTGAACTCATTTAATGCAAGTGAGAGATGAAAAAGGATCGTTCGCACGTATAGGATTATCAAGCACGTAGCATGAGGCGATAGACTCCATGATCAAAGAAGTCACCGACCTCATGATCAAAGCTAGACATCATGTGTTTAATTCGTTCAAAACTTTGAGATTAAGCTAAAGTTTAAGAGAAACCATTTGAACGGCTAATCCACAGGGTGAACCTCACCCCATGACCAAACCTATAAACTACTCATACATAGCAAAAAGACTAGAAAAGGAGTTAATTGAAGAAAACATGATTCACCAATAAAAACGAAAATAAACTTGATTTATGTGAAGATCCAAACAGTAGCTACAACATTAACAAGCGAGAAAATAACATATGACAATTACCTTAAAGAGTTCATGAAAGAAATACACTTAAAAAGTTTAAGGAGAGCAACTATGGAGTCCTAGGAAAATAAAAGACTTAGGCCTAAAAAAGACTAGAAATGGCCATCCCATCTATAAATGGCATACAAGCCTATTTATAGGGCTTACAAAATCAGCCAAACAATGGACAAAAAGGCCCCCAAAATATCCCAAAAACAATCCAAAAGTAGAAAGTTTCCATAAGTGGAAAGTCTGAAAAGCAGAAAAAAAAAATCTTCTGAAAACAAAAGGTTATCGATAACACAAGGAAGTGTTATCGATAACACTGCCTTGAAACTTCATCGTAGCAGAGAGTTATCGATAACTAGGGGCAAATGTTATCGATACCCTCACGTCTGGAGACTTTCTGGACCAAAATATGACAAACGTTATCGATAACATGAATATTGTTATCGATAACAATCTTCAAAAATGCAGGTTCCAGGTTGAGGCTTCAGTTTCAGCAAACAGTTCCTAGCAACTTCCAGTTTCTCAGCACCTTATTTTCATCCTCTAAACTTAAGTAAATATTACATTTTAAACATTTCTTTTACCTTTTCTTTACTTTAATTTATTTAATGAAAATAAAAAAGTACCCCCCATTTGGAAATAATGACATTACCAGAATTTCAAGATTCTAATTAAATCAAAATGTCAACCCCTCACTTTTAGTGTAAAATGGAAAACTGCATATTTTTTTCGAGAGAAAATGGTTCAAAACATGACCTTGCTCTTCAAATAAAACCTTGCAACTTTATGGTTACTCTTAGAAAAATTCAAGGATCAATTACCGCCATTTTTTATCTCGAAAATCAATATTTTTTCAGAAAGTCATTTTTCCATACTTAGATTTTAAGGGGCAGACAGGGTCTTCGGGTACTTGGAAGTACTTGGGCCGTCCATGGTGTAGAAATGCGCCTTATTTGCATGTTTTACCTGAAACATACAAAAACCTACCTTACGTGCAATATCGAATAAAATATTAACTTTATGAACATAAATACTACAAAACCAGGGACTTAAGCACCAAGAATCTACATTATTGGGTGCTTATCACACCTCCCAACTTGAACTTTGCTAGTCCCTAGCAACCAAAACTAAAACAACAAAATATAAACTAAGCATTATTGGGTGCTTATCACACCTCCCAACTTGAACTTTGCTAGTCCCTAGCAACCAAAACTAAAACAACAAAATATAAACTAAGCGACAAAATTAAAAACCTAAAGCAAACTTCCCAAAATAAAAGATACATAGGATATGCTCATTCTACAAAAGATTGGCAAGAGAAAGAACATCCGTTAAGCACTATCATGCAACCCACGTGAATGCATGCCTTGACCCAAACATGAACAAGCTCGCCAACGAAACAAAAATCAAGACAGCAGCCCCCCGAAGGGTTGCTTCCACAAGCAACCAAAATCAACATGTGATTACATGACTAAGTACATCGAATATAATGCATGCATAACAAGAATGATTAACGTGCAACGAATCACTAAAGGACTTCATTAAGCTTATAATGACTGAGGTTAGCAAAGAAAGGGGAAAACTGCAAAAGTTGCGGCGGCCTATGCTAGTACAAGGTTACACTACCCAAAATGGCCGCCGCCTCACCCCTACATCTAACTGAAAGCAATAAACAACATGCTTTCACCAAAATGCAAGTCAACTACTATATACGATATAAAGAAACAATAAAAAGACGCTACCACCAACACAACCACACATAGTCGTCATCCTCATCCGGCTCGTCACGGTATTGAGCATCGAGCTCCCCTTTTTCATCGAACTCTTTCTCATCTGGAATGTAAGCTAGCCTGGAGGTCACACCAATCCTTTCATCATAGTATTCAACACTCTTTCGAATCCAATTTTGCTCTTTCATAGCATTTCTTTGATTTTCTTTTCTTTGAGGAATAGAGTCATTTGAATTGAGATTTGTAGTGAGAGAGATTGAAGGGCCAATTTTTGAGGGCTTTGGAGAGGGATATGAACATTTGGTGCTTTAGCTTTTGTAGTGGGAAATGAGAGATAAAGAATCACGTACCAACTCTTCGCCTTTTTACATCCCAACCACTTCTAATCACATTCACACCACCCCTAAACCTCCTTGAAACATTGAAATACACTTCCACATAACCCTCCAAACATCCGATTTCCTAAGTTTGACAAATGGAAGAGACTCGGACTATGGTTCAAAATAAGGACAAGGTGACTCTTACGTGCTTTAATCAAACAAAAATGCCTTGAATCATTTCCTAAGCACGTTAAGACCTCTTAAAGATGCATACAAGATATTAAACTACTCAAACATGTCAAAAGCTATTATATATGTACAATGTGGAAATTCACCCTAAGAGAGAACACTAACTAAATTAAGCCCGTGGCGAGACTCATTTATGAAATGGCAAGTATATGCATGCATGTAGGTTAAACACAAACGGCTTTCACAAGACGCATTACTGAAGCCATTATTGAAACGAAAAGAGTATAACCAAAGTGTCTAGCATACGAAATTACTACTAACAAGGGAGGATTGCACACAAAAAAAAAAAAATTGAAAATTTTACCAAAAGCAGAAAAATGAGACAAGTCTCATGAAACAAGTCTCATGAACATATATATAACATATATATCCCTCCCCCCAACTTAACCGATGCTATGTCCTCATAGCAAGAAGACAACTGAAATGAAATACAAGAGAGAGAGAGAGTAAACGTACCTTCCAACCAACTCTTCACGCGATTGAACGAGTCATACTTTTCTTCCCATTTCCCAAGTGAGAAACAGGTGGCTATACCAGACCATCAAAAGAGAAAAAGAAAAGAGAAAGAAAAAGAAAAAGTGTACGTATGATCAGCCAAATGCGGGCTCCGGACATTTATCATGCCAACAAGAGCGAAAGAAAATGAACATAACATTCCACTCCACACTCTGTTTCAAAAATTGAATTCGACCATTCCACAAGAAAAGATACTTAGAGTAAAGCATAGGCCGAATTCGTTTCAAAAATTTAAGTTCCACCAAGTGTATATGCCAAATAAGATTGATTTTTAGATTGTTGACAAAATCTAGAATGTAAGCACGATAAAGAAAATCAAAATCATCAACTCCAAGAAAATCAATCCGTTCCACATTTAAAAACTCTTTGCACAAGTGGAGACTCAGTAGGAGGGGTGGCACCATCTAGAGCCAAGATTAATGGATTATTCAGTGCAAGTATTGGTAATGACTCCTCAAAAGGCATATAGCTTTCACTAACGACAGGCGGCTCTATTTGCTCTTTTTTCCTCGCATCAGGATTTGAATCCTCAAGGGTAGGAGACCCACTCTTGATCTCGTACGCTTTGTCTTGCTTTTCTAACAAGGAGTATAAATAGTCTACCTCTGCGTCCATCTCTGCAGCTGTGAGAAGTTTCTCCCCTAGATCATCACATAGAGGGAGATCAACGGGGGGAGAACACTGGACAACAGGGTCATCATTAGGCTCATCACTCCATTCAGACTCTGCAGAGCTTTCATAAGCTAAACTAACATCTTCAACAAAGATATGTGGCTCAATTGCCTCTTCCATGACATTTGAGTTGGACTCTTGACAATGCTTAACAAAAACCCAAGATTGCAAAGTTTGAGCCATTCGATCAAAGAAATCTAAGGCTTCAACGGGGTCTTTATCAAACAGTTTACCATCGCATAACACATCTATGAAAGCATGACTCTTTTGAGAAAGTCCATCATAAAAATAGTTAGTAATTTGGAAATTATCATAGCCATGATGCGGGACCGCATTGAGCAAATCCTTGTATCTTCCCCAACATGCATAAAACGACTCATTCACTCTTTCAGCAAAAGTTTGAATTTGTTCCTTGAGATCCAGCCAATTGGAAATGGTCATACGACTTTTAAAAACATTGGCATCATAAGTGGCTATGCAAGGGGGCGTGAAAATTTGATTGGGACAAAGGTACTCCCTTAAAGTCTTGGGAGGTGTTTCCCAATTTGCCGCCACTGTTCTATTAGATAGATACGACATAAACTAAACAGGCTAGAGGGGCGATGCCGCCACCTCTCTCAAAACAATTCCGTGGGGTTATGCCACCACCACGATATATAGACAATACAAAAAAAACAATAGATACATAATCTAGCTTCGTTACACCTCAAGTCGATATGAAGATCGGTTAGAGGTATCCGCAAGACTATGTAGAAGTTGCACAAAACAAAATAAAACGGGATACTTACAATGGTTTGTCGAACCTCCAAATAAGCTATAATAAGATTTCCCGGCAACGGCACCAAAATTTGCTTAACTTCGCAACCTAACCTCCTAGAAAGGTTTGCACCCAAGCATAGGGCTAGGTCGTTGATAACATATAAACCGGAAGAACCGGATCGTTCCCACAGAGAAATCTTCTTTAGCGAATTTGGAATAGAAGTTGAGTATCGAGCTTCAGCATGCAAGCGGCCAACTTTTGGTGTTTGATCCAAATAACGAAATTAAACTTGGAATTAAACTAGATTAAGATGGTCGAGTCAAAGAGATTGATTTAGCCACGACTTAGCCATAAATCGTTCCTTCATCTAACTCAAAAGTGAACCGAAACCGTTCAGATTCCACTAGACGAATTAAAAGCTGAAGACTACTTATAACTCAACTCAAAGCTCTAATTCAAACTGAACTCATTTAACGCAAGCGAGAGACGAAAAAGGATCGTTCGCACGCGTAGGATTATCAAGCACGTAGCATGAGGCGATAAACTCCATGATCAAGGAAGTCACCAACCTCATGATCAAAGCTAGACATCATGGGTTTAATTTGTTCAAAACTTTGAGATTAAGCTAAAGTTTAAGAAAAACCATTTGAACGACTAATCCATAGGGTGAACCTCACCCCATGATCAAACCTATAAACTACTCACACATAGCAAATAGACTAGAAAAGGAGTTAAGTGCAGAAAACATGATTCACCAATAAAAACGAAAATAAACTTGATTTATGTGAAAATCCAAACAGTAGCTACAACATTAACAAGCGAGAAAATAACATATGACAATTACCTTAAAGAGTTCTTGAAAGAAATACACTTAAAAAGTTTAAGGAGAGCAACTATGGAGTCCTAGGAAGATAAAAGACTTAGGCCTAAAAAAGACTAGAAATGGCCATCCCTTCCATAAATGGCATACAAGCCTATTTATAGGGCTTACAAAATCAGCCAATCAATGGACAAAAAGGCCCCCAAAATATCCCAAAAACAATCCAAAAGTAGAAAGTTTCCATAAGTGGAAAGTCTGAAAAGCAGAAAAAATATCTTCTGAAAACAAAAGGTTATCGATAACACAAGGAAGTGTTATCGATAACACTGCCTTGAAGCTTCATCGTAGCAGAGAGTTATCGATAACTAGGGGCAAATATTATCGATACCCTCACGTCTGGAGACTTTCTGGACCAAAATATGACAAACGTTATCGATAACATGAATATTGTTATCGATAACAATCTTCAAAAATGCAAGTTCCAGGTTGAGGCTTCAATTTTAGCAAATAGTTCCTAGCAACTTCCAGCTTCTCAGCACCTTATTTTCATTCTCTAAACTTAAGTAAAGATTACATTTTAAACCTTTCTTTTACCTTTTCTTTACTTTAATTTATTTAATGAAAATAAGAAAGTACCCCCCATTTGAAAACAATGACATTACCAGAATTTCAAGATTCCAATTAAATGAAAATGCAACCCCTCTCTTTTAGTGTAAAATAGAAAACTGCACATTTTTCTTGAGAGAAAATGGTTCAAAACATGACCTTGCTCTTCAAATAAAACCTTGCAACATTGTAGTTACTCTTAGAAAAATTCAAGGATCAATTACCGCCATTTTTTTTTATCTCGAAAATTGATACTTTTTCAGAAAGTCATTTTTCCATATTTAGACAGATTTTAAGGGGCCGACAGGGTCTTCGAGTACTTGGAAGTACTTGGGCCGTCCATGGTGTAGAAATGCGCCTTATTTGCACGTTTTACCTGAAACATACAAAAACCTACCTTACGTGCAATATCGAATAAAACATTAACTTTATGAACATAAATACTACAAAACCAGGGACTTAAGCACCAAGAATCTACATTATTGGGTGCTTATCATAGAGGAGGCGCTGAGGGACCCGCTAAGGGGGAAAGGTCCAGTGGTTGTAGAAGGGACATCCAGAGAGGTGCCTATGGAGCGACCTGAGTTTATACCAGCTGCTGGGTCTTCGGGGCATATACACATTACGCGAGGCGACTTTGCAGATTACGTGGGTGAGGAGGTGCTCGCCCACTTGTTAGAAGAGAACCCCACGGTGGTTGCGGCAGTTTTGACAGCCCGAGAGGAGAGGTGGAGGGCAGTAGAGCTGGCCGAGGGGGAAGAGCGGTTGAGGAGGGAAGTCATGGAGCTAGTGAAGGAGACTGAGACGATCGAGAGGGTCTAGGAGGAGGTGGCGTGGGCGCAAGAGTCAATTGTGGCGCTGGCCAAGGCTAGGGCCGAGGTAGCACGCCCTGAGTTCGTGGCGGAGACCTATACACCACCAGAGCCGCACGTGTTCATCTCGTCAGGGGTTGACAGCTACACGCCCCGGTGGGAGGACTACGACCCCGAGCTTGTCTTGAGGGACCCCATGGAGCACCTTGCACTGACTTGGGCAAAGGTATACTTTCAATTCCTACTTTAGCTTTCATTTAAACTGTTGTATTCGGATAAACTTGTATTGCACTGACCAACCTTGCATCACATGACGCTTGAACCATTGCACTTGATTTGATGTATAGAACCTTGAATCGACTTAGAGTGCTTCGATATTTGAGTTTAAAACTTGAAATCAACTGGCAGTATGCCTTGATAGTTGATCGACTGATAGTATGCCTTTGATATTTGAACTTTGACTAGTAGAATGCCTTGATAGTTGAAATCAACTAATAGAATGCCTTAATAGTTGAAATTGACTGGTAGAATGCCTTTGATAATTGAAATCAAGGAGCGCTACACTCTTTTGGAAAAGACGTGTTGGGCACTTGTTTGAGCTTCCAAAATGTTTAGACACTACATGCTAGCTTATTCGGTGAGACTAACTTCTCGGATGGATCCTATTACGTATCTGTTTGAGAAGCCTGCGCTCACCCATAAGCTAGCACGTTGGTTGCTTCTGTTGGCTGAGTTCGATCTCCAATATGTCACGAGAAAGTCTGTGAAAGGATGTGCCATGGCAAAATTCTTGGCCGATCACCCGATTGATGGACCGGAGGACGTGGATTTCACTTTCCTTGATGAGGATGTGCTAACAGTAGTCGAGGAAGTTTGGACGCTCTACTTTGATGGGGCAACTAATCAAAGAGGATTTGGAATTGGGGTGTTGCTGATCACGCCTATCAGCGCTCATATTCCGCTTGCTTTCAAGTTAAACTTCAATGTCACCAATAATCAAGCAGAATATGAGACCTGTATCGTCGGAATGGAGGCCGCTATTGCACTTGGAGTCAAGAAGCTTGAAGTAATTGGAGACTCAAACCTGGTAGTCTCTTAAGCCAATGGAGATTGGAAGGTTCATGAGGAAAAGCTGAAACTTTACCACCAAATTTGGAAGAACTGATTCCTCGCTTCAATAAGGTGACTTTCACCCATATTCCACGCTTGAAGAATCAGTTCGCCGATGTTTTGGCGACTTTGGCTTCAATGATCGAACTTCCAATAGGAGTTAAGCTGCGACCGATTGTGATTGAATAGAGGGACTTGTCCGCTTATGAATACGTCAAGGCCATTGATGATGTCAATGATGGCCTGCCCTGGTACCATGACATTTGGAACTTTGTGGAGCATGGGGATTTTCTTGCCGGGGCCACTAATAAGGATCAGATCACTTTGCAAAGGTTGGCTGCCTAGTGCAACATTTGTGAAGGGAAACTGTATTGAAGGTCTCATCGTGGGATGCACAAGCTATGTGTCAACGGTGCCGAAGCAACAAGGATAATGGAGGAAATTCAAGAAGGAGTCTGCGGTCCTCACATGAGTGGTGTTATGCCTGCTGGGAAGATTCTCAAGCAGGGTTACTACTGTTCTACAATGGAGTCACAGTGCATTAACTACGTACGACGCTACTTCAAATGTCAAATCCATACTAATCTGCAACATGTTCCTCCGTCTAAACTGTATGGCATGACCTCGCCTTGGCCTTTCTCTGTATGGGGCATCGATGTTATCACCAAGATTAGACCATTTGCTTCAAATGGCCATAGGTTCATACTGGTGGTGATAGACTATTTTACCAAGTGGGTTGAAGTTGAATCTTACAAAACCCTGACAACGGTTCAGGTGGCTCAATTCATTCGGAAGAACATAATTTATCTATACGGTGTCCCTCAGGCATTTGTGTCGGATAATCGGAGTCACTTCAAGGGCAAGGTTTTAGAGCTTTTCGAGGAATTCAACATTGAGATCCATCATTCCATGACCTATCGACCATAAATAAATGAAGCAGTTGAGACCGCAAACAAGAATGTCGAGATGATCATCAATAAGACTGCCGAGTCTGCAAGGGACTGGCACGAGCAACTGCCTCTAGCACTTTGGGGGTACCGAATGTCGATCCTCACTTCAACCGGTGCAACTCCTTTCTCTTTAGTCTATGGAATGGAGGCAGTGCTCCCCATCGAGCTTGAGGTACCATCTTTGAGGATTATGGCAGAAAGTGGTCTCGAAGAGTCTGAATGGCTGAGCAGAAGGTTTGTTGAGCTGATGCTGTTTGATGAAAGAAGGCTCCGTGCTTTGTATCATGTTCAGGGGTATCAGCGTCGAATCGCTCGCGCGTTCGATAAAAAAGGTGAAGTCCAGGGGCTTGGTTGAATGAGACATGGTCACAAATGAAATCCGGGCTCCGTTGTTTGATCCTTGTGGGAAGTTTCAACCGAAACGATTCGGGCCTTACATTATCGAGACCATCCTGTCTGGGGTTGCAGCTGAGCTCGTCAATCTCAATGGCAATGAATTCAATACTCTGGTCAACCTGGATCAACTCAAGCGCTACTATCCCAGAGAGATGCTCGTTGGGCCGAAAACAACAAGGGTGGGCGGTGCCAAGCAAAAGTTAGAACAACCTGCTAGGTAGAAAGCCTAAGGAGGCGGTCTAGGCAAAAATAAATGGGCAAAAGTCGAAAGCTCGCTAGGCCGAAAACCTGAAAAAGGAGGTCCTAGGCAAAAGTTAGAGCATAAAAGGAGAGGTAAAACACACGAGTGAACCTTGGCCTAAACTACGTTTTGACCTGATTCCCTAGAATAAGATACGTAGGCAGTCTTTCCTTGAGACCCAATCATATTCTATCAACTTGATCCATGGTTTGACATTTTGAGTCCTTATTAAAAGTCGAGAAGGGTCGAGAACAAGTCAAAGCTTCATTGAAGAATCAGAAGGGGGAAACCCTTCGTTTTTCAACTTTATTGCAAACTACTACTTCTAATACATAAGCTGAGCATAAAAGCCTTAAAAACAGTCGAAGCATGAAAATAGAATAAAATGCTTGAGAAGCCTAACGGCTCACAGCTTATTCTAAGTACAGCAAAGTGGTTCTGGAGTCAGTCAATATTCTCTCTTGCACTTACTTCTGCTCGTAGCCACTGCCTATAGCGATTCTTCATCCTTGGGGTGAAATCTGGCACTTCTGCCTGAATAACCCTAAAGCCCCAGCGTCTCTGATATCCTTCGAGTGTCTGAGCATTGAAGTTGGGGACACAAAAATTCCCAGTGCTAATACGGTTGTTCTCTTGGGGAATGCCTAACTGGCGAAGGATACGGTCGGGAATGTAGAAGGTGAACCTTATCAGCCCTGTGATCACCATCCTATCAAATTTGTCAGAGTGAGCAACCATGTCAGGGAGATCCAGCCAGGAGCACCTCCAGACAATCTCATCAGGCTGCATATGCAGCAGGAACTCATACCAGCCTTCCAGATCCATGTCAGGGTACCTCATCTGCCTTTGGTGAATTCTCTTCCGAAAGAGGTTCCAGCCTGCCTCTAAAGGGTGCAGCAGCCCAACCTTGTCCCATAGCCATAACTGCATGAGCGAAAAGACAAGTAAGAAGCCAGATAGAGCCTGAGCAATAAAAAAAAAAACAAGTAAGGAGCTAGGGAGCAACCTAAGCCGAGTGTCGAGGTAAGTGAGTTGAGTGAGTTTACTTGAAGCAGAAGCGAACTTCTAATGAAAGTGTTCGTTTGACCGGTATAGACCAGGTCCAAACCTAGGAGCATCTCCACTAGGACCAAAGGAACCACGTTCCTCCACGCCCCCATTAGAGCGGCCACGCTCACTAGCATGGGACTAACCTATCCATCAGCTGCGATGAGCAGGTAAGCAGCAAGCAGATAGATTACCAAAGCAAAACGGTGCCAAGCCTGCTCTGCATCGCTAGTCAAGTCACCATCAGGACTGTACCTCTCAATCAGGCGCATGATATTGATTTGACCACCTTTGAGCAAAGTGTTGGCCAAACCCTGAGAAATGTTGAGTGAGGACGCCAGCAAGCTAGGCATGCTCACTTGATAGGGTAGAACGACAAGCACAGGGGATGCGAAGCTCCGGATGTACGCTTGGAACTCTTTGACAGTCAGGCACATCTCATCATTACCAAAGCGGAAGACGTGGACATCAGGATCCCAAAACCTGAGAGCGGCTCTCAATAGCCCGGGACGGAGGGGCACATGTCAAAGGTATCTGAACGAGGCGAGGCCATGCGATTGGAAGTTCAACTAATCGATAGTCAAAAATTGCACTAGCCAAGGCTTGATCAAGGTTGGGAGTGGGTTCTCCATCAAGGATGCCAAAGAATACTGAGTATGGGGAGTGAGAATGTGGGTTCAACAAAGCTTTCACCTTCCTTTTATAGGCAAAAATGAGCCTCGATTCTCATGTTGAAGTTAAAACCAAGCATTAGTGTCCAAACAACCCTAGTGAGCAAGGACATTGCCTTTTAAAACTCAGAAACTGTGTTCAAACCGTGTGGGGGTGAAGACAAGGTACTTCCCAAAAAGGACAGTTAGTCAGACAAGTGGAACTGCAGTAGGCCTTACCTGCGTACACCAGCCCATTACCGGCATGCACGTATTCCCCCTTTACTGGCGCACTCCAGTAAATACTGGCGGACGCCAGTAAGGTTCGCCAAAAATAAGTTTGTAGCAGCTACTGCCGTCGAGTGTCCGTTTTCGAATTCGGGGCCTGTTTTACAAGTTTGATGGTTCATACTAGTCATAAATGGTATATGGGACTGTGTCGGAGCGTCGATTTTCAAACATCACGCTTAACGAAGATTTCGGACCTCCGATGACAGTTTCAAGTTCAAGTTCAAGTCTAGGTTTCGGAAGGTCGAAATCTGTTCCGGGGACTTTTGCTACGTTTTGTCATGCTGTACACGTCATATTGACCTAACGTGATTGCACAGGGGTGTTAGTTTCAGTCCGGGACTAAATCGAGTTATCTTTTGCGTCTTATGTCTGTTTTGAGGCATTTTTAGCATTTTTCGATTATTTCTCATCTCGGGATGTTTTTTCCCGATTTTGTCAATTTGTACAGGTCATTGTACATCTATATGGTCTTACAGAAGAGTCAGTTTCCCTTTTCTAGGAGAATTTCAAATTTTGGCCCATTAATGCCCAAAATTTCATTATGTTCTGTGTGTCCGAGGATACGTGTCGTATCCTGGGACTATTCTGCCCTTTTCTTTTGAGCTAGGTCAGTTTTGTACATACGCGAGCATTTATGTGTTGATTCAGATCATTTTTTCAAATGCACGTGGATATTAGTGGATGGTTCACTCATTCTTTTATCAATTTTCATCATCAAAAGAGAATTAATGAACGGAAGATGCAAATTTAATTACTACTACTATCCATAAGTGTCACACCCTCGATTTTCAACATAAATATAGAGGATTTTCATAAATAGAACCTCACAATAATCTGTACAATACCCCAAAAGAGTTAACATTTCCATTTCCATAATTACACTTCAACATTTGATAATTTCCAAAAGATTACATCTTTGGCTCCAATGCCCAAATGAAAATAAGTACGGAATAGAGAGTTAAGAACTTACAACATTCCTTAATCAAAAGATTTACAAATTGAGTTACGAATACATCTTCCAAAAGTAATTTAGAAAGATGACTTAGTAACTCCACTGAGTTAGCTTTCAAAACAGTGTTCACGTCCAAGCACTCCAAACATGCAACTATTGCCCTGAGTTAGTACCTAAAAATGATATAAGGCTTGAGCTACACTAGCCCAGTAGAAAGCGCTAATCTAACAATGTATGCATATGAAATGTAGGGAGGATCACAAGATGGGTAATGGCAACAAGATCCGATGAATGGACAATAACAGCAATCCAACTCCGATATTTCATTTTCAGAACCAATCATGTGTCCGGATGAATGACCTTTAGAAGCACCATGTGTTGTCACGTACAAGTGTCATGAGCCATAGCTCCTGTCGGGCTAGTTAAAGGACCCCGATGTCCTCTGTCAGGCACCTTATCCATGGGAGGTCCTGAAGTATCAAATTCGAGCATATAGCTCTTGCCGGGCCAATTAAAGGACCCCGATATCTTCTGCCAGACACTCACCTGTCGATGAGTCCTAGATGTTCTCATCACATTCGTAAAGTTCCAAAATCATGCATTCGTCATGTTCGTACCATTCAAATCCAACTTTGATATATAAAGTGATTTTTTTGTGATATCATGTCCAAATGAGCATTAAAGTCATGGAAATGTTCGATGAGGTCATTAACTACGAGTAATCGAGTTAAGGGATCATTCGGGAAGTGTTAGAGTAGGTTGGAAGTGATTGGAAACCAAAACGGTGAAGTATGAAGCAAAACAGCAAAAGCTGGAGATAAGCAACAGGTATCGATACCAAGGAGGTATCAATACCATTTGGTCAAGAAGCATTCCAGACGCAAGGGTTTCGATAAGAAGGACAAATGGTATTGATAACAAGTGATTTTTTGGGTTTTGGAACACAAATGTATCAATACCTAAGGAAATGGTATCAATACCAGTTCTGTTCGAGGAGATTTCCTGCAGATTTTCATGGGTTCAACGACAACCACAATCTCAACATCAACAACAACAATCAATGGCAAGAATCAAGCTACAAGAAACAAGTCAAAAACATATATTGAAAGTTAGAACTCGCTACCCCAAAGATTTAAGATCAAAACCAAAGAGTTTTCCAAATCCTAGCTCCAAGCCTTGGAATCGAATGAGATATGCCTCCATCGAGCTCACACCGGTGCAATACGGGCTGGAATGCGCGAAGGAGTGAAGGCTGTTTTGTGAAGGTTTTGGGTGATTTTGGGTGAGAGCAAGAGAGAGTGAGGGAGCCGAGAGAGAGGAGAACGTGGAGAATGGGAGGAGGAGAATGGGGAGCTTTATTCCCTACACCTAAAAATATATATATATATATATATATATATATATATATATATATATATATATATATATATATATATATATATATATATATATACACATATATAAATCACGCACTCATCCCTCAAATGCAACACTTTAACATATTAACCCCAATTCTTAATTTCTGAAATCAATTTCCTCATTGTATTGTATTGTAAATCATTTAAATCAATTTTACGATTTTACGGGTCTCTACAATAAGCAAAGCATATCCAAAGCGAAAGGTGGAATAAATGTACGAAGCGGCACAATGGCCAAAGCAAAACCAACATGTACTAGGCACATCCGCCCGAAAGTCAAGAGGCACGCAGGCCCCGTCCCATAATCAAAGTCAAGTGTATCAAAGGTCAAAAGGCAGTAAAGTAATTGAGGCTCGGTGATAGCCCTCAGTCGTCAAAGTCCTCATCGTCGTCGTCATCTCTCTCTCTCGGATCTATTCGGTACTTGGGGTCGTCGATGGAGTCGTCGGAGCCGGTGCTGAAAGGTGAGCGCTCCTCTTCTTCCTTCTCCTCTTCCTCCTCTTGCCTTCTCTTCTTTAGTGTTGGCCTCTTCTACGCTGGCCTTTTCCTTAGTTCTCTGCGAAACTGTGGCTCGTCGCTAGTCGAGATGATCTCTACTCTTGTAGCTTCTAGTCATGTAGCGCTCGCCTATCTCGGGGTTGTGGCAGGAGTAATAGGGGTGCTCGCAGCCTTCTTCTTCTGAGGAGCCCCCAACACCGTCTTACGCCTAGAAGCCGCCCTAGCCTGTCCCTGCATTGTCAATTCATTCAATCATTTCAGTATATATGTTGTACATATTGTGTATATATTAAATGCTGAAAACAGGTATCAAGAGCAGGTCTATCAAGCATGATTTGCACCGAAAACGGGCTTATCTAAGTATCGAAAACATAATAGAACAAGTTTCTGGGGTTATACATGAGGTTGTACAATAGGAGCCGGAGCCACCGGTGGGTAGTGCAACTACAGAGGAGTGTCCCCTGCTATTTTGTGAAATACTTTCTCCATGGCCAGCATCAAGTGAACGACCTCCTACGCCCATTCAACGGGAACTTGTGTTACATTTTGGAAACAAAGTCAAGATACAGTTTAGATACAGTTCAAATATGGCACAGGAAATGGACAAAGCTGAAAATACATCATATCGGTCCTGGTATCTGTGCTGGCTCTGTCCTAGCTGGCTCAAACTGAACTGTCATAGCCTCTCCTTGTGCGTCCCGCACTGCTAGCATCCACAAAAGCTGAGGAAGTCCGATTGCCGCTGCATAGCCACTCCTCTCCCTTGAGTGAGATATCCTGCCCCTCTGGCCCCGTCTTTCCTCGCCAGCCTCTCTAGCCTTGCTCTCCATAGCTTGGTGCGCTATCACCCTAAGTGGTCCCGTTAAGTATTGTCTTTGGTAGACAACATTGTTACACTCGGGCCTCAGAAAGGCAAAAAGGTCCTCCGGAGTAGTAAAACGCTGCAGCTCAGCAAGAGTGTACTGGCCTATGTGCGAAGCACGAGGCGGGAGTTGCCTAAGGACTATGAACTCAGACGAGGCGAGCGATTGTCGAGTCACCCGATCGCCCAAGTACCACTACCACCCAAAAACTGACTCCAGCAATACTCGGCTCGCGGTCACCACTCTGCTCCTCACCAGATACTCAGGCTCAGGGTTCGCATCGCCCCATGGGTCCCACATCACCTACATCACATTCAAACAATCGAGGCAAAGGATATTAGCAATAGCATTAAAGCATTTCAAAGTGCATGATCTACAAATGGAATTAGTTCTTCCCTGGGAGCTTGACAGCTCATCGAGGTTGACTCTGAAGGCCAGGATTCTCCCTTTCGACTTTTTTTTGCCCCTGTGCAGTGGTCCTTAAATCATGGCACGTGGGAGCATCTTCAAGTCTGGGCACTTGTTCTCTGGAGGGTACATCTTCAGCACCTCATAGGCCTACAGCTACAAGATTTTCAAACAATCAAAGCATCAGAATACAACATATGTACAATTCAAAGTAAGTGCAAATACAGAATGGAATTGAGTTACAAAGTTTATTTCTTACCTCCCACAATCTCCAGTAGTTGATAGTCGCCTTCTTCCCTTGTGAGAACTCCCCCATGAATCCGTAGCATGCCCCAAAAACTACTTCTCCCCAGTCATACCAAGAGGCCATGCGTAGGTCACAGAGGTCCGACAAGTAAGACAAGTGAATTGTGGCCCGCTTATTCGAGTATAGTGTAGCCCCAAACAAGTACGGCAGGTAGGCTCTCACCATTTGCTCCTCTTCTTGTTTCATGGTCGGTACCCTCCCCTGCAAGTATCTCCTAAACTGGTCGTGCCAGAGTGTCTTCTCACCGCCTACAGGCACCTGTCCCAGAAACCACTCCAGTGCTGCTGTGTCCTTGTGAATCCCCGAGTCGAATGGGATGGGCTCACCTCCTACCCTCAACCAGTAATGGCTGCAAAGTCCAGTGGGGTCACTGTCATCTCCCCGATTGGAAAGTTAAAAGTATTGGACGTGTCCCACCACCTCTCAGCCAGTGCAGTAAGTAGGGCATGATCGCTCTTCACCGCTGTCAACGTGGGGACAAATAAGCCAAACCCTGCAGCGTCTACTAGCTCTCGGACCCACTTAAGCAAGGCCCTGTACAGCTCGAGCAAGCTAGCTGGACCGCCGTGTCCTCGCGAGCTGGCCGCCTTTCTCTACACACCACAATAGCTAAAACAGAAAGAAGTTTATCAATATATGCAGTTCAAATCCAATAGGCAATCGAATCAGGAATTTCAAAGCAATCCTACAGTCGAAACAGGCATTCTACAATCGATCAAGCTACCAGGCATTCATTTAAAGCGATTATCATATCAAGTTTTACCATCAGCCGAGTCAAGTTACAGGTGTTCTACGATCAAGTTCAGATATACAACAGCATTGCATGGTCGATTCAAGTTCTCAAGTTGCGTTATCAACCAAAGCAAGCGTATTATCAGTCGAATCAAACTATCAGGCATACTATCTAGTCGATTATCATTTAAGGCATACTATCCAGTGGATTATCATTTAAGGGATATTATCAGTCGAGTGTTCAAAGGCATGTTACAAGTCGATTTCAGATTCAAAAGTCGAAGGCTGAGTTGATTCAGGGTCCTGCACAACAAGTCAAATCTTATGGTTCAAATGGCATGCATTGCAGGTTATACAGTTCAATTTTAAAAGCACCTGCAGATACAACAGTACAAAATGGAAGCTGAAACAAGTTAAAGGGTATACCTATGCCCAAGACATGGACAAGTGCTCCTCAGGGTCCCTCAGCACGAGCTCCGCGTCATAGTTATCCCATCTAGGCTCATAGCTCTCGACCCCTGATGGTATAAACAGGTGTGGCTCTGGCAGTGTATATGCCGCTGCAACGAACTCAACACGGGGCTCCTTCACCCTGGACTCAGCCAACGTTACTGCGGACTCCTGTGCCCATGCCGCCTCCTCCTAAGCCCGCTCGGCCGTCTCGGTCTCCCTGGCCAACACCTTTTCCTCCCGCCTCAGCCTCTCCTCTTCATCGGCCAGGGCAATCTACTTCAACCGTTCCTCCCGGGCTGCCAGAACCATCTCGACCACCATAGGGTTTTCTTCCATGAACCGGGCAAACGCCTCTTCGCCCATAAATTCTGCAAGGTCACTACTCGTAATGGGGTCATGCTTGGACAACCCCACAGGCAGTATGAACTCAACCCACTCTACTAGCCTCTTTCTCGGTGTCTCCTCAACAGTCGTGGGATCCTTTCCCCTTGCCGGGTGCCTCGGCGATAGCCCTGATCGGTCGTCACCGCCACCATCGCCACTGCCATTGGCCCCAGCCGAGCCTACTTTAGTCACCACCAAGCCCTCTACGCCGCTTTGGAAGTCCAACTGACTCACTCGTGGACCCCCTGGTACACCGACTACCGGCATACGCCATAGATCTATCGGCGCACGCCGATCTCCCCCGACACCGCCCTCCGTTACATGGCCACCATTGCCCCCTAAAGCGTTCGAGGCCATGGCACCAGCACTCGATGAGGGCCCCTCTACACTTTAATCGTCGACCCGAGGTCCCGAGGTCTTGGCTTCGTCCGTTGGCCGAACCTTCTCGCCGTCGCCACCAAGGCCTTCTCTACCGCTGTTGTCGCTGATGTTTCCGTCCTTGGGGGTATCTGGATTGTGGATTGTTTGAAGGTGAATGGGTTTGTGAAAGAGAAAGAGATTTTGGGGAAGTTATGAAAGAGTTTGGAGGTTTTGAAACTATTTGATGGCGATTCTGTATCATCTCCGGGGTTTATGAAACGAAGGCAAGGATTGGGCCAGGTCTGGCCTAAATTGGACTCAAGCCTGTTGTAGTTACCGGTGTACACCAGTATTCTACTAGCGCACGGAAGTGGAAGTTGGGCCTCCGGCCCAATCGGTTACAATTTCAATTTCTTCTCTGTGGCAGCCCATATAACCTCAGTTGTAGCTCATATGAGTCCAGCTCATGCTTCTATCAAACGGTCAGTCGAACCTTGGGCTAACGGTCCACCCGTCCAATTTCAAATCAATGACGATCTGCCCGTCCAATTTCAAATCAACGACGGTCTGCCCGTCCAATTTTAAATCAATGACGGTTTGCCCATCCAATTTCAAATCAACGACGGTTTGTCCGTCCAATTTTAAGTCAACGACGGTCTGTCCGTCCAATTTCAAATCAATGACAGCCTGCACTGTCCTTTCAAATCAAGCGAGCAAGCAACGACCATTAGCTTACAATGGATTATTCCCCAGGAAAGTGTACCTTTTTATGACGGCATGTTCTGTCCATCAATCCAATCAGCGGCAGTCTACCTGCCCATATTATCCCAAGCAGCGCCAACCCGTTCTACCCAAAATCAATCAGCGATGGCCTGTCCCGTCCATTCAAATCAAAGCGGCGATCCATTCATCCAAATCAACCAATTAGGTTCTTTTAAGTATTCATGTTTACTTTGACTAGTATGTTTTGTTCTAGACAGCTTGGAAGGGTGTCTAGAAACCTTTGACATTACTTGTACCAAGTCAATGATGCTCCAAGTGCTGTCTCAGGGGGACTACTGTAGACACCTTATTCTGGACTGCCCAGATTAGTTTACTTATAGTCTTTTGATTCCCTGATGATGAATAAGGTCAAGAACTCCTCGAGAATGTTAGTGTGTTTGAGCTTTGAGCATTTCGAACCTCATTCAAACCCTTTTCGAACCTCTTTTAAACCCTTCAAGCCAGAACTAAATGGCCTCAGCAAAACCCTACTTGCATACGCTAGTGCTATATAGGCGTACACTGGTCCGTTGCCACGTGTCAGTCATCGAACAACTTTGGCCATTGACCAAGCTGTGACTAGCATACAGAGGTACATTACTGGCGTACGTTGGTCAAAAGTGGTCAAATCACCTTTATTCAACCATGTGCACAAGACTTTTGGGCCCCCAAAAATCCTGTACAATCGTCTGGTTGGTGAGTACGTGCAGGGGATGTTCCCCCCTCTCTCTTACAAGATCCATCAACTTGTCCCATACATTTAATGCATGGGAGACTCTTTTTCCAACCCAACTAGCCTTCCCTTGAGCTGGTTACTCCCTTTTCTCCCCTATATATACCCCCTTGCATTCATATGCAAGGGGTTACAAGAATTGAAGTAAAAAAGACAAAAGGGCTTCAAGTTCTCTCCCTTCCAAAGTTCCCTCTTGGTCATTCTTTCTCCTCTTTGAAAGAGTAAGCAAGAAACCCTCTCACATACCATTTTTCCTCATTCACTCACCATCCACCCATCAACCTCCAAGCTCAAGGCTCAAACACTCTTTCAAACTCCAAAAAACAAAGGTATACCACCTTTTGTAAATGTTTTGTTGTAACCCCTGGGGGGGGTGGGCAAGGTCAAGGTTGGTAATCAATACCAGTCCTGGCCCTAAAGCAGGCAAGGTTGCAAAAAAAAACCTTGTATAACACCGGCGCACGCCAGTGGTGTGAGCCCATACACCAGTCATGGCTGTACGTGCAGCACTGGCGTGGGGATCAGTGTTTAGCTATTTTCTGTTCTTCTTTCTATTTTATCACCTTATTGCTTGCTAAAAACCAGTTTACAGCTTTCTGTATTTAAAATCGTGTAGTTGTAGTATTCAATATTTGTTTCTACCACTTAGGAATGCCTCTGGGATTTTTCTGGTCATGTTCCAGAACCCAGAAGGTGCAAAGCCAAGCATTGGATAAGAAGATATAACTGGCATACGGTACGTACGGCAGTTACACTTCGTCCAGTGGTAAGCCATTGCATGGCAACTAGGCCTTGGCCTTTGTTCACTTCCCCCACACTGTTTATGGGGGTATTTTGTTTATTTTATGGCTTTAAAGCCATTTCAATTGTCTGTAACTGTATGTATTCTGCTCCATAAACTGCGTGGTTTGTCCTGGGTGTGCACTGGTCTTTTCCAGAGCCCAGAGGGTTGAAAACAAGAGCTGTGAGTTTAGACTTACTAGAGTACGCTAGTCTATTGTGGTGTGCGCAGGTCAGGTTTGCATGCTGTGGTTCGGCCAGTGCATGTAGGTTTCTTCCTGCGCACGACATTCCAGACCAGTTTTCTTCAATCTGTTTAAAATGCTCATAGAAGTCTATTTTCAATCGATATTAACTGCTTCAATAAATCATACATACCATCCTATCATAAACTACAAACTTGTTACAGTTTTAATTCCCTTTAACTGCTCACCCGCCCTAATTGGCTAAAAATTGATTAATGAGAGAAAAAATGCAAACGTTTTACAAAAATACCCGAGTAGAGACCGATCTCCAGATTGGGCAAGAGGGGTGCCATAAAACCCTTCCCCTCTCGTAACCTGGCTCCCGAACCTCAAATATCGAAGGTGACGATGGTTCAGTCTACAAAACCTTTTCCAATCAAAATGTGGCAAATGTTTCAAGTTCGATTCCTTGGGTACATTCCGCAAAACCCGAGTGGCGACTCTGAATTGTAGCATTTCGCCGCTGTTTGAGGCTGAATTAGCTCAATCAAATGGCAAATGATTGCGTGCGGGCGTGCCAGAAAAGAATTAACTTCAGAAAAGAAATTATTTATTTAAACTTGATTTGAAACAACTAATTTAAATCAGGCAACTGTGTTATCCGTTCGATTACCTCAACTAAGAGGATTTTTTCTTAAAGTGTCAACCAAAACAAATAATTGACCTTTCCAAGTCAAAAAAGATGATTGAACACAAACGAACCTGTAGACACCCCGATCTGAATCTCCCGATCATTTTATGGTTTTTTGTTTCCTTGATGACGAACCAGATCAAAAAGCAGTCTTGAGGTTGGAAAGGTTTGAGCTTGGTATGTGCGGAACCCCTTTGAACCCTTTAACCATTTAAAAGAAAATAGAAATCAGTATAGCCTTGACCTGGAGTTGACTCTCGCGCGTGGAAGTCATTCCCTCGCGCAATGGTGTGTCTTGTCCAAGTGTGGTCAAAGTCAAATGTTTGACTGTTGACCCACGCGCGACAGCTGTTACCCTCGCGCGACTGTCTCACTCCCTCGCGCGATGGTCCACTCCAGTCACTTTCACCTTTTTCAGCCAGTTGGTTGCTTGCCTGGGGGTCTACAGGGCTATTTGAACCCCGTTTTTCTCCACGGGACAGTGGCAGTGCAGGCTTTGGGGCTATACACTCACACAACCCTTCCCATCAACTTTCCACCTTGCTTAGCCACCAAGTTTGGTCCTAAGGGGGTGTTTGCCACCACTTTTGCTCCTCCACTCCTTCTATAAATGCCCCCATTGGTCTTTCATTACAAGGGTCACTAAGTCACTAAGTCATTAATTTTCCAAGTTTGAGAGGTTAAGAACTCTTGCAAGCACACTAAAGCTTTCAACCCTAGTTCTCTTGCTCATCCATTCTTCACTCCATTTTCCATCACAAGCTTCACAACCTTGTTCAATCTTCTCCAAAACCTTACAAGCAAAGGTATAAACACCTTTACTGCTTACTGTTTTGATCCCTGAGGGGGGCTGTCAGGGCCAGGATTGGTAATCAATACCAGTTCTGGTCCTAAAGTCAGCAGAGTTACAAGAAGCTATGAAAAGCATACCCTCGCGCGAGTGACTTAGACTCACGCGCGACAGTCCACTGTCTCGCGCGACAGTCCTCGTGGGGTTTGGGGATGCTGGTTTTTCTTGTTTTGTCATGTTATTACTTGTTTTAAAATATGATAAGCTTTTAGCTCACTGTTTTGCATGTTAAAACACATAACTTAACTTTCTGTGCTTATTTATTTGGTTGGAATGCTTCTGGGTTGCTTCTGGACATGTACCAGAGCCCAGAACATGCAAAGCAATTCTTGGAAGTCCAGTTAGGACTCTCGCACGAGGGAGTCACTGTCTCGCGCGATGGTCCTCCTGATTCCAGTAGCTGCCCTTGCATGAGCAGCTTGGCCCTTGGCCTCTGTTTTAACACCCCCACTGTTTAGGGGTTGTATTTTAATTCACTTGGTTCCTGTTTGTTGTAATTTGTAATAATTAGTTATTTACAGTCTCCCTATTAACTGCTTGGTTTGTCTCCTGGGTGTGCACTGGTCTTTCCAGAGCCCAGAAGAGGGTTAAATTCAACCTGTGGTATGACATTAACCCTCACGCGAGAGAGTGAGTGTGTCGCGCGATGGTCTGCTTTGCATACACGTTGATCCATGCATGCAAAGGTGGCCATGGTGCATGGCACACTCAGTAAAGACCGTTTTCATTATTCCATCCATCCACGCCATGTTTAGATCATATATTGCAAATCGTGTTACAGTTTTAATCCCCGATTAACTGTTCCCCTGCCCTAGTTGGCTTAAAATTGGTTAAAGAAGAAAACGAATCACAAATATTTTTCACAAAATGTCTAAGTAAAGACCGATCTCCGGATTGGGCGAGAGGGGTGCCTTAAAAACCTTCCCCTCTCGTAACCTGGCTCCCGAACCCAGATATGGTTATGACGGATTGGTTCATTCACTTTTTCAAATCAAACAGCGCGGCAGGTGCTTCGAAATACGGTTCCTTGGGTGTCAGACCTTCAAACCCAGGTGGCGACTCTGTGTTTTGCGAGCGCCTGCTTCTCCGCTCGCGCTCCCTCGATCTATCGGGCCGCTTTGGCGAAAAGAACGGGGAACGGAATCCCCTGATTTTCCTAAGGGCATGCTGCCCACAGTGGCGAATCTGCTGGGGATAAATCGAACCAATATTAATTCATACTTAGAGTTTAATACACTTGCGAACAATTCCTTAAAAGTCTATCAAAACGGTGAGCTTCGCGCTGCCGAAGGTTAGAATGGTGATTTAACAAGACCTCGTGTTCGGCCAATCCTACCTGGAGAATTTTTCGATTGTTCACTTGCGTAGTTTCCGCTAAAGATGGACTAAATAAAGTGAGCCGAGCTTGAAAAGGCATTTTGTAATTTTGTGATTCTTCTTCTTCTTAATCAATTTTTAGCATATCATTTGCATCGATGTGGGATAAGCCTCGTTGGATCGTTTTGGCAATCCGGCACGGTTTACCGGAGCCCGGGGACCCCAAATGACTAACAACCTTCGATGATGCTACCGTTTGACTATTGCTCAGCGATATCGCGGGCAACGAGAGATATATCTGTGGCCCTAGTCCGAGGAACCTGTTACAAGCCAAAACCAGCCTTTGCATATACAAAGCTCTAGCACTTTTCAAACTAAGACAGGTACCTACAGGGTAAGATTTATTGCATCTAACCCCCATAAACTGTCTACGTGTTACTGCTTTCCCTATCGCATGCACTGTACATCATACCGTCTTGCGTAGGAGCATGTTTTAGGGCGGCTTCTAGGTTATCGTTCTTACGAGTTGTCTTGAGCTGTGTTGGGCATTGTTGTGGCCTAATGAGGAGTCAAGTATTCGGATGATGCATGTTTTCAGCTTTTTCAAATCCTTAGAACAGTAGGGACTTTAGGAAATCGAAAGTTTCTTACACCCTTGTCTATATACCCGATTAGGGTTTCAAACAGAAAACTATGAACAACAAAGAACATGCCATGATGCTTACACCAGTTAGGTAACAAGTGCCTCGCCACTTACACCGTCCGGCTAACAGCGCAGTGCCGCTCATGCCGTTTCTGGTTATAATATCATGACATGCACACCGAGTTGTTCCAAATTACAAAGTTGAAACCCCAGTCAGCGGAATAGCTGAAGGTTTAGGGTTCTTTCGACATCCTTTAGTCTCATATTGGCTCAAACAAGGATACACCTCTGAGGATTCTGGCAATGCCTGAACAGCTCGAGACAGACTTGTTTTCTAGTCTTAGAGTCTAGGGGCGACACTGACGACGCTGGCTGCATTTCTTTAGTCTTTTATTTAGATTAAAGTTGTTGCAGGATCCCTACTGAGCCTTATGTTTTATTGTCAAGCAAAGTTCTGAGCCATTGCACCGCCAAGGAAAGTATCGAGGCAAAGAGCCAAACCCGCTTGGGAACGTCTGCAGCAGAATCCGGGTCAAAGGCTTGTCAGGTTACAATCCCAGTTAGTCACAACGGAAGACTCACCGCTTTCCTCGTTAGCTGCCTTACGAGCAAGCTCCTCACATATCATAGAAGAGGTCACTCAGCCAACATCTCCAACTTTTTCTTCAGCATTTGAAACTCCCGACATGGTAGGAAACCCAGAGGCTCAGCCGCTTACTATGGAACAAATGCTCATGAACCTTCAAACTAGCATCACTGCAATGCAGCAGAGAGCTGCCCAAACTGATGCTAACGTCACTCGTTTGAATGAGCTCTTCGACACTCGCCTTCCACCACCTCTTGAAGAGGAAAGCGAGGCCGAAGAAGATCCGCACGTGCAGCGAGTTATGGTTGAAGATCCAAACAATCCAGGGCGCGTCATTGTTCAGCACAACCCCCGGATTGTTCATGCACCTGCTGGTAACCCTGCGGGCAATGTCCTGGCTGAAAATCCGGACATTACTGCTCTTGTGGCCAAAATGGCCAAACTCGAAGAATCCATTGCTAAAGCAGAAAAAGTCAAAGATGGAGGCATTGACCTAGACCGCCTCTGCTTGTATCCCAATGCCAAGCTTCCTGAGAAGTTTAAAATGCCAGACCTGGCAAAATTCGATGGAAGTGGTGACCCTCGAACCCATCTTTACAGTTACCATGTGACAATGAAACTGCTTTCAGTTGAGCCTGAGGCCATGTCGCAGCTTTTTCCTCAGACCCTCTCGGGCCCTGCCTTCCAATGGTTTCTGTCACTCGACATCGCCAAGAGGAGGACTTGGGAGGACATTGAGACTACGTTTATTTCGCAGTACAGTTATAACTCTCAACTGAAGATGACCACACGGGAACTGGAATCCACGAAGATGGAGACAAAGGAGTCCTTTGCCGATTTTGTCAAAAGATGGAGAGCTAAGGCTGCTCTAATGACTGATCGCCCCAGCGAGAAAGATCAACTCCGCATTATCTCTCGGAATCTCCAGCCAGACTATGCCAAGCATTTGGTCCTCGCTCAAGCATCTGCAAACTTTGACACCTTCTACGACTCCGGCCTGGCCATCGAGGATGCGCTCCAAAGCGAAATTCTGACAAAAGGGGAATCTTCTAATCCCCCGAAGGCAAAATCTCGATCTTACTCTGGGAACACCAATGCTTTGTTTGGGACTGGGACTTACTCTAACACAGCAATTAGCGGTACCAACGCCTCTGCTTCCAATGCTACCAACCACATAGCTGACATCAATCAGGTTCAGTCACCGCAGAACAGCCGGCCCCGTGGTCAGCCCCGCAGCTTCTCCGCAATTGAGGCACCTCTGTCCTCAGTTTTGGAGAAATTGAAGAAGTCAGGACATCTCAAGCCCCTGGATCCAACTCCTTTACCCAAGAACCCTCCGCCGAGCTTCAAGGCCAATCTCTACTGTGCCTACCATCAGGGTGCAGGCCATCTTACAGATTCTTGTTTCCGTCTTCGACATGCAATTCAGGATCTTATAGACGAAGGGACTCTTTCAGCACCGCCTCCACCAGCTCAAAAACCAAACATCCTTTCAAATTCCCTACCCAACCACAAGGCTGTTCCACACATCAGTCAGATTTCCCTCAGCTCCACTTAAATCAACCCTACCTCCACTATATTTAACCCCACCAACCATATAATCCCAGTCAACCAACCCAAACCCATGGTGCTCATGCCTTCAGAACTTGATGCTGAACTCATGTTTATAGGGCCACCTTATAATCCGCCTCCCCGTTTGTTGCGAGCAGGCTTGGACTTTCTCAATAACCACATCAGTGATCTTTACGTCGATGCTATCCCACCAGTCCAGGTTGATCCTGCATCAAACCGTGATCTCCTGATTTTTACTATTGCTCCTCCAGATCTTTCTCAGGATTTCGTGAGCCGTTTCAGAGCTGCAATGCCAGCCTTACCTGAGCCAGAACCAGAACTTGATATGCAGGCTGTAGGTTGGGTGATAGCTGATAGTGAGGATCACGATGCTCCTCTTATCCAAGAATGGTTTCAACTTGAGTTGGAAGGGTTTCCTCTGCACCTTGAACAAGCTCCACCCCGATCCGGCATGGGAAGCCGAATGGATTGCTCAACATGAGCAGATGGCAATTAACCCTTTGGATGGCATCTCTTTATACATGCTCTTCCAGCAACTTCAGCCTTAGGTTCCCGAAGAATAGTACTTTTGGGATCCTGAGCCTGTTTGGCAATTTCCAGTCGATTCCTCTGAGCCCCTCCAAGGCTATATCTTGCCTGAGCACATGACACACTTTGCTGAAGATGACTTGGTTCAGGAAGAGACCCGTGTCCTGGGAGAATGTTTCTTCCCATCCACCATCAATAGGCTTGTCGCCTCAGTAGCTGATCCTGCATACAACCCTGTGCTCAACATTATAGACGAAGATCAACCACGCCCCGTGGTATCTCCTCCGGAAGACTGCAGTGTCATGGTTGCGGGCCTTGTTCCACCGGCTGATCTTTGGAATGTGGACGAGATAGTTGATGTCCAGGTTGGGGCAGAAGTCTGGGCTGTTAGCCGTTCTTTGGCCGAGGGTGGCCTCTGGGATGTTCCTTTCACTACAGATTCAGAGCCAGCGCGTGAAGTTGCTGCAATCCCAGATCTGAACTTCTGGGACTTGTTGCTAATGAAAGACCTGGCTGAGGACTTGGGATTGGATACAGAAGCGCCGATAGCAGCATTGGCCACTGACAAAGGAAAGCGTAAACTGGGGGAAGTTCCGTCTGATCTCTGGGATGTAAACCAAGACCCTCAGGCCGTGCCTTCTTTGGGGAACGTTCTTAACGTTACGAGGAGTGGACGAGTTTTTCAGCCTGCTAATCTACAAGCTGGGACTTCGTCTAACCCTTCTAACCAAAGGAATGAACCTATTGCTTTCCCAAGATCTGCACCACTTGAAGTACCAAGTACGGATCTTATTCAAAGGCAGCTCGAGCGAGTTCCTGCTGCAATATCTCTTTGGCGCTTAATTTGTTCTTCCCGTGAGCACCGTCAGAAGCTGTGTGTGGGCAGCATGCCCTGGAATTTCTGGATTCCAAAGCGGAAGGGCCCATAATCGAGGGAGCGCGAGCGGAGAAGGAGGCGCTCGCAACAATACAGAGTCGCCACCTGGGTTTGAAGCTCCGACACCCAAGGAACCGTACTTCAAAGCACCTGCCGCGCTCTTTGATTTGAAAAAGTGAAGGAAACCAGTCCGTCATAACCATATCTGGGTTCGGGAGCCAGGTTACGAGAGGGGAAGGGTTTTAAGGCACCCCTCTCGCCCAATCCGGAGATCGGTCTCTACTTAGGCATTTTGAAAACATGTGATTCTTCTTTTATTAATCAACTTTTAGCCAATTAGGGCGGGGGAACAGTTAATTGGGGAATAAAACTGTAACATGTTTGCAAGATGTGTTATATTCGAGCATGGATGGATGGAATACTATGAAAAATGGGATAAAAACCCAACCCTCTGGTTAGAACAACAAAACTGCATAAGGTTTTGAATTTGCCAAACACGATGGCCACCTTTGCATGCATGGATCTACGTACATGCAAAGAACCATCGCGCAACAATTCGGAACCCTCGCGCGACTGTTTGTTCAAACCACAGGTTGAATTTTGATCCCCTTCTGGGCTCTGGAAGGACCAGTGCTCACCCAGGAGACAAACCAAGCAGTTTTATATGTACTGGAATGTAAATAGTTATTACAAACAGAGCGAATAGAATTGAAACACAACCCCTAAACAGTGGGGGTGAATAAACAGGGGGCTAGGCCCTAGTTGCCATGCAAGGGCAGCCACTGGAAGTCAGAGAAGCATCGCGCGAGCATTGAGAACCCACGCGCGAGGGTTCTGTCTAGACTTCCAGGAATTGCTTTGCATGCTTGGGGTTCTGAAACATACTCAGAAACATCCCAAAGGCATTCCAAACCAAGTAACACAGCAAAATAAACTAAACTATGGATTTTAGCATGCATCACAGTGAAAGTATGCTTAAAAACAGTAAAAACAATATATGAAACTCAAAGGCCAACATCCCCTTCCCCACGTGGTTCATCATCACACTGACACAAAGTGTCGCGCGAGCATTGAGAACCATCGCGCGAGGGTTTGTGGTCCACGGCTTCTTGTAACCCTGCTGACTTTAGGGCCAGGACTGGTATTGATTACCAGCCTTGGCCCTGCCAGCCCCCCTCAGAGATCAGAACAGAAAACAATAGGTATGCTATACCTTTGGTTGAGTTTGAAAGAGCGCTTAAACTTGAATCGAAAGAGTGCTTGAGCTTTGAGTTGAGTTGAGGTTGAATGCTTTGGAGTGGTAGAAACAAGGTGTGAAAATATGTGTAAAATTTTGTAACCTTTTTTTCCACCTCAAGGTGTATGGATTTCTAAGCTTTTATGCTTTGAAATTTTTGAACCCTTTTTATGAAAGACCCATGGGGGTATTTATAGGGCAAGGCCCTTCCATTAATGGAAACCCTCCATTAATGGAATTTATTCCATTAAAAGAAACTATTCCATTAATGGAAACCATCCATTAATGGAAAATATCCCATTAATGGCAACTATTCCATTATTGGAAGCATTCTAGAAACTTGCCAATAATAGAAACATTCTAGAATCCTTCCATTAATGGAAAGCTTCCAGAAACTTTCCAGAAATGGAAAATTACAGGTCGGTTGCAAATTTAACCAGCGCGCGCGGATCGAAAATCGGCACGTGCCAGTAGGGTTCCGGGAATTTTTAAAAAGTTTTGCAAACACTCAAAGCTCAAACACGCTATCATTTCCGGGGCGTTCTTGATCCGTTTCATCATTGGGGAATCAAAAACCGAAAGTAAACTAACCTGGAAGCCCAGATTGAGGTGTCTACACTGTGCCACACTCTCGCCCGCCTGGAAGTTCAAGCTGACGTCACTCCTGAGACCATGGTATCTCTCATCCTGCCTCCAACTGCTAAACACACCGTGGTCTTCACCGACAAGGATCTTCCTGTTGAAGGAACTGATCATAACTGTCCTCTGCATATTACAGTCAAGTGTCGCGGACTCTGGGTTCCGACAATCCTCATTGACAACGATTCAGCCATCAACGTTTGTCCTATGAGGGTGGCCTATCGTCTGGGACTGGCCAAGAAAGACTTCGCGCCTTCCAACCTGGCTGTCAAAGCGTATGACGGCACCCGTTGTATGGTCGAAGGCAGTCTTATGGTCAAGCTCGATGCTGAGGGCTTTGAGATGGACGTTGAGTTCCATGTAGTCGACATACCAGCAACCTTTAACCTACTACTAGGCAGGCCATGGCTCCATCATTCAGATATCATGGCTGTGCCATCCACTCTTCACCAGAAGGTCATGCTAGGACTGCCTACTGGTACATTAACCATTTGCGGGGATTCTGGGATCTGCCCGCTCAAAGAAGATGGAACACCCGTTCTTGGGATCATGCACGGAGAAGAAGATGTGGACCTTGGAGGTTTCTCTTTCAACATGTCCGGCTCTGTTTTGGCTATCAATGTGGACGGGGACTTTCTCATCAGCTCTGTTGCAATGGACATCATGCTCAGGATGTCTTATTTTCCTGGTTTGGGCTTAGGAATTCACCAACAGGGAGTCCCGGAGTTCCCTACCTTTCCTTTTTCTGAGGGCCGTTTTGGTTTGGGGTACACTGCCTCAGCCGAAAATGCCAAAAGAAGGAAACATACGGGAAAACCCCGAACTCTCTATGGTGATCCCGACAGCTACTTTGTGCGTGAAGTGGGGAATGCTGCTTACACTGGACAGTCCGAGCCCTTCATCAATCCGGAAACTGGGGAGCTGTTACCTGGTTTTGAGGTCTTGGCTGACGACACCTGGTCTGAGAGTGATGACGAGCCAGCCAGGTTGGGATTCAAGAGGAAGCTTAATCAGCCAAAGGCGAGGACTGACTGGCTGGGGACTTTCAATCAGGGGAGCTTGGAGCTGTTCTTCCAAGAGTTCTCTCAAGTGGGTTTGGCCAAGGAAACTGAAGAGGCCGAAGTGCTCATGCTCGGGCCCGATGCCCTCGACGATCCCACTACTCTTATCACTGAAGCCAAGGGTAGTGTTAAAAATTGCATTTTCAAACTGCGCCTAACCTGCATTGATGACACTTCTGAGTCTGAGTCTGCGTCTGAGTCAGAGTCCAATGAGTCGTCTAAATCTAGCTCTGAGTCGGAGTTTGTGCCTCTCGGTCCACCACGTCATAGCTTTTATTTCAAGTTTGACTCTCTTGTACTTGGCGACCCGTTGGGGTCTTGTGAAATGAATGAAGCCTCTTCTGAGTACTTGCATGATCTTTATATAAACTGTGTCGACCTCGACGATGAAGGGATAGATTTCGATGGGGATATTCCCAAGGAAATCCGTGCCCTCATCGAGAGGGAAGATGAAAGGCATGCTCAACCATTAAAAGAGGAAATAGTTTCTATAAACTTGAAAGATGAGAACGATCCCCGAATGGTTCAAGTGGGCTCCACGCTTTCACCAGAGGAGCACCGTGATTTCAAAGAGCTGCTTACGGAGTACAATGATGTCTTTGCATGGTCTCATCAAGACATGCGGGGCATCGACCCCGAGATAGTGGAGCATCGAATCCCTATGTTGCCGGATGCTAAGCCTGTGAAACAGAAGCTCAGACGAATGAGGCCAGATTGGGTTCAGAAGATCAAGGATGAGGTCACGAAACAGATTGACGCTGGGTTCCTCATGGTTTCTCAGTATCCCATTTGGGTGGCCAACATCGTTCTTGTTCCCAAGAAGAATGGACAAATACGAGTCTGCGTTGATTTCAGGGACTTAAACAAAGCAAGCCCCAAAGATGATTTTCCCTTGCCACACATCGATGTGCTTGTGGATAATACGGCAGGGCATGCCTTGCTCTCGTTCATGGATGGATTTTCAGGCTATAACCAAATTCTTATGGCACCCGAGGACCGTGAGAAGACAACGTTCATCACTGAGTGGGGGACTTACTGTTACTTAGTCATGCCTTTTGGACTGAAGAATGCTGGGCCCACCTATTAACGGGCTGCTACGACCATTTTGCATGATATGATCCACAAGGAAGTTGAGGTTTATGTCGATGACATGATTGCTAAATAAAAAACTCGAGAGGGACACATTCTTGTGCTTAGGAAGTTCTTTGAGAGGCTCCGTAAGTTTCGTATGCGTCTTAATCCACAGAAATGCACTTTCGGAGTCACAGCTGGCAAAATGCTCGGTTTCATGACCACTTCTCGTGGGATAGAGGTTGACCCATCAAAGATTTAAGCAGTGCTTGAGATGAAGCCTCCAGTGTCTGAAAAGGGAGTGCGGAGCTTTCTGGGAAAGGTTCAGTTCATCAGCAGATTCATCGCCAAGTTGACTTTAACTTGCGAGCCGATGTTTCGTCTACTCAAGAAGGATACCCCGTTTGTGTGGACGGACAAGTGCCAAGCGGCTTTCACTTCCATTCAAAATTATCTTCAGAATCCTCCGATTTTGATGCAGCCAGTACCTGGGAAGCCCTTGATACTTTACTTGTCTGTCAGTCCCTCCTCTATGGGATGCTTGTTAGCTCAGGAAGGAGATAGGGGTGTTGAGAAGGCCATTTACTACTTGAGTAAGAAGATGGTTGGAAGCGAAGAGCGCTATACTGCTCTGGAGAAGACATGTTGGGCTCTTGTTTGGGCTTCCAAGAAGTTGGGACACTACATGCTCGCTTACCCAGTGAAGTTGATTTCTCGAATGGATCCTCTCAAGTATTTATTCGAGAAGCCAGCGCTTACTGGTAAGTTATGTAAAGACCCGTTATTTTTAATAAGTATTAATAGATATCAAAACCAAAAAATATTATTTTGCTCGTTAGTTTATTTAATGCGAAAAATTATTTTCAACGTCACACCAAGATTTTATTCCATAATCGATTATGCGCGCGCGTGTTCGATGAGTTAATTTTTTTTTATTGGGTTCATGTGCATGCACTTTGAGTTACACTAGAGTATTTTCCTAACGCTAATACCTAGCCTCACCTTCTTTTTGTAAGTAGTCTTTTGCCTGTCATTCACTCCATCCTTTTACTTTAACCAAACCATCTCAAACCAACTAAACCATCATTAATCTTCCTTCCCATCCGTCCATCAGATTTCTTCTCCATGCCTAGCCATTTTTAGCTGTTGCTTTTTCCTAGCCACTAAGAATCCAACACAACTTCCTAATACTTTCCTTTAACCCATAAACAAAGCCCATAAACCTACCACTTATTATCCAAGAAATCTTTACCTAAGCTAATGACACTTTTAAGTCAACTCCCTCCCCATTTCATATTCACGGCAGAGAGAGAGAGAAAGTGTATTAGCATCTTCTGTATTCATCCATCTCCAAACAAACTACCACCCATCTCCCTTTTCTACTGTCATTTTCAGTAGAGCAAAGGAACACTTCTTGGTTTAAGTTTCTTCCCTTTCTTTTGATACTCCACTATCTTCTCGTTTCTTTTCCTGCAACATGGACAGCCGATAACCCTCCAAAACAACCCAAACACCACTCCATTTCAGCTCTAACATCAGCCCCGTTCTAGCTCCAAAACTGCCGTGCTCACCATCACCCACCACCGAGCTCCGCCGCCGCTCCGACCCACCACCGAAATCTTTCCGAATCCCGTTTTGCCGGACGAGAGGTAGTTAGAACTTATCTCCCTAAGTATAACTAATTGTACGTATAGTGTGATTAATGTGTTCATTGTTGTAGATTTGACAAGTGATATTTGATTAAGCTATTCCAAACTTAATAAAGAAGTTGACTGGGCTGAGCATGATAAAGGAAATTATTAGTTCAAACCTATTAGTATTATTTTGGTTATGGTCACTACGTGGTAGCTCCTGATTAAAATGGGAAATTGGGTATTGATCTTTATGAATTATAATTTATTCGAAAGATTGTATGCGACTAAGCGGAAAACGTGACGTTGGATAAACTTTGTAAAACCATGTCGTTTACATAGTAACATACCAAACAGCCATCTATGCCGCAAAAAGGATGTATAAAGTTTTGATGAGTAAGCTGTAGTATTACCTAGTGTCATTTTATGTGCTATGCATGTTCTTAACTAGATGTAATTAACGTGATGAACAGATACCCTAGGTTCGGTGGCTACTGTTATGTGTGGCTATTCATGGTTTTATTTTCTATTATCCCAATTATTGGTATTATTAGCTTAAGATTGTTGGTATTATTTTAGATACTATATATGTTCAAGTGATTACTTGTGAATGATATGTGAACGTTGCTATTAATCCTTGTGAAGCATAATTTATTTTGTTGTTTTGCTTAATTCCTGTCAACTGTGGACATGCATGATTTCGAAAATCTAGAATGGACATTAGAACCCGGGGTGGTATGCGATTAGAGGATCACGTAGACGTTGATAGGTAAAGGATGAATCGGAAAGTGATTGAGTTGTGGTTTCAAGATGGGTGCTAACAGGGGCCCAGTTGTGTTAAGATGGGTGCTAACAGGGGCCCAGTCTTATGTTAATGTGTGCTAACAGGGGCCCAGGTTGTTTGAGAAACGTGACCCTAGGTAGGGCACAGTGGCGATTGACTGCGAGAACATGTTTGGTTCCTTCCTTGTGTGGTTGCGTCGACTGTAGATCCGAGTAAATAATTTGGTAGCTAACAGCGAGACACAACAAGGAGCTGTCTTAATCACATTGGGTTGCCCTACGCTGGAGGTTAAGGGTAGGATGGATCTCAAGGTGAGATCCTAGATTTCACATAAGTTAAGAAGTAGTAATTGAAATCATGCGCCGTTAATTATATGCATTGCTTTCCTTATCTTGTTATGTGTAGTTATGGGTTTCGGGTAGGTTTTGGCTACTGAGCGACATCGCTCACGGTACTATGTTGCCCTGGTAACTCGAACGCCAGGTACCAAAGACGGAACTGAAGTGTCGTACAATCCAACTGAAGTCAACGCTGCTGAGGAGAGAGCCGAAGAACCTTGGTTTCCGTATGCGTAGTTGCTCTGAATAATTAAAGTTAATTTTATTTTGGGAGCTTCAAAGATTATTTGGGAATTGTAATATTTGTCAAATTTGGTTACTTAAACTTAATTCGTAATGGTTGTAATATGCTGACATCTGCTTTTGAAACGGTGACGTATTAAATCTATGGATTTTATTTGAAAAAAAAAAACAATGGTCTTTTAAATGTTTTTATTAACGTTCCGAAAATCGGGGCGTTACAAGTTAGCACGTTGGTTGCTCATGCTAGCTGAGTTCGATCTTGAGTATGTCACAAGGAAGTCTGTTAAAGCCGTGCTGTGGCAGAATTCTTGGCTGATCATCCCATGGATGGGCCGGAGGACTCAGACTTTACGTTTCCAGATGAAGAGGTGCTGACAGTAGTCGACGATGTGTGGACTCTCTATTTTGATGGGGCAGCCCATCAGAAAGGATATGGAATCGGGGTTTTGTTGATAACACCCGACGGCTCCATATTCTGCTTGCGTTCAAACTCAATTTTGACGTCACGAATAACCAAGCCGAATATGAGGCCTGCATTGTGGGCATGGAGGCTGCTTTAACACTTGGCGTTGAAAAGCTCGAGGTCATTGGCAATTCTAACCTTGTTGTATCTCAGGCCAACGGGGACTGGAAAGTTCGTGAAGAAAAGTTGAAACCTTACCATCAAGACTTGGATGATCTTATTCCTCGTTTTAACAAGGTGACCTTTACTCATATTCCTCGTCTAAAAAATCAATTTGCCGTTGCTTTGGCAACTTTGGCTTCCATGGTTGAACTTTCGTTGGGTGTCAAACTCCGTCCTATCCTGATTGAACAGCGGGACTGCCCTGCTTATCAACATGTTGGTACCATTGATGATGTCGATGATGGTCTGCCTTGGTACCATGACATATGGAACTTTGTAGAAAGTGGTAAATACCCGACTGAAGCCTCTAAAAAGGATCAACTTGCACTACGGAGAATAGCTGCTCATTACATCATCTGTGGAGGGAAGCTTTATAGGAGATCTCATTGTGGGATGCACAAGCTCTGTGTCAACGGTGCTGAGGCCACTACGATAATGGAGGAGATTCATGAGGGAATCTACGGTCCTCACATGAGCGGTGTCATGCTTGCCAGGAAGATTCTTCGTCAGGGTTACTTCTGGTCTACTATGGAATCACAGCGTGTTGATTATGTCCGTCGCTATCATAGCTGTCAGATTCACGCCAATCTTATGCATGTTCCTCCCTCAAAGCTGTTTGGTATGACCTCGCCTTGGCCCTTCTCTGTCTCGGGCATCGATGTTATCGGCATGATCAGGCCTTCTGCTTCGAATGGTCACCGGTTCATTTTGGTGGCAATAGACTACTTCACCAAGTAGGTTGAAGCTGAGTCCTACAAAACTCTGACTGTAGTTCAAGTTGCTCAGTTCATCAGAAAAAACATCATCTATCGATATGGTGTCCCTCAGGCCTTCGTATCGGATAATGGAGTTCACTTCAAAGGCAGGGTTTTGGAGCTTTTTGATGAGTTCAAAATCTAGGTACATCATTCAACGACTTATCGCCCTCAAACAAACGGGGCGGTTGAAGCAGCCAACAAGAACATCGAAACAATCATCAAAAAGTCTGCAGAGTCCGCTAGGGACTGGCACGAGCAACTACCTCTAGCTTTGTGGGGGTACAGAACATCAACCGGGGCAACACCTTACTCTCTAGTCTGTGGGATGGAAGCAGTACTCCCTATCAAACTTGAGGTGCCATCTTTGAGGATCATGACAGAATGTGAACTCACGGAATCTGAGTGGCTCAGCGGGAGGTTTGTTGAACTCATGCTCTTTGATGAGAGGAGGCTCCGGGCCTTGTATCATGTTCAGGGGTATCAGCGAAGGATTGCTCGGGCGTTCAACAAGAAGGTCAAGTCTCGTGATTTGCTTGAAGGTGACATGGTTACAAAGGAAATCCGTGCTCCCATCTTTGATCTCCGCGGTAAGTTCCGTCCAAAGCGTGCAGGGCCATACATTATCAAAACCATCCTTTCAGGTGGAGCGGCTTAGCTCATTTATCTGGACGGCAACGAGTTTAACACTCTGGTTAACCTAGATCAACTCAAACATTACTACCCCTGAGAGAGCTCGCTGGGCCGAAAACCACAAGGGTGGGCGGTTCCAGGCAAAAATTAGAGCAAGCCTGCTAAACTGAAAACCTGCGAAGGCGGTCTAGGCAAAAATAAATAGGCAAACATCCAAAGCTCGCTAGGCTGAAAACCTGAAAAGGGCAATCGTAGGCAAAAATTAGAGCGCAAAAGGAGAGGTAAAATACACGAGCGAACCCTAACCTGAACTACGTTTTGATCTGATTCCTTGAAAAGGGATACGTAGGCAATCTCTCTGTGAGATTCGGTCATAGTCAATCAACTTGATCCATGGTTTTCCATTCCAATGTATATGCTGACATTCAAGACCGGCTTGGTGTTCAACACTTGGACCAAAAGGGGGAAAATTCTTGATTTTTCAAATTTATTCCAAACTATTATCTCTATTACACAGCTGAGCAAAGCCTTTAAAAACAGTTAAGCATAAAAACAGAATACATGCTAGAGGCCTTCATAGGCTCACAGTTTATTCTAGATCATGTGGGTTTTGTCAGGAGTCAGTCTGCGTTTTGTCTTTCTGCAACTTCATTTCGTAGCCATCTTTTGTAGCGACGTTGCAGGTTAATGCTGAAATCTGGACCTGCTCCTCCAAGTTGCCTCAAACCCCAGTTGTGTGCATACCCGATCAAGTTCTGGCAGTGAATGCAGGAATGTGGAAGGCCTCCATCCAGCTCGGTGTAACCCCTGGCTCATTCCTAACTGCCGAAGGATACGGCCTGGAATATAGAAAGTGAAATTGGACAGCCCAGCGATCACCATTCTTTCATAACCGGCAGAATTTAGGACCATGTCTGGGATATCTAAAGCTCTGTGTCTCCAGACAATTTCCTGCGGTGACAGGTTGTTCATAAATTCATACCACTCCTCCGTGGACATTTCTGGATATAGCATCCCTCGTTGATGCATTCACCGGGGCAGGTGCGGCCAGTTCGCCTCTGGAGCTACAATCAATCCCAGCTTGTCTGATAACCACAGCTGCATGAGTGAAAGGACAAGTAAGGAGCTACATAAAACTTGAGTGGAAAAACAAGTCAGAAACTCCGATTTTAGCCTTAGCTGAGCGTTGAGGTAAAAGCAGAATGTGTGAAAGACAGAAAAAGGTGAGCTGAGTGAGTTTACCTGCAGTAAGAGTGGACTACCGCCAAATATTTCTGTTTGGCCGGTAGCTACTAAATCCAAACCCATGAGTGTTTCTACAAGAACCATTGGTACAATATTCTTTCGAACACCCAACTGGGTGGCAACATGCACTAATGATGGATTAACTCGTCCATCTGGAGGCACCAGCAGATATGCAGCTAGCACGCAGATTGTTAGAGCAAAACGTCGCCTGGCCTGCACGGTAGTGTCTGTGAGGTCACCTTCGGGGCCATACCACTCTATCAGGCGCATTATGTTTATCTGCCCTCCACTTAGCAGACCCTCTACTGCACCTTTCGAGATTTTCAGCGCGGACTTCAGGAGTTTGGACATGCTTTCTCTGTAGGGAGGTACGATGATCATGATGGAAGCAAACCCTTGGAGGTATGCCTGGAATTCCTCCACTGTTGGACGTAGCTCGTCGTCTCCAAATCGGAACACATGGACGTCTGGGTCCTAGAACTGCACTGCAGCCCATAGGATTTCAGGGCGCAATCTTACGCTTCGGAGATAACGAAATACGGCCAGTCCGTGAGTCCGGAATGATAGCCAATCCCCTGCAACGAATGTTTCAAGCCATGGACCAATTAAGGTGGGGAGATGGTTTGCCATTTGAATGTGGCCTGGAATTTTCTTTTGGAGATGAGTGCCTTGCGTTAACAAAGATATGGCATTTTATAGCCAAAAGAATGGCAGGATGTTTCCTCTTTTTCAAAGAAAATATCTAGGGAGGTTGGTATAGGTCTCTTCAAGGGTACACCTATAGACTGTCCCAGACCTTTGCTGGACGTCCACATATGGGGACAAGGCCTGCAAACACTGCAACTTTCTGAAAAAGGTCAAACTTGGCATCTGTACTGGACAGCACCATCGCGTGATTGGGACAGTCGCGCGAGTGAGTGAGTCTCGCGCAAGGAAGCCACTTACTCGCGCGAGGGTTGTTTCTTTGCACGGTTTAAGGAGCAGCCTAATGTCTTTTTGGGGTGTTTACTCATGTTTTATCTCGGACTGAATCGTGGATTTTTGTATGTTGCCAGCGGGTCAACACAGGTGTAAACGTATGTATTGAAGGTTCCATTTTGTGATTTGGTGATTGCATAAGTTTTTCAGCCCTGTTGTTTATTTTCGAACAAAGACATCCTTTATTGGATGTACACGGCATGAGTACCATACAACGGATTCGAGGGTCAAACAAAAGCAAAGAAAATTGTTCGATTAGCCTAAAGGCTTTTGAACTTGTTCTTAATACAGACATGATACTCTCAGACTCAATAGTATCCCCCTGGCCTCGCTTGGATTTCTGCACGAAGCCATGCCACGTAACGGCTATCCAGCCAATCCACAAAGTCTGGGCTGGGACCCTCAAGCACCCCGTTTTTCCAGTACCTTCGATAATCGCGCAGCATCGGTCCATTGAAGTCAGGAAATTGGAACTCCTCAATTCCGGCCCTATGCAGCCCTTGACTTATGCCTAGTTGGCGTAGTATGCGGCCTGGGATGTAAAAGGTAAAACTGGCCAAACCAGCAATTATCACCCTCTCGAAGCCTGTGGTATTGACGGCCATCTCCGGCATGTTTAGCCATGGGCATCTCCAGACGAGGTTATCAGACTGCATGTCATGCAGGATTGTATATCATCCCACCATGTCTTGTTCAGGATATAGCAAGGGTCGTTCGAGCAACCGTCCCGGGAAATGTTCCCAACCAGCCTGGGGAGCTTCAAGTAGGCCTACCTTGTCAGAAAGCCATACCTATGAGTGAAAAGACAAGCGAGCAACTAGATAAAGCCTGAGCGAAAAGACAAGTAAGGTTCTGGAGCGATCCTTATCCGAGCGTCGAGGTAAAATGAGAAAGTGCGAAAACCGAAAAAAGGTGAGTTGAGTGAGGATTTACCTGGAGCAACCGTGGACTGCCACTGAAGATGTTGCTCTGTTGGCTTTTGAACAGATCCAAGCCCATCAGCGTTTCAGCTAGGATCGTTGGAATGATGTTCTTACGGGCTCCCATTTGTGAAGCCATGCTCACCACACTGGGACTAACCCTTCCGTTAGCAGGAACCAATGCATAAGCCGCCAGCGCGCAAATCGAGAAGGCAAAGCGTTTGTGTGCCTTCTCGACATGATCCGTCAGAATTCCGCCTGGACCATACAATTCAATCAGACGGGGGATGTCCAATTCACTGTCATGGATAATATTGGCCGCTAGTTCTCCGGAAATGTTCAGTTTCGTCATCAATAAATGGCTCATGTTCTCCTGAACCGGAGGAACGGCAAGGACATAGGAATTTGCAAAGCCGGGCAGGTAGGCTTGGAACTCTTCCACTGTTGGGCACATTTCGTTGTCATAATTACGAAAGACGTGCATGACTGGATCCCAGTGAATCATGGCAGCTTTAAGAAGCTCAGGGCGTGGCCCCACATATCGAAGATATTTAATTGAGGCCAGCCCTCGAGAACGAGGACCCGCCCAATCAAAGGTTTCGGTTCTCATCAACTAAGGATCGAGTATTGTTGCTAGTGGACTCTCCATTGACTGATGAGTTTTTGTGCTTCTCAAAAGGGATAATGTGCTTTACGTCATTACAAAGGTGTTCCACTTTATAGACATTTGTTTGGAAATGTCGGTCCTCATTTGTCGTGCCAAAGGAAAAAATGAAAAAGTTTAAATGTCTTACCACTTGGCAAGTGAAGAATGCTCCAATTATGGTTTCACACAATGTGCAGGCTGTGGGGGGGGCCCCTTGAAGCATCTGATACCTTTAAAAGGTTTGATTTGGTCAAACAAAGGCAGCCTGGCAGAGGATGACCCTCGCGCGAGAGTCTCACTTTCTCGCGCAACATAACTCCCTCGCGCGTGCGTCTCTCTCAGTCGCGCGACAGACGTCCCTCGCACGAGTGTTCCACTTCCTCGCGCGATGGTCCAATCTGCATTTTTGACAGTATGCAGCAGCTGCTGGTTTGGATTGGTCATTTTGGGTTCCAGGGGTCTTTTGGCACTTCTTATGGTTCCTACAAGTCATGTTGGGCATATGCAACTATATCCAAGCATTGGTATCGGAATTTTGCGTTTAACGAGGATTTTCGACCCTCGGTGGCCCGTTTCAAGTCAAAAGCAAGGTTTTGGAAGGTCGAAATCCGTTCTAAAGGCTCTTGCCAAGTTCTTTTATGCTGTACAGGTCATATGGAGTGTATATGACTGTACGGAGGTGTCGGTTTCAGTTCGGGACATAATTGAGTTGTGTTTTGCATCCTGTAAAATCCTGACTTTTAAAATTCTAGTCACGTGATCTGAATAGGAACTCGACCCTCTAATTTAATTCTAATAGTAAGCTAGGCTACGCGAAGTGTATCATGATTCGAATGAATCTGTGAATTATGATTTAATTTTGTCAATACTATGGGGCAATGGAGTTACATCTTATACACGGCACGAGTTACACGATGTTGGAATCTTTCATTTAAAATTGGACACTGCCACAATAATCCACATATTTTTATTAGTCTATGTTGAGTTTCTAAGATTTTTCATAGACCGAAATCTAAACGCGATCAGACAGAATTTGCGATGATCGGACGCTTGATGCCATGTGTCGTGCCGATATGCTAGAGGAATAACAGGTGTCCTTTGCAAAGGAAAGATGGGTCCTGACTCACCTTTAACCACCGAAAGATATATGTATGCAATTCTTAGGTGTATAATTTAACCCTACATTAGATAAGAACAAAATTAGAAAGGAAAGGCAAAAGAAAACATTATCCGTATAACAGTAGTTTCTCGTTGAGTTACCGCTCGCCGTTCCGACCAACGTTGCTGGAAAAATTCCATGATTCTCTCCTGGTAATCTTTCTCCTCACTCCCTAATTTATGTAGCCAGGAAAATTATTACGCATATGATTATTGGAGTAATTTGTTCACACAACACACTCACCACAAAACAAGCACACACGCACAGTGCACGACGGGTCGGAAAGCGGCGGTGGCCATGGCTGCCGGCCCCTCAGGCCACCCCGATTAGTCCTCCTTATTTCTCCACCGGATCTCTTTCTCTTCTCGCACTTGCCGCACTCGAACCCCTGAAATTTCCACACAAGAGAAACTTTCTTCGGCAAAGAGCTCGGTTTCGGACTCGCCGCCGTAATTTGGTGTAGTATCAAATTCAATTGTTTAAAAAAGGGAGTCTTAGAAACCTAATTTAAAGTACTTAGACTGCTATTGATGGACTTCAATTAAAATCCATGAAGCATTAAGAATAATAAATTGAAACACCTTGGTATTTAAGCATTAACCTAATTAATCTTGGAGTTGGATTCTTAGCTAATACCAGTATATTATGTGTTTAGGTGCAAGTTGTGGGGTGAATTTCCGTGCGCTAAATTAAACGCTACTTGTTGGTGAGTTGCGCATACCTTAGTTACCAGTTTTTTTTTGAAATTTTGGAATGAAATGCCATCACTTGATTTTGCTGGAAAATATGGAATTTGAACTTCCTACTTGGTTTAATTGATGTTAATGCATGTGATGGCTGGTTTATAAATCTTTTGAGTTTCAGTTAATTAGACCATGGCAATATGTTTTGGAAACTTGAATTTTATTGGTTGCTAGTACATGCTCGTGATAATATAAATAATTCGAACGGTGTCCCGAGCGCTAGGGGACGGGTAAAGATACTAGTGGCGAGAAGTAATAAGGTAGGAGATGCAGCCAGGCATCACCGGGTAATGATATCTTACCGCTCTTCAATGGGGTCGCTCCCCAACCGACTGGCAAAAATACCGTTAAATGACGCTGTTATCACTCAAAAGTGCAAAAGTTGAAAAAGAAAAGAAATGAAAAGAGTCCATCTCTTGGACCGAAGAAATGAGCTTACGGGCTAAAATGCATGTACTGGAGAATTTGATGAGAATATTTGAAATGTTGCTTTGCTCTTGAATTATTTTACTGAGTGTGGTATTTCCATGGTCAAACTTGTAACTTTGGTATACGTTTCTCACCCGAGCTTCGGCTTATGAAAACCTTTTACAATTTTTTAGGTTAAAGTAGACTGCAAGTCCTGAATGGGGTGCTTGAATAACCGTGGAGAACCATGTGTAGTGTATGGTTTGTATTTATTATACTTGTACACTTAGATGCTCTGGGATTATCTTATTTATTCTACGCTTCCACATACTTTGAATTCTACGGTTTAAAAAGTTGAGGATGTTAGAAATCCCTAAACTAGATTTTGAGCAGGCCTTCGGCGGCTTAACACCCGCTTGGCCGGTCACGGCTTCCAGGGTCGATTTTGGGTCGTGACACAAGTGGTATGAAGTAATAAGGTAGGAGATGCAGCCAGGCATCACCGGGTAATGATATCTTACCAATCTTCAATGGGGTCGCTCCCCAACCGACTGGCAAAACTACCGTTGAATGTTATTATCGCTTGAATGTGCAAAAGTGGAGGGGAAGAAGAAAATGGTCCATCTTTTAGACCAAAGAACTGAATTTATGGATCGAAATGCATGCGTGTCCCTTTTTGTGTCTTTTGGACACTTTTCGGCATATTTCTCGTCTCGGGGCGTTTTTCTTGGTTCCGTCAACTCGTGCAAGTCATGTTATGTGTATTTAACCTTGCAGAAGCGTCGGTTTCAATCAAAGTCGAGTATTTTGAGTTTTGGCCTGTTAAAGCCCAAAATTTGCCATATCCTCGTATCCTGGCCGTGTCCTGGGGTATATTTCTATTTTTCTTTCGAGCTAGTCACTCTTATACATATGTGTGTGTTTGTAGACAGTCTCGGTCGGTTATCAATGCAAGTTTGGTATTAGTGGTTGGCGCTTAACCTCTTTTATGCATAATAAGACCGAATAAACCATGAAAATGCAAATTTTATAACTAAACTATGCTACTATCATACCAAACCAAAGGAAAGTACTGTGTGCATGGCCTGTTGGTCAATCAAAAGCTATCAAAAGTCAAAACCAGGGCACACTCGCCCACTATCAACGAGGCACGCAGGCCTCCAAAAGCATGTATCAGAGTATCTAAGGCACGTCGGCCTCTATATCTAGCTACTTGGGCACGCAGGCCCGAAATCAAAAGTATGTCATGGAAAGTAAAAGGCTCCTCAGTCGTCCTCATCTTGTCCAAGCCAGTCGGTATCTCCGAGGTCCTCCTCGACATCATCCCCGTCGTCCCCACCGTCGTCATCATCATCCTCGTCGTCATCAGCTGCAAGCTCTTTCGGATCCTACAAGTACCTAGGATCATCAACAGTGTCGTCAGAGTCGCTTCTGGCCTCCTCGTCTTTTCCTCTTTCCTCTCCTTCCCTTTCCTCAGGAGGCTGGACCAAGACGAGTTGCTTCTTGCGGGCCGGTTCGTCTTGGCCCGACCTGCCTCACCTCTCTATCCGGTATTGCTCTTCTGCGCGCGCTGCTGCCTTCCTGGCTGCTTCTTTGCTTGCTGCAACAGGCTATGAGCCCCTAGTATGTCGAGTAGCGGCCGGAGGCGTAGTAGTCTGTGCTCGCGGTGGAGATCGCGCTCTCTTCTTAGAAGCCGCCCGTCCCTGTGCCTGCATATTTATATGTTGCATTAGTATATATTTTGCAATATATTTGTCTATTAAATGTTTAAATTGATAGGTACATTCTTTCAATTGGAAGCTATCTATCGGCTGTTTATCAGTATCAAGGGTTTTCAAAGCAGTCATGCATATATTGACAGTAGATATGTATTGTACGTATTAAAAGCAAGAAGGAGTGTATCGTTTGCATACCTGAGTCCTCCAAGGAGCAGCTGCCTGAGCTGGCTGGGATGGAGATGTCGGATAGCGTAACTCCAATGGGAAGCCGTATGCTGCTCTCCTCACCACGTTCTCCAAAGCGAGCATACGGCGAACAGCTTCGTTCACCCATTCAACAGGCACCTGTGAATGTTTTACAACAATCAGACAACTCAAATACAGTTCAAGGGTATTGAAATTACAAAAATGGAAGTTGGTTTACCTGAACAGTCACTGCCGCGGGCTCTATGCGAGCTGGTACAAGCTGCACCTCAGCCGGATTGCCCTGAGAATCCACCACGTCCACCTTCTAAAGCAACTCTGGAGGACCGCCTACTACTGGCCTACTCTCTCTACATCTCACGCGGCGTTCTCCTCCTCTCTGCACCAGCCTCACGTGCCTGCTCCTGGACCTCTCTGCGAGCCCTAACGCCAAGCGGCCTTGCCAAGTGATCTCTCTGATAGGCTGCATAGTCCATTGTCAGACGCAGGTGGCGTGTCAGCTCAGTGTCTGGCCTCGTAAACCTCTCCAGCTCCACCAGTGTGTAGTCACTCGTGTGTGAAGCTCGTGGGGGGAGTGGCCCAGGCACCTGGAACTCAAGGTAACCAAGTGACTGTCGTGTCACTCGATCCCCTAAGTACCATTGCCAGCCAAAGGCCGACTCCAAGAGCACTCTGCTGGCTGTGACAGCCCTACTCTGGCTCTGGTCCGCTTGTCCTCCAGGGATTCCACTCGATCTGCACAAAGTGACAAACAAGCAATGTGTACAATTGATCAGCGACAGCATTAAAACCATGGAAAGCATGCATGATTCTTCATTTGGGTTTTAATGTTATGCCTGTGAAGCTCTCAGCTCATCCAGATATAGCCTGTAGGCATTGAGGCTACCTCTCCCTTCTTTGGTTCCCCTGTGCTCTTTGCTCCATATCAGCGCGCGAGGGAGGGTGCTCAAGTCAGGATGCTTGCACTCCGGAGGGTACATCCTCAATACCTCGTATGCCCAAAGCTGTAGTATTATCAAAATTTGAAGTGAATCAGTCACAAGTTATACAGTTATCAGTTTAAGCTGGTAAACAATCTATGCAATCAATTGGTACAATGGAAATTATGCTACGATAATTGAAATCATACCTCCTAGACACGCCAATAGCCAGTTGTGCTCTGCCCGGTCCTTGAGGAGTCACCAAAGAACAAGTAGGCGGTGCCGAGTGCTGCTCCGCCCCAGTCAAAGCGTGAGGCTGTCCTCAGATCCCTCAGAGCAGGAAAGTACGACAGGTGTACGGTGCTTCCCCTGCCTGGGAATAGTGGAGCCCCGAACAAATACAGCAGGTACGCCCGGGCCATCTGTGCCTCTTCTTCAAGTACCGTACAAACTGAGCATACCTCGCCGCTCCTCTCTCTACCTGTGGCACCTCCCCCAAGAACCACTCCAGCGCCGCTGGGTCAGCATGTATCCCTGAATCAAATGGGATGGGTTCTCCCCTAACCCTCAAACCTGTGATCGCGGCGAAGTCACTCGGTGTAACCGTCATCTCTCCCGGAGGCAGGTGGAAGGTATTGGATGTGTCTCTCCATCTCTCAGCCAGTGCAACAAGGACGGCATGATCATTCCTGACTGGTACTGTCAAGGTCTGTATGAACTCCCTGAACCCTGCCGCGTCTACCATCTCCCTCACCCTCGGTGGCAACCTTATGTATAGTGCCAGAGAACTGCACGGCCCACCAAAACCGCGGATATCCCTCTACTCCGCCTGTTTCAAACAACAAAGACAAGCAATAGGCTATGATGTTAGCATACAGAGCTTTCATTTCCAAGTTCTAGGTAACCAATGTATCGGTGTGACCACAGATGGATGGTTCAAGTTATTGATTCAAGCTCATGTTCAACTTATAGCATGCATGGGTCACAGCACTGGAGCTATCTTTTTGCAGCTTGAACTCAGTGTCATCTTCAGTTTGTTTGGTTCAAGTTTTTATGTGCATGACCTGTGATACAAGAGCTACATCGTCGTGGTGTGACATTTACGCAGGATGCTGTTAGATGGTTGGTTCAAGTTATGCTTTTAGCACGATGTGTTCTTGGTGCAACTCAACATTACATTGTTGGTAGAAGTCATCGTGTGCATGGCGTGTTATACGAGCTTGCTTTCATCCTAGCACGTTCTATATCCGGCCTACAGTAGATGGTTGGTTCAAGTTATTGCATACGTGGCATTCAGAGCACAGGTTATATCATTATTGCATGGTTCGAATTTGTGAAGTGTTCTACGATTTTCAAAGCATATGAATATCAATTTAAAGCGCAAAGGGGGTTATCAAAGGTTATACCTCAGCCCAGGTGTTCGCAATATGCACCCTAGAGTCCCGTAGCACGAGCTCCACGTCGTAATCAGTCTGCTGTGGCGGCTTGTATCCCGCAAAGCCTGAGGGTACGAACAGGTGTGGCCTCGGAAGCATGTATGTCTCCTCTGAAAACTCAGGGCGTGTCAGGGCACCCGCCTCGATCACGGTACTCACTCTCGGTCCCTGTGCCTCCTCGGCCTCTCTCTCCTCGGCCTCTACATCAGCTGCCAGTCCTTCTGGCCCGACTCTCTCTCTCAGCCTCCCTCTCGGCCCTCGCCGTGGCCTCGGATGCCTCAATGGCTCGTGCCCGGTCCTCCTTGTCTTTCAGAACATACTCCTCGATCTCGGGGTGGTCTTCCAGGACTTTTGCCAATATCTCGTCGGGCGCATGCTCGGCAATGTCATCTAGGGTGATGGGCACGTGACGTGACGATGTGGCTGCTGTCGCTGGTGGTCTAAATGCGATATGCTCCTCTCGAATCTCAACAGGGTCAGCCTCTGTGGTCTGTTTCTCCTCAACCTGCTCCTCCTCAGTACCAACAACCCCCTTACCCTTGGCCAGGTCCCTCGACGGGGTTTGGCTCGGACTGGTATTATCTCCAACGGCACCACTACCCTCTACATCGCCGGAACCCCTATCAATCATGGGTGGGCCCTCGGCCACCATATCTGGGTCTTTTGGCTCACTACTGGACCCCACGGCCCCAGCCTGGTCCATCGCGCGAGGCACTGTCTCTACCGCGCGAGGGTTCTTATCACCAGCAGCCTCCTCCTCGCGACTCTGAATGCCATCTCTGCCTCCTCCTACTTCTGCACCCTCAATCCCGACGTGCTCCGCCGCCTGTTCCTCCGCTGTTTCGACTGCCATGGTTTCTCCTCGATCACCCGGCTGATCGACGACCTCCCATTCGCCTCCGCCGTGATCTGCCATGGATGGTTGTTTGAGAGCAGATTCGTGGATTTTGGGATTTGATCAAGGGTTTTGGAACAGATTTGGGGAGAGGGTTTGAGAGTTTGCTTGAGTTCAAAACCGACTGAAAAAAACTGCTTCTGTAACGTCCCCGCGACGTTTAAAAGGTGTGGAACGGTTTGGGCCGGGTCTGGCTCGTGCGACACTTCTTTTTGGGCTCCAGGCCCATTTCCCCTACAAGCAGGCCCAATTTGATTATTCTCTATTTAATTAAAGTCCAAGGTTTTTAATTATGGTCTTAAATCACTTTTGGGGATCATATTGGAATGATGTTGCAAATCCGGAGCATTTTTATATCCCCAGCTGTGGCCCTCCCGCGCACACTTCGATATCAATCAGCGACGATCTATCCGTCCACTTTCAAATCAGCGACGATCTATCCGTCCACTTTCAAAACAGCGACGATCTATCCGCCCAACTTCAAATCAGCGACGATCTATCCGTCCACTTTCAAATCAGCGACGATCTATCCGTCCAAATTCAAATCAGCGACGATCTATCCGTCCACTTTCAAATCAGCGACGATCTATTCGTCCAAATTCAAATCAGCGACAATCTATCCGTCCAACTCAAATCAGCGACGATCTATCCGTCCATTTTCAAATCAACGACGATCTAACCGTCAATCAGCGACGATCTATCCGTCCAATTTCAAATCAACGACGATCTATCCGTCCAACTTTAAATCAGCGACGATCTATCCGTCCAATTTTTAATCAGCGACGATCCATCCGTCCAATCATTCTTCGGTGCACGGTATTTTTACATACTTGCGCATTTTTCCATTAAATCGGCTTTTGGGTGGATTTGGTGGGTGTCTAGAAACCTTTGACGTTTCCCGTACCAGTCAATGGTGCTTCGCGTGCCGTCAAAGGGGGACTACTGTAGACACCCCGATCTGAATCTCCCGATCGTTTTACGGTTTCTTGTTTCCCCGATGATGAACCAGATCAAAAAGCAGTCTTGAGGTTGGAAAGGTTTGAGCTTGGTATGTGCGGAACCCCTTTGAACCCTTTATACCATTTAAAAGAAAATAGAAATCAGTATAGCCTTGACCTGGAGTTGACTCTCGCGCGACAGCTGTTACCCTCGCACGATGGTCCACTCCAGTCACTTTCACCTTTTTCAGCCAGTTGGTTGCTTGCTTGGGGATCTACAGGGCTATTTGAACCCCGTTTTTCTCGACAGGACAGTGGCAGTGCAGGCTTTGGGGCTATACACTCACACAACCCTTCCCATCAACTTTCCACCTTGCTTAGTCACCAAGTTTGGTCCTAAGGGGGTGTTTGCCACCACCTTTCCTCCTCCACTCCTTCTATAAATACCCCCATTGGTCTTTCATTACAAGGGTCACTAAGTCACTAAGTCATTAATTTTCCAAGTTTGAGAGGTTAAGAACTCTTGCAAGCACACTAAAGCTTTCAACCCTAGTTTTCTTGCTCATCCATTCTTCACTCCATTTTCCATCACAAGCTTCACAACCTTGTTCAATCTTCTCCAAAACCTTACAAGCAAAGGTATAAACACCTTTACTGCTTACTATTTTGATCCCTGAGGGGGGCTATCAGGGCCAGGATTGGTAATCGATACCAGTTCTGGTCCTAAAGTCAGCAGAGTTACAAAAGCTATGAAAAGCATACCCTCGCGTGAGTGACTCAGACTCACGCGCGACAGTCCTCGTGGGGTTTGGGGATGCTGGTTTTTCTTGTTTTGTCATGTTATTACTTGTTTTAAAATATGATAAGCTTTAGCTCACTGTTTTGCATGTTAAAACACATATCTTAACTTTCAGTGCTTATTTATTTGGTTGGAATGCTTCTGGGTTGCTTCTGGACATGTACCAGAGCCCAAAACATGCAAAGCAATTCCTGGAAGTCCAGTCAGGACTCTCGCGCTAGGGAGTCACTTTCTCGCGCGATGGTCCTCCTGATTCCAGTAGCTGCCCTTGCATGAGCAACTTGGCCATTGGCCTCTGTTTTAACACCCCCACTGTTTAGGGGTTGTATTTTAATTCACTTGGTTCCTGTTTGTTGTAATTTGTAATAATTAGTTATTTACAGTCCCCCTATTAACTGCTTGGTTTGCCTCCTGGGTGTGCACTGGTCCTTCCAGAGCCCAGAAGAGGGTTAAATTCAACCTGTGGTATGACATAAACCCTTGCGCGCAAGAGTGAGTGTGTCGTGCGATGGTCTGCTTTGCATACACGTTGATCCATGCATGCAAAGGTGGCCATGGTGCGTGGCACACTCATTTTATGAGCAGCCTGGTTTATGTTCTTATCAGGGGGTTTGATCTTATCCCGTTTTCATTATTCCATCCATCCACGCCATGTTTAGATCATATCTTGCAAATCGTGTTACAGTTTTAATCCCCGATTAACTGTTCCCCTGCCCTAATTGGCTTAAAATTGGTTAAAGAAGAAAACGAATCACAAATATTTTTCAAAAAAAAGTCTAAGTAAAAACCGATCTCCGGATTAGGCGAGAGGGGTGCTTTAAAAACCTTCCCCTCTCGTAACCTGGCTCCCGAACCCAGATATGGTTATGACGGGCTGGTTCCTTCACTTTTTCAAATCAAAAAGCGCGACAGGTACTTCGAAATACGGTTCCTTGGGTGTCGGACCTTCAAACCCAGGTGGCGACTCTGTGTTTTGCGAGCGCCTGCTTCTCTGCTCGCGCTCCCTCGATCTATCAGGCCGCTTTGGCGAAAAGAACGGGGAACGGAATCCCCTGATTTTTCCAAGGGCATGCTGCCCACAGAACCTGAATTTAATCGAAGGTAAGCTTGTCTACAAACACTCTTAAGACTTAACCAAGAATAATGCAGAATGTAAACACACTGAATTTAATCGAAAGAGGGCTTATAAACGACTATTCTTTGATAAGAAAAAGACTAAAAGAAATAATAAACTTGAATTTAATCAAAAGTAGTCTTACATGCAATCTAGCCTTCAACTTACAAATTAAACTAAACTAAATCCTAAACTACGATAGATCTCTGAGCAATCATATTATGTATGAGTTGTCAGATGATAAGAATTTTTGTCGGGGGGCCTCTTTCTTCAACTTCTGCTTCTATTTATAAACGCCGAGCCTGCCTTCGAACTCCACGTTTCCAATTGATTCCTACGTTCTTGCTCGAACTGCTTTTGATTCCTCAAAAAACGGCTACGAGGGGCCTTCGAATGGTTACTTGAATTGATCTCCTCAGGGTTCTTCTCTCTCCACGTTTACTGATGTTGGTTTTCTAGATCGTGGGACTCCTGTTTTTATGCAACATGGGTTAGTGTAACACGACTGGCTCTTATAAATGATTCACTGCATCCACGCTTAATTGCCTCATAAAACAAGGGATTAACCACCATTCGATGGTTTTGATGAGTAATCAACGGCTAAACCTAATTACCGTCTTAATTACCCTAAATTAATGCTCAAACGCTGCTATTTCCCATCAAAATGATACCGTTTAGTACTAAAATAATATCGCCACTAACCCTATGATCCCCTGTATCTCGGGTCCAAATAGGATAAGTTCTGATAGGCCAGAGCACTGTTTGATGCCACGTGTAATTTTTTCATTAGGTGGCGTATTTTAGGATGTAAACACACCCCTCGCATTAACATCTTATTTAAGGTAATTAAATTAGTGTTAATGGTGCGCGTATCTACCCACGTCCCCTAAGAACACGGCTGCATGGGGTCATGGTAGGAGTCTGTTTCCATGCACGTCCTTTGAGCTTCTTAAAGAAAGCTGCATTAATTCATTTATAAATGGCGATTAAAGTTAGGGTTTAACGAATCACTGCTCCCTTAAACCTCTTCGAAGTAGAATCTCATTCTGCTAAGAAACCTTATAGTCATGGACTCTCATCCAGAAATCAATCTTGTTCTGGATAATCTCGATCACCAATCTCATTCGTCTCACACATCTCCTCCAAACTCTCCTCGATTGTTGGCAGGAAAGATTCTCTCTGACCGAACCTTCCATACTCCCAACCCTTCGCCCACGGGTTGGGACTCTTCTCTAACACGTTCAAATTCGATTAGTGGGTCCGATTGGGGTACATGAGAGGAAAACCCTGCCCATGTCAGTACCAATACCATTCTGGTCAAGTTTGACCAACCCGACCCTACTCCCAACAAATTCCATCACTTTCGAACCCTATTTGCGAGTCAATTTCTGCCTTTGACTAGCAATGACACCATCCACATGGGAATGCTAGAGTCAATCTACTCATCCCTCAAGTTCGCTCCTTATCTGAAACAAGACGAGAACTACCTTGGGCCAGCCCCCTATTGTGACTTCAAACGCATGGCCCAATCTCAGAGATCCCTTTGGCTTGCTGAGGTGAAAACCCCACACTACCCTGCAGGCTTCGAAAAGTCAAACACACTAACTCCTCTCCCAGAGGAACCGACTTGTTTAGTGAGGTGACCAATTTTGCTGTCAACCCTCCCCATTTCCAGTGGCATTATGGCTATTCCATCCTTCCATATGACAAGAGCAAGGCTTTGCAACTTCTTGCTGCCTTCTCCTTTCTGGATGTCTCCATCCTGGAAGAACAAGTCCCATTAACCAACTTTAAATGGGCTTGTGAAACGTTGGTCCTATGCACCATCCCGTCAACGGTTTCCTACCAAATTCTTTGCTTCCTGGATTTCCTGCCAGTGACCAGGACTTGGCTCGAAGCTAATGCTGCAGCCTATTGCTTCGACCAAAATCTCCAAGACTATGCTCTAGTCAAAGATAGGATTGAGAAGCTGAACAAACAGATTCAAAGCTTCCAATCTGAATCATTTGAAGTGGTGCCTGCTTATGCTGATAAGAAGCTTCGAAGGTGCTTTAAGAGGAAACCGATGAAGCGCCCTTCAAAGGAAGCTCGACTCCGAAGGAAGGCTAAAGCCTTGGTGCTCAGCTTCAGGCCCCTTTTGGAGAAAAAGCTGGAGTCAGATGCAAAGGAGGACATGAGAAAAATGGAGCTGAAATTTCTCCAATTTGCTTGGAACAAGTTCCATAGCCTTGTCACTTGGTCCTTCCCTCACTACTTTGAGAATAGAAGGCTGCTGCTCAGCACCCAGGCCCTTCGAAGGCCTAATTTGCTCTTGTTGCTTACTGCCAGTAGGAACTAGCATTTTTCTCTTGTTGTTTTTTTGTAAATATGCAAATTTCATTTATGTAATCCTGGCAGTTTCAATGAAATTTTCCCTTTCATAACAATGTGCATTCGATTTTAAGTTACTTTTGCTTATGGGTCAAAATAATAATAAACCTAAAACAAGCCACCTCATGACTTGGGCTCATTAAAGGCCTGGCCCAACTGTGGAGGTATAAAAGCAAAAATGATTCAAAATTACCACCTAAGCCTAGCACACTCGAACTTCTCTAGAACTGAACCCTTTCTCTCACTTCTTTGCGAAACCGTTGAACCAAACTAAATCGATGGCTTCGTCTAGCCAAACCGCCGTGGAACATCCAACTCCTTCGCTTGCTCTGAGATGGTTCATTAAAAAGAAAGCTCAGGGATCAACTGAAGATTCTTGTTTCAACGATCGGGTTTTCATCCGAAACCCTAAAGAAAAAGGTACATTCATTTTGGGCCCTCAATTCGTAGGGGAAACTCCTGCTACCCTTTCTCTCTATTACCCTCGATTAGGGGACGCTGACATTCAAGCCTGTTCGGCCACAAACTGGAAAAATTTTACAAAGAAATCATTCCCCTGCTGGCCAACCCTAGATAGAGATTGGAAAATTTGGACTACTCGAATGCTGGCTGAAAAGTCAGATGATCTCGAAAAAGTGGGTTTGAAGAACATCATTACCCTTCTTCGAAGAGGAATTCCTCAAAATCCACCCTTAATCCAGGCTGCCCTAGCCTTTTGGGACCCTTCTTTTAACTTCTTTAGGTTCAACTGTGGTATGATGGCACCTACCATCTTGGATGTTACCCAAATGTTGGGGCTTATACCTTATGGCTCCCAATTCGACCCCACCAAAGAATACACTCCCCCTGAGGGGTTCACTCGCTTGATTGCTACAAATGGGGCCTTTTCCCACTTCTACACCAGGGAAAGGAAATTGACTAGATAGGTATCTGAGATGGAGTTTTTTGCTTATATACTCTATACCCTATGCAAACACATTCTTTGCCACTCTGGGAAAAGAGTAATGAGTGAATTCATACCGTTGGCCCTAGCACTATCTAGGGGTGAAGAATTTGATTTTGCGTTTTACTTTCTGGGCCATGTGTACAAAGTTGGCTCTGATTTCCACCAGAATGGCCTAAACTATTCTCAAGGAGGCCCCCAATGGTTTGTATAGCTATGGCTTCACGCCTACTTTTCTGAATTAGGCCCCTTCAAGGCACCTTTGTCACCTGCTGGTACCCCTGAGGCACCCAATGTTCATGGTGACAACTACATTCAACCAGTAGCTAGTGACACCCATACTTTGGTGTACTACCTCTGTTTCTTTTCTGGACTTGCTTCTGACAGAGAATTGCTCAGTCCTTTTTTAGCTCCAATTGGACCATCATGGGTCTTCGATTTTGACTGACAAGCACGGCAAATCTTCTCGAACCCTTCAAGCATGGAGCAACGTACTTACAGGCAGAGAGATTTTCATCTCTTCATTGAACTCTTCTAAGTCTGTGGCACATGCAGAGGTATACTGCCCTGCTCAATTTGCTAGGCAGCTTGGTTTGGTTCAAGGCATACCCATCCCCTATTGTGGTTCTGCTAACATATTCATGTCTGAACACTCATGCATTTCCATTGAGCACTTCAGAACATGGTTTATCCAATCTAGGGATCTGCTAAGACGAACCATTGCTCAAGACTTCCAAGAACCAACGGTGCCTACTACTCCAGAATTCGATTATTGGTGGCACACCAACTGCTCCTTTCTACTGGGATGCCCTCCCTTCAAGAAATTTCTTGAACACATTGAGTTTGAGAAGTCTGAGTTTGGACACAAAAACCATGATGACTCGTCTTCCTTCTCCTCGGACGGTGGGTTTGGAGTGGCTGGAGGCATCGAAGACATTCCTGAAGGTGAAGTTGACCAACAGGCAGTCCCCATCGAAACCTCTCCTATATCAATGATTATTCCTTCCCTTCCTCCAAGAAGACAGTCCTCAAGAGTACCCCAGAAAAGAGGTATCCCTTTCAACTATCTTTATTCCTTTTTTCAAGAAACATTTCTAATGGTAAACAACATCTGCAGGTACTACTCCCTCCCCTCATTTGGCTTTGAAGAGGAGCAAAATGATTTATCTGCCTGAGAAAATCATCCCCACTAAGCATTACCTTGAATCTTCGAGCAAACCACCAGGTCTGTTTCTCCTAAGCAGTTGTCTTTCACCTTTGTCTCTCCTTGTTTACAGAAACCATGCATTGTATCTTTCTTATTTTGCCGCCCCAAAAAGAGCTAGAGCCGCTAGACAACTCAAACTCACCCCTTCCTCTAGTGATGAGGAAACTGAGACTGTTACGAAGGCTTTGGTCTCTAGAGGTAAATTCCCTTCCTTCAACCTGATAGTAAAAACCTCCAAGAAGGCTTTTACTGATCTAGCACCTAATTTGTCCAGGAAAAGCAAAAGAGACATCGAAAGCCCTCGTCTATGAAAGAAAAGAAAAGGCTGTCAGGAAGAGTAAGACACTAGACGAACTTACTTTCCCTGATCAGGTATACTGCATGTGTTCCTTGTATAGCTCAATTTTATACATGTATGACTACTAACACTTCTTACAGCTCCAAGGGTCATCATCCAATTCGCCCATCCTTCCTCACCAAGGGACCCCAGGCACCATGCCTGCTCGAGAGACCTGCACTTATCAAGACTCTGCCAAAATGAGTCTTGATATAACAACTTTGCTATTATCCCTAGCTGAATCCATCCCACCCACTCCTTTCCGGGTAAGAATGGATTTCTCAGTGCTGTCATACATTGACGGCTACATCAAGCCTAACACTTGTATCAGATTCCCACAGGAATTCCCAATTTCTGTAGAATCACCTGTACTTAAGAGCATTGTGGACAACCAGTTGAAGGCTGCTGAACCATTGGGGGTTCGAAGAAGAAGTCCTTTCCTTACCCCTTACAAGTTTCAGAACAGGACTCTTCTCCACGTTCGTCCACTTCTGCTCTGCCAATCTCCTTGGTAAAGAGCTTCGAAAAACAGGACTCTGATATTCCTACGTCTTCAAAGAATCAGGTAGTTCTTAAGTCCAAACACCCTCTTAAGTATCTCTAGTACTTGTTTTATTTATCCCTACTTCTTATTGTGCTTCAGGTGGATAACACTGCTATTGACATGGAAGTAATTCCATCTTTGGGACTCAGTTCATTAACACCTCCTGATGAACCCTCTTCCCCTTCGATTGACCTTCCCCTATGTAAGGTCCATATTTTGGCAAATCCCATGATAAAAACCCCTTTTGATTTGTAGCATGTTATATGAGTTGTAATTTATTGTGTTTCCTTTCTAGAGCATTTGTTTTAGGAAGTATATTGTGTAATTGAGAAGTAGAGATTATTAAGGCAATTAAAGTGTAATGAAATCAAGGTTTCAAGAGGATTTCGTGCAAACAACAGCTTGATAAGGAAAGGGAATCAAGAAATCATGGATTTTCGTGGAAGGAAATATTTACCATAAATGGTGCTCGAGCAACTCAAGTAAAGGCATTAGACTATGCTCGAGCAACCTGCCTTCTTTCCTGCAGTCTACTTATATGCGACTTGTTAGCATTTTCTTGCTACCGAAGATATTATTGCTCCTCTTCTCTGGCTTCAACACTGAGACAATACCGAAAGGAGAGTGTAGCTTATTTCTTGGAGTAACCTATGGTCTATTGATCATCAAGTTTTCTGAATAACTCCAAGGGTTGATTTCAACCATTGTTTCGACTACTTGAAACATTCTTCCGGTGGATTCTGGAAGTATATCGGAGGACTTGTTGATTCAAGGCGTGCGGCAATCAACCACTTGGTGCGGTGTACGTGGATTTGACAAATCGATCTTTGGTGAGTCAGTGAGGATTCACGATTGTTTAAGTAAGATTGTTTTTGTAACTGCACAATGATTACTTTTAGTGGTTCGATTTCCTCCCGTGGTTTTTACCCTTTTTAAGGGGTTTTCCACGTATATCTTGTGTTCGGTATTATTCATCTTTTATTGCTTTCTGTTTCTTGATTTGGTTGATATATTATTTGGTGGGTTAATTAATAGAAGAGATAGAAACATAGCAAATCTATAAACTCTAGGCAAACTAGGATTTTTCAATTGGTATCAGAGCGGGTCGCTCGTAATATTAGGGTTTATTCCTAGAGTGGATCCTTAAGTCAAGATGAACACGAACACAAACATGAATCATTTTTTTACTCGTATACCGATTTTGGATAATGATAACTTTGATTACTGGAAATCAAGAATAAAAGCTGTAATGAGATCAGCAGATGAGGAAATTTGGGATTCATGCGTTAGAGGGTATAGGTATCCCATGAAAACTGTAGAGGAGAAACAAGTTCCTAAACTTACTTCAGAATTGTCTGTCAAGGAAAAAGTAGTGCTACAAGCTAATAATCGTGCTTTAGATATATTGTTTAGTGTTGTGGATGTTAATGAACACCGTAAGATAGCAAATTGTGAAATTGCAAAAGAAGCATGGGACATTTTAGTAACTTTTCATGAAGGAACAGATGTTGTTAAACAATCTAAGTTACAAAGACTCACCACTGAATTCAAGATAATTAGAATGCAAGAGGATGAAACTTTTAATGAATTCTACTCTAAATTGATTGCTATCGTCAATAGTTGCGAAACACTCGGTGAACCTATTCCTCCTTTTAGGGTGATTAAGAAAATATTGAGATCCTTGCCTGAACGGTTTAAGACGAAGGTCACTATGCTTGAGGGTAAACGTAAACTTAATGAAAAATCTGTTGAAGAAGTCATAGGTCTCCTCCAGACTTATGAAGCTGATATGTTGCAACCTAAGTTTCAGAAATCAAAAATTAAACCTTCGGCTAAGGCGATTGCATTTTCTAGTTCTCAAAGCGAAAATAGAGATTCAGGAAGTGATAATGATTATGACCTAGAAGCTATGACTTTATTTACAGAGAACTTTAAAAAGTTTTTCAAAAAGAAATCAACTGGTAATGATGTTAGTGATAAAAAGTTGATTATAAATGGAAAACATGAGGTTTCGTCTGGTAAAGGGAAAAAAATGGTTAAAGGATCACCTGCAGGGCCAAAGTGTTATGAATGTCAAGGGTATGGTCACTTAGCTCATGAATGCATTAACAAATTGAAGAAAAAGACTAATTTCAAGGCCAACATAACCTGGGATGATGATAGTGAATCTAACAATTCTGAGGAAGAACAAGTAGATAACACAGACTTTATAGCTTTTGGGGCTTCTTTACAGTCGAACCTTAGTGATCATGAAGACGATAGTGAGAATGAGGGAAGTGATGAGGAGTTTAGTTTCGATGAGCTAAAACAATCCTACAATATGTTGTTTAAGGAGAGTATTAAGATTAATGAGTCAAATTTGAAAATGGCTGAGAATTATAATAATTCTAACAAAGAGTTAGTGACAGCTAAAAAACAAGTGGAAGAGTTGCAAGTTTTTTTGAGCAATGTCGCTAGTGAGAAAGAAAAGTTGAGTAAGGAGGTTGAGAGTTTGCAAGAAAAGAATAGGGTCTTGATTGAGTTAAACACTGCATCGGAAGATAAAATAGAGTCATTAAACATTGAAATTGATAATGCTAATATTCTATTTGAGTGTTTGAATACAAGTTCCAAGAAGTTCGATGAAATTCTTGATGTTCAAAGGCCAACGAGTGACAAAACGAGGCTTGGATTTTACGAAGCTTCGTCTTAAAAAATAGTTGGAGGTAAACCAAACGAGTTGGAATCAAAGAAGGTAATGCCAAAACCCCATAGTATTGGTACGGCTAAAAATGTGATTGGAAAGGAATATAATATTAGACATGATAATTTTGCTAAATTTATTCCTACATGCCATTATTGTCAAGTCAAAGGTCACACTAGACCTCATTGTAGGAAGTTGCATATGCCAAAGTCTTCACACAGACACTTAGCATATTCTCATGGTTTTGACATACATATGCCGACATGTCATTTTTGTGGTGTAAAAGGTCACATTAGACCCAAGTGTTTTCAATTACACGGACACCCTCCTGTTGCGCGCAATCATGTTGTTAACAATAAAGCTATTTCTAAACATGGTAATACTCAAAAGTCTTGGACTAGTTACACTAAATGTGATAATACTAGAAACATGTCGGGTAAAAACAAGGCTCTTGGAGTTCAACCAAATAAACTGGGTAACACTACTCAAGTCAAGACAAGACTTATTTGGGTGAGGAGGTTGGATTTAAAATCTCATGCGAACTTGTCCACCAACTCTCTCGATGACACATGCTTATCTGGAGGTGTTGACCTTGCTATTTGAGGCATGGTCTCGTGTCCGTATTCTAGGTTGGTCTTTATTGCTTATAATGTTCCTAGAGCTACAAGTTGAGTCATTTGTTTAGTTTTATTACTTCTATTTTTTAGCGTTTTTTTTTTTTGTTAATTCGCTTCCTTGCTTATTTCATGATTTATAAAGAAAATCCAAAAACATTCATATATTTATTTGTTTTTGAAAACATAAAAATCAATAAATATTTTTGGGCTAAGCATATTTTCAGTTGTGAGAAGTCAACCATGGGATTCACAAAAATGCACATTTTTTTTCAAATGCATGCGTTCTTCTTGTTCTCCTCTCATGCGCAATATTCGGACATTAATTGCATCATGCCCTATGACTCTATGATCACCACGTTTACACGTCAGGATCAGAGAGATTATTCAGATTGGATAGTTGGTTCTCATGTCCATTGGAATCATTTTGTTTTTTCGGCGATTGACCTTTTGGCATCTTGGTTGGATACAGTGTTCTCTTGGTTTTGTTATTAAAAAAAAAGGGGGGAGAAGAACAACAACATATTCGAAAGTCCAAAGTCTATTATGTGTTATTAAAAAAAAAGGGGGGAGAAGTACAACAACATATTCGAAAGTCAAAAGTCTATTATGTGAGATTTTATTGCTTATCCGGCGTTCATCGAGTACCAGACACTTGGGGTGAGGTACTCTCCCTCTGCGCGTTTGTGTCACAAAATGGATAGACTTTGTGAAGGCATCTGTGTTGGACCACTTGCTTAGTAACCGGGGATTGGGTATGAGGTACTCTTATTTCCAATATTCATGTCAAAAGGCAGTGGGGTAAAAATATTAAAACACGTGTATTTGTTTGGAAGATTCAATAGAAATTGATATGGCAAAAAACTCATTGGTTGAGGGGAAGTGTTTAATCGTTGAGGGGGAGTTTGTTAGGCCTTGGGATGTTATTCGTGCCATCATGCCTGGTTTGACTTCGTGGGAGAAAGGATGGTTGCCATTCTCATGGAACACGAGAAATCTTGTATCCGAAGATGGTGGTCTTAATATTTCTGACTTGTCACACACCCACTATTGTCATAGTCTCATATTGCATGTTGTACTTAATTTCAGATTTCTTCATGCTTGGGATACATACAAGTTTACTCATGCATTTCAAAAAACTTATAGTGACATTTATTGATTCTCATGGTTGAGTATTCATCTCTGTATCCATGTATTTGTTTTCTCTGGATTTAAAAAAAAAAAACAAACAGAGTATTTTTAGTCGTATAAAAAATTTTCCGTTTTATTTTGGGCTTTAAGGTAGTGTCTCTTTCATACTTAGTAGTTACTAGAGCATCCATATAAAAAAAAATGCACTCTTTTTGACTAATGGGCCATATTTTTTTAACTCTACTTATTTAAAAGCAAAATGCTTCTTTTTGAGCCTCAGTAATTCATATATTTACTTCAACTTATGCTATGTTTGTGCGTTCCGTACTTCATGTTGGTGTTTGCCCGTTGTGGCCGTTGTTTTTTTTTTTTTTTCCAGTGGATGTTTTGCTAGACTTTGGTATTTTTCGTGTTGCTCTCTTGACTTCTTTGGTTTAACTTAAACTGTTTTAAAATTTTCCATGGCTGTTATTATCTCTTGCTTTAGTGTTTTAAACGGTGCTCATTTATATGTGCTCTACCGTTGTCCTTCCGTGACAAAAAGGGGGAGGAATTTATTGCTTTTGCAGGGTGAATGTGTTTTGTCATGGAAGTACCAAAGGGGGAGATTGTAAGGTCCATATTTTGGCAAATCCCATGGCAAAAACCCCTTTTGATTTGTAGCATGTTAATTGAGTTGTAATTTATTGTGTTTCCTTTCTAGAGCATTTGTTTTAGGAAGTATATTGTGTAATTGAGAAGTAGAGATTATTAAGGCAATTAGAGTGTAATGAAATCAAGGTTTCAAGAGGATTTCGTGCAATCAACAGCTTGATAAGGAAAGGGAATCAAGAAATCATGGATTTTCGTGGAAGGAAATATTTTCCAGAAATGGTGTTCGAGCAACTCAAGTAAAGGCATTAGACTGTGCTCGAGCAACCTGCCTTCTTTCCTGCAGTCTACTTATATGCGACTTTTTAGCATTTTCTTGCTACCGAAGATATTATTGCTGCTCTTCTCTGGCTTCAACACTGAGACAATACCGAAAGGAGAGTGTAGCTTATTTCTTGGAGTAACCTATGGTCTATTGATCATCAAGTTTTCTGAATAACTCCAAGGGCTGATTTCAACCATTGTTTCGACTACTTGAAATATTCTTCCGGTGGATTCTGGAAGTATATCGGAGGACTTGTGGATTCAAGGCGTGCGGCAATCAACCACTTGGTGCAGTGTACGTGGATTCGATAAATCGATCTTTGGTCAGTCAGTGAGGATTCACGATTGTTGAAGTAAGATTGTTTTTGTAACTGCACAATGATTACTTTTAGTGGTTCGATTTCCTCCCGTGGTTTTTACCCTTTTTAAAGGGTTTTCCACGTATATTATGTGTTTGGTATTATTCATCGTTTACTGCTTTCTGTTTCTTGATTTGGTTGATATATTAATTGGTGGGTTAATTAATAGAAGAGATAGAAACGCAGCAAATCTATAAACTCTAGGCAAACTAGGATTTTTCACCCTAGTGGCCTTTGATGTATCTTTTTACAAATACCAGTTGGGATTATTTTGTGATAGGATTGCTGACCCTATTTCTCCCATTCCTTCTAATCCACTGGAAAGTCTCAAACAACTCCTGGACTCATCCACACTCCCTAGCTCTCCATCTTTCAAAATCAAGCACGTTCTTACAAGAGATGATGCTCTGATGCTAAAACATCACTTAAGAGCTTTAACTCACCTAGGACTCTCAACTCTCCTCAAACATGGCTTGATTTATCATTTCGAAGTGTGCTTCAAAGCTTTGCTTCTCTCGAATGAGCTTCCTTCATCCATCAGTTCTACTCTTCAAGAAAACCTTGGCCAGCTTAGCAAATTGCTTGCTCACAACCAATTCCTATCCAAAAGCCTTGGGAAAACCACTCTTAAAGTGGAAATACTGGAAGCTAGAGCTTTAAAGATTGCTTCTCATCTTTCACTACACCAAGCTCGAAAAGACAAGCTTGAAGAGCTTAACAGGAAAAAGAGATGGCTAGAAGAAGAGCTACAAAGGGTCACAGATGAGATTTACAAAGTTGCTGCTGAATCCCAATCACTTGAAGATGAGACTTCGAAGGGTGAACAAACACTGGCACAGCTTATTCCTTCACTTCGAGCTGTGCGTAAGAAAAAAGCTGCCCAAGCTTCATTGTTAGATGCTAACCTCCATTCCCTTCGAACAATGATGTCCAATATTGGTGATGTGATTGCACCGTACTTGTAATATATTATTTTTTGGTTTTTTATGCTTAATCATCCTCGTACAGTAACACTTCAATCCAATTACTGGATAGTTACCGATGCATTACTGGATAGGTATCAAATGCATTAATTCGGGAAAACTTGATAAGACCTCTCATCTACTTCCCCTGGAAGCATTAAATGACCAACTCCCCCTTTACCATTATAAATAGGGGCTTTTAAGCGGGGGAACTTACAACTCTTCTCGACTTCTAGTGTCTTTTCTCTTGATCTCAAGATTTCCACAGTCCGAGTTACTTGGTTGAGATGTCAAAACTCAACACAGAAAGTGAGTGCCATGATACGCCCTCCAGAATTTACGAAGCAAGGCTTCAAAATATAGCCACATCAGCTTTCATGATGCCTTCCTCTTGGGCTACGGCTCCTAGGTATAGACACATCAGCCCTCATGACGTATTCACGTCAAGCGGTGACTTCGAAGACCAAAGAATCTAAAGAGATGGTCTCGGAGTATGTCTACCTACCAATGGAGTTTTGATCAAGTTTTTGTATCTCAGTTGATGGAGACCCACATTTGGGATACCTCTATGCTTAATTAGGTTTTCCTTTTTCATTTTCTAGATGGGCACGTTGAATGTAATTTCCCTTATGCATGTAATGAACAGAGAAGAATTCTTATTGTTGTATCCCCATCTAGTTTCATGATGTGACCACTAGGCCAAATATGGATTTATTGTTGGTTTCGAAGCCCGTATGTTATGAAACCAATCAATATCAAATGAGTTTGTGATTAGTTGTAACAAACGGAAATCTTCCCAAAAAGTATTCTTTCTGTTGTTATGTTCATTCTGATGCACCTATTGGCATCCCTATCACAGGCTCATCACCTTGAAAAGGAAAAAACCCCTTTTGAATATAGAAAATACGTTCCCCGTTTGATAACAGTGATAGATGGATGGGATTCGTAAGGAGATGGGATTAGGATTGGGATTCGTAAGGAGATGGGATTGGTAAGGAGATGGGATTGATAATGAGTATGTTTGTTTGGGATGGGATTAGATGATGGGATTATTAATATCATGTTTGTTTGAGATGGGATTAGATGATGGGATTGGATTGTTAGAAGAAATTGGTAATAAAAAGGGATTGATAATGTGAAGGAGTTGGGATTGGATTATTAATACCCCGTAATACCAAGTCCCACGGGGTATTAGCAATACCCCCTAATACCCCCTCAATTAATCCCATCGGACTACTAGTCCGAACCATTTTTGGTTACCAAACAAGGTATTACTAATACCATCACCTTCATAATCCAATCCCAACCTCCAATCCATTTATCAAACGGGGCCTTAGTGAATAGTCTTCAAAATCCAAACAAGTGCTTCGAGATACGATAACTCTGGATTTTATGTACAGCTCATTTCCAGAGGATTCCCAACAATCTCCTCGTTAGCTGTATTACTTATTGCTACGACTGATGGCGGCTATCTCTCTTAGACGTTTCGTTCTTCGAGAGCTTTACACATGCCTTCTATTTAATATCCATAATAATTATAGGGAAACATGCCAATGTGTGGGCAGCATGCCCTAGAATTTCCGGATTCCATAATCGAGGGAGCGCGAGAGCAGAAGTAGGCGCTCAGAATACAGAGTCGCCACTCGGGTTTGAAGGTCTGACACCCAAGGAACCGTATTTCGAAGCACTTGCCGTGCTATTTGATTTGAAAACTGAAGGAACCAGTCCGTCATAACCATATCTTGGTTCGGGAGCCTGGTTACGAGAGGGGAAGGTTTTTAAGGCACCCCTCTCGCCCAATCCAGAGATCGGTCTCTACTTAGACATTTTGTAAAAATATTTGTGATTCGTTTTCTTCTTTAATCAATTTTAAGCCAGTTAGGGCGGGGGAACAGTTAATCGGGATTTAAAACTGTAACACGATTTTGCAAGATGTGATTTAAACATGGCATGGATGGATGAAACAATAAAAGCAGGATAAAATCCAACACCCTGATGAGAAATAAACCAGATTGCTCGTAAAATGAATGTACCATACACCATGGCCACCTTTGCATGCATGGATCTACGTTCATGCTAAGCAGACCATCGCGCGACACACTCACTCTCTCGCGTGAGGGTTCATGTCACACCACAGGTTGAATTTTAACCCTCTTCTGGGCTTTGGAAGAACCAGTGCACACCCAGGAGGCAAACCAAGCAGTTTATACAGTACTGTAAATAACTAATTATTACAAATTGATATGAACAGAAACCAAATGAATTGAAATACAACCTCTAAACAGTGGGGGTACCATAACAGAAGCCAAGGGCCAAGTTGCTCATGCAAGGGCAGCAACTGGACTCAGGAAGACCATTGCGCAAGGCAATGACTCCCTCGTGCGAGGGTCCTGACTGGACTTCCAGGAATTGCTTTGCATGTTCTGGGCTCTGGTACATGTGCAGAAGCAACCCAGAAGCATTCCAACCAAATAAATAAGTATGGAAAGCTAGGCTATGTGTTTTAGGATGCACAACAATGAGCTAAAAAGGGCTAACATACCTCAAAACAAATAATAATATGATAAAACAAGAAAAGCCAGCATCCCCAAACCCCACGAGGACTGTTGCGCGAGACAGTAGACTGTCGCGCGTGAGTATGAGTCCGTCGCGCGAGGGTATGCTTGGTCCCAGTTTCTTGTAACTCTGCTGACTTTAGGACCAGAACTAGTATTGATAACCAATCTTGGCCCTGACAGCCCCCCTCAGGGATCAAAACAATAAGCGGTAAAGGTGTTATACCTTTGCTTGGAAGGTTTTGGAAAGGATTTGAACAAGGTTGTGATGCTTGTGATGGAAAATGGAGTGAAGAAGTGATGAGCAAGTGTGCTAGGGTTGAGAGCCTTAGTGTGCTTGAAGTTCTTCTTAGCCTTTTTAACTTGAAAATTGAGTACCCCTCTAATGAAAAACCAAGGGGGGTATTTATAGGAGGAGTAGAGGACGAAATGTGGTGGCAAACACCCCCTTAGGACCAAACTTGATGGTGAAGATTGGTGGAAAGGTGATGGGAAGGGTTATGTGAGTGGGAAGTCCCAAAGCCTGCACTGCCACTGTCCTGTGGAGAAAAACGGGGTTCAGTAGCCCTGTAGACCCCCAGGCAAGCAACCAACTGGCTGTCAAAAGGTGAAAGGGATTGTTTAGGACCATCGCGCGAGGGAGTGAGACCGTCGCGCAAGGGTTCCACCTGTCGCGCGTGGGTCAACGGTCAAACATTTGACTTTGACCACACCTGGCAAAGCATACACTCGCGCGAGGGAGTGACATCCACGCGCGAGGGTCAATCCAAACCAAAGTTGACTGGTTTTCTATTTTTCTCTTTTAAATGGTTTTAAAGGGTTTAAAGGGGTTCCACGCACACCGAGCTCAAACCTTTCCAACCTCAAGACTGCTTTTCGATCTTGTTCATCATCGGGGAAACAAGAAACCGTAAGTAAATTAATCTGGAAGCCCAGATTGGGGTGTCTACAGTAGCCCCTCTTTGACGGCACTTGGAGCACCATTGACTTGGTACAAGTAACGTCAAAGAATTCTAGACACCCCTCAAGGCAATCCAGAGTAGAACATAGTAAAGTAGACAAGCATACTTACAGAGCCTGATGGTGGAATGGACGTGCGATCCATTGCTAGGGATGGAAGTAGAAGTGGACGATTGCATCGCCGCTTGTTGATTGAATTTGGACAGGACAGGCTGTTGCTACAGATGTGGACGGGACAGGTCGTCTTTGTTGGGGATCAAGCTATCCTCGGCACAAAGTATTCCAACAAACACGGGTAGGTCGTGTCAGGCAGGTTGAATTCCATCTGTTGGGAATCAGAGCCAATCTCCTTATCAAAGACCATCTGAGACAAAGCAATAAGCCTGCTAGAAGATGCACTTGCGGCTAGACTGAGGGTGATTATCGTTCGGGACAGGCCAAGACAGACTCTCCTGGGGAACAATCAGTTACGGATGAACAGACCATTGGACGATATCTGATCGTCGTTGTGGATTGGATGGACGATGTGTTGATCACCGTTTGATGAATTTTGACAGGACTGGCTGCCGTGAAGGCGGACGGAGAGATCAATGTGCTGATTGATCAAACCGCTGGGGAACTCTGACTGGACCGGCTGTCGTTGAAATGGCTCGGCAGGATAGCATCCTTTGGTTTACGAACTAAGAATTGGACAGGAGAGATTTCCATCGCATCCGCTGACCAATGATAAGAAAACCGCAGGAGATTGCATCGCATCCTTCGGCAAACAAATCAAGAGTTAGGGAAATTTTCATCGCATCTGCTAACCAACGAGAACAAGACCGCAAGAGATTGCATCGCATCCTTCGGCAAACCAAATCGAGAGTTAGGGAGATTTCCATCTCATCCACTAACCAACGATAACAAAACCGCAGGAGACTGCATCGCATCCTTCGGGAAACTAGATTGAGAGTTAGGGAGATTTCCATCGCATCCGCTAATAACTTGAACCAAAACCGCAGGAGATTGCATCGCATCCTTCGGCAAACCAAATCGAGAGTTAGGGAGATTTCCATCGCATCCACTAACCAACGATAACAAAATCGCAGGAGATTGCATCGCATCCTTTGGCAAACTAGATTGAGAGTTAGGGAGATTTCCATCGCATCCGCTAACAACTTGGACCAAAACCGCAGGAGATTGCATCGCATCCTTCCGCAAACAAACCTGTATGACGGCAACCATGCTGGCCATCTTCCTGCTTCAACATTTAATATACACAATATGCGATAATGTATAATATATTAAAAATGCAGATGCAAGTTAAGGGCGGCTCCTAGGAGGACAATGATGCCTAAGGACTACCACTGAGCCTCATTATTGTACTGTCTGACGCTTCTGAGATGTGCACCCAGATAGATAGACATTGAGCGGGCTGGCATGCCCCAGTTGACGGCATTGGGCTTGCGTGCCCCTTCTACGATGCTTGGGCAGATGTGCCAGATAGATATGCTTTGCTTGGCCTTGGGCTGACGTGCCCTTACTATTCATGAGATTCCACAGCTTGTGGATGACAGGAGTTAGGGTAGCAATGTAACAATTGCGTTTTCCAATTTGTTGACACTCTTTTACAAGTGTTGAAGAGAATGCAAAAACTAACCACTAATATCCAATTTGCATTGACAAGTGCTCTGAATCGACACACAGACACGCGTATGTGTACAGACTCGCCTAGCCCAAAAGAAAAGGGAGACAGAGTCCCAGGATATGATGCAAATCCTTAGACACACGGAACACAATGAAATTTTAGGCATTAATGTGCCAAAACTCACAACATTCCTGAACAGGTGAAACTGACACTTGCGAGAGACGCAAAAAGGCACAAAGCCATGTACAAACGAAACCGAGAAAAGCATCCCGATACGACAATGATTGAAAAACTGGAAAAATGTCGCAAAGACGGACATAAGACGCAGATGATGACTCGTATAGGCCCGGACTAAAACCGACACCCCCGTGCAGTCACATTAAGGCCATATGACTTGCATGGTATGACAAGACTTGGCAAAAGCCCCTGGACCGACATTCGAGGGCAGCAGCAGGCTACCGCTGGAATTGAAAGAGCATGCACAGGACTGGAACCAACGCGAATCACTTTGAACAACCGCGCATGTTTATAAGCTAGCACGCGAGGCTGTAGCTGCTCATACCAGACCTCGCTGAACTTAGAATAAACTGTGAGCCATTAGGCTTCTAGCATTTCGTTCTGTTTTTGATGCTTCAAATATTTTTAAGGCTTTATGCTCAGCCTATAAATAGAAATAGCAGTTTCTCAATAAAATTGAAAGACAAAGGTTTTCCCCCTTTTGATTCCTCCTATGCAGCTTGATCTTCGATCCTCTTCGACCTTTGATGCGTACCAAAACGTCAACCATGGATCCAATTGATAGATTGTGACCGAGTCTCGAAGAGAGACTGCCTACGTATCCCAAGCTAGGGAATCAGGTCAAAACGTAGTTCAGGCTAAGGTTCACTCGTGTGTTTACCTCTCCTTTTGCGCTCTAACTTCTGCCTAGTACCACCCATTCGGGTCTTCGGTCTAGCGAGCTTTTAAATATTGCCTATTCATTTTTGCCTAGACCCCCTTCATAGGTTTTCGGGCTAGCAGGCTGCTCTAACTTTTGCTGGGAACTGCCCACCCTTGGGATTTTCAGCCCAACGAGCTTCTCTCAGGGGAAAGTAACTTTTGAATTGATCCAGGTTGACCAAGGGTATTGAATTTGTTGCCGTCGAGGTCGACGATCTTTGGCCGCAGCCCAAAATAACATGGCTTTGACGACGTAGGGTCAAAAGTGCTTCGGTTGGGAATGCCTTGCTCCGGGTCGTTTTGTACACTTTCTCATTGGTACTCGGCGGAACGCCACTGTTGTTGCTTTTGAACATGGTATGAGGCCAGGAGCCCTCTTGAGCTTCTGTTTTCTGGATTGGCACCCGATGGCAGGGGATTTGATGCTTTTTATCTCAGGATCAACGCCAAGCGAGTCTTTGATGAGACCACGCCAAGACGTCAACACTTGTCTGACCGAGCGCAATGCTCCTCTGGGAACAGTGCTTGGACCAACTTTGAACCCTGAAGGTTATACTTGTCTTTCAAGTTTATTGAAAATTACTTCTTCTTTTAAATAGGCCGAGCATGCCTTTCGTCTTCCCTTTCGGCGAGGGAACACATTTCCTTGGAATGATCCCATCGAAATCTATCCCTTCGTCGATAGGGTCGACACAGTTTCTATAAAAGCCAGCGAAGTAATTAGAAGCAAGATAATGCATATCATAAAAACCTATGGGGTTTGCCAAGTACAGCAGACTCAAAACTTGAAACAAAAGCTACGACGTGGAGGGCCAAGAGGCACAACCTCCGACTCAGAGCTAGACTTTAGACAAACGCAAAAGACTTTGTGTCAAACTCAGACATATCGCCAATGCAAACTAGACGCAGTTTTGAAAATGCAATATTTAAAAAGCTACCCGTAGCTTCCACAAAAGAGGTAAGATCCAACGGGCGTCAGGCCTCAGCAACAGCACTTTGGCTTCTTCAGCTTCTTCGACCAAACCTACTCGATGCTCCTTTGATCAATGGACCTCAACCAGTCAATCTTCTCATTTGTAAGCCCCTCATCCCTATCAAACCAGATATCAGCAATGAAAACCTCAATTGCCCAACCTACTGCCATCATGTTAACCTCCGACTCGGACGGGATGGATACAATGGGTTTGGGTTGATTTGCTGGGATGATATAGTGGCTAGGGTTGAATATGGTGGAGCTTGGGTTGATTTGAGTGGAGGTGATAGATACCTGACCAACCAGAGGGTCAGACTCGTGTTGAGGCAAGGAGTTGGAAATGATGTTGGGCTTTGGTGGAACTTGAACCGTGCCATCGTCAATAAGATCTTGAATTTCATGTCGAAGACGATAGCACTTGTCAGTGTGGTGGCCAGGCATTTGGTGGAAGGCACAGAAGAGGTTAGGATTGTAACCAGCAGGTAAGACTTTGGGTGGGGAAGTTGGGGTCAAAGGTTTGAGATGCCCAGACTTGACAAGTTTCTCCATCACTGCGGATAGAGATGCCTCAAATGCAGAGAAACTCCGGGGTTGGGTTCGAGCTCGAAAGTTTTGAGCATTTTGAACCTGATTGATGTCGGCTATAGAATTAGGGGAAGCAACAGCGTTGTCCCCATTTGTAGCCGTGCTGGTGTAATTGCTACCGCTAAATAGTGCGCTACTGTTTCCAGAGTAAGCTCTTGACTTTGATTTCAGAGGATTGGAAGAAGAGGACTCCCCTCTTGGCAGAATCCCACTTTGCAGTGCATCCTCGATGGCCAGGCCAGATTCAAAGAAAGTCTTGAAGTTGGCAGATGCTGGAACCAGCACGAGATGCTTAGCATAGTCGAGATGCAGGTTGCGGGAGATAATGCAGAGTTGATCCCTCTCGCTCGGGCGCTCAGTCATTAGAGCAGCTTTGGCTCTCCACCTTTTAACAAAATCCGCAAAGGACTCTTGGGCTTCCATCTTCGTGGATTCCAACTCTCGAATAGTCATCTTGAGCTGGGAGTTGTAGTTGTATTGAGCAATGAAGGCAGCCCCTATATCTTCCCAAGTCTTTCTCTTGGAAATGTCGAGCGACAGAAACCAGTGGAAGGCAGGCCCTGAGAGAGTTTGAGGGAAAAGCTGAGACATGGCCTCACTTTCTACTTTGAGTATGTAACAACCCTAATTTTTACTAAATAAAAATTTCGTTGTTACTATTTGAAAAATCTTAACTAGGTTTTAAATCACCGATTTACTGTCAATCTTCTCGTCGTTTCTAGGATTGAGTCCTAAGATTCCACATCTCGGCTGGAAATCCTATCGAGCAACCCTAGCTAGCTTTTAACCGACGAGTTAACCTAGCAATCGTTTGACCTAATTACCAATCGTTCCTAAACCTCCATGAACCTTATGAAACCTGGACTCATGAACCTTTTGAAACCGTTGAGTTTGGTAACCCTAGATTCAACATTTGAACCGTTGGAACCTTTTAGCTATCGACCATTGGACAATAGCGTTAGGGTTTTCCTTTATCCATTGGTTAGTAGGATAACCTTAGTTAATCATCCTAAGTACGAGATTAGATTAGTTTGGTGCTTAATTGCAAAGTATTATACTTTTTAGTATTAACCGTTGGTTAATATCCGCTAGGAGTTTTATTATCCATTAGACGATAGACTAGAATCCTAGCCATCCTTAACCATTGGTTATTAACCGCTAGGGAAACCATTATCCATTGGATAATAGTTAGTTTTGACAATCAAGTACTAGGTTGGATTAAAATACTAGATTACCATGTGTTAGAATCCATTAAAGTATAATTAGTACATTAGGTTAGTTTATTAGATACTAGCATGTGCCATATCTAATCTAGATATGGTAGTACTTGGCTTGTATATATATATATATATATATATATATATATATATATATATATATATATGTACTTGTATGTATATATATGTGTATATGTATATTTTATTGTATTGTGCATGTGTGTATAAGAGTATTATAATTATAAAATCTATTTTACTTGAAAACTTAGATTTTATGAATGACTCATAGTACTTATATATATATTAAGTTATATATATACTTTCAAGTGAGTACAAGTGGGAGAGAGAGAGAGAGAGAGAGAAGGAAAGAGAGGGAGAGAGAATTGTACCTTGATCTTTCTTGATCTTCCATTTGATTTCTTCCTAGCAAATCTATGTACTAAGGTGCTAAATACATTTTCAATTGGGTAAATCTTGTACAAACCCTAGCAAGCCAATATCTCCACTCTTTCAATCCACCAACCTTGTCCTTCCATATCTTATATATATAGTTATATATATAAATACCTAGTACTTTGTACCAAGAGAAGAGAGAGAGAGAGAGAGAGAGAGAGGAGAGAGGCCGAGGGAGATTGAGAGAGAGAGAGAGAGAGATCAGATGGAGAGAGAGAGAGGGAGTGTGATGTGTGCTTCCTTGATTGACCTAGCTTAGATCACTCGTGTCCTATTTTGATGTGCTTTCAAGTGAAAGCATGACCATTGCAAGCAAGATCTTGTCCTTTGTACAAAACCCTAATTCTTTACTTGAATCAAATCCCTATTCCTTGATCAATCTTCCAAAATCCAATCCAAAGGACACATCCATAGCCATGCAAGCCTAGGTTTTAGGTTGTTTCTTCCAAGCAAGCAAGATTTGCTTGAATTAAAAGTGAGATATAGGAGAGAGAGAGAGAGTGGCCGGCTAGGGAAAGAGAGAGGGAGTGCTTGCCTATAAATACTAAGCCATTTGGTGCTTTGAACTCACACCTCTCCATTCTCCAACTTCTCTTTAGAAAGTATAGCTTGTTCTTGTTGTTCTTGCTTAGTTCTTTCTTTGTTCTTGAGGGTTTCTCAAGAGACTTTCTTTTGCCGCCACTAAACCACCACCTCGATCCAAAAGTAGTAGTAGTTTAGGTTACGATCTAGTTTCGAGAGAAATCATTCTCTTTCGAAGCTATCGGAAGCTTACCGTAGCCGTTACTCCGTTCGAGTGCCGACTTTCTTCCATCGAACTTCCGTAGTCTTTCTACCGCCAAGAAGAACGGTAGTGTACCCTTACACTCTAATCCTAAGTATAGATAAGAATCGTGTTGAGTTTTCGAACTATGTTCTCTAAAAATAAAGTTAGTTGTGGTATTTAGCTTGTAGAACTTTCTTGTTGAAAGTACGTAGTTTACTTTGATCTTATGGCTACTTGATTGCTTGATTTCGTGATTGCTACTTGTTTGTATGAACTCATCAATAAACATATGTTGTTTTATTGAACTTCTCAAAAGGAAATGTTTTTAAAGATAAAGCGTTGTTTTAAAACGAAGTTTTCGTATTTTGACCTTTTAACGAGCATGATAGAGTTGGATGATCTTGGCATTTGTTACCGCATGAGTTATGTGAAAAGTCCCGCCGCGGAGTCTATGCATGATAAGAGACACGTGAAATTGGAAAGTAGAGACATGACACTTAAGATGTGGTTGATATGGATAAAAATACTTTTGAAACTACGTAATGGCCGGACTTGGTAGCCTTACGTTGGTGTGCGTTGCCAATGGAGTCGGACTTGGTAGCTTCATTGGAGGTGTGTGACTTGGTTATCCGCGGAGAGGAGCCAAGATGTGACACAATGTGCCGGACTTGGTAGCCATTGTGGCCAATAAGTCAGCCTTGGTAGCCTTTGTGGCAATGAGCCGGACTTGGTAACCATTGTTGTGCGACACAAGGTGCCGGGCTTGGATGCTTATTGGTTGTGTGCGTTCACAATGTGCCGAACTTGGTAGCCATTGTGGCCAATGAGCCGGACTTGGTAGCTCATTGGTGTGTGTGTGTGTGTTTTTCGGAAATGATGATAAAAGATGAGACACAAAATGATGAGTCGCGTAGGAGAAACACACGGAAACATGACACCAACGCTCGTTAGTAAATGCGCATGTGTAACTGTTATGTGTTCTTGTTTAAGCATGTCAAGTTTGAAAACCCGTATATATACTATCTTTGACTTGTATGTTAAGGGTTAGTGGGTTTGGGTTACTCTATTGAGCTTTCAAGCTCACGGTGTTGCTTTATGTGACCCTGACATATTATACTGGTGGCGACGCTGGTATAATGTGTCAGACTTCTTAGATGAGCAATGAGAGCTGTACACCTTGGAGGCCTTCGGAGCTGAGGAACTTGCAAGGATGGAAGAAGAGAAGGAGCTGTAGATAACCTTACATGTCTATCCCTTTTGTGTAATATAAGTACTCTATGAGGAGTTTGATGTAATAATGAGCTAGACTCTTCCTTGTTTATCTAATAAAATGATTATTTAACGAACCCAATTTTGGGGGCGTTACAGAGTAGCTTCATGGCGGCATGGTAGCCATAGAGATGAGTCTTGGGATCACCACTCCCATCGAATTTGACCAAGTCAGGCATTTTGAATTTGTCTGGCAGTTTAGCATTAGGATACAAGCAGAGATGATCCAAGTCAATTCTGCCTGTGCTGATCTTTTCAGATTTTGTGACGGATTCTTCTAGCTTTGCCATCTTGGCCATAAGAGCAGCTATGTCAGGGTTTCGAACAAGTTCCCTACCTGCAAGATTCAGGTTTGCAGCAGGCACACAGCCTTCCTAGGGTTGGGCTGAACAATGAGACGTCCCTCGTGATTCGGATCTGGGACCATGACAGGCTGCTCCTGGTCGTCCTCATCGTCCTCGCCTTCCTCTTCGAGTGGAGGTGTGTTGATAAGGTCATTGAGACGGGTGATGTTAGCATCGGTCTGGATGGCCCTCTGCTGCAAGGTGGTAATGCTGTTCTGAAGGTTCATGAGCATGGTCTCTAGACTGAGCGGTTGATCTGCCATGACTTGTGTCTCGGAGGTGCTTGATGCAGAAGACGGGGAAGCTGGCGGCGTGGCTTTTTGCAAAAGCGACGGCGAATCCGACTGTAGGGCGGCCAACAATGAACTCGGAGAAGCCTCCGTTGCAACTGACTGAGTTTCGAGCCTGACAAGTCTTTGAATTGGATTCTGAAGACGTTCCCAAGTAGGTTTGGCTCTTCCTTTCGGTACTCTCTTGCACGGTGCAATGGCTTTGAAAGACAGTAAAATAAGTGAAAGCTCAGTGGTGTTCCTGCAGCAATTGGAATGCAACGTACACGTCGTTGTTGGTGTCAACCCTAGACTCTAGAACTAGAGACGAGTCTGTCTCATGATGTTCGGACGCTGCCAAAAATCCTCAGATTTCTTTTTGAGGGTGTATCCTTTGAACAGATCAAACTGATCCTAAGAGATGTCAAGACAGACTAAGTCTTCGACTAGTCCTATTTGAAGGTTCAACTTTGAACTTGAAACAACTCGGTATTGATGGCGTGACACCTTAACCGGGGTGGCATGAGCAACGCTGTGCTTTAGCCGGGGTGGTTGTAAGTGACGAGGCACTTGTAACCTGAATGATACTAGTGTCACGACATCAATACTTTGTGGTTCCTTGTTGTCGGTTGAATCCTCAATCAGGCATGAGCCAAGGACTTAATAAGATTTGATTTCCCAAAGTCTCGCTGATCTAAGGACTTGAAAAATTAACAACATGCACCATCAAGATGCACGACTCTTCATCGGGTCTAGCAACATCCAAATTAGCATAAGACAGACTCGAAAGCGAGAGACAACCTAGAAGCTGCCCTAAACATGCTCCTACGCAAAACGACATGTATGTATGTACAGTTCCAGAGACGAGTTTGCCTCATGAATTTCAGACGTTGCCGGAGTCCTCAGAATTCTTTTCGGCAATGTGTCCTTGAGTAGATCGACAGATCCTAAAAGATGTCAAAATAGACTAAATTTTCGTCTAGTCCCTTTTGAAGATTCAACTTTGAATTAGAAATAATTCGGCATTGATGACACGGCACCTTAACCTTGAACAACATGGTGTATAGTGACAACGCACTTCAACCTGGGTGGCGCCAGTGACACAACATCAATACTTTGTTGTTCCTTATTGTCGGTTGAATCCTCAATTAGGCATGAGCTAAGGATTTAGCAAATTTTGATTTCTCAAAGTCTCATTGAACTAAGGACTTTGCGATTGATAACGAACATTCGACAGAATGAACGACTCCTCATCGGATACAACAACATCTTAGATAGCGTAAGACAAACTCGAAAGAAAGAACCGCCTTAAGCATGCTCCTATGCAAAACAGTGTACGTATAGTGCATGCGATAGGGAAAGCAGTAACACGTAGACAGTATATGGGGTTAGATGCAAGTAGATCCTACCCTGCAGGTACCTGTCCTAGTTTGGAGAGTTCTGGTGCTTTGTATATGCAAAGGCCGATTTTGGTTTGTAACGGGTTCCTCCAACTAGGGCCACAGATATACCTCCTGTTGCCCGCGATATCGCTGAGCAACAGTCAAATGGTAGCATGACCCGTCATCGTCGAAGGTTGTTGGTCATTCGGGGTCCCTGGTCTCCGGTAAACCGTGCCGGATTGCTAAAACGATCCAACAAGGTTATTCCACATCGATGCAAATGAGAATGCTAGAAATTGATTAAGAAGAAGAAGAATCACAAAATCACAAAATGCCGTTTCAAGCTCGGCTCACTTTATTTAGTCCATCTTTAGAGGAAACTATGCAAGTGAACAATCGAAAAAGTTCCAGATTAGATTGGCCGGACACGAGGTCCTGTTAAATCACCATTCCAACCTTCGGCAGCGCGAAGCTCACCGTTTTGATAGACTTTTTATGAATTGTTCTCAAGCGTATTAAACTCTAAGTATGAATTAATATTGGTTCGATTATCGCCAGCAGAGTCGCCAGTGTGGGCAGCATGCCCTGGAATTTCCGGATTCCATAATCGAGGGAGCGCGAGCGCAGAAGCAGGCACTCGGAATACAGAGTCGCCACTCGGGTTTGAAGGTCCGACACCCAAGGAACCATATTTCGAAGCACCTGCAGTGCTATTTGATTTGAAAAAGTGAAGGAACCAGACCGTCATAACCATATCTAGGTTCGGGAGCCAGGTTACGAGAGGGGAAGGTTTTTAAGGCACCCCTCTCGCCCAATCCAGAGATCGGTCTCTACTTAGACATTTTGTAAAAATATTTGTGATTCGTTTTCTTCTTTAATCAATTTTAAGCCAGTTAGGGCGGGGGAACAGTTAATCGGGATTTAAAACTGTAACACGATTTTGCAAGATGTGATTTAAATATGGCATGGATGGATGAGATAATAAAAGCAAGATAAAATCCAACACTCTGATGAGAAATAAACCAGATTGCACGTAAAATGAATGTACCATACACCATGGCCACCTTTGCATGCATGGATCTACGTTCATGCAAAGCAGACCATCGCGCGACACACTCACTCTCTCGCGCGAGGTTCATGTCACACCACAGGTTGAATTTTAACCCCCCTCTTCTGGGCTCTGGAAGGACCAGTGCACACCCAGGAGGCAAACCAAGCAGTTTATACAGTACTGTAAATAACTAATTATTACAAATTGATATGAACAGAAACCAAATGAATTGAAATACAACCCCTAAACAGCGGGGGTACCATAATAGAGGCCAAGGGCCAAGTTGCTCATGCAAGGGCAGCAACTGGACTCAAGAAGACCATCACGCCAGGCAATGACTCCCTCGCGCGAGGGTCCTGACTGGACTTCCAGGAATTGCTTTGCATGTTCTGGGCTCTGGTACATGTGCAGAAGCAACCCAGAAGCATTCCAACCAAATTAATATGGAAAGCTAGGTTATGTGTTTTAGGATGCACAACAGTGAGCTAAAAAGGGCTAACATACCTCAAAACAAATAATAATATGATAAAACAAGAAAAGCCAGCATCCCCAAACCCCACGAGGACTGTCGCACGAGACAGTGGACTGTCGCGCGTGAGTATGAGTCCATCGCGCGAGGGTATGCTTGGTCCCAGTTTCTTGTAACTCTGCTGACTGTAGGACCAGAATTGGTATTGATTACCAATCTTGGCCCTGACAACCCCCCTCAGGGATCAATACAATAAGCGGTAAAGGTGTTATACCTTTGCTTGGAAGGTTTTGGAAAGGATTTGAACAAGGTTGTGATGCTTGTGATGGAAAATGGAGTGAAGAAGTGATGAGCAAGTGTGCTAGGGTTGAGAGCCTTAGTGTGCTTGAAGTTCTTCTTAGCCTTTTTAACTTGAAAATTGAGTACCCCTCTAATGAAAAACCAAGGGGGGTATTTATAGGAGGAGTAGAGGACCAAATGTGGTGGCAAACACCCCTTTAGGACCAAACTTGGTGGTGAAAATTGGTGGAAATGTGATGGGAAGGGTTATGTGAGTGGGAAGTCCCAAAGCCTGCACTGCCACTGTCCTGTGGAGAAACACGGGGTTCAGTAGCCTGTAGACCCCACGCACATGGCGATAACCACAAAAGGTGAAAGGGACTGTTTAGGACCATCGCGCGAGGGAGTGAGACCGTCGCGCGAGGGTTCCACCTGTCGCGCGTGGGTCAACGGTCAAACATTTGACTTTGACCACAACTGGCAAAGCATACACTCGCGCGAGGGAGTGACATTCGCGTGCGAGGGTCAATCCAGACCAAAGTTGACTGGTTTTCTATTTTTCTCTTTTAAATGGTTTTAAAGGGTTTAAAGGGGTTCCACGCACACCGAGCTCAAACCTTTCCAACCTCAAGACTGCTTTTCGATCTTGTTCATCATCGGGGAAACAAGAAACCGTAAGTAAATTAATCTGGAAGCCCAGATTAGGGTGTCTACACGATGCTTCTGGGTTATAAATAAACAACCAAAGCTGTCAATATTCATCCCATTCTCTTTTCTCTATTCCCTTTACTACTGTTTTCTAATCCCAACATGGCTGACAACCCACAAGCTCCTCAGCCTGTTGATCTTATGGAGGAGTTTGCCAGAAGAATGGCAAAACTCATAGACGAGCTCAAGAAGGACCAGCAAACCGAGCTTCGAGCCTTTCGAAGCGAGATCTGTCAGCTCCGAGCTCAGTTGGTGGACGTGGAGACATCTTCGCGTCTATGCTTGGTTAGGACATGGGACGACCTCACGGACGTCCTCACAACTCATGAGGCCAAAAGTCCTCTGGAGGGTGGGTCTCCCTAGAGACTCGCCTTTGGGACTATAGGGGTCATCACTGTAGACACCCTAATTTGGCCTAACGATTATTTCAGGTCCCACCTTGGGGACCATCCCGATGATGATATGGATACAGTGATTGCTAATTAACTTCTCGTTAACCCGTGGACTTATGGCAAATACTTCTAGCCACTTAGAGGACCCAAACCAGAGCCAAATAGCCTTTCAGACAGAAATACAGCATCCTAGGAAAATACATTCCTCAGCCGTAAGATCGATTCCTCAGCCATAAGATCGATTCCTCGGCCACCAGATCTATTCCTCTGCCACCAGATCTATTCCTTGGCCGCCAAATCTATTTCTCAGCCACCAAATACATTCCTCAGCCGTAAGATCGATTCCTCAGCCGTAAGATCGATTCCTCGGCCACCAGATCTATTCCTCGGCCGCCAGATTGTCTTTTTCCAGAATTCTGGAATGTTCTGTCTGTCGTTTGATCGACGCACCAAAACCCTAGCAGCCAAACTCCGATTCTTCAGGGCTACGAAAGCAGATTTGAGCAGAGATCTTGTTACCCTAAACTACCTTATTGATTCACGCCATTTGATTGGCTGGAGTGAGTCATCCCATGCCTATATAAAGAGGCCTTAGGGTTCTGAAATTATCATTCAATTCCTCCATCTCATACCTCCAAACTCTGCAGAAATCATCCCACATACTCCCTCGATAGAAGCCTTAACCCTCCGAAGGCTGCCGCATCCTGAACGATCAAACCCCGAAGTACAAACCCTAACCCTAGGGTTTTCGAGAAGTAAATCGGTCAATCCCCTCTAATCCGAAGCAATCAAGCAACTGAGGGATCAAGGTGGTGAGGCCCAGGGGCCTATGGTTTGATCTCTTTTACGTTTTTATGCATTAGTCATAGTGTTTTAATTATCTGTTAAATATCTGTTCTGGTGTGAGGAAGAACATTGGCTGGGGGATCAATCCTTCGGCTGATATATCAATCCAGTGGGATTCCTCGGCCATGAAATCCATGCACAGGACGAGAGATTGATTTTCCTGGGACAGCTTATCTGTTTTGTTTATTTCTGATGCATGATTTAATTAACGTACTGGTTCACCATTAACTGTTTAAAGGCTAACAAAGCAAATTACGTGTTTAGAATTAAATAAAGCATGTATTAATCGTATGTCGAATGATTATGGGCCAGTTTCACGACTGGGCAGAGAGGGGTGCCTAACACCTTCCCCTTATTGTACTTTTGGCTCCCGTACCCGTAATCTCTATCTCTTTTCCTAGTTTTATAAACTAGGTGGCGACTCTATTTTAATGATAACCGTTATCGTGTGGTGATGTTCCTAGCCATGGGAATATCCTTGATCCTGGTTTATGAAGTGGAAAGCAAACAAACACGATCAATCTGTATGGTGATGCCCCGTTTGGGAGGTGTCTACAGTTTTTGGCGACTCTGCTGGGGAACTTGAGAGCCATAACCAAAAAGTTCAACATAGGACTAATACATGCTTTATTCAATTCGGTTATCACATGCATCGAGCGGGCAACCTCGTTGAGTTCACCTAATATCCCGGCATGATACGGGCTATGTTAGGGGTTCCAGCAAACTCCACAGTCACTTGTACCTAGTGGTATATCAAAAAGGGAATCACCCGATCGTCGCCTATGATGGGTTGGCGAAAAGACTGGTGCCCTTTGACAACGGAGTACCTTTGAGACTACCCAAGCCTTTCATATGCTAGAAAGCCATAGAACCTATCAAAATAAGACAGGAACCTACAGGCTAGGAACATACTTGCATTTGTTTGTAAAAGTTCTTCCTCACACCTTGTATATGTTGTTGTAACATCGCTTTCTGTGCAGAAGGGTTGGGGCTTGAACTAAGAGTCTTAACTCTAGGTCTTTATAGTTGAGCACTAAGGCACAACATTGTCTGCAAGGTATGTTTTTGGTAAGTTGAAAACACCACTGCTTACTATTCCTACTTCACTCAAAGCACCACGAAGCATAGATTTCTAAAGCAACGCCAAACAATGGCAGTAGCGTAAGCCGCTCGCCAAAAATCGAATTAAGGTTGCTTTAGCAATCTCTACTTTGAAAGGCCGAGTGAAAGGAGGAGTGCGAAGTGGAAGAGCAAGTTATGGATGATGAGTCAAGGATATTATGGATGGAACTGACAATACTTATTTCTCGATGAATGATTCAATTTGACAAGTTTAGAACTTTGATTCCTATTTCCAAATCGGCCTAGCAACCTATCTTTTAAAAATTTGAAACTTTAAGCATGCTTACTGCAACAAGCCGGTAAGATTTAGGAGTTTGTCAATGAGCTGACAGGTAATCATGTGAATCCCAATTACCTTAATCATGTTTTGAGAAAGAGAAAGGAAAGAAAAAAAACTTGTTGAATGAGTTTCTGAAAGACCAACCTCGATGTGCTTTGGTGAAAATAAGTTTTGATAAGCACTCACTAAAAAAAAAAAAATCCAAAGCTGGTAAAAGGTCATGTTAGCATTATTTGGAATGAAGGAATCTTCCCTAACCAAGAATTGAAAGAACTTTCAAAACTTTTTGCAAAACCTGATCTAATCCTCAAATGACAAGTTTTTCTTAAAACCAAGAGTTGTGGAACATTCAAATAGCCGCTAGCACTGCGATAGGACTCTAAGTCTACTTTCTGTTGTAGTCATCTGCTCAACTTTTTCGGTCTGTCTTATAGTGTGGATTGGCTTGGAAGTAGGATCTTAAGTGGCATGCAGTATTTGTATGCAACGAGTCTTAAGAATCATTCATATAAAGTTGCTGGCTTTCTATGGTATCCGATAAACTCATGCATGCACACGAATTGCTATGCATGACTCATCCATAATTTGTGCAAGTAGCTATGGTGCTATGTATATCATTTTGTTTGCCTTTCTCTAACCATGTAGGGGGCAAACCAAAAGAGGAGTTCATTACCCTAATTTCCTTTCTTTATTCATCGAGTATCATTTGGTTAAGTCACCCCATCATGCTAGATTCGCATTTTAAGGGCAATAAGTGTGTTTAATGTGTGCATTGCATAGACACTTGATTTTGGACATCTCAACCTAAGCGTAACTAAGTTCTCGCTTTTCCTAAATTTTGGGTTTGGTCTTAGACGTGACAGCAATGGCTGACAAGAAGATTGAAGCTCTAGCTGCTAAAGTTAATGAATTGGCTGAATCAGTGGCTGCTCTAGCCACCATTGTTCACAGTTTGCAAAGAAGTTCTCCACAAGCTCCACCTCCACCTCCCCCTGCTAAATGGACAGAGAAAACAGTCCAAGCGAAAAATCATTTGCTAAGGAAAGACAAGGAAGAACAACGATGAACGTGCAACCTCAACATATGGAACAAGTCGAGGGAGAAATCACCCAACCAAAAAGAAGCCTTCCCAACCATACTGTTGTCACCAATGCCAGCAGTGCCATATTTTCACACACCCCTGCTCACCATAACCCCACCTCTAGAAATCCCAAACGTCGTGCATTCCGTCATCACCGAAATCTTAACTCATCCCCATCTCGAGCCCTAGCTACTCTGGTCGAACAAGGACTCCTTGAACCTTTAGAAACTCAGTCGCCCCGCCCACCATTTGGCCCAAACTATAATCCTACCAAGCACTGTGCCTACCATCAGATTTCTGGGCATGAAACTGATCATTGCATCCAATTGCAACGTGATATCCAAGAACTCATTGATCAAGGGGTGTTCTGTCCAACCAAGTTGAATGTTTGAGTAGCCAAGTCTGTCACGTCTTAGTCTGAGTGTTGAGTCAATGTTTTTTTTAGCATCTTTTCACAATCTGAGTCTTGAGTTTATTTTCTTCTAGGAATTTAAGTCTTGAGTTTATTAAAGTCATTTTGTTCATCATGGTTTTTGGCCAGCTCTTTGCACTCGATATGAAATGTGAATCTCTTCCAGAATATGAATCTCCTTAGACTTGAACTACGAATGGCCTGATTCTCTGTTGGGATACGTAGGCACCTTTTGGTCGGCCACACATTTGAAAATGTTCCCTCCTGTGCTAGTTTGCCGCCATAGAATGCTCATGATAACATCAAACGTTGAAAACAATCCGCAATAGTTTCAAAGTAATCTTATAACATCTTTTGAAACACATCATAATCACTTGAATTGTCAAAAGCGCAAAATGAGTTTTTCAAAGCTATGACCTGCGTCATTTCTGTTGAGATAAGAAGGAGTTGACACATCTCTGCACCTTCACAGAGATCACTTGTAAGCAAGACATGCTATTGAATATGAAGAGTAGAAAAGAGGAAAAAGAAGAAAAGAAAAAAATGATGAGCTCGCTAGATTGAAAACCCGTAAGGGCGGTCTAGGCAAAAGTTAGAGCACGAACAAAGTGGGAAATTAGCCATGTTTCCATGCATCTACTATGTATTTCAAAGGATTGTCTTCAATCTTAGAAAATCCACTTGGTTAAGCATCAAAGCCCCTAATCTCTTAGTTAGGATCTTTGCCACTTTGTCGTGTGTTTCAAGATGACGAAAGGCATTCATTTCTCTATCCAAAACACTCATCCTTTGCTAGCCACTTTGAGCCTTTGGATAATTCTTTTGAAAAGCCTGGTAGACAGTCATCCCCTACACTGAGGCATACACAAAAAAATGCAAGGAGAGATGAAAGAAAAATCAAATGAAAGAATGAGCGCCCCGTCAAACAAGAGGCATTTTGGAAGAAACATTTTTTCCAATACATACAAAGGACATTTTTGAAGAAAACAACTTTTTCACACAAGTGAGGCAAGAGACGACAAGAGTTGATAAAAATGTTAAAGATGGCTGTTAGCTTTTAAAACCCAAGCATGAGTAGAAATTAGGTTTGAGCCTTTACATCCATTTCTTTCTCGAGCCAAAACCCCCAGCCTACATTATGGTCCATAACAAGGTCCTCTCAGATTGGGGAACACGACTTAGTATCAAGGTCCTAGACACTAGGGGCATCACCAATGTGCGACTTAACACGAAGGGCAAGAATCCTGAAATTTGCATCATCTTGGCAAATCACACTACATGGAAGGTTACGTGAGACAAGGGGCATGGCTATGTTCCCCTTTATGCACTTCTCTTGAAAGTATCCAACCTCTTATGTGGGTCTCAGTAGGCACTTATCAATCCAACTCAAGTCAACCAAATCAAGCTCGAAGCAATAAACTCACCTAATTAACTAGGGGCATAAGTTTGAAAAATAGTTCTGTGTCCTTTGATGATTGAATGACGTAAGTGGAGAGCATGGGTGGAATAATATGAACTTGAAATCCTCAAGGAAAAGCTTTCAAAAATGGTTTTATCCTAAGCATTCTTAACACAGCAAATACGAGCGCAGTCACTTTTTGCAAATTTCTAAGGAAATAACGTGGGTCTCTCATTTCATGAAGAGTGTAGCAATATGGTCCCTTAACCAAAACAATGTTTTCAGTGGTGCCACTAGGGCATTGCGGTCTTTCAAAACACCTGGCTAGTATAAGCAATAAGTCATTATTAGTCTCCCTAGGGCGAGGGGAAACATTTGATCAAGTGCGCGAAAGTTGAGATGTCCAGAATACATTGTAGATTCACATGCATATCATTATCACCCTATCTTTTGCATTGGTCTTTTGACCCTAGTATTCCATGTGTACATCCTTATGTTTGCTTAGCAAAAGTAGTTGTCTTGATTGCACGAGCTAACCCCAAGTACGAAGTGTCCTTATGATCAAGTAAGGTAGGTTCATCAAGGTATCATGGCCGTCACCTTTATACAAGGAATGAAAGGCAAACAAAGGGATGCACTGTAAAGCCTACCTCCCTTTCAACACACTTGAAGAAAGCTCAGCCTGAGAAGCGTCATATCCTGGGGGAACACCTCAACTCTTTTGCTGAATGCTGTCACACAGCACTATCAAGGGATTCTTTTGGATTTTGGTCTTTGAAGCTATCAAGAACAACCACATCAAGCTTTGTGTCTATAACTGACAAAGCTAAGTCAAAGAAGCTGGAAGATAGCCTCGTATCTAGTCTTGAACCAACTCTACAATTGGCACCATATCAACAACATTAAAGTGGCTTCGCACTTTACATCTCCAAAGCTCCTTACTTGACGCTTTCATCTCCATGTCAGCAGCTCTGCCTTCATAACTCAGAAGCCTCGCACTTACTCTTCAGTAGCACCATGCACATGCCTTGTCGTATTCATGACCATGTCGGGTTTCATGAACTTCAAGCAACTCTACACTTAGGCAACCTCGCGCTCAGCAGTTCTGAGTCAACAGCCAATTAGAAAAAGCACCTGTATAAAGGTAATGCACACTTCAGCCTCCGAAAGGCACCCCGTTAATGGAGGCGATGGAAATCTCCCAAAACAAGTTGAATTTACCAAAAGGAGGCAATAGAAATCTCCTAGAGCGTATGTGTGGATCACCCCATCAGTCGAGGTGATGGAAATCTCTGAAGGCCATATTAGCCAAAGTGTTTTACAAGCCTTATGGCATTTTGGGTCAACAAGTCGACAGAATCAAAGTGGAATAGGGTCAAAAACTAGTCCCGAGCATACTCAAAACAAGCCTTCCCCGAGCATACTCAAAACTAGCCTTGGGGGGAGTCCCGAGCATACTCAGAACTTGCCTTGGGGGGGAAGTCCCGAGCATACTTAGAACTAGCCTTGGGGGGAGTCCCGAGCATACTCAGAACTAGCCTTGGAAGCATCCCAAGCAAGAAGAACAAATCAAACCCCGTGGAAGATGGAATACTCAACAGCTCAGCAGTTCTACAAACTCACTACTCAACAACGCCATACAACGAGATATCATCTGCTCTCAAAGCCTGTACTTTGAATGCTCAAGCCTGTACTTGAATGCACAAGCTCTACATTTGGATGCCCAACCACTGTGTACTGGACGCTCGAACTCGATGTTCGAATGTTTAAGGTTTATACCTTGAATGCACAAGCTCTATGTTTGGATGCCCAACCACTACGTACTGGATGCTCAAAGCCTGTACTTTGAATGCTCGGATTTTACCCTCCGAATGCTCGAGCTCTATGCTCCGAGTGCTCAAGTCCGGAACTTGAAAGAATCTTTATGCTTATATCAAACACACACGCGCAGGCCCGTGCACATATTGCATCAATCACATTGAGTATGCATCACCATATCTGCTCACATCTAACCATCATCATACACACATACTATGCTTTGCATCTATCTCTTACTCATGAAACAGGTCAATCATGCAATCAACCGGTTATACGCCTCGGTTTTATTGATCGGCCCGGCGCCTCGATCCCTTATGATGAGAAAGGTCTGTCACAGACCATCAGAATACAACCAATTCTACACCTCGGTTTTATCACTTCAAGCTCCGCACTCCAGTCCCAGGCCTCGTGCCACCATATCTCAAAAACCGGCGTCCAATTCATCCCCAGCAGATGGTTTGGATTCCACCCAATTACATCATTTCCACCAAGCTCATTCGTAAGGATAGACTATTCTACCGAGTTCCCCTTAGTCAAAGTAAGGATGATCAAGAAAAGCAAACACATCTGCCGTGTATTGATCTACCCCAAAATACTAAGGAAGCTCTCCGCAACCGTCCAATTCATCCTTAGCAGATGGTTTGGATTCCACCCAATTACATCAGTTCCGCCAAGCTCATTCGTAAGGATAGGCTACTCTACCGAGCTCACCTCAGTCAAAGTAAGGATGAGCAAACGCACCCGCCGTGTACTGATCTACCCCAAAATACTAAGGTAACTCTCCGCAAAACTTCCCCGGCAGCCCCGCGCTCCTTCAACTACTCTCGCCAAAATCCTGGCATTGCTCAGGTATGTTGCACTACGGCTTTTAAAGCCTAAAGGTACGTCTTCTGTCTCTAACCCTCCAAACTTTTTATTTTTCTTTGATGCCCTCCGAACTACGATTGGTTTGAATTTCCCCTGTGGAATACGTAGGCAGTCTCCCGGCCCAACCATAACAAAACCTTTTTTCAAAAACCCTTCGAATAGTGGTTGGACCAAATTGAGTTGCTTTTACAGCTTTGACTTTTACTCTAACATGTTTCGCGATCCGTCTGAGCTCCGTCAAAGAGGGGCATCTGTAGACACCCCAATTTGGCCTAACGATTATTTCAGGTCCCACCTTGGGGACCATCCCGATGATGATATGGATACAGTGATTGCTAATTGACTTCTCGTTAACCCATGGACTTATGGTGAATACTTCTAGCCACTTAGAGGACCCAAACTAGAGCCAAATAGCCTTTCAGACAGAAATACAGCATCCTAGGAAAATACATTCCTCAGCCGTAAGATCGATTCCTCAGCCATAAGATCGATTCCTCAGCCGTAAGATCGATTCCTCAGCCACCAGATCTATTCTTCGGCCGCCAAATCTATTTCTCAGCCACCAATACATTCCTCAGCCGTAAGATCGATTCCTCAGCCGTAAGATCAATTCCTCGGCCACCAAATCTATTCCTCGGCCGCCAGATTGTCTTTTCCTAGAATTCTGAAATGTTCTGTCAGTCGTTTGATTGACGCACCAAAACCCTAGCAGCCAAACTTCGATTCTTCAGGGCTATGAAAGCATATTTGAGCAGAGATCTTGTTACCCTAAACTACTTTATTGATTCACGCCATTTGATTGGCTGGAGTGAGTCATCCCATGCCTATATAAAGAGGCCTTAGGGTTCTGAAATTATCATTCAATTCCTCCATCTCATACCTCCAAACTCTTCAGAAATCATCCCACATACTCCCTCCATAGAAGCCCAAACCCTCCGAAGGTTGCCGCATCCCGAACGATCAAACCCCAAAGTAAAAACCCTAACCCTAGGGTTTTCGAGAAGTAAATCAGTCAATCCCCTCTAATCCGAAGCAATCAAGCAACTGAGGGATCAAGGTGGTGAGGCCCAGGGGCCTATGGTTTGATCTCTTTTACGTTTTTATGCATTAGTCATGGTGTTTTGATTATCTGTTAAATATCTGTTCTGGTGTGAGGAAGAACATCGGCTGGGGGATCAATCCTTCGGCCGATATATCAATCCAGTGGGATTCCTCGGCCGTGAAATCCATTCACAGGCCGAGAGATCGATTTTCCTGGGACAGCTTATCTGTTTTGTTTATTTCTGATGCATGATTTAATTAACGTATTGGTTCACCATTAACTGTTTAAAGGCTAACAAAGCAGATTACGTGTTTAGATTTAAATAAAGCATGTATTAATCGTATGCTCGAATGATTATGGGCCAGTTTCACGACTGGGCAGAGAGGGGTGCCTAACACCTTCCCTTTAATGTACTTTTGGCTCCTGTACCCAGAATCTCTATCTCTTTTCCTAATTTTTATAAACTAGGTGGCGACTCTATTTTGATGATAACCGTTATCGTGTGGCGATGTTCCTAGCCATGGGAATATCCACGATCCTGGTTTATGAAGTGGAAAGCAAACAAACGCGATCAATCTGTATGGCGATGCCCCATTTGGGAGGTGTCTACAATCACAGACCCTTATTTTGGTTTCTAGGCCATTGGTTGGCCGTTTTTCTTTTTGAGAGATCGTAGTAGATCTCTTTTTGTTTCATTTTACTTCAGATCCATTTGGGTCTATTTTTTCCTCTTTAAAACCCCCTTGGGTTTTGTTTTGTAATGGAACCCACTAGGGTGCTTTTTGAATAAATAAAAGCTTTTGCTACCAAGGCTTTGCAACCTAATTATCATAGCTGTGCTAACAATCGCTTCGAAGCAATTATGAGCCAAAATTGAACAGGCAGCCACAAACGAAAAATTTCCTTCTCGCTACCCTGGCGCTCAAATCTCTTGGGTACATTCCCAATAATACTAGAATTCTACTCGGAGTGCACAACGATTGATTCAGTGAGAAAAGGTTTTCCAATTTCCACATCTTATCCCCTCGGGACTTCTAATTGGCAAAGGTAACTAACTCTCAATGCATATCCCATGGTTTTCTGAATAATCAACAATCTATTGGGAATCTAGACACCTGACTACCTCTCTTTCCATTTGTCTTTCAAACACCATGGCAGATACAACACCACCAGCTAAAGATAGATGTCTAGAAAAGAGCTAACCTCCGAGCAAGATTCATTTCTTTGAAGACAGTTGTCTTTTATGAAATGACTCCCATATGGAAGGGACATAAGACTTTAAATGTCTCCCGTTTATTTTCCTTCGATGGACATAACCATTTAAATTCCTTAAATGATAGGCTCCCCCTTTCAAGACCCTATGGATTTGGAAAGGTCCATCCCACGTTGGAGCCCATTTTCCCAATCCATCCATCCTGACCCTTTGATCTCTGATGGGTAAAATTACCTTCCATACGAGGTCACCCTCATCAAAGCTTCGAAGGGCTACTCTTTTGTTGTAACTCCTAGCCACTCTTGCTTTTTGTAGCATGATTTGATTTAAAGCCTTTACTCTAGCTTCGTCAATGTCCTCAAGTTCCATATGCATGGCTTGATGATATGATTGGGTGTCTAAATCATTTTGGGATGCTGCCCTTTGAGATCTCACAGTGATCTCCATGGGTAAAACTGCATCGTGCCCATCAGTTAAAGCAAATGGAGCAGTACCCGTGCTAATTCTTTTTGTATTCCTATGAGCCCATAGTGTGTCCAACAATAACTCATGCCAAGTTTCTGGGTTTTTATCCACCATTCTTTGGATTCTCTTTTTGATAATCTTGTTGGTTGATTCTGCTTGGCCATTTGACTGGGCATAATACGTGCTAGTATATATCAATGAGATTTCATGGTTATTGGCAAAAGCTTTAACCAACATCCCTTCGAATATAGAGCCATTATCCACTGTTATTGTTTGAGGGCTTCCAAATCTATACATAATCCCTTTTATGAAGTCAATAACATAAGTTTGATTGACTTCCTCATAAGGTTGAGCCTCCACCCACTTAGTGAAATAGTCAGTGGCTACTAAAATAAACTTGTGTTTTTCTGACGAATAGGGATAGATCATCCCAATCATGTCCATAGCCCATCCTCTAAAAGGCCATGGTTTTATGACATACTGTAAGTCTGTAACTGGTAAATGTTTAAGTGGCCCAGTTCGTTGGCATGCTTGACATCCCTTGGCATAATCGATGCAGTCCTTAAGGATAGTGGGCCAATAATACCCATATTTTCTTACCAACCATCTCATTTTTATGCCAGCTTGGTGTGCTCCACAAATTCCTTCATGGACCTCAGCCATTACCTTAAAAGCATTTACCTTGTTCAAACATTTCAAGAGGAGACCATCCATCCCTCTTTTGAATAACTCATTATTATACATAATGTAGTTCAGTGCTTTCAACCTAGTTGCTTTGTCTGACATAGCATCTGTTTGGTTAAGTAATCGATTAGTACTTGCCTCCAATCCTCGTTCTGATTAGGAGGAAGATTCACTTCCAACACTTCGAAATCAGTCAACCTAGTGCCCAACATAGGCAAAGATTTCCTTAAAGTTAATTGACAGAACTCTTTTTCCTTTTCTGACAATACTTTATATCCCGATGCCTTTTGAGCTATCTCATCAGCTTCTTCATTGAAGAACCTAGGGATGTAAGTCAAAGTGATCATGAAAAATTGATCAATTAGCCTCTTAGCATGTTGGTAGTAAAGTACTAATGCTGGACTGGTACATCGAAATTGCCCATTCAGCTGATTGATTACCAACTGAGAATCTCCAAAGATTTCAGCAGCGTTAACTCTTAATCTGAGTAAGATTTCTAATCCTATGATTAAGGCTTCGTATTCTGCTTGATTATTTGAACACTGTCCCTCATTGAGTCAAAATCCATATTTGGTTTTCATACCTTGAGGGGACTCCAAAATTATGCCTACCCCAGCCATTTGAGCAATTTTTGACCCATCAAACCATAACTTCCATGGTTTGACATCAGCCATGATGGCTTCCAGAGTTTCAGGCACTTCGATTTCACTAGGGTGATCAGCCAAAAAGTTGGCTAATGCCTGTCCCTTTACTGATTTTTGAGGTATATACTCGAGACAAAACTCAATTAAAGATACTATCCATTTCTCAATCTTCCCACTAAGCACTGGCTTCAAAAGCATGTGCTTAATTACATCAGTTTGAGAAATAACATAAGTCACTGTAGGCAACATATAATGCCTGAGTTTCTTGGAAGCATAAAATAAAGCTAAACATAGTTTTTCTACTGCAGCATATTTACATTCACAGGAATTTAAAAACCTACTAAGGTAATAGACTGCTCTTTCCTTGCCCTCCTCATTGTCTTGGGCTAGCAATGCTCCTATTGAGTTGTGAGTCGCTGCCAAATACAGCTTCACTGGTTTCCCTTCAATTGGAGGCATCAACACTGAAGGATTGGCTAGGTACTTCTTGATGGTTTTGAAGGCATCATCATGCTCTCTCGACCACTTGAATTCTTCTCCCTCCTTTAATTTTAACAAAGAAGAGAAGATTTTAGTCTTTCCTGCAGTATTGGATATAAATCTACGAAGGAAATTTAATTGACCAAGAAACCTTTGCAATTCCTTCTTGTTCGAAGGTGGTTTGGCTTCAATAATAGCCCTTGCTTTATTCTTATCAACCTGTATCCCCTTCTTATGGACCAAATAACCAGAAATTTACCAGCTGATACTCCAAAAGCACACTTTTCTGGATTTAATTTCAATTGGTAGCGTTTTAATTGTTGAAATGTCTTTTCCAGGTGTTGCAAATGATCATCATCAGAATCTGACTTTACGATGATATCATCTATGTAACATTCTAGAAAGCCTCCAACCAAATCATGAAAAATGGTATTCATAGCTCTTTGGTATGTAGCACCAGCATTTTTTAACCCAAATGGCATCTTGACCCATTCGAAAATGCCAATATTACCAGGGCAGGCAAATGTTGTCTTATGTACATCCTCCTCTGCTATGCAGATTTGGTTATATCCTGAATGCCCATCTAGGATGGATAACATCTTATGTCCAGCCGAACTATCCACAAGCATGTCCACATTAGGCATAGGATATTCATCCTTAGGAGTTGCAGCATTTAGATTTCGAAAATCAACACAGATCCTAATACTTCCATTCTTTTTAGGGACTGGAACTACATTAGATAGCCATTCGACATACCTGACTGTTCTAATGAAACCTGCATCTAGCAGTCTCTGCATCTCTTTCTTGACTCCTATAATGGTTTCTGGACTCCCCTTCCTGGTTGGTTGTTTCATAGGTTTAAATTGTGGCTTGATAGGTAACCTATGCTCCACCAATTTCCTGTCCAATCCAGGCAGTTCCTTGTAACTCCATGCAAAACATTCTTTATTTGCTTTCAGCAGTGCTATTAACTTAGCCCTCATATCTGATTCGAGCTGTTTGTTAATAAACACCGGATTGGGGTCTTCCTCATCTCTCAATTTTACTTCCTCCAGAAGATCTTGGGTTTCGAATTACTCTTGAGACGTCGGCCGGTCTTCCTCCTTATGAGGCTTATTATCCTGCAGTATGTCTTCCCACATGTTGTCCTCTTGAATCTTCTGCTCGATCCCCAAAGCAACATATCTTATTAAAGCCAATGAGTTGGCCTCTTCTTCCACCTCTCTCTTGGATTTACATCCAAGCAGCATCATCTTTTGGGGTGTCTGATTCATAATCAACAGCTTGTTTCAGCTTCGACTTCAGCTCCGCCAATTCCCCCAATTCCATCTCGTTGGTTGGGTAGGTGGCTGCCTAGAGTAATTCACTCAAGGGAACTACATCTGACTTGTACATTTCTGCTTTAGCAAAATTTGCTGTGGCACTAAATGAATGTGGATCAGCTTTGACTCCTTCAACACCCACTTCTTTGCCTTTATCATACTTAACAATCATCAACTCCTGATGCAGGGAAGAAGGAATACATCCATTAACATGAATCCAATCTCTTCCTAATAAAGCATTATATTTAGCATATGTGTCCACCACAAAGAAAGCAGTGTTTGTTTCTATCCCGCCTACTGCCAATCTAATGGAGATTATGCCCCTGGCATGTTGGCTCTCCCCTGTGAATCCTGCAATGGACGTGCTAGTTGGAAGCAATATTGTTTTTCCTTTTCCTAACTTTTTTAGGGTTTGGAAAGGCAAAATGTTCATTGCAGCTCCATTATCCACCAAGATTCTATTAAGTGGGATTCCATCAAAGTGTGCAGTAAATATATAGTGGACGTAAATGTTGTCGCATAGCGTTGGTAGGTAATTTAAATGGATATGAAAGCTTGACATAATTTAAATCTATTACCAATGGGTATTCGATGTCAGACATAGAATCTGGAACAAAACAATCACTTTCTTTTGAGCTTACCTCCAAACTCTTTTGATTCTGCTCAATTTCACATACCAGATTTTCATCCATCTCGATCTGGGCCACTTCCTCCAGATCACAATCATTGCATATGATGTTCAACTCCTCATCGCTACGTGTATCCTCAGAGGTGTCTGACTTGCCCAAGTTTAACCGAGCATTACTTTGACCTTTGGATGCCTGGCCATTGTTGAAGAAGTCCATCGAACACGGATAAGCCATGTTAACTTGAACCTCTGGCTGGCTTCCAAATTGGATGCTCGCCGCTTCCTTGGATGGTTTAGCAGCCTCTTCTTCCACCATCTCTTTGGATTCAACCACCTATGCTGATACTTCCATGGGAGAAGAGCTTCCTTCTATCCCTTCTTGTTCCACCAACATGGCTTCTAGCAATCCAGACTGGTAGCTAGCCAATGAGTTGGGGGAGGGTACATCGAAGTCTTCTTCAAGCATCGCTGAAGCTACTTTCTGCAAAGTCTCTCCCTCTCGATACTGGATTTGAAACTCTTCTGGGTCCCTTTGAGCCCTGTTGAACCTCGAATTAGGCCTTGCTCCCCTTCTAAATTCTTCTCCAGTTGAGGATTCTCCCGATTGAAAAAGCGAGTACTTCCTCTGGAGTTTCCTTTTCTGTGTTCTTGAGAGCAAGGGAATCATCTGTGGTATCTTGGACTTGGGATCCCTTATCAACACCCAATTCCCAGAGTTTGAACTTGGTGGTTTAAAGGTCTTGTTTCCCCCTTTGGTCGGATTCTTATATCCTTGAAACAAATCAGGCTTGACCTGCTTCAAAAACCAATCTAGGACGCCCTTTACCAAAGTAAACTCGTCTTGCTTGGCTTCTTCTTATGTCTCTGAAGTCTGGCCAATATTGGCCTTCTTTAGAGGAGGTGCTTCCCTTTTCTGAGCATAAGGGATTGTATTCAAAGGCATATCCCTCTTCGAAGCCAACCAAGGCTTACTCTCATTCGGTTTTGCTGGTGTTGGAGCAATTCGTTTCATCCCCTGCTCTTTAGGGAACAAGCTGACTCCCTTTCTGCCCAGATCCTTGAAAACCAAATAGTTGGCTCTGCACCCCATGCATAAGCACTCCAAGAATGAGGCTTCGAGCATGGGCAGATGATTCGTTCCTGAGAAGCCTTGTGAAGACAAACCAGCATTGTTTGGCCTTAGCCCCATGCTTCGAGGATGGGCGGCATATGGCTTCCACCTTGCAGGCTAAACTGAAGTCATATTCACTGGTGCTTCCTTATCTTGCCAATATTTCTTGACCATTCAAGCCAATGAAGTTGGCACGTTAGTATTCACTTCTTCGATCTTTGGAAAAGGTGTGGCGTCCATCCCCATAGCCTTTTCAGGGAACTTGATCCTTCCTTTCTTGATTTGTTCCTGAATTCTATCACGAAAAACATTGCAAGACTTAGTTGAATGAGACCAAGAATCATGCCATTTACAATATGTTTTCCCATGCTTTTCTTTAGCAGTTGGTAATTTAACTTCTGATGGCAGCTTAATGATCTTCTTCCTTAATAGGTAATCAAAGATTTCATCAACCTTTGTTACATCAAAAGAATAAAATTTAATGATTTCCTTCTACTTAAATTTCTGTCCTATAGTAACGTTTTTCTGGACTAAAGGCTCACAAACGCAGGGATCATGCTCTACGATTTCCGCAGCATCTATTTCATAGTTGGGATCTCTGTAATAAGTCGAGTAAGATGCATTATGTCTATCCGTATCCTCTTCCAACAATGATTCATATCTAGTGACTTTGTAGGTTAGATCTGCAAAGTCTCTAAACTCAGTAGAATCGAACCTCTTTCGAAGCTCCCTTTCCAGACCATCTTGTGTTAATCTCACAAACTCTGCCTCTGGCAGTTGGAGTTTGCACTTGGTCCTGGCTCTTTTGAACCTAGATATGAAGTCTGCTACCTTTTCATCTGGTTTCTGCCTTAACCTAGCCAAGTCTGCCATAGAGACTTCAGGTTCTGCATGAAAAAATTGTGCATGAAACACTTCTTCCATTTGAAACCAATTGGTTATTGATCCTGGTGGTAAATTGGTATACCAAGCAAAAGCTGGCCCAGACAAAGAATTTGGAAATAGCTTCAACTTCATGAAGCCATTTTGAGCCAAGTTCTTACATTGGGCAGAAAATCTAGCAATGTGTTCTACGGAAGACTGTCTCCCATCCCCATAAAACAGAGTAAAATCTGGGATTTTAAATTCCCTAGGAATTTGACACATTGTGTCTATCCATTCTGGGTATGGTTTTCTATAGATCTGAGGTTGTACCCCCCGAGTTCGAGGTCCACAAACTTCCTGTATGAGACCCATAACTTGGTCTCTTAACATTGGGTTGTCTACAAGGAGGTTCTGCCCTTGATTCACTACAGGCTGATCTTGCCCTACCAAATCATCTTCATAGACCCCATTATGAGTGTTAAAATCCCCTTGGCTTTCCCTGGAGAGCCTCCCATATGGTGGCTGCTGCATCCTTTCGGACGCAACATGGGCCTGTGTGTACCTAGGATTTTTCTCACGAGAGGTTGGGAAGGGATTCCTAGCAGTTGGCAACTCTTGACGAGAGTCTTGTGGACAAACATCCCTTCTCTCTGATATACCCTTGCTCCAACTCTATGTCATCCTCCCATCTCCTCGGCGTAGGTTCGAAGAGGAGATTGACACTTGGTCTATTCCCAGCATTTCTTAGGACTCCAATAGTAATGCCATGAGACTGCTTTGGAATCTCCAATGGCTTTGTTGGTTTCACTGGCTCATACCAAGATTGTGGTATTTCCTCAGGGTACATTTTCTCTTTTCCTAGTCTAGATTTCACCTTACCCTGTCCAATATCCTCTCCAAGCCTTCCTTCGAAGGGACTTTGGTGAGTGCTCGAGTTAGCCTGACTAGTTAGTCCAATATTCACTGGACTGTTTTTTGCTAACTCTGGATTAGGCAACCTACTTTTTATGCTTTTGATCGTAGCTCTTTGAGTTTGAGCCATCTCTCTAAAAGCTATCATCATTTCTCTAAACATTTCATCCTTATCGTGGTCTTTCCCATTAGCCTGTCCCTCTTGGAAATTTGGAGGCACTTGATAAGCAGGCATCTCTTAAGAAGGCTCCTCCTACAAAGGCTCTTCCATCCTTACAGCCAATGGCAAGTTGATAGGCGTACCTTGTTCTGTAGCCTGTTTAGCTTGTTCTTCTGGCTCCAGAACACCAATGGGTGTGCCTATTTGCTTTCGAAGCCTAGGCATTTTGACACTTTCAAGTCCCACTGGGCGTGCCAAAAATTGTTTGAGGCTGAATTAGCTCAATCAAATGGCAAATGATTGTGTGCGGGCGTGCCAGAAAAGAAATTATTCCTTTCAACTTGATTTGAAACAACTAATTTAAATCAGGCAACTGTGTTATCCGTTCGATTACCTCAACTAAGAGGATTTTTCCTTAAAGTGTCAACCAAAACAAAGAATTGACCCTTCCAAGTCAAAAAAGATGATTGAACACAAATAAACCTGAATTTAATCGAAGGTAAGCTTGTATACAAACACTCTTTAAGACTTAACCAAGAATAATGCAGAATATAAACACACTGAATTTAATCGAAATAGGGCTTATAAACGACTATTCTTTGGTAAGAAAAAGACTAAAAGAAATAAGAAACTTGAATTTAATCAAAAGTAGTCTTACATGCAATCTAGCCTTCAACTTACAAATTAAACTAAACTAAGTCCTAAACTACGATAGATCTCTGAGCAATCATATTATGTATGAGTTGTCAGATGATAAGAATTTTTGTCAGGGGGCCTCTTTCTTCAACTTCTGCTTCTATTTATAAACGCCGAGCCTGCCTTCGAACTCCACGTTTCCAATTGATTCCCACGTTCTTGCTCGAACTGCTCTTGATTCCTCAAAAAACGGCTACTAGGGGCCTTCAAACGGTTACTTGAATTGATCTCCTCAGGATTCTTCTCTCTCCACGTTTACTGATGTTGGTTTTCTAGATCGTAGGACTCCTGTTTTTATGCAACATGGGTTAGTGTAACACGACTGGCTCTTATAAATGATTCACTGCATCCACGCTTAATTGCCTCATAAAACGAGGGATTAACCACCGTTCGATGGTTTTGATGAGTAATCAACGGCTCAACCTAATTACCGTCTTAATTACCCTAAATTGATGCTCAAACGCTATTGTTTCCCATCAAAACGATATCGTTTAGTACTAAAATAATATCGCCACTAACTCTATGATCCCTTGTATCTCGGGTCCAAATGGGATATGTTCTGATAGGCCAGAGCACTGTTTGATACCACGTGTAATTTTCTCATTGGGTGGCGTATTTTAGGATGTAAACAGCCGCGCTTTCCACAAAAAAGGGCACACTTGATTTTACATAAAATTTTAGGGGCGTGTGCCCACATAAATAACTCTTGAAGTCATTTTATTTTGGAATTTCCTTTTGATCAACCTTTAGGTTGTATCTTTATCAGGGGATGGCATTCCCCCTTTGTGAATGCCAATATAAATTATGAATATTATCATCTTTTGTTTCACTATTCCAGTTTTCATGGTTTCAAATTCCAATTTGGTATGGCTTTGAAATAGTCATTTCTGGATAAACTAAGTCGTATTATCTAAGTCTACGTGAATCCCCAAATTTGAACTAAACCATTTGGTTAGACTAACATTCTCTTTGTGTTCCCACGCTAACTTGAGTTCCACTTAGAGTAATAATAAATGAACAAGTCATTTCATATGTGGGCTACCACAGCCCCGGGTGGAATCGGGGCGGCCCGAAAAGAAACGCCTCGTTTTTTTGAATGGAATTGAAAATTTTAAAGAGTCGCCACCCGGATTTATGGTTTGCCACCCGAGAAACCGTTTTGATTGAAAATTGATTGATTTGAATTGAAAACCAGAGATTCGAAAAAGGGTTCGGAAGCCACGTTACGAGGGGGAAGGGTTTTACGGCACCCCCCCTCGCCCGATTTGAAATCGGTCTCTACCAAACATTTGTGGGATTTTTCAAAAGATCTTGTTTCATTAAACCATTTAGCAAGTATCCACAGTTATAACGCATAAGAAGTGCATGTGTACAGGGGTGATAGAACGGGCATGCATGATATTACGAGATGACTGAAAAATGGAACCCTATCACTGGATTCACTCTCAAGCGCTCGGGAATGGTCCCGAGCGCTTGGGAGTGCTAGAACCCCAATCCTGCAAGTTTTGTTAGTGCCAACAAGACATAATGCTAAACTATCAACTGAAGTACTATTAAGTACACTACTGGCTCAGCATAGAATTTGAAAGATTGAGACAGGCCCTCAACCTTTTAGATCATGCATCCCTGCCTCAACAAAATTAGATCTACAAGTTTAAAAGGGTAAATGGGTACATTTATGCATGCAGAAAGTCAGAAAATATAACAAACTGGGGGAAATGGGATGCAATGGCATGCATGCACTCCCGAGCGCTCGGGATCGGTTCCAAGCGCTTGGGAGTGAGCTGCACATCAGCTTGGTTTCAAACAAGAAATGGCACTGTTTTGACAAGCGAACGCCCTTGTTTTAAAGGAAATCATCTTTTAAGTTTAAAGAAACCTTATTCTTGCATGAAAATTTGTGAGAGATGTTTCTGTTTTGGAAAAAATTGATTTCCTGTGCATACATGTCAAGATGAAATCATTTTACTGAAGAATGCAACTCACCCCCAGCCTATTGTGTGCCAAAGTGCCATGCATGGGACTGGAAACAGTCCCGAGCGCTCGGGAGCACTCTCGAGTGCTCGAGAGTGTTTCCAGTATGGGCTTTAAGAAAACATTTTTTTTTTCGTGCACCCATTGCTCTTGTTGTTAAACTTAAGATCAAAAGAACTCGCAACCAGTATGAAGAACTGGTATAAGCCCTTGATCCCCCTCAGAAAACAGAAGGCTTGAAAAGCCTTATATTATACCTTTTTCTTGTTGCTTGGACTATGCTTCTTGGTCTGTGCTTCTTGGACTGATTTGGATGCTTGAAAATGCTTAGAAAACAGTAGGAAGATGGAGTAATGGATAGGCTAGAAATTTGAGGCTTTGAAGTACTTGAAAATTGTTTGAAATTTCTTAGAAAACATAAGTTTTGGAAAACATTTTAGGGAGGTTTAGAGGCTGAAAATTTCAGAGAAGTGCAGAGGGAGGGAGTGATATTTCGTGGTCCTTTTGCATGTAGAAGATGGGGGTATATATTGGGGAGCCAAAATTAGGATTTTACTTTGAAAATCAAATGAAAATGAAAAGAAAAAATGTTTTGGGGAGGGAAAAAGGCATCATGAGATGCTCTGCTGGCCCAGGCAGGCCTGGGATATGCAGGTTTGAACGTTGAATGAGTTGAAAAGCCTGAAAAGCCATGGTCAAAGGCCAAGCTCAACATGCGTTGGTCTGTCAGCACTCCCAAGTGCTCTAGAGTGGTCTCGAGCACTTGGCAGTGGCACTCCCGAGCGCTCTAGAGTGGCACTCCCGAGCGCTCTAAAGTGGCAGCCTAACTTCAGAAGGGCGCCACGGACACTCCCGAACTCGGTTTTGGGTGTTTTTCGAAGCGTTGGAAAGCTCGTTGAGTCCTCTTTCTAACCCAATTGGTTTCATTCAAATACATTTTATATGCTGAAATGTGTGCCAATTTTACCCTCAGGGTGTTGGGAAAAAAGATGGTTTTGGTTTAAAAAAGTCCAAGAAGCATCGTCCAAGTTTTCCAAGGCCTGTTTTGATTCCGTTTCATCATCGGGGAGCCTCAAGGCCACAAATTAAGGATAATTAATAGGTTCAAATTGAGGTGTCTACAGTTGCCCCTCTTTGGACGGCGCTCGGTATCATGTCTGGATACGAGTGACGCCCAAAGATTGAGACAGCCCAATTCGAGCCCTACTAAATCCTTAATTCAAAATCAAATGCAAGTAAAGATGCACAAGCATTCGAAGCATGAGGTCGTGCTCTTTCAAGCTGCCTACGTACCCCGTTTGCAGGGATCGGACCAGCGTAGTTCTTTGGGGCAAATGCAAACATGCATGCCGTAGCAAGCATTCGAAGCATGAGGTCGTGCTCTTTCAAGCTGCCTACGTACCCCGTTTGCAGGGATCGGACCAGCGTAGTTCTTTGGGGCAAATGCAAACATGCATGCTGTAGCAGGCGTGAAAACAAGCAAGCAAATAATCGACAAGATGCCAAATCCATGGCAGAAGTTGATTGAAAGATGTCCCTCAGGACGGTGCCAAAACTATGGCAGCAGATGATTGAATGATGTCCCTCAGGACGGTGCCAAATCTATGGCGGATGATGATTGAAAAATGTCCCTCAGGACAATGCCAAATCTATGGCAGAAGATGATTAAAAGATGCCCCTCAGGACAATGCCAAATCTATGGCAAAAGATGATTGAAAGATGTCCCTCAAGACAATGCCAAATCTATGGCAGAAGTTGAGAGAATGATGTCCCTCATGACAATGCCAAATCTATGGTGGAAGACAATTGAAAGGTGTCCCTCAGGAAATGCCAAATCTATGGCGGAAGACAATTGAAAGGTGTCCCTCAGGACAATGCCAAATCTATGGCAGAAAATGATTAGAAGATGTCCCTCAGGACGGCGCCAAATCTATGGCGAAAGACGATTGAAAGGTGTCCCTCAGGACAATGCCAAATCTATGGCAGAAAATGATTGAAAGATGTCCCTCAGGATGGTGCCAAATCTATGGCATAAAATGATTGAAAGATGTCCCTCAAGACAATGCCAAATCTATGGCAGAAGTCGAGAGAATGATGTCCCTCCGGACAATGCCAAATCTATGGCAGCAGATGATTGAATGATGTCCCTCAGGACGGTGCCAAATCTATGGCAGCATGTCAAATAGTCGTTTTGACAAATATGATAGATGATGACGACCATAAGAGGTCGAGGTTAGAAAGCGAGACCCTTGTTTCGACTTTTGACAACGATGATGATTTTTTTTTTTTTTTTGAAAAACAAAAGACATGTCCGAGTACCTCTTCTGCTTTACTATTTTTGACCAGCGGGACAGTATTTTCAGGACCTTGGGATTTGGGATGGAGTTTGTCTTTGGATGGAAATTGGGTTTGGGCTGGATCCAGAGCTGGAGTTGGTTTGAGTTTGACATTGATCAAGGCTTGAGTTTTGAGTATTCAGGCCCCAGTCTTGATGTGCTTGCTATGATCGATGACATTGGCCTGACGCGCATGCCCCAGTGACAGATCTCAGTTCTAATTCTTTTCCTTGATTCCACTGATAGTTTCGGCAACCAGTTTTATCATGAATGCAAGTGAGGGTCCTTCCATGTATCGGAAATCCTCGCACGAGTTGGGGCCTCAAGATCAATATGACCTGACTCAACAGATGACCTTGTGTGAATTTGGACAAGGCTTAGATGACTCAAAAGACAAGAAAGACCATTTATTAGAGGACTGACTCTCCGTGATGACCTTGACTGGACAAGGAGTTTGATATGACTCGACGAGAAACTTGATTGTTTGGGGGTTCGAAAAATGGCAAGCATGTCCCACAATTGACGTTTGAAATTGTCATGATAAAATCAAGTTTTGGTGATTTTCCCAATTGGGGTTTTGAAATTGTTTTAGCTCCATCAAGTGATGCTCATTCAGGATTTTTCTTGATCTTGTCTTGTCAAAACACGAGGATTTTTACCACAAACCATGCCCCAAATTGCTGATGGCAACCCATGGATTTCGAAAAATGCCCCAGCTTGGATTTTGCAGGATTCACAAAATGCCATGCCCCTCCTTCTTGTTTTCTCCCAATGCCTAGGATTTTTGTTATCAAGTTGCGTTTTTCAATCTGAAAGGGCTTTTTTCAGGTTTTAACGTGGCCGAGGTTTGGCTTAACAAAGAAAGGGTAATAGGCTCAAGAATTTTCATTTTCTTTGGGTTTCGAGAGCTAGCAGCTATCTTGAATATTTTTGCGCCCTTTTGCTTTTGTTGGGCGCCTTCTTTTACTTGATTTGCTTTGCACTTTGTTGTGCCGATGTGTCTGGCACTTTCATTGATTTTGAGTTTCCTCTGATTTTCCTTCAAAGTTTTGCATCTCATTGTGCCCATGTATTTGGCTCTTTCTCGTTTCGAGTTCTGATGCGCCGATGATAACCATGTGTTTGGCACATTTGTCTTCCTTATTTCACCCCAGTGTGGGGGGATAGCTGCTTAGCTAGGTTCTTTCAAGGAAATTGATTTAGGCTCAAATGACCCATCAATGGATATATATCTTCAAGTGTTTGATAAGAGAAAAGAATGCCTTTCTTCATTTTGAATTGCACAACTTGATAACTGGATCCTAAATGCAAGTTAAGAGATTTGTGTGCCCTAACTTTTGCCTAGATCACATTTTGAGGTTTTGATCTAGCGAGCTTTTTCTCGGGCCAAGGCGTTCCTTCTTGACGGTGCCATGGAGTGGTCCCATGGAATTCTTCTTCTTGCAATGGCAAAGTATCTTGTGTTTTGATTCCTCAATTGATGGTGAAAAACAATTCCAAGTTAAGGGATTATCACAAAACGCGAGTTTATTATCACAATTTCGACGCAAGAAGCTTGACGTTGAGTTCAAAAGACGGAACGGACTGACGAAAGATTGACACAAAGGATCGTGACCGAATTTTGAGATCGATTCGAATGAACATGACCGGGCCACAGGATGAGGCTGCCTACGTATCCTTCTTACGAAGGAATCAGGTCATAACGTAGTTCGGGACTACGGAACTGACTCTCTTTTTGGTTTTTCTTCTTCGACTACAAACAGGAATTTGAAAGCATACAAAAAAATGAAAGACTCGATGTACAAACTGACTTGAAATTGAAAGACGAAGACTCGACTTGAAACTCAGAAACTTCCCCAACTTGTGACAGATTCCATTCATGGATTGACTTTGCTGCACTCAAAATTCTCCTTCAGACCTGAGGTTCGGCATTGGGATGCTTTCGTCATCAATTAGACGGTGACCATCATTGGTAGCGTGACCGGGCATTTAGTGGAAAGCGCGGAAGGCCTTGGGGTTGTCAGTATTTTCGAGGATGCCCAACTGAACGGCTTCTTCGACTGCCAGGCCTGTTTCGAAGAACGTCTTGAAGTCGGAAGAGGCTTGAGCTAGGATCATGTGCTTGGCAAGTGCGGGCTGGAGATTTCGGACAATCATCTGAATTTGATCTTTCTCAGAGGGTTTGTCCTTCATCTGAACAGCCTTTGCTCTCCATCTTCGGACAAAATTCATGAAAGACTCCTCCAGTTCCATCTTTGTTGATTCCAACTCTCGAATGGTGACCTCAAGTTGGATGTTGTAGTCGAACTGGGCCACGAAAGCTTCACAGATGTCTTCCCAAGATTTCTTCTTTGTTATTTCCTGGGCAATGAACCAGTGCAAAGCATGTCCAATCAGTGTTTGACAAAACATTTGGGCCATGGCGTCCTTCTCCACTCCCCACATGGAAAGTGCCCCAATGTAGCTGGTCAAGTGTGCTTTTGGATCACCGGTTCCATCGAACTTAGCAAAGACAATTGGCTTGAATTTCTTGGGTAGTCTGGCATTTGGGAAGAGGCAGAGTTCATCGATGTCGAAACCAATTGAGGTGATTCTTTCGCTTCTGGCTAAGGACTGCTCAAGTTGGGCCAATTTGGCTTTAATGGCGGCCATTTCTGGGCTTTGAGGGTTTGGTTCAAGGGGTGGTTCATGGTTATTTTCAAGGGATGTTTCTGGATTTTGAGGAGGTAGAAGTCGTCTAGCAACCCCGGTTATCATGAGCATCAACTGGGTAATCTGGTTGTCTGTTCGCTCACCCATCTGTCGGATGGAAGTTCGGATTTGATCCAATTCATTCAGATTCCCTGTTGATTGTTCCCCGTTCGAATACTCCCCATTCAAATTTTCCACCGTTTGTTCCATATCTTTCCCGCAAATTATGGGTTTATGAGGGTATGGCTTTGTTGTAGGATGGATGGCCCAGCGCTGATAGTAAAGTAAGAAGCGAACTCAGAATGTGCCCCTGTTGTGATTTATTGAAAAAAAACGTGTATGAATAAAAGAATTGTTATTCACGTGTCGTCATCATCGACTCAAGGGATCAAACTTTACAGATAGTTCCAACAGTCAAGGGTAGGTCGATGTCAGGCAGGTCAAATTCCATATGTTGGGAATCAGAGCCAATCTCCTTATCTAAGACCATCCGAGACAGAGCAATAAGACTGCTGGAAAATGCACTGAAGGCTAAACTGAATTAGAAGGAGCCGTTCAAGCACGGCAAACACCGGAGTTGTCCCAAACTCCAAGGATTTACGGTCTCTTAGACCTCGACTCAAGAAATGACAACCTATGAAGGATTGCCGTAGTCCTCAGAGATTCTTTTGAATGTGTATCCTTTGATTAGGAATAACAAGACTTGGGAGATATCAAGACAAATTAAGTCTTCAACATTTTTCACCAGAAATTTCTGTTTTGGTTTCAAAAACCGTTTGGCGTAAATGACATGATACCGTAACCGGAGTGGCGTCAGTGGCATGGTGCCATTAGCCTAAGTGGTGTAAGTGACTTCGCACTATAACCTGGGTGGTGTGGGTATCACGACATTGTAGCCTAATTGTTTCGTTAATCTTCATTGAATCCATGATTGAAAAATGTATTGAAGACTTAATGAATTTCGATATCCCTAAAACCTCATCGTTCCAAGGACTAATTAATTCCAAAACTGTGCCTTTAAAAAGCACGACTCTTCATCGGTCCAGGCAATCCTAAACAAGCCGCGCGAGCGAGTCTAAGAGTTCTATACGGGACACGAAAGTAAGCAGAAGATGCATGGTGCGATGAGCAAGCGGGATAAGATTACGGTCCTTCGAAGGTTGCCTCATTCCTCAGAATTTCTTTTAGGATATATCCTTTGTTTAGAACGACAAATTCTAAAAGATGTCAAAAGAACTAAGTATTCAACTAGTCCTCATTCGAAGTTTCAATTTTGAACTTAGAATAGACTAGTATAGACGACGTGAAACCATAACCAGAGTGGTGTCAGTGGCATGGTGCCATTAGCCAAAGTGGTGTAAGTAAAGTGACATCACGGCGTCGTTTCCACGTTATTCCTTATTCTCCGTTGAATCTTCGATTAGGCGTTAGTCAAAGACTTAGTATGTTTTGATTTCCCAAAGTCTCATTGTTCTAAGGACTCATATAGTTTAAACAAGTACACTGGGGTGCACGACTCTTCATCGGGTCTTGGCAACCTTCTACAGACCGTGCGAGCGAGATTAAGAGCACATGACTTGAAATCGAATAGATCGACAGCACGATGGCATGACTTGGATGAGATGCATGGTGAGATGCAGAAAGCAGTGACATGTAGGTAGGATATAGCACATAGTCCTACTTTGCGGGTCCCTGTTCTAATTTGGATGGTTCTATTGCTTTCTACACATGTATAGAGGCCAGGTTTTGGTTTAGAAGGGGTTCCCCGGGCTAGAATCAAGGTATGGCTCCCGATTATCGAGCGTACACCCAATAACGGTACAAACGGCAGATATGACTCATCACGGTCGAGGGTTGCCGAGCATTCTGGGATTCCCTGTCACCAGTAGGCCGGGCAGGATTGCCAAAACGCAACAGTGGGGCTGAACAAGATATATATACAAATGATAGAAAATGAAACAAAATGTTTTGAAAATCCCACAAATGTTTTTCAAGCTTGGCTCACAAGTTTAATTGATATTCAAGAAAAGCGGGCCGTTTTATCGACAAACCAACTCTTTCTCAAGTATCAATTAAACATCCCCAGCAGAGTCGCCACTGTGGGCTACCACAGCCCCGGGTGGAATCGGGGCGGCCCGAAAAGAAACGCCTCGTTTTTTTGAATCGAATTGAAAATTTTGAAGAGTCGCCACCCGGATTTATGGTTTGCCACCCGAGAAACCGTTTTGATTGAAAATTGATTGATTTGAATTGAAAACCAGAGATTCGAAAAAGGGTTCGGAAGCCACGTTACGAGGGGGGAAGAGTTTTACGGCACCCCCCTCGCCCGATTTGAAATCGGTCTCTACCAAACATTTGTGGGATTTTTCAAAAGATCTTGTTTCATTAAACCATTTAGCAAGTATCCACAGTTATAACGCATAAGAAGTGCATGTGTACAGGGGTGATAGAACGGGCATGCATGATATTACGAGATGACTGAAAAATGGAACCCTATCACTGGATTCACTCTCAAGCGCTCGGGAATGGTCCCGAGCGCTTGGGAGTGCTAGAACCCCAATCCTGCAAGTTTTGTTAGTGCCAACAAGACATAATGCTAAACTATCAACTGAAGTACTATTAAGTACACTACTGGCTCAGCATAGAATTTGAAAGATTGAGACAGGCCCTCAACCTTTTAGATCATGCATCCCTGCCTCAACAAAATTAGATCTACAAGTTTAAAAGGGTAAATGGGTACATTTATGCATGCAGAAAGTCAGAAAATATAACAAACTGGGGGAAATGGGATGCAATGGCATGCATGCACTCCCGAGCGCTCGGGATCGGTTCCAAGCGCTTGGGAGTGAGCTGCACATCAGCTTGGTTTCAAACAAGAAATGCCACTGTTTTGACATGCGAACGCCCTTGTTTTAAAGGAAATCATCTTTTAAGTTTAAAGAAACCTTATTCTTGCATGAAAATTTGTGAGAGATGTTTCTGTTTTGGGAAAAATTGATTTCCTGTGCATGCATGTCAAGATGAAATCATTTTACTGAAGAATGCAACTCACCCCCAGCCTATTGTGTGCCAAAGTGCCATGCATGGGACTGGAAACAGTCCCGAGCGCTCGGGAGCACTCTCGAGCGCTCGGGAGCACTCTCGAGCGCTCGGGAGTGTTTCCAGTATGGGTTTTAAGAAAACATTTTTTTTTTCGTGCACCCATTGCTCTTGTTGTTAAACTTAAGATCAAAAGAACTCGCAACCAGTATGAAGAACTGGTATGAGCCCTTGATCCCCCTCAGAAAACAGAAAGGCTTGAAAAGCCTTGTATTATACCTTTTTCTTGTTGCTTGGACTATGCTTCTTGGTCTGTGCTTCTTGGACTGATTTGGATGCTTGAAAATGCTTAGAAAACAATAGGAAGATGGAGTAATGGATAGGCTAGAAATTTGAGGCTTTGAAGTACTTGAAAATTGTTTGAAATTTCTTAGAAAACACAAGTTTTGGAAAACATTTTAGGGAGGTTTAGAGGCTGAAAATCTCAGAGAAGAGCAGAGGGAGGGAGTGATATTTTGTGGTCCTTTTGCATGTAGAAGATGGGGGTATATATAGGGGAGCCAAAATTAGGATTTTACTTTGAAAATCAAATGAAAATGAAAAGAAAAAATGTTTTGGGGAGGGAAAAAGGCATCATGAGATGCTCTGCTAGCCCAGGCAGGCCTGGGATATGCAAGTTTGAACGTTGAATGAGTTGAAATGCCTGAAAAGCCATGGTCAAAGGCCAAGCTCAACATGCATTGGTCTGTCAGCACTCCTAAGTGCTCTAGAGTGGTCTCGAGCGCTTGGGAGGGGCACTCCCGAGCGCTCTAGAGTGGCACTCCCGAGCGCTCTAGAGTGGCAGCCCAACTTCAGAAGGGCGCCACAGACACTCCCGAGCTCGGTTTTGGGTGTTTTTCGAAGCGTTGGAAAGCTCGTTGAGTCCTCTTTCTAACCCAATTAGTTTCATTCAAATATATTTTATATGCTGAAATGTGCCAATTTTACCCTCAGGGTGTCGGGAAAAAAGATGGTTTTGGTTTAAAAAAGTCCAAGGAGCATCGTCCAAGTTTTCCAAGGCCTGTTTTGATTCTGTTTCATCATCGGGGAGCCTCAAGGACACAAATTAAGGATAATTAATAGGTCCAAATTGAGGTGTCTACATCATACTTACCTATCATTTATTACGTTGGGACTCTAACTCTTGTTTTAAATGATAAGGACTACTACTTTCAACGCTTATCCCAACTTTGCCTAATAAACACTGGTCTTTTGGTGTTTTAAACAACTCAACTACCTTTCTCTTCTCTTTCTTTCTTCTACTTTTTCTAGCTTTCGATATCTCCATGGCTGAAAAACAACCAATGTCAGAGATGGAAAGAAAGCCTGAAGAGAAACTTACCTCGGAACTCATCATGTACCTCATGAGCCCTATAAGGCAGACGTTGTACAAAGTAGAGAATGAACCAAGGTATGAGGTTCATCCTCAGTCTTGCCTCAAAGGAGTATCTGATCCTTTTATGCTGACACCTTCTGACATTGCTGAGCTCTTCAATGAATCTGAAGATTCGGGGAGTCAAACTGAAGAAGAAAAAAAACTCCTGATCCCTCCAAGGACACTCTCGAAAAGATCTCAGAATAGATGGTGGTAGGTCATTTTTCACACCAAAAATAATTTATTAAAACCGAGCGAAAACCTCAATTCAAATAGAATAGTGGTTTAAGTCCAGGTATCGTACCACGGAAATCAGAAGGCTAAGTTGTTGTATTTCTAAAATTAATTCCTACTTCAATTCAAGAAATAGTGATTGGATTTTGATTAACTAAAATTATCTAAGTAATTAAAAGCAAGAGCGATGTTGAATTCGAATATGGAAAAGTCTTAGGGTTTTGAATCCACCCTAACTTCGTAACCACGCGATTATGTTAATTTAAGAGACCGACTACCAAAACGATATTGATTCACTAAAAACTACAAGCCGTAATGATATCGCCAAGAAAATTGCATGTGATTGAAAATCGAACATAATCTATCTTCGGTTGGCACGAATCGTCTTCGATTCTACAACTGAATAATCTAGGCACGATTCGTCTTTCCTAGGCATGGATTATTCTAATTCTCAATTTCATGCACAAAGAATACCATTGCATAACTATGTATTTGCAATCACAGAAAACAAACACATATAACTAGATTGGAAAAATAAGTTCGAATCATAAAACAAGTCTCAATGTTATACAACCATCGTTTCGGCAATCGAAATCCAAAATTAACATAAAAATATAGTTACTTGATTAGGGTTTCATCTACACCCTAAGAAAGATGATTAGTTGCCCATGAACCGAAGAGAATCAGAAGAGGTTGGGTGAATCTCCATGTAAAACAGCATGTTGAATCCACTGCGAGCCTTCGTTAATTCTTTTCGATCTGCCTTGTCCACGTTTTTCCCAAGCTGCTCCTTTTTTTCCCACGTTCCAATAGCTGCTCCTTTTTTTTTCCACGTTCCAATAGCTGCTCCTTTTTTTTTTCCACGTTCCAATAGCTGCTGCCGAAGTAGTGCTGCATTGACTTATATAGAAATAGCCAAGTAGGGCTTTAGGGCACCAATAACATAAAGGCCCTTGGACTTTTTGAGGTCATAAATTAACATTCAACTTTTAAGCCCTTTGCACTTTAACCCCAACTCTTCTCTTCTCTTCTGCTTTTATCCAAAATCTCGAACAACGGGCTCGAGCAACCTATAAACATAAAAGGGACAAAATAATTATCAAGTAACTAAAATAAAAGACTAATAAATGTAGTTTGGAGAGCCAAAATATGTATATTTTGGCACTTATCACGCCCCCCAACTTACACTTTGCTAGTCCCGAGCAAAAATAAATAAGACAAATTCTAACTACTCCACTTTCGTAGGACTCGCGATTGCACTTAGCCCGTGCAACAAGCCTTTTAAACCCCTAGGCGATCCCTAGAGGACGAGTGTAGTCTCGTGAGGGTTTACAGCAATGAACTCCCACAAACACTGTGAATCTTTTTCACATGAGACCCAAAAACATATAAGACAACTCATCGATATCTCAAGCAAAGAAAATGAAACCATCGCAAGACCATACCGAGCAAGAGTAGTTCTAGAGGCTATCAAGTCATAAAAATAAGCCATGGCACCTACACTTAACGTGTGTGAATAAGGGCCTCGGTCACAAGGTGAGTAACAACTAAAAATTCTCTCCGGACCGAGTCTCGACTTCAAATCTCACCGTGTCATGCACTCAACAAATGAATTCACTCGAAACAAGGTACACATTATGTACTCTCAACATGTGCGGGTGGAAGTTATGCAACATGAAAACAAAGTATTCCGCACACAAAGACACGAAAAGAACGCTCTATAAAGTGGATACATGATCTCATGAACGGAATGCAAGCATCGAGAACCCTCTCTTTCCATCAATCCACATCCCATTGCCCCTAGGATCAAATAGGACTTTCAATTTTGGTTGTAGTGTTAGGTAAGGGAAAGTGTTTCAAGGGTAGGATAAAATATTCAAGTGTCCGAGAATAGGCTCACAACAACTCATATAGGGCAAGTATCACAAAATGTGCCCTCTTCTCATTCTTTTTTTTTCTTTTGATACTTCGCCACATCTCTCTTTCCTATCCTTCAACAGCCTCCCAAAATAAAATAGAGTTACTCCTTCTTTCATTAAACTTGGTGTCCTTTTTTTTCAAACCAATTTCAATTCTTCTTTTTTTTTTCAAATCTTTCTTCTCTCTTTTTTTTCTTTTCTTTTGATACTTTTTTTTTTGAACGACTACCATAAACAAAGCTCTATTACCAACTCCACTCACCCTATCTTTTGTCAATAAGTCACCTCCACATGATTAATTAAGCCGTCTCAAGACACAATATAGATGGTAGAGCTCAACAAGAAAAGGTTATCATGCAAGAGGCTCAAATGGGCTTACAAGGGATATGTGTATGAAGGAAAGAAACGAACTGGCCCAAAAGTGTCAAAAATGGCCTATGATCCTCTCCTAGGGGCAACACAACCATGCAAATTTCCAAACCCAAGAGATAAATAAGCATCACATTAAGTTCCCAATGCTTGATAACAAACGTAATGAGATCAACTACGAATATGTTCTTTTATGACAACGAGAGTTTATGAGACACCACTCCAAGAAAAGATAAGGCTCTAAACTCACATGGGCATAAGTCTCCACTAAACAAGCCATTAAGAACAGCCAGTATGCAACTCACAAAGCAACCAAAGCCCACTAAACGTGAAGTGCAAAAGTGTTCAGAATAAGTGCCATGACGAATTTCTCGCAACAAGCTAGCAAAAAGAACTACAATGCCATAAAGATATCCAAGCAATGATCATCACATCTCAGCTCAATCAACCAAGAGCTAATCTCAACAAGTCTTGAGTCTCATACAAAAGTAATCCAACTATTTTTTTTCAATTTTTTCAATTTTTCAATTTTTTTTTTCATTTTCTAATTGCGAAACAAGGCGATCCCTCCCCCCAACTTACACCATTCAATGTCCGCATTGAAACCATGAACGTGAAAAGAGAGGACAGATAGCAAAAGAAAGGAAAGATATCACCTCGAACAGGAGTGACTAAGCAGGGTACGATATAGTGAGAGGGAGACCCCCCAATTTGGATGGATGAACCTGCAAAATGTTAGCCTCTACGACAACAAAATATAGAAAATAAAAGCAAACAAAAGAACAACAAATTTAAAAAAAATAAATAAATGGCAAGAACATAAGGAATAAACAATACCTAAAACAAAGAAAATTCATGCATACAGTAGTTGGGTTTCCTCCCAAAAAGAGCTAAGTTTAACGTCTTCAGCCAGACGTCATGAAAGCTCAAAAGTCTAAATATTTAGGGTCGAACAAATCAATAGACTCAACCACCTCCCCATCCGAAATACCATCCACATACGGCTTCAAACGTTGGCCGTTAACTTTAAAAACTTTACCATTACGTGGGTTCCGCACCTCTACTGCACTATGGGGAAAAACTTGTACAACAATGAAGGGACCATCCCATCTAGACCGAAGCTTACCGGGAAAGAGCCGCAACTTAGAATTGAAGAGCCACACCTTTTGGTTAGGCTCAAAGGACTTACGATTAATATGCTTATCATGGAAAGCTTTTGTCCTAGCCTTATAAATCTTAGAACTCTCATAGGCATCATTGCGAATCTCATCTAACTCATTAAGTTGGAGTTTTCGAGTGGAACCAGCGGCATCCATATCGAAGTTCAATCTCTTTATGGCCCAAAACGCGCGATGTTCCAACTCAACCGGTAAGTGGCATGCCTTACCAAAAACCATCCGATAAGGAGACATGCCAATGGGAGTCTTGTAGGCTGTTCGATAGGCCCACAATGCATCATCTAGACTGAGAGACCAATCCTTACGGTCGGGTCTCACCATTTTTTCAAGAATACTCTTAACCTCCCTATTTGACACTTCGACTTGACCACTTGTTTGAGGATGATAAGGAGTGGTTACCTTATGAGTGATCGAATATTTCCACACTAAAGCCGCGAAGTGTCGATTGATAAAATGGGTACCCTCATCACTTATGATCGCCCGCGGAAAGCCAAATCGACTAAAGATATTACTTTGTAAGAACTTGACCACCACCTTGTGGTCATTAGTCCTAGTGGCTACCGCTTCCACCCACTTTGAGACATAGTCCACAGCCACAAGAATATATTCAAAATCGAAAGAGGATGGAAAGGGACCCATGAAGTCAATCCCCCACACATCAAAGATTTCCACAATAAGAATAGAGGTAAGTGGCATCATGTCTCGACGTGACATGTTCCCGGTTTGTTGACACCTTAAGCAACTTCGACAGAACTCATGTGCATCTTTAAACAGAGTTGGCCAATAAAAGCCACTCTGCAAGACCTTAGCGGCAGTCCGCTTCCCATTGAAATGGCCACCACACTCGAGAGTATGACAAAAGGTAAGAATACTATGGAATTCACTCTCAGGGACGCACCTACGAATAATTTGGTCTGGGCAATACTTAAACAATTCGGGATCCTCCCAGAAATAAAACTTAACTTGCGCAAAGAATTGGTCCTTATCTTGCTTGGACCAATGCGAGGGGATTTTGCCTATAGCGAGATAGTTCACTATGTCAGCATACCATGGGGGATTGACCTGTGACACCACAAAAAGTTGCTCATCTGGAAATGAGTCCTTGAAAGGAAGAGGGTCACTCAAGGTTTCTACCAGGATCCTAGACAAATGATCCGCTACTGAATTTTCGGAACCTTTCTTGTCCCGAATCTCATAATCAAACTCTTGTAGCAAAAGGATCCATCGAATTAGCCGAGGCTTAGTGTCTTTCTTTGAGAGCAAATACCGCAAAGCGGCATGATCGGAGTACACTAGTACCTTGGATCCTAGGAGATATGAACGAAACTTATCTAAAGCAAAAACTACCGCTAACAACTCTTTTTCAGTAGTAGTGTAATTCAATTGCGCATCCGCAAGAGTCTTGCTAGCATAGTAGATGACATGAGGGACCTTGTCCACCCGTTGTCCCAATACTGCACCAACTGCATAGTCGGATGCATCGCACATAATCTCAAAGGGAAGGTTCCAATCAGGAGACTGCATAATCGGGGCGGACGATAGTAAAGCACGTAGCTTCTCAAAAGCTTGCAAACATGCTTCATCAAAGACAAAAGGAGTATCTTTGGCGAGGAGTTTGCACAAAGGTCGAGAAATCTTGCTAAAGTCTTTAATGAAGCGGCGGTAAAAACCTGCATGCCCTAGGAATGATCGGATTTGCTTAATTGAAGTAGGGGGTGGAAGCCTAGAGATGAGATCGACCTTGGCCTTATCAACTTCTATCCCTCGCTTGGAGACAATGTGGCCTAACACGATACCTTCTTGAACCATAAAATGGCTCTTCTCCCAACTCAAAACTAAGTTCGTCTCCTTGCAACGTTGAAGAACTTTAGACAAGTTTTGGAGACAACACTCAAAAGAGGTCCCAAACACAGAAAAATCATCCATAAAAACCTCAAGAAAATCTTCCACCATGTCGGAAAATATGGCCATCATGCACCTTTGAAAGGTCGCAGGTGCATTACACGGTCCAAATGGCATCCGCCGGTAGGCAAAAGTACCGAAAGGACAAGTGAAGGTGGTTTTCTCTTGGTCTTCTGGGTAAACAGGCACTTGGTTATATCCTGAATAACCGTCAAGGAAACAATAATAGCTTTTGCCTGCTAACCTCTCTAGGATTTGATCAATAAAGGGCAATGGGAAATGATCCTTCCTAGTCATAGAATTCAATTTCCGATAGTCTATGCATACGCGCCAACCAGTGGTGGTGCGCGTGGGAACCAACTCTCCTTTCTCATTTTCAACAACAGTTATGCCCGACTTTTTGGGCACCACTTGGGTAGGGCTCACCCACTTGCTATCGGAGATGGGGTAAATGATACCCGCATCAAGCAATTTCACAACTTCCTTCATCACAACCTCTTTCATATTCGGATTCAATCTCCGTTGCATCTCGCGAGTAGGTTTCGCATTATCTTCACAATATATGCGATGCATGCAAACAGAGGGGTCAATGCCTTTCAAGTCCGCTACAGACCATCCGATGGCACCTTTGTGCTCTCCAAGCACACTCAAAAGTTGACTTTGCTGGTCATCAGTCAAGTCAGAAGCAATGATAACAGGTAAGGTGTCCTTCGGTCCTAAGAAAGCATACTTAAGTGTAGGCGGAAGTGGCTTCAACTCAAGTTTGGGTGGACACTCAATAGAGGGAAGGGCCGGTGTACTAGAAAGATTAGGCAATGACTCAACTGTGGCTTTCCAAGGGGGAAAATCCAAGAGGGGTGCAGCATCAAGTAGAGCATTTACCTCCTCAATAGACTGATCTATATCAAATTCGTCAAAGCTAAAATGAGCCAAACATGCCTCTAATGGGTCCTCAGCAAGAATATAAGGTAGTGCCTCATCTACTAAGTTATCAATCATGTCAACTGCAAAGCAATCCTCCTCTTGATGAGGTTGTTCGGAGGCGTTGAAAACATTTAAGCGCAAGGTTTGGTTACCAAAGGAGACATCCATCGCCCCAGTCCTACAATGGATGCTAGCATTAGCTGTAGCTAAGAAAGGGCGGCCGAGTATGATAGGCGTTTGCTTCCTAAGGTTATGCACCGGTTCCGTGTCAAGTACTATGAAGTCGGCAGGAAAATAAAAGTTTTCAACCTTGACAAGGACATCCTCTATAATGCCACGTGGCACCTTAATTGACCTATCAGCTAATTGGAGGGTGACTGACGTGGGCTTCAACTCACCAAGCCCAAATTGCTCATAAACCGAATAAGGGAGCAAATTGACACTTGCTCCCAAGTCTAAGAGTGCTCGCTCAATAAAATGATTACCAATAACACATGAGATAATTGGAGCACCTGGGTCTTTGAGCTTAGGGGGAGTGTTATGCTGGATGATAGAGCTCACTTGCTCAGTGAGAAGGACCTTTTTGGACACATGAGTTCGAGTTTTGCGCTTTTGGGTGCAAAGGTCCTTGAGAAATTTCGCATATGAAGGGATTTGCTGAATGGCATCAAGAAGTGGGAGATTGATTGTCACCTGCTTGAACACATCCATCATATTCTCTATGGTAGCACCTTTCTTACCGAGAGGAGAAAGAGAGTCAAGCCGGGTAGGGAATGGTGCTTTAGGCACATAGGATGCCGGAGTGGGGCTCGATTGAGGAGGAGAGATTGGATCCTCTCTCAGAGGTGATTTATCTATCGTATCCTTAGAACTCTGGGAGTTAGTGACGGATTCTTCCAAAGTACCCTTGTTGCCCTTAGGTCTAGTGTCAAGTACACGCCCGTTTCTTAGGGTCACTACCGCCTTGGCTTGCTCATGGTAAGGATCATTCACTTGTGCATTCTCTACAACATACTGACCCTTAGGATTGCCTACTGGTTGACTCGGTAACCTACCCTCCTCTCGTCGACTGAGTGCATTAGCTAGCTGCCCTATTTGGGCTTCTATCTTAGAAATGGATTGTGTGTGAGAGTTGACGGCTTGTGTGTTCGCTTCAAGTTTACGCGAATTAGCCTCAAGCCCTTGGAGAGCTTGCAACACTTTATCCTCAAAATCTAAGTTTCTTTGAGGTGGAGGAGTATTATGGTATTGATATGGCTGCAATGATTGAGTCGGATGGTAGGCTGAAGGATTGGCAGAGTTGGTGAACAAAGGCCTTTGGGGTGGAGCAGCAGAATTGCTCGGAGCTTGTTGTTTCCAAGAGAAATTCGGGTGATTTCTCCATCCCGGGTTGTATGTATTAGAATAAGGATCATTACCGGGTCTGGCAAACCCTTGAGCAGCATTAACGTGCTCTTGAACAAGCTCGGGGAATTGGGAAGCCATATGGCACTCACTCACGAAGTGAGTAGGACTCGAACAAATTGCACAAGCCTCCTGAAAATATGAAGGCTGAGAAGGCGAAGAAGGAACTTGACCAAGGGATAAAAGCTGGTCAAATTTTTTGTTCAAAGCGGCCACTTGGTTAGAAAGATCGTTGGAGTGCCCAATCTCATAAATCCCTCGTTGCTGTTGGGAATTCGAGGCCACCATATTAACTCTTCTAGCGGCCGAGGCATGTTGTTGGGAATTATTACTCAAGTTCTCAAATAACAACCATGCCTCGTCCGGGGTCTTAAGCATAAAAGTCCCACCACAAGAGGCATCAACCATTTGACGGTGCCGTTCTGACAACCCGTCATAAAAAATACGAACTAATTGCCACTTAGGAACTTCATGGTGGGGACACTTTCGAGTGAGCTGTCTAAGCCTTTCCCATGTCTCATGAAATTGCTCGCCATCAACCTGAGAGAAGCTCGTGATAGCTTGCCTATACATAATTGTCTTACCTATGGGAAAGTACTTTGTGAGGAATTCCTGTTGTAATTGGGCCCAAGTGGTGATAGACCCAGTTGCCAAGGAATTAAGCCAATCTTTGGCTCTATCTTTAAGTGAAAAGGGAAAAAGTTTCAGCTTAAGGGCATCATCAGAAAAGTTTTGAATTTTTACTGTGGAACTTTTCTCTACAAATTCATCAATATGCTTAAAAGGATCCTCATTGTCAAGCCCATGAAAGGATGGGAGCATCTGAAGAGTGTGAGACTTGATCTCATATTGAGCTGCCGTGATAGTGGGCAGCAAGATGCAAGAAGGTGATGTGTATGCAGGGGGAGCAAAGTACTCCCTCAATTGCCTATCTTGGTTCTCTTGATTGTCTTGTAACGCCATGATTGAAAGTGAGTCGCTAGGTCTATTGGAACGTTTAACTGCTTGAATAGCCTTAAGGGTCCTCTCTAACTCAGGGTCAACAAGGATTAAGTCTGGATGACAAGACCGACGCCCAAGCATATGAAATTAACACCACTCTACGTGCAACAATTATCGCTATTGGAAAACTACTCAATGAAAACTCAAAGTAATTAAAACTAATAGAATGAAAGTATTAAACTAATGCAAACTTAGTATGAAACTAATAGCATTAACTAATTGTGCAACAACTGACTATGGAAATAAAGTGAAACTAATTAATAACAGTACTAGCAATAACAAACAAAATAGCACAGGTCCTACGGCAATAACATTGCATAGGTCTACGTTGAGTCACTGTGAAAAAAAATGAACAGTCTTAAACTAGCAAATGCAATAATAGTAGCTACAGTACCTCTAATGGAGTAATTAAAAGCTCACTGATTTTTTTGGAGTGTCTTGTAAGGGCCCAATAGTGATATCGAGCTCTTCAAGTTTCCTTTGAAGCTGCGAGCTAAAATTACAGATGTAAACGCAAGCAACCTGCACTACAGAACTAAACTAAAAATATTAAATGAAAAGGAAAAAAAAAATTAAGCTAGGAATTAAAATAAGAATCAATCTTTCAAATAAACAACCGTGCTTTTGATCCCCGGCAACGGCGCCAAAATTTGGTAGGTCGTTTTTCACACCAAAAATAATTTATTAAAACCGAGCGAAAACCTCAATTCAAATAGAATAGTGGTTTAAGTACAGGTATCGTACCACGGAAATCAGAAGGCTAAGTTGTTGTATTTCTAAAATTAATTCCTACTTCAATTCAAGAAATAGTGATTGGATTTTGATTAACTAAAATTATCTAAGTAATTAAAAGCAAGAGAGATGTTGAATTCGAATATGGAAAAGTCTTAGGGTTTTGAATCCACCCTAACTTCGTAACCACGCGATTATGTTAATTTAAGAGACCGACTACCAAAACGATATTGATTCACTAAAAACTACAAGCCCTAGTGATATCGCCAAGAAAATTGCATGTGATTGAAAATCGGACATAATCTATCTTCGGTTGGCACGAATCGTCTTCGATTCTACAACTGATTAATCTAGGCATGATTCGTCTTTCCTAGGCATAGATTATTCTAATTCTCAATTTCATGCACAAAGAATACCGTTGCATGACTATGTATTTGCAATCACAGAAAACAAACACATATAACTAGATTGGGAAAATAAGTTCGAATCATAAAACAAGTCTCAATGTTATACAACCATCGTTTCGGCAATCGAAATCCAAAATTAACATAAAAATATAGTTACTTGATTAGGGTTTCATCTACACCCTAAGAAAGATGATTAGTTGCCCATGAACCGAAGAGAATCAGAAGAGGTTGGGTGAATCTCCATGTAAAACAGCATGTTGAATCCACTGCGAGCCTTCGTCAATTCTTTTCGATCTGCCTTGTCCACGTTTTTCCCAAGCTGCTCCTTTTTTTTCCACGTTCCAATAGCTGCTCCTTTTTTTTTTCCACGTTCCAATAGCTGCTGCCGAAGTAGTGCTGCATTGACTTATATAGAAATAGCCAAGTAGGGCTTTAGGGCACCAATAACATAAAGGCCCTTGGACTTTTTGAGGTCATAAATTAACATTCAACTTTTAAGCCCTTTGCACTTTAACCCCAACTCTTCTCTTCTCTTCTGCTTTTATCCAAAATCTCGAACAACGGGCTCGAGCAACCTATAAACATAAAAGGGACAAAATAATTATCAAGTAACTAAAATAAAAGACTAATAAATGTAGTTTGGAGAGCCAAAATATGTATATTTTGGCACTTATCAGATGGTCTTTGGTCGTTTGGTCTCTTAAACACCCCCTCTTTTTTTTTTATGGCTTTTTGGGCCACTTTTGTAAAGGGATGCACTTCCCCTTCTTGTGAGGTGCACAGTACAGATAAATCAAAACCTTCTATGCTTTGCCATCTCATAGTTCGTCCTATATGACTTATTCTTTCAATAAATCTTTATTCTGATGAAAAAGGAAAAAGGAAAAGACCCTTCGAAGGGTTACCTTGTATGAAATGATTCCCAAATAGAGGGAAAATAAGACTTCAGATGCCTTCCATTTATCTTTCTTCGATGAACATATCCATTTAAATTTCTTAAACGATATGCTCCTCCTTTCAGAACTCTATGGATTTGGAACGGTCCATCCCATTTTGGAGCCCATTTTCCCAATCCATCCATTCTGACTCTTCTATCTTTGATAGGTAAGATGACTTTCCAAACAAGATCTCCCTCATCGAAGCTTCGAAAAGCTACTTTTTTATTGTAACTTCTGGCTATTCTAGCCTTCTATAACATAATCTGGTTTAAAGCTTTTACTCTGGCTTCATCAATGTCTCTTGACTCCATATACATGGCTTGATGATATGCCTTTGTATCTAAATCATTTTGAGATGCTACTCTTTGAGATCTCACAGTGATTTTCATAGGCAATACAGCATCATGCCCATAATTTAAGGCAAATAGAGTAGTACCTGTACTTGTTCTTTTTGTATTCCTCTATGCCCATAAAGTATCTAGTAACAAGTTATGCCATATCTCTGAATTCTTATCCACCATTCTTTGGATCCCTTTCTTGATAATCTTGTTAGTAGATTATGCTTGACCATTAGATTGAGCATAATATGTGCTGGTATATATTAAATAAATTCCATGGTTATTAGCAAAAGTTTTGACCAACTTTCCTTCAAATATAGACCCATTATCTACTGTTATGGTTTGGGGGTTTCCAAATCAATATATGATACCTTTTACGAATTCGATAACATGGGTTTGTTTAGCCTCCTCATAAGCTTGAGCTTCCACCCATTTAGTAAAATAATAAGTAGCCACTAAAATAAATTTGTGCTTTTCTGAAGGAGGGTAAATCATCCCAATCATGTCCATAGTCCATCATCTAAAAGGCCGTGGTTTTATTACATATTATAAATCTTGTAAATCTGTGACTGGTAAATGCTTAAGTGGCCCAGTCCTTTGGCAAGCTTGACATCCTTTTGCATAATCATTGCAATCTTTAAGGATAGTAGGCTAATAATAACCATATCTCCTTATTAACCATCTTATTTTTATGACAGCTTGATGTGCTCCACAAATTCCTTCATGGACCTCAGCCATTACTTTAAATGCATTCACCTTGTTTAAACATTTTAAAAGATGACCATCCATTCCCCTTTTGAATAACTCATTATTGTACATAATGTAATTTATTGACTTTAATCTGGTTGCTTTATCAGTAGTGGCATCAAGTTTGGTTAAGTATTCGATTAATGCTTGTCTCTAATCTTCATTTTGAATTGGAGGAACATCAATCTCTAATACTTTGAAGTCACTTAATCTGCTGCTCAGCATGGGTAAGGACTTTCTCAAAGTTAATTGACAAAATTCCTTCTCATTTTCTGATAAAACCTTATAACCAGATGCCCTCTAAGCTATCTCATCAGCTTTCTCATTGAAGAATCGGAGAATTTATGTCAGGGTAATCATAAAAAACCAATCTATCAATTTCTTGGCATGCTGGTAATATATTAATAAAGCTGGACTAGTGCATCGAAATTGTCCATTCAATTGGTTTATTCCTAGCTGAGAATCCGCAAAGATTTCGACAGCATAAACTTTTAGTTTAAACAGAATTTCCAGACCTATGATTAAGACTTCATATGCTGCTTGATTGTTGGAGCACTGTCCTCCATTAAGTCGAAATCCATACTTAGTTTTCAAACCTTGAGGGGACTCTAATTCTATCCCTACCCTAGCCATTTGAGTTGTGTAAGATCCATTGAACCATAATTTCCATGGTTTGATTTCAACTATAGCAGCTTCAAATGGTTCTGTCACTTTGATCTCATTAGGATGATCAGCCAAAAAATTGGCCAATGCTTGTCCTTTTACTGACTTTTGAGGAATGTACACAAGACAAAACTCAATTAAAGACACAATCCATTTCTCAATCTTCCCACTAAGCACAGGCTTTGAAAGCATATGCTTAATTACATCAATTTGAGAAATAACATAGGTTAGGCAACATATAGTGCCTGAGTTTCTTAGAAGCATAAAATAATGTTAAATATTATTTCTCTACTGTAGCATACTTGCATTCACAGGAGTTTAAAAACCTACTAAGATAAGAAACTACTCTCTCCTTGCCATCTTCATCGTCTTGAGCTATCAGTATTCTTATTGAGTCTTGAGTTGCTGCTAGATACAACTTTACTAGCTTCCCTTTGATAGGGGCATCAACACGGGTAAACTGCTTAAGTACTCTTCAATGGCTTCGAAAGCATCATCATGCTTTTTAGACCATTTGAACTCTTCTCCCTTTTTCAGCTTCAACAAAGAAGAGAAAATTTTAGTCTTTCCTGCAGTATTAGATATAAATCTTCGAAGGAAATTCAATTGACCAAGAAACCTTTGTAACTCCTTCTTGTTGGAAGGTGGCTTGGCTTTCAATAATAGCATTTACTTTGTTCTTGTCAACTTGTATTCCTTTGTTATGGACTAGATATCCAAGAAATTTCCCAGCTGATACTCCAAAAGCACACTTTTCTGGATTTAATTTCAGTTCATAGTGCTTCATTTGTCGAAATGCCTTTTTCTAAATGTTTAAGGTGATCATCATTGGAGTTTGACTTTAACCATTATATCATCTATGTAACATTCTAGAAAACTTCCAACTAAATCATGTAAAATGGTATTCATAACTCTTTGATAAGTAGCTCCAATATTTTTCAACCCAAATGGCATTTTGACCCATTCAAAAATCCCAATGTTACCAGGGCATGCAAAAGTTGTTTTATGCACATCCTCTTCTGATATACAAATTTGATTGTATCTTGAATGTCCATCTAAAATGGATAATATCTTGTGTCTAGATGACCTGTCTACAAGCATATCCACATTAGGAATAGGATACTCATCTTTGAGGGTTGCAGTGTTAAGATTTCAAAAGTCAACACAAATTCTTATGCTTCCATTCTTTTTAGGCACTGGAACTACATTAGATAGCCATTCAACTTACCTGGCAGTCCTAATGAAACCTGCATCCAAAAGCCTTTGCATTTCCTTCTTAACACCTGCAATAGTTTCTGTACTTATCTTTTTGGTTGCTTGTTTGATAGGTTTGAATTGTGGCTTGATAGGTAACCTATGCTCTACCAATCCTCTGTCCAATCCAGGTAGTTCCTTATAACTCCAAGCAAAGCATTCTTTGTTGGCTTTTAACAGTTCTATTAATTTAGCTTTCATATTTGGTTCAAGCTGTTGGTTAATAAACATTGGGTTAGGATTATCTTTGTCTCCCAACTTTACTTCCTCCAAAAGGTCTTAGGATTCAATTTGCCCCTCAGATGTCAGTTGTTTGTCCTCCACACAAGGCTTATCTAACAAAACATCTTCCCATATATTATCTTCTTGAATCTTTTGTTCCATTCCTAAAGCAACATATCTTATTAAAGCCAATGAATTGGCTTCTTCTTCAGCCTCTTCCTTGGACTTACATCCAAACAGCGTCATCTTTTGAGGTGTCTGATTCATAATCAACAACTTGTTTCAGCTTCAATTTTAGTTCTACCAATTCTCCCAATTCCAGCTCATTAGTCGGGTAAGTGACAGCCTGGAGTAGTTCACTCAAAAGAACTACATCTGACTTGTACATTTCTACTTCAGCAAAATTTGCAATGGCACTAAATGGATGTGGATCAGCTTTGATTCCTTCAACACCCACTTCTTTGCCTTCCTCATAGTTGACAATCATTAATTCCTGATGCATAGAAGAAGGAATACATCCATTAACATGGATCCAATATCTTCCTAATAAAGCATTATATTTAGCATATGTATCATCTACAAAGAAAGCAGTATCAGTTTCTATACCACCTACAGCCAATCTGATTGAGATTATTCCCTTTGCATGTTGGCTTTCCCCTGTAGATCCTGTAATGGATATGCTAGTTGGGATCAATTTTGCCCTTCCTTCCCCTAACATTTTCAGGTTTTGAAAGGGTAAAATGTTCACTGCAGCCCAATTATCCACTTGAATTCTATTAAAGGGAATTCCATCGAAACATGTTATATATTAAGGCCTTAAATGTTGTCTCATGGCATTAGTAAGTAGCTTAAATGGATATGAAATATCAACATAATTTAAATCAATTACCAATGGGTATTCGATATCAGACGTAGAATCTGGCACAAAGCTAGCGCTTTCTTTCGAACTTACCTCTAAGCTCTCTTGATCCTACTCGATTTCGCATACCAAATCCTCGTCCATTTCTATTTGAGCCACTTCTTCCAAGTTACAATCGTTGCAAATGAAGTTAAGCTCAACATTACTATGTATGTCTTCAGAATTGTCAAATTTTCCCATTTTCAACCTTGAATTATCTTATTTTGAAGACGCCTCTCCATTTCTGAGGAAATCCATAGAACATGGATAAACCATATTGATTTGGACTTCAGGTTGTCTCCCAAATTGAATGCTCAAAATTTCTTTGGTTGGTTTGACTGTCTCTTCCTTTGCTTTTTCCTTGGAATCAACCTTTTGTGCTGAAAGTTCCATATGAGAAGAGCTTCCTTCCAACCCTCCTTGTTCTACCAACATGGCTTCTAGTAAACCAGATTGGTAACTGGCCAATGAGTTGGGAGAAGGAGGATCTAAATCCTCTTCAAGCATGGCAGAGGCCACCCCTTTCAAAGTTTTCTCCCTTTGAAACTGGATTCAAAATTCTTCTTCTAGGTCTTTTTGAGCTCTGCTAAACCATGGATTAGGCCTTGCTCCTCTTCCTAATTCCTCTCCAGTTGATGACTCTCCTAATTGAAAAAGTGAGTACTTCCTCTGAAGCTTCCTTTTCTAAGTTCTTGAGAGTAAAGGAACCATTTGTGGTATCTTGGATTTGGGATCCCTTATCAATATCTATTGTCTAGGAGTTGAATTCGGTGGTTTGTATGTCTTAGTCCCACTCTTAGTTGAGTATCCCTGAAATAAATCAAGCTTAAACTGCTTCAAAAACTAGTCAGGGATTCCTTTTACCAAGGTAAATTCCTCCTGATTAGTTTCTTCTTGCGGCCCTAATGTTTGACCAATATTGGCCTTCTTTGAAGGCGGTATCTCTCTCTTTAGGGCAGGTGGGATTGGACAAGTAGGAACATCCCTCTTCGAAGCCAACTAAAGCCTGTTCTCTTCCTTTGGCTTGATTTGTCCTGGGATTATTCTTTTCATCCCTACCTCTTTAGGGAAAAAGCTTATTCCTTTTCTGTCCAAATCCTTGAAAACCAAATAATTGGCTCTGCATCCAACACATAAACACTCCAAAAATGAGGCTTGTAACATTGGCAAGTGACTGTTACCTGAGAACTTCTGCGAAGGAAAACCAGTATTGGTCTGCCTGTGATAATTTTGCCTTGTCCCCGCATTCCGAGGTTGACCACCATATGGCTTACCCCTTCCATGTTGACTAGCATTCATGTTCACTGGTACCTCCTTATCTTGCCAATATTTTCTAGCAGTTCGAGCCAATGAAGTTGGCACGTTAGTGTTAACTTCAGCTTCTTCAATCTTTGGAAAAGAGGTTGCATCCATTCCCATAGTTTTCTCTGGGAACTTGATCCTCCCTTTCCTGATTTGTTCCTAAATCCTGTCCCGAAAAATATTGCATGACATAGTTGAATGAGACTAAGAATCATGCCATTTACAATACATTTTTCCATACTTTTCTTCTGCAATGGGCAATTTTATGTTTGGAGGCAACTTAATAATCTTTTTTCTCAATAAATAATCAAAAATTTCATCTGCCTTTGATATATCAAATGAATAAAGTTTATTGATCTCTTTCTGTTTGAAATTCTGCCCTATAGACACATTCTTTCGAATTAAGGGCTCACAAACACAAGGGTCATGCTCAGTTATTTCTGCAGCATCGATTTCATAATTAGGATCTCGATAGCAGGTTGAGTAAGAAGAATTATGTCTAACAAAGATTCATATCTAGTTACTTTATAAGTCATATCTACAAAGTCTCTAAACTCTATAGAATCAAACCTTTTTCGAAGTTCCCTTTCTAAACCATCTTGTGCTAATCTCACGAATTCTGCCTATGGCAATTGGAGTTTGCATTTGGTTCTAGCCCTCTTAAACCTAGATATAAAATCAGCTACTTTTTCATCTAGCTTTTGCCTTAACCTAGCCAAGTCTGCCATAGAGACTTCAGGTTCTGCACGGAAGAATTGTGCATAGAACACTTCCTCTATTTGAAACAATTAACTATTGATCCTAGTTGTAAATTGGTATACTAAGCAAAAGCTACTCCAGACAAAGAATTTGGAAACAATTTTAACTTCATGAAACCATTTTTAGCCAAATTCTTACATTGTGCAGAAAATCTAGCAATATATTATACAGAAAATTGTCTCCCATCCCCATAAAACAAAGTAAAATCTGGGATTTTAAAGTCCCTAGGGATCTGGAATGTCCTATCTATCCATTCAGGGTATGGTTTCCTATAAATCTGAGGTTGTACCCCCCGAGTTCGAAGTCCACAAACTTATTGGATGAGACCAATCATTCGATCTCTTAACATTGGATTTTCCCCAAAAAGATTTTGTCCTTGGTTTATCACAGGGGGTTCTATGAGATCTTCCTCATAGAGCTCTCTATGAACACTTGGATCTCCTTGGTTTTATCTCAAATGCTCTCCATATATGGGCCGATGTATCCCACCAGTTAGGATATTAGCCTGTGCAGTCCATGGGGCTTCTTTTCTAGGATTTTCTCCATAAATAGGTGGATGATTTATAGCAGTAGGCATCCTTTGAGAAAGATTCTGAGGGTTATTACCTCTCTTATTTGGCTTATATCCTTGGTCTAACTCAATGACATCCTCCTATCCCCCAATTGTTGGTTTGAAGAGATGATTCAAACTCTGTGAATCCCTGGTGTTCCTTTGAATCCCAGGATTAATATTAAAAGGTTCTTTTGGGACATTACTAACAGGCTTTACTAGCCTAACTGGCTCATACCAAGACTGAGGTATTTCCTGTTGGTACATTTTTTCTTTTCCTGGTCTAGATTTCATTTTACTCTGTCCAATATCCTCTCCAAACCTTCTTTCGAAAGGGCCTTAGTGAGTGCTTAAGTTAGCATGGTCATTCAGTCGAATATTTACTGGACTGTGCCTTGCTGGCTCTGGATCAGGTAACTTATTTTTCATGCTTTTGATCATGGCTCTCTGAGTCTGAGCCATTTCTCTAAAAGCAATCATCATTTCTCTGAAGATCTCCTCCTTATCTTGATCTTTACCACTAGGCTGTCCCTCTTGGTAATTTCGAGGTACTTCATATGGGGGCTCTTCTATTCTAAAGCTATTTGGAGAACTTCAAGGCCAACAGGCAGGCCTTGTTTCACAACTTGCTCTGCTATAACCTCATCTTCTGGCTCTGGGCCAAAGTTGGGTGTTTCTACTTATTTTTTGACCTTTGGTATTTTGACACCTTCGGGTCCCACTGGGCATGCCAAAAATTGTTTGGGCTAAATTAGTTCAACCTTTGGCAAAATAGTTGTGTGCGAACATGCCAGAAAAGAATAGAATTTATCCTTTTCAGATTAACTCAAAATAGCTAATTTAACCAAGCAATTGTGATTATTTGTTCGATTACCTCAATTAAGAGGATTTACCTAAAGGTATCAATCAATAATATATTGATGCTCTTCAATCAGAAAAGATATCTGAACATAAACAAGCTTGAATTTAATCAGAAGCAAGTTTATATACAATTCCTCTTCAGATTTTGACCAGAATAATACAAGAATATAGGCACACCTGAATTGAATCGAAAGCAGACCTATATTCGACTACTCTTTGGCAATAAAAAGACAGAAAGATATAAGATAACTTGAATTTAATCAAGAGTAAGCTTACATTCAAATAAGTCTTCAAACTTGCAAAAATACTAAACTATAACTAAATTACTCCAAGTCCTAAACTATTTTAGATCTCTGTGCAACCATTTTGTATGGATTGTCAGATGATGAATTTTTGTCGAGGGGCTTTTCCTCTTCAATTGTCTCTTTTATTTATAGACGATGGGTCTGTCTTTAACTTGCATTCTTCACGTTTCCTTTTAATGCCCACGTCTTCGTTCAAATTTGATTCAAACATCCTTCATTCCCTCCAAAAACGGTTGCAAAGGTCTTTGAACTGTCGCTTGGCTGGGTCTTCTCAGAAAACTCTTCTCCTTCCACGTTTTTTGATGTAAATCGTGGCTAATTCCTGGGTAGTTGGTTCCCGTTTTTATGCAACATGGATTAGTGCTTCGATATAAATTATTCATATGATTCACTACAAACACAACAGATTTCTCTCATGAAACGGGCCTCTAATGACACCATTTGATGGTTTTAAGAGTTAATCAACAGTCGTGCTAAATTATCATCTTAATAGCTATCCTTCGATAACCAAATGTGGTAGTTTCCAATCTAAACGATACCGTATAGTACTAAAATAACATCGTAATTAAACCCTTTGATCTTCTGTATCTTAGGCTTAACCATGATGTGTTTTGATTGGGTGATACACTATTTAGTGCCACATGTAATTTTCTTATCGGGTGGCATATTTTAGGATGTAAATAGGGCCGAACTGTAACAACCCGCCTTTTTCTAAAATAAACTCCAAAATGCACTGTATTTTATACACTTTCAGACCCCATTCTCTCCACATGCAAATTTACATCTCTAAAGTAAAACAAAAGCCTCCAAATAAATAATCCTCTAATGCTCCAAAAATTCATCAAGACTCTCCAAATAATCCTTAAATGCTCTGATTCAACCTCTACTAATCCGGCTTCACACCTGAAAAATGAATTATCCGGGAAGTATATGATACAACAGAATAACAATGCTCATAATTAAGTGGAATCAATAAACGATCATCGACCACCAAGTCGAAGCAAACATTCACGAGTAACCTCATACCACGCCCTCCTCAGTACATGATCAGTGACTTTCCCCAATACCTTCCTCACCGAGCCACACCTGGGCCATTCACGATATTGGTCAGGCTATTGGTAAAGTCACTTAATCCCTGTACTAAATATTTCTATAGCACTCAGCCATCAATTCCATAACAAATAACAATTATTCCACTTTTCAACAATATTCCACAGGATTGAACAAATATCACGAGATAATCAAGAGGAGTACAAAATGAGAATTTGAAAAGGATTCCAGAAGTGGGAAGCATATCATATACTCCCCGGATTACCTCAAATTTTGATCGCCACTGTTGAATATACGAATTGCACCACCATAAACAAGATCCTAACGTTGCACTTCAATTTGTCTAGTCGTACTCTTAATCTCCGCAGATCAATCTTACAATCAAACATAACTTTCTCGGCCAAAAGCCCATTGTCTAAACTATTCCATGCTTAACTAACAAAAATAGAACTCAACTCCTCTTTTCTCTCCGCCGAAATGGATGGAATGGGGTTTAGAAGTGGGTGATGGCTCTATAGATAAATGGTTGAGAGGTGGAGTTAATTGAGGCAGGTATGAAGTGATGGGGGAGTTATGGGAGTATGGGTTTCTGCTGGAATTCAATTCAGTAGGGTGGCAGTAGGTGGTGGAAATAAACGGTACGTAGGGAGGGAGCCACAAATAGCCATAAATAAACATACTACTAAAAATTTATTAGAAATTCTATAATAAAAATACGGGGTATTACACGAACTATGAACAGTAAACACAAATACCACCACTCTGTAGACAAGTAAGTAAGTTGCTAATCTTCTAGTCTTAATCAACCATTGACATAGTCTGAACATACTTTCTAATTGTTTGAATTCCAGATGCCAAATGATATTATTATGCTCAAAATGATTAAGCTCCATTCTTGAGAATGTTGTTTGAACTTCCCAATTCTTGAAAATACTTCCTAATTGGTCTTGTGGACTTGGAGTATTCATATTAAAAATAAAAATAAAAGAACCAAATTCGTCGCGGGGGCCTTGGCCCCCCATTAAGGGAGTACATACATATTTATATTTACATGTATAAGTATAACTATCTCACGGTCCCATTCAATTAATCGACGGTCTCAAAACAAAAATCCGTGGGTTGATTCGGTTTTAATTTTTGATTCCGTATTTGAACCATGAATTCATGAATCGGGACCAAAATGTATGGTTCAATTTGGTCCAATTTTGCGATTCATCAGGTTTTTTTTCTACCCTAGTGAGTGCAACATAGTACGAGTTTAGTCCTTAACTCTTTTTTGACCATGGGTTTAGTTCTCAACTTGTTCAACCCCCCTCCCCCCTTCCTCTCTTTTGGTTTGCAAAATTAATCCAAGTTCTGCACGCTCTTCTTTCATTGGGTCGGAGACTTTAATCTTTACAACATGGGATGTGATTTTCCTCCAAAAGCCAATTGGTTTTCCCTCCAAAACCAAGTAGGATTCCTTCCAAGCCCATCGGAAGGTGAAGGTGGGGGTTTCATTGATGAGTTTTCAGTAGTTCAAGTGTTTATGTGATATTTTGTAAAAGTTAGGGGACTATTAGTAATTATTGATGAAAGATCAGGGGTTATTTTGAAATTTTCCAAAAAAACTTAATCAATATATTTACCCCAAGACACCCCTAATTGTCATTTAGGGTCTGTTTGGAACCCATGGAAAGGAAAGGAAAGGAAAGGAAAATAAAAAAAATTTCCTTTCCATTGTTTGGTTGGAAGAGAAAGTGTAAAGAAAATAAAGATTTTAAGGATAATGAACAATACATTTTTCCTCCCATTTTCCTCTCATTTTCCTCCCACTTTATTTTTTTTTCCTTTCTTTTCTTTTCTTCAAGTTCGAAACAGAGCCTTAGGCCCTGTTTGGAACTTAAGGAAAATGAAAGAAAAGAAAGGAAAATAAAAAAATTTCCTCACGAGTTGTTTGGTTCTTATGTCAGGGAAAGGAAAAGAAAATAGAAGGGAAAAGAAAGAAGAAAGCTTTGGAATGCTGGGGAGAATGAAAAGAAAGGAAAAAGCTCTCATTTCCTTTCCATTTTCCTCTTGAAACCAAACAAGAGAAATTGATTTTCCTCATAGTTTCTTTTCATTTTCTTTCTATAACCAAACAAGAGAAAAGAATTTATTTTCTTCTTATTTTCTCTCTCTTTTATTTTCCTTTCCTTTCTTTTCTTTTCCACGAGTTCCAAACAGAGCCTTAAGTTGCACCAAAAAAAAAAAAGACTACACCTATTTCTCCCTCTTTCAAAAAAATCCAGAGTTCGTCTCCTTACTCCAAAAACCAGATCACTCAAACCACCGATCTATCTCACAGGGAGTCGCATATCTCCATTTGGGTTCGGCATTCTTGCAGTGAAAAAATGGACATCAGCTCTCCTTACAGGGAGGGCTTACCAACGACTACGAAAGCAGATAGGCGATGGAGGTCAAAGCCTCTAGCGACGTCGTCCAAGCCCTCCATCCTCCTGGCCTTCTTCTCATGCGTCGCCTGGCTCTACATCGCTGGCCGGTTCGTCTTTTTATGTCTATCATCTTGCAATTTTTTCTTTCTTATTCATGTGTTTTTCTGATGATTATTTGTTCTCTTCTGATTGTTAGGTTGTGGCAAGATGCAGAGAACAGAAATTTGCTGGCGAATCTACTCAAGAAGAATGCGGAGCAGGTTTGTCTTTTTGATTATCTTCTTGTTTGGCTGCTTGGGAAAAATGTGGGAATGTAAGATGTATTTTTGAGTACCTGTTCGCTCTCGTTAACTGAATTACCTTATGATCTCGACATAGGAAATTGGGAAAATGGGGCTGGCATTCACCTTCAAGGTCCATTTGATTAGAAAGATAATTATGCTGGAAAATGAAACTGAGTAAAAGAAACGAAAGTGAAAAGAAAATGTATTTTCTTCTATACGTTTGATTAAGAGGAAAAGTTTTGTATGAATCTTGCAAGAAAGTGAAAAAGAAAATGTAGTTTCTTCTGTACGTTTAATTAAGATGAAATTTTTTTGTAAGAATCTTGCAAGAAAACATTGATAGGTACTAGCTTACCCTTACCTTACAATAAGGATCATGATAAGAAAGGAAAATATGTGGGCATAATGGGAAGTGTCATATGCTTGGTTATTCACGATTTATTCGATGCATGATTTAGAAAAAAATATATTATAAGATGATTTAACTCCCGATTTGACAATTGTGCTGAAAATGCAAATAACCTGGAACTTTTAGAAAGCAGAACCAAACACTCCACCTCGTTTAAGTACGATTTCTTAACCACATAAATTCAAATTTTAATCTTGAATTTGTGGAAAGGAACTCAATAGGAATATTGTTGGTAGAGTGAGCCTGAAGTTGATCTTGCTAAAATAAGGTTACCTGGAAGTTGCTTCAATCTTTTTGCAATCGCTTACATATTTGGTCAATTGCTATGATAATATGTCAAAGGGTTATGACTATCATGCACAACCCTAAAATCACTTGGGTCATAATTAGGCTACATTGGACATGGCATGGCTCATAAAGTTCAACTCTCTCTCTCTCTCTTGAAGAGAAAGCCTTCATGAAGGTAGGAGAGTCAAATCATTTACCTCAGTAAAGTGCAAGGGTTATGGCTGACTGGGCTAATCCCGTTGATTCACAACTTTCATACACAAGGCCGCTATGGGTTGTAGATAGACCATCACATTCGCTCATAACAAACACTGCTTCACCTCGTAACAAATACCACATCTTAGACATTCAATTTTTTCCAGATTCATAGAAAATCAAAGTGAAAAAGTAACAAATGCAAAAACAAATGATCCCAAGGTTTTCAGACTTCCATTAGATATTAGACTAATATTATGTTTCACTAAGTAAGCCTTATGCTATAGTTTAGTACATATGAAGTGACTTTATCACTGCTATGAACCAAAAGCAAGAGCAAGTTTTGGCTTATTTTTGGTAGTTTATACAGTCTCTGCCCCATTCTTTGAGGGGGGTCAGGATAGCCTATTCAAACCTTAGGTAATAGTCTTAGGTTTTCTCATATTTATCTTTTGGAAGAACCTGTTTAAACGACTCTGTTGATATTGTTTGGGGTAGTAGCGGAAGTTTATAAATTGGAATTAGTTTCTTGTTAGTATTTGCTGTCATTGCCTTTACTTCTCCCTAGATGTAGATTTCTAGGGTTTAAGTGTAGAGTCCTAGGGTTTCTACCCTTTTCTTTAATTGTCTTGCATCATTGTTGGCAACAACACAATGGAGGTTTAGTGAGAACCAAAAACGTGTGTATTATATGTGTTAAGTTACCAATTGTCCCAAAATGCTCGAGCTATTAGGAAATGGGCCCAACCATGTATTTCAAGCTATCTAACACCCTCCCTCACATGCAACCCTGTCTTGCATGTGGAGATGCAAATTTTCATAGATAGAGCGAACTAGAAAACGAATGGGAGAAGTAGAATGCAAACGGGGTACAAATACAAAGAGAGACTTAAACCCAAAACCTCTTGCAACCTGAGCTTTGATACCATGTTAAGTTACCAATTATCACAATAGCTTAAGCTTTTAGGAAATGTGCCCTACAGTTTTTATCAAGCTATCTAAACAATATGCATGCACCGCTGCTCTTATATAAATTTCTTCTCCTTCTCCTAATGTGTTTGTGCCGTTTGTTCTAGAGGCCCAAGGTTCTTACCGTGGAAGATAAGCTAATGGTTCTAGGATGCAAGTATGTTTCTTGATCGCTCTATTGTCTGTCTGCATTATGTAGTTGATTCTGTGTTCACAATACGAGATCAGTATGTGCACCATTGTTTATGATGGAAATGTCTCAGGGATTTGGAGAGGAGGATCGTGGAAGCTGAGATGGAATTAACTCTAGCAAAGAGTCAGGGTTATCTCCAAAATAAGTTGCTGCAAAGTGGCTCTTCTTCTGGGAAAAGGCTTCTCGCTGTTATTGGAGTTTATACTGGATTTGGGAGCCGGTTGAAGCGAAATGTGTTTAGAGGGTCCTGGATGCCAAAAGGTCTGTTCAACACCCAAGTGGATACAATTGTTAGCATTAATAGGGAATAGATTGCATGCGTATAGTTGAAATTGGGAAGGAGATTTATATATGGCACTATGATACCCTAACTTTCTCTTTCTTTGTTTTGTATGATAATATTGAGATTGAATTTGGTCAAAGTGAAGATGATGTGTAATGGCTTAGAAACATTGTTACTGGTTTTCCGATGGATTGTGAATGATTTCTTTTCTTCATTCACTCTTTGTTTCATGTACTCTTTTTGTAAGTTTCAAATAACCACAGCACGTACCCAAGGGATAATGAATAAAGCGATGGAGGAAGGAAAGAGCTTGCCCCAGGGGCTGTGGGATAGGTTATTTCCTGCTTGATTTGGCTCAAGGCCCAGCTTGACTATGTATATAGTTTCTTGATCAGTTTGAATGTGAAAGAGGAGATTAAAAATATTGACCAGCACGCGTACGCACACAAAGAAACATACATATACGTATGTATATGTATATTAGGGTATGCTTGCTACCACCTTATAATTTCTCTATTCCTGCTTCTAGGAGGTCAGATTGTCAAAAATTGTACGTATTTGATACTTGCAGCCGCAAAAAGTGGTTTGACAAGTTCTTATGAGTAGCCTTCTTTTTTAACGAGAGGATTGGTTATGGATGACAAACTTGGTTTCAAAGAAGGCCGCATTAGTTTCCTTTGAAGAATGGAAGCATATCGAGTTGATGAGGACCATGGGAAGATGAAGAAGGGAAATTTGGAGTTTACAAGGTCACCTAAGGCATTACATGATCATATTTTGGGTTATGTATCACATAGATTGCAGTGCTGCTGGCAAGATTTAGTGGCATTATAACAGGTTTAGAAGTTAGGGATGTGTTTTCATTTCAACAGTTGCTGGACATGAGTAGTGCGGTATAGTCCGCAATGAGTCAAATAATGCTACTGAATTTTGTTTTGAGTTCTACTTGGAGTTGAATATTTGGAATTGTCAAATATTGCAGTTGATAAATTTGAATTTTAGTCCTTAAAGAAGTAGAAGGCGTTTTAAGTCCATAAATATGATGTAATCTCTCTTTTCACGAGAGGGTTGGGTTTTGAGGATTTGATATTTTGTTAGGGGGAATATGCCAATCCTTGCATGGTTGAAATGCCTATTTTCTTCCCTTCTCATCTTCTTCTTTGCTCTTGGTTCATAGTCCATGGAAAGTGCTCGTTTTGGCATCTAAACCGTCATATCACATATCACAAACAAGTCAACCATCATCGCTTCTCCTACCTATTTGCCTTCGGTTCAACCAGTAAATCCATAAATATTTTCATGTGTATATCTCAAAAGACCAGACCCTAGAAATCTTATTTTCCTTCTTAGAACCTTAAATCTAGAAGCTTCCAACAACAAAACTTACGTCACTAGTTTGTGACCGCTTAAGTGGTGAAACGATTGGAAATTTGCAAAGAGGATTGGGGTTAAAGTATATTTTGCTGCATTGGGATGTTGTTTGTGCCGCTCTCCCATACGGAGGCTTGGTGATCCAGAAGCTAATCTTCAACCAAGTTTTCTCTTGGAAATGGTTAAGGAGATATGTCTCGACGGATAGGATCTGGGGGAGTGGTGAAGGCAAAATGTTGATGTCTGTAAGTAGATTTGACATCTTGGGAAGTTTTCTTTTTTCTTTTTTAGCATCGGGTGTTTGAAGTTTTTTTTGGAGGGGATCAAGTTATTTCCAGATTCATAGGAGTTTTGTGGTACTGGCGGGAAATGGTACAAAATACTTTAGCTTCATCTTCGGTCTGTGGAGGAGGGCTTGGACTTAGCTTTTCACATGGGAGTTGTGATGACTACTTCAAAATAGAAAGGGAACTTATTTCATCATATTGCTTTTCACTGTGAGTTATGTGATTGGGAGATGGAGGAGTTGTGGCTTGTTAGGGTGCTTAATTATTTGATGAATATATGGAGAGGCAGATGGAGAGAATGCTTTGTATTGGCAAACTTCAATGTCTAGAAAGTTCGTGGTGAAATCTTTGTACGGAGTTTTAGTGGGCTGCAAAGGTGCCTCTTTTTCCATTGGACAAAGAGGAAGTGAACTATTTGGAGAGAGTTTTTCGCGTTTACAGAGTAGATGAGTTATTGTCAGTTCTCTGGCGGAGTTGAGCCATCTTTGAGCAAATTTTAGTGTTTTGTGGAGTTTCTTTGAATATATATTTTTAGTCGTCTGAACTTCTTTGCTTCGCCCATTTGTGTTGGTGTGCACTCTGTTCGTGCCTTACTTTTTAAATGTTCAACAAATCAGTTATGTTCGTCTCTACAAAAAGATGGTTTTCACTCGTATTAGTGTATATCCTTAAATACCATTTATTTTCATGTTTTTGTTTTTTCATTTATATTTTCATCAGGAATTAGACATTGCCGAACAAGATTTTGATGTTCACTGGTACATTCAAATTTAACTTAAAAACAGTTGAAGTAAAATACTGAAGTTTTGGCATTACATATCGAACATGGTTCCTTTCATTAGAATTTTTATTTGCAAATTCCCTTTTCTATATCAGGTGATGCTTTGAGAAAGCTTGAAGAGAGGGGAGTGGTCATGCGTTTCGTGATTGGTCGGAGGTTCTCCCCAGCGCTTTTAAACTGTGTTCTCTATCTTTTAGAATTTTATGATACACTAGATCTAGCTACTATCCTACTATACTACTGGCTGGACAAACTGTTTGTAATAACTTAATGCCTTTAAAATTGACAGCGCCAATCGAGGTGATAGCTTGGACCGCATTATTGATGAGGAAAATCAGCTTACTAAAGATTTCCTTATTCTTGTAAGTTTTTTAATGTTTTAGAAGAAAACTACTTGAGTCTTTTTCCCATAGATAAATGTGCAAGCATACGCTTTTTGAGTGATGAGTGTATAAATTATATTACATTTACGTCGTCTAATTAATATCTTTAGGAAAATATCTTGGAAAAACAGTCTCATGATTACTGTTTACTTTAATCTGTAAATATCATGGTATATTATCTTAACTGCAGTATATGAATCATACTTAACAGAAAAATTTGATGCGAAGGTATAGTACAAGAAATAAAATTGGTTCCTATACAAAATTTTTTGTGTGGATATGAGGGTCAGCTATTCAGTTCATCTGTTACCATTTATTATTGTTCTTGGATTCTGTAAACATGCACAGCATAGAATTTTGCTTTACTCTTTTTCTGTTTATTAGGAAGGTCATGAGGAAGCTCAAGAGGAGTTGCCCAAGAAAGCAAAATTCTTCTTTAGTACAGCAATTCAAAATTGGGATGCAGATTTTTATGTGAAAGTAGATGACAACATTGACCTTGATCTTGGTAAACATTTCACGCTTAAATTTCTTGCTTAGAATGTCAGAACTTGCATAATTTGTACTCATTTCCATGGACTTGTATAATTATATTCGTTTGTTATATGCTGGCCTGGCAGAGGGGGTAATTGAACTTCTCAAAAGCCGCCGTGGTCAAGATAGTGCTTACATTGGATGCATGAAGTCTGGAGAAGTGATAACGGAAGAGTAAATATTTTTATCTTGTCTCAGTTCAACTCAGTTTATGTCACTTCATAAGGAACGTGCCTGATACATAACCATGATAGCCCCATATGATGCTTATAAATACTAATCAAAATGAATTTCTCAACTCTTTAGATAGTTGTCTTTTGGGTTCATCGTTGCGTGAAGTCTCTCAGATTCCACCCAGCTCGCCATGGTGCCATGTCCTGCCCTTAAGTGTCCCAGTGTTCGTTTTTTACAATGTTCTAAAAATCGCTAGGTGCTAGTCGGGCGGTCGACCACCTTCGAGCGATTAATCGGTGCATATTAATTAGTAATCGGCGATTAATCGTTAGTCGGACCTAATCATATAGGCCCCGCCAGCAATTAATCGCCGATTAATTGGTGATGCGGTCCATGATTAATGCAATGGGTAGTTTGGTAGGTTCAAAAGATTCAATGGTTTGGGATGATGAAGGGCCTACTTGGGATATTGATCAGGCATGCATAAGGCTGTGACTTTTCATTTAGGGAAGTTTGACCACATATTCAATGCATGCAACTATTAGACAACACATTCATTTTATCCAGCTGTCCAGGGGATGGGAACAGTCTTTGGCATTAAACACATTAGGAGCCTATATATTGATGTACTTCTAGAGTTTGAGATATGAATGATTGAATGAATGAAAATTTTAGTAGCTTTCAAGCTCTTTGATTGTGTGATGCAATTATATCTTTGGTGTGATGCCTTGGGTTTTCTAGGTGTGATGCCTAGACCTATCCTTCTCTAACCCTTTCTCTTCTTCTCTTCTTCTTCTTACAAATTACTGTTCACAGCCCCAAAACAGCTCCTTTCTCTTGTGTTTGATTATACGTAGCCTTCTATCAATTCTGTCCTTAGTGTCCTGCATCAATCAGAGATTAATTCCTTGTTTTAGAACACTGGTTTTTTATTGTCACATTTTATTGCTTACCTTCTAAAGTGGAAGTGATCTGTGTGATGGGACACCTTGGAAAGAGATATGTCCTCAAGAGAAGATACAGAAAACGATAGATGCTTGCTGGAAAAGAATTATATCTGGTAGAATTGTATCATTAATAAAGAAGAGCCGGACTATGTCTTTGAAAGAATTTTATCTTAAATAGGAATACAAGCATATCAACTTCGCCTCCTGCTTCCTTTATATGAACTCTTGCGGTTACATCTTTGGCATTGATGTTCTGTAGTGTGTGCTACTTTTTAAACTGGGTTTCAAATATTTCTTATCTTTGAACGTGAAAGCACTTTTAGTGTTACTGTTATTGGTTCGCTATTTGTTCACCCAAGTTTGTTGATTGATTTTCAGGGGAAAGCCGTGGTATGAACCTGAATGGTGGAAATTTGGAGATGAGAAATCGTAAGTAACTAGCTGATGGATGAGAATGGGTATACGCACTGATAATACTTTCTTTAATTAAGGGACCATATCTGCATTTACTAATTACCTAATGGTTGTAGATTACTTCCTGGTATCGCTGAAAATAATTACTTTCTCATTTCTACTTCAATGTTTCATTGTACATCCTGTACATCTTTTATAGGCAAGAAACCTGGTGGGAAAGGAGTGTAAATGATTATTTTTCTTGGGCTTTGCCACATTGGATGTACGTTTCGAGTTGTTTCACTCACAAATCGCTGACTAACATTGAGAGTCTTAGTGATTTTGAGTTAAAATTACATTTGGCTACAGAACTATGACAACATCATACAGAACTATGACAACATCAGCTTGGATATTTATGAAGATCAACATTTCCATAGTCCATATAGCATCACCAAGGAAAGCTTCACATGTTACACCAGTGCGTTCCCTTCATTTCAAACAATCAACACTGAAGGACACCAAACCAATAAATCTAAGCTAGGGGCTAATGCAACTGATTAGGATGAGGGATTGCATAGAGGCTTTTGTCCTTGCATCATGAGAGATGTTATTTAGCAATACTGAGGAGTTAGATGAATCGCTCGGAAGATCCTGTTTTTCCTTTCTTATTGCATGTAGAAGACCATAGTGGACCAAGCTACTCCCTGATATTGTGGTAAACTTCTTTCCACAAAATTCTAAAATCTGACATGATTATTGGGGCTTAGAAACTGTGCACTTATGGTATACAGCCAGGCAGACAACTCTAGAAAAGGAGCATGCAAAGAAAAGGTGCTGTTTGCTCTCTGTTTCGGTTTGAAAGAGAACACAAGAAGCATCACCAATGGTTGCCCATTGCCTGAGTTTATCTGTAATATGGAGCCTTTCCCTAATTGTGAAGCCAAAGAAGCTATGCCTTGGAATATGGTTAGGGGACCAAAGGAGGTTATTCCAAGAATCTTTCTCACGGTGAACCCATTAGGAATTCCAAGTTGCAGAAGCAGAGTGCTGATAATTAGGAGAAATGGTCCTCTAGCCTTGTATCTGGAAGGATTAGGAAGGAATATAGTAGAAGTGGGCATAAACCAGATCCCCCAGCCCCCAAGAAGTGGATTGGTGTCTCACAGTTATTGATGGCCAGTCCCCACAGCGATCATGGTAAAAGCGGGCATAAACTAGATGCCTCTGGGCCCAACATGTGGATATGTGTCTCGTAGTTCTTGAGGGCTAGTACCAACAACTTTTTTCTATTTTATGTGACGCACAAGCATACGAGGAGCCTGCATAACTGATAACTCCAGCTCCATAACTTGATTTAAAAGTCCAAGGGGTTTCCAATTTTCAACCCACAACAAAATTAGTTCCATCCCAAAATTATATTCTCATAGAGGTTTAGCCACATTTCTGAGCTTTAAAAGCTTTGTCCAAGGATCACTCTGAAGGGCCTTTGAGGGTTCAGATTCACCTGTCCTTGGAGTATAATTTTTGTGGCTCTGCTTAGCCGAAAGAGTCTCCTGCATAGAACATGAAGCCCATAGGCGCCCAAGCATTGCAGCCTTGTTTCTTCCAGTCAGCTGTTAGCCCCCTCCTTTTCAGGGAAGCAAAGACCTCCCCAGGTCACCTTAATAGAGTGAGTTTTGGTATCAATGTTAAGTTCCCAAGCTGTTGGGAAATGGGTACAAGTATATTGAGCTATTAGCCTGTCAAAAAAAAAAAAAAAAAAAAGTATATCGACCTATTCAATATCCTCCCTCACGTGCACGTGGATATGCAAATTTTCATGGATAAATGAAAGATATTACGAAAGGGCAGAATGCAAACAGGGAACAAATGCCAACAAAGAGACTTGAACCCTAGACTTCTCCTAACCTAAGCTTTGGTACCATGTTAAGTTACCTATTGTCCCTAAAGCTTAAGCTATTAGGAAATGGGCCCAACAAGTATATCAAGCTATTCAATGATCAGACCCTGACCATAGGAAGTTCCTGAAAGAAGTTATTACTCAATATTGCTGCAAATCTTCTTAGGAAATATGAAGTGCATTCTCCAAGAAATCTGAAACTGAAGGGAATATATATTATCAGTTGAAGCTTGTCTGCATAGGTTAAAGTTTTGTTAGCCCAGCTTCTGATCCTGATTGTAAATTTTGAAATGACCGCAACACAGTCATCTGCAGATAGCTGGTAGATAAGGAGGGACAGCAAGATACTGAACAGGCAGAGAATCAAGCGGAAAACCAAGAATTTGGAAGACCGGCCTTATGAGCAAAAGGGAGTCAATCTATTCCTGCAATCTACACGCTGCTTTTGTTTTTGTTTGGTAGAACCCCTGAGGATTTACGAAATTCAATGGCAGGCAGTGTTCTAAAACAAGGGCTTAATCGGCAATTAATAGCTAGTGGGGCCTATCCAACTAATTGCTATGCGCCGATTACTAATTGATATGAACCGACTAATCGCCGATCAATCCGATTAATCGCTCGAAGGTGGCCAACCGACGACTAGCACTGAGCGACTTTTAGAACATTGATGGCAGGTAGTTGAATAACTCTGAAAAGATAATGAATCTTGCTTGCAGAGGTGAATGGGTCATCTGCAACGAAAATGGGACTGATACGAATGAAGGTCCTGATACTTGGATGAAAGGAAAACCAGTGATTCTTAAGGTAGTAGTGAAAACTTCAGGGATACCAAAAGGCTGCTAAAATATCAAGGGCAAGGTTCCATGATACGGTATCAAAGGCCTTTATTATGTCATTCTTCCTGGCATGAGTGACCTTTGCCCTGGGATAGCCTCAAACCAGCTAATGCATGATCTTATCTACTGAAGTTTCTCTGTAGTTGCTCAGTGTTTATTAACATAGTTACTTATTATTTCAGCTGACAGGATAGGACTTGTTTATTAATCGATCTTGGGTAACACTTCAGGAAGATGAGGATTTTAAGTGTCTTACTTTGGTTGCCCTTGTGGTATTGATCGACCTATCTGAAACATTGTGAGAACTAAGAACGCTGTTTGGATATTGTTGGTTGCACGAATTAATATCGCCTTTTCGTGTACTTTACTCAAATGCTTCTTCGAATTGGCTTCTGCATCTTTTTCCCCATTTGTGAATGAAAATTAGTTTTCAACCTCCCAGTTTCAGAATAGGTAGTTTTGTTGTAAAAGTTAATTTAAGTTGAACTTCCTCGGGAGAATAAGATTGTAGAGGATTGATTTGTTTTTTATATATGAAAAACAAATCATGTTATCCCAAAGGAAATGTAGATGGGACAATTTCAAATATGGGGGTAGCAACATTTCGTGATATTTACAGTAATAAACTAAATTAGTAATTTAAAAAAAAAAAATACTCTCTGAAGTTATGTGTATAAAATGTTTGGAACTCTGTGAAACATAGTGCACATTATAATTTGTGGAGTTTTTTAGTATAACCACAGAGATTGAAGTGAAATATATACCTCAGAATGGTGCTCCTTTCATATGATACTGTTATTTTTGCTTGATGTGACTGGTTTTGTCTTCCCCCCCCCTCCCCTCCCCTCCCCCAAGTGTATTTACCATTAGAATCAACTGGGCAATACCTCATCATGTTTCAGGTACTTCCGGCATGCAAGTGGTGCACTTTTGATTCTCTCAAAAAATTTAGCTCAGTATGTTAATGTAAACAGGTTAGTTTTTGGTTCCTTGTTAGATAGGTTGGTTTCAATATTATTTTTCGAAGTTGTGATAAGCTACATGTATGTGGGATTATTTTTCAACTATGGGGAGTCGGGACTGTAAGGAAAAAGAGGCTGAAGCCATAAATCATGTGCCAGAATGGCAGTCTGGCGTATGGCTTGTTTAGTGAACTAGCATGACTGATAACTTGGTTCTTATTGCATATTGAGCATATGTTGCTCATACTACGATGTATCTTTGCAAGAACTAGGTTAAGTTGGCTAGGGATTCCACCAATCCAGATCAACTGTGAATCCAAGTCACACTCAGATGAAGGCCAAGTACTTTCAAGATCAGATTCTTTGATTTTATAGGCTTCCAGTGTATGCGATTTAGGGGGTTCAAAACCATGGTAAATTGAGGAGGGAATACGCTATTAGATGACAGTCCAACATGAGATTTACTTGTGCAAACCCATGAACTTTTTTGGAGACAGTCTGGGGTTGATAGGTCTAAAGATTTGCAATCAACTTTTTCTGGGTAAGTGGCTAAGGAGACTTGGGTGTGAGAGGGAAAGAAGGTGGAGGGTACTGTCTGCCAAGTACGGGTGCAGTTGGGGGAAGTGTACTTCTCTAGAGGTGACGAGTCCTTATGGGGCGGTCCTCTGAAGAAGAATTAAAAAGGGTTTGAGCAACTCCTAGAATTATCAAATGGTGGTGACTGGTCAAGTTCTCGGATTATACTTAGTGTGGCAAAGAAAGATTGTAGGTACTTACCTGACAATATATCCAGTGTCTGTTAATAGGAGTCCTTTTGTCTCCGGGAGGGGGTTCCACTGGTATGACATTGGAGGAGCTTCTGCCCCTAATGGAAAGGTTATATGCTTTCCAGGGGTTTGGGACAAAGGAAGATTTGATGCAATGGAGCTTTACTTTTTAAGGGGTCTTTTCAAGTGAAGTCCTATTGCAATACCAGGATTTTGGGGAGAAGTTATAAGGATATGACAAGGTTGACCTAGGAGTGGAAGACAATGTTAGAGCTAGAGGAAGCTCTTGAAAGAACATTCCTAAAGCCCTGGTTGGTGAATGAAGGGCTGTGCAGGAATACAATGTTGGTAGAGTTTAGCTTTGATCTGGTTTTGTTTTGGAATGTTTTCCGTGTGTGTAAGGATTTTGTTGTTTGTTGGTGGGAGCAGTGTTTTAAATGGCGAAAGGCGAAACAGTCTCCTGGGGCTTTAGCGCAAGGTGCGGTGTGCGCTTTATTGACGCAAAGCGCACACAAAAAAAAAAAATCTTTACAACGAGGCAAATTTTATTAGAACAAGTTTTCAACACAAACAAACACTTGTAAAACTTTCAAATGTCATAAAACATAACATGTCAATTGTTAAACGAAAGTACCAAACACTAAACATAACATATCATCCATGAAAAGCTAACATAATAATGTTTAGCCTTAGACATAACAAAAGGATTAAAGGCAATAAAATCTAGAGGCATGCATAGGCATTAATCGTCATTCTCAGAACCAAGAGCTTCATCTTCATCATCATCATCATCTGATGATTCTGATTTATATCCTTTCACATCTTCTTCTCCTCATCATCCGTCTCCCATTCTTCCTCTTCATTCTCCTCATCTATAAGAGATGTCTTTCCTCGTAAAGCCTTTGGAGTTGGTTTGCCTTTTTTGCGATAGGTGTTGAGTCTGTTGACTTTGAACTTGATGCTCTAGTTGTTTTCCTTGGTTCTTCGGCTCTAGAAGCTAAAGCAACATCATCCCAATTCAAATCATCACCCTCAAAACACAAACTCTCCCTCCATCTTCCTAACCAACCATTCATTGCTCTCATCAATATCTTTCAAGGATATGGTATCTCGACGTTTCAATGCTCTATTGTACTTAACAAATACCAAATCATTGAGACGCTTTTGAGCTAGTCTAGTCCTTTTTTTTTTTTTGTGAATCTGCATTAACAATTAATTATAAATGGGACTTAAATTCATAATCATACATAACTAAAGGAAGTCAATGGATGCGCTCAAAGACACTCCAATTACGCTCGCATCCCAAGGAACTATAAGGCTAAGAACTTTGGTGGCAAATTTTTGCAAGTCAGGAGTGTCATGACCAAATGAGACCCACTAGGACACCATAGAATATATATAGATATTGGAAAACATTCTTAAAGTGCAACTCTTAGGACTTAAATTAGTTACTAAATTAAGGTTAACATGGTGTGATGGTGATACCTGGTGCCCTTGTATCTCTTTGCCTCTGTCATTGGGTTACCGAAGAGTCTTTCAGCTTTCTCATAAAGTCGGCACAAACCAGATCGTGTATCATTATTGGGAATCAACTTTGTGATAAAATTGTATAGGCCTCCAATGACTTCTGGAACTTTGCAAGCCTCTGGATCTTTGTAAAAAAATTCAGGATTTAAGTAAAAACCAGTTGCATGCAAAGGCCGATGCAATTGGACATCCCACCTCTTGTCGATTATCTTAAAGACCTCATCATTCATCTCCTTATTTTGATTGAAGGATTTTGCAATAGATTCTCTAGCCCAATCCATAGCTTCATAAATGTATCCCATTGGAGACTTTACTTCTTCATCAACCAATCTAAGTACCTTAACAAGTGGGCATGCGAACTTGAGGGAAAGGAGCACATTCCGTCAAAATGAACGCATCAACATGACTTGTTCTACATGTTTTCCTTGTTGCTCTTTTGCCCATTTGCTAGTGGTCCACATCTCTGAAGTGAACATCTTCCTTAAGTTTCCCTTTTGTTCATAAACCCTTTGTAAAGTCAAAAAAGCAGTTGTAAACCAAGTTTTTATCGGCTAAACGAGCTCCTTCCTCTGGGTAAATTGCCTCATCATATTCAACAAAGCGGGTCAATTATAAATATAACCATGTATCATTATTGCCCTTTCCCAAGTCGTCTTCAAATTTGGTAACTTGAAAATGTCTTCGAACATCAAGTCCAAGCAATGGGCACCACACGGAGTCCAAAACAAGTGAGGTTGATTTGCCTCCAACAATCTCCCTAGTAATTGTTATAAATAAGTGGTGTTAGAAGTTAGAACTAGAATAATAAGTGATTTTCAATTGTTCATAACTTCAAGTAAGTAACACAACCAAATAGCAAATTGAAATTCTCACATGCCACCACATTTGCCGCGGCACCATCCGTAACAACTTGAACCACGTTTGCTTCTCCAATATGCTCCACCCACGCATCAAGCAATTCATATATCATTTTTGCATCCTTTACAAATCTAGATGCATCCATAGATTTAAGAAACATGGTCCCTCTCGGAAAATTCACCAAAATATTAATCAATGTTCTATTTCTCCTATCAGTCCACCCATCGCTCATTAGCGTACACCCATATTGTTCCTGGTCTTTTTTGTGCTCCTCCATCAACTTGTTAACATGGTCCACCTCTTTTTTTAAAAGAGGAACTCGCACTTGATGATAAGTTGGTTGGAGCAAACCCGGACCGTATTGCCCAATAGCCTCTATCATTGGCGCAAAACTATCATTTTCACAACATTTAGAGGTATCCCACAATCATATATCCACCTTGTAATAGCCTGATGAGCCCGGTCTTTCAATAGTTTCTTATGTGGTTCATTCTCATCAATTTTTGGCTCTGTCCTTGGCTTTTCTATTTTCCACCACCACCCCGATCTTTGGTTCAGGAGTGTAGTAAGTGTCGAGAGGCCCTATGGTTCTTGTTTTCTTAGACTGAACAGATGCGGAGGTGCTTCCGTGAGTAGAAGATTTCTTAAAACGGGTATTGGATTGAAGTTGAACAATATCATCATTGTCAAGGTCATAATCATCATCATTTATTGCATCATCAAAATCAGGTATAGACTTAACTTGACTCTTTGCTTCATCCCTTTTACGGAAGTACTCCTTCATCTCCTCTCTGCTTCAGATGGGCATCGGCTGCATGCCGTTGTATTCCTTTTACGGCCCCCGTCAAGTTGTTCCTTGATTCTTGACACACCCCCATTTTTCAATTCGTTACAAAAGTACATTTTAACTTCGTATTATTTTGTGGATGAACCTTTTCGCAATACTTCCTACCAGGGTCCTTTTTATTATGATTTTCAGATGCCATCTACAATTAACAAGTAGAAAAATACCATAAACACATAGCTGGAAAAAAATAAATAAAATTAACAACCTAACAAGTAGAAAAAATGCAATAGGTATGGTTTCAATTTTCTACAGCCTCATTAATCTGAAATTTTGATTTTAAGAAAAAGAAGAAGTAGAAAAAAACAGAGACGTGAGAAGAAGAAGAAGAAAAACTTAGACATGAGAAGAAGAAGAAGAAGAAGCAGCAGCACAGAGACGTGAGAAGAAAAAAAACAGAGACGTGAGGAGGAGGAGGAGGAGGAGGAGGAGCTTACCTGGAGGTATTATCTCTCGATCGAACAGGAGGAGAAGAAAAGGAGCAAAAGCTGCTCTGCTGGGTATGATCGATTAGGGTTGAAATTGACTTAAAAGAGAATTATTCAGTGCATCGCGAACATGTTATATATGGGTGAGAGCCGTCAGATCTGATTTTTGGCTCATAGACGACTGGCGATCGCCTCAACGCCTCATCGCTTTGCGCCATGCACGCGCCTCAGCGCCTTTTGCGCGCCTTAGTGTTCCGCGCTATAGCCCACATCTTCAAATCGCATACCTTGCGCTTTGCTACTCTTTGCGCACTTTTTAAGACATTGGGTGGGAGTATACAATGCTATATTTACCACACAAAAAAAGGTACTTTACCTTGGAGAGCGATTTGGGGGACTCATGCCCCTTTCAAGACATTGGTGTTATATGTGCATGGAACACAGAGACGGTGAATCACCTTATTCGTTGTCCGGTAGCTTGGGAGCTTGGACTTTGATTTTCTCTTGTTTTAGGGTGGTTTGGGTCTTTGGGAGGGAGGTTTAGAACTACGTTATTAAAGGACTAAGGTGGGGAAGAGGAGGAGATTTGGGCAATGATTCCTCTTTGTTTGATGCGGCTTATTTGGCGAGAAAGGGATTGGCATTTTGATGGCTTGGAGAGTGCTTTGTATGGATTTGAAAGTACAATTTGTTAGTGTTCGCTTAGTTGGGAGTCAAAAGAATTTAGTTTTTCCCTATGTATTTTGTGAAGGGGAAAAAGCCCCTTTAGCACCATAGGGAAACTCACCCTAACTTGACATCGCTTGATTTACATGGCAATGAGGCCCTTTTGTCATAGGCCTTTATTGAAAATGGGTGGCTTTCCATTACTTTCAGTCTTAAATACAATTTTTACTTTCCATGAAAATAAAGAAGAGGTTATTTAGTATCTCGTGAAGTACTAGGCTATGTTTATAGACCTGGGATGAGTATTGAGGTGGGTGTGGCTCATTTGGGTGCTTGTGTAGCTATTTGTAAACTATCAGATAGAATTGGGAACCCAAAAATTAGGGTTATTTTCCTCATTACGTTAGATTTATACAAGACTAAGAAAGTAATTACACTAAGATCCTTATCTCCTAATCTAATTACACAAGGTCTTAATTATACGCTAATTACACATACACCCATAACTTAACACTCCCCCTCAAGTTGGTGCGAAGATGTCAATCAAGCCCAACTTGAACACAGCGGGGTGGAAACTCTTGCTACCAAGCCTTTTTGTGAATATGTCAGCTAGTTGATCCTCCGATTTCACAAAAGGCATACATATCAACCCATCACTCAGCTTCTCCTTGATGAAGTTTCTGTCAATCTCTATGTGCTTCGTTCTGTCATGTTGGACAAGATTATGAGTGATGTTGATGGCAGCTTTGTCACAGTAGAGTTTCATAGGACCACTATCCGAAATTCCCAAATCACGTAACAAGGTTTGGAGCCACAAGAGCTCACAAACCATGAGCCATATCTCTATACTCCGCTTCTGCGCTTGATCTAGCAACCACTGATTGCTTCTTACTTCGCCAAGTAACCAAGTTTCCTCTAAGGAAAGTATAGTAGTCCGAAGTAGAGCGTCTATCATCCACAGATCCAGCCCAGTCAGTATCAGTGAAAACCTCCAACCGCAGGTGACCATGATTAGAGAACAGAATTCCTTTCCCTGGAGCTGACTTGAGATACCTCAAGATACGATAAACTTCGTCCAGTACGAGGATCATGCATAAACTGACTAAAAACACCCACTGCATAAGTAACATCCGGTCGAGTGTGAGCTAAGTATATCAGTCGACCCACAAGTCGTTGATACCTCTCCCTATCCGTATGCTCCCCCACATCTCCACTAAGGTGATGATTCGCCTCAATAGGAGAATTCGCGGGTTTACAACCCAACATACCCGTTTCTTCCAAAAGATCAAGTATATACTTCCGTTGGGAGATAAAAATACCTCTATCAGACCTCGCCACCTCAATCCCTAGAAAGTATCTCAGTGATCCCAAATCCTTAATCTCAAACTCTTGAGCCAGATTAGACTTAAGATTGTTGTTTAGAGAGGAAAAGTGTGTAGATTGTCAAATAAACCCTCACACATAATTGTTTATTTATATAAAGAGATAGTACGTTACATAATGTAACTAAGCAATGTGGGACAAAACACATTATACTAGTATACTAATATACTAGTATTCCAACACTCCCCCTCAAGCTGGGAAATAGATATCACACAAACCCAGCTTGTCACATAACATCTCCAATCGGGGCTTAAATAATGACTTGGTGAACACGTCAGCCAATTGAGCATTTGTAGACATGAACGGAGTTGCTATAACACCATCAGTCATCTTTTCTCGCACCAAATGACAATCAACTTCGATATGCTTAGTCCGCTCATGAAATACGGGGTTGGATGCAATGTGAATTGCTGCTTGGTTATCACAATACAAATTCATAGGCAATTGCACATTGAATCCGATCTCCTCAAGAAAAGATCACACCCACACAATCTCACATGTGGTGTGAGCCATGGCTCTATACTCTGCTTCTGCACTAGGCCGTGCAACCATGGTTTGTTTCTTACTCTTTCAATTAACAAGATTGCCACCAAGAAAAACACAATATCCAGTGGTTGACCTCTTGTCAGATGGACCTCCTGCCCAATCAGAATCAGTGAAGGCCTCAATACGCAAATGACCATTAGCCCTATAAAATAGACCACGTCCAGGATGAGACTTGAGATACATGACAATTCTAAGAACGGCCTCCCAATGTGGCAAACGAGGAGCAGACATAAACTGACTCACAATACTCATTGCAAATGAAATATCAGGACGTGTAATAGTGAGATAATTCAGTTTACCAACCAAATGACGATATTGATCGGGACTAGATAGCGCCTCCCCCTGATCAATGCATAGTTTGACATTGGGATCCATAGGAGTATCAACAGGTTTCGCCCCCAACAAACCAGTCTCATCTAAGATATCCAGCACATATTTCCTCTGCGATAGACTAATACCTTCTTTAGATCGTGCCAGTGATTAAAAAATCGTGCCTAGGCGATCGCCTAGGCGAGGCGAGCGATGAGGCGAGGCTGGGTCGCCTCGCGGTGGTGGGGCGAGGCGAGAATGAAAGAGGCGGTCGCCTAGTTGGTGAAATCTCGCCTAGGCGTGAGGCGATGAGAAAAGGTCGCCTAGGCGAGGCTGGGTCACAGACAAAATATAAGGGCAAAATACGACTTTTACCCAGACATACCTCATCAGATCGAAGCCGCCTCACTCCTAGGCGATCTGAAGCCCTCTCTCCGTCTCTCCTCTGCGATCAACATCATCAAAGCCCACTCTCTCGACACTTCTCTCGACTCTTCACTCCGGTAAGCTCTCCGCTCTCAGTCTCTCGCTCTCTCTAATCGATCTCTCTGCTCTCTCTCTTCCTCTCTGATCGACCGAGTGACCCACGCTCTGCTTTCTCTCTCTCTCTCTCTCCTTCCTGATCTCTATTCTGATCTCTCTCTGTGCTGATCGACTCTTACCCAGAGGTCCAAGGCACAATATATATATATATATATATATATTTTTTTTTTTTAATCCTGTCGGTCAAACTTCAGAGACTCACACAGAGTCACGATTCACACTTCAGTGACTAATAACCCACAAGTTTGTGAATTATGTTTCTGCATTTTGTGACTACACAGTAATAAGTAATAACTCTACAGTTTCTGCATTTTGTGAATTATGTTTTATCTCCTTTGTTTGTATAGATATTGTAGATGTCGAATAGAACCGATCCTGCTTGGAAGTATTCAAAGAGACATGATGATAATAAGTTCAAATTCACATGTAATTTTTGTAACAAAGTGGTTACGGGGAGTGTTTACCGAGTGAAGCTACATCTTGTTGGAGGATACCCTGATGTGACTTCATGTCCTAATTGCCCAGAACCAGTTAAAGAGGAGATTAGGGCATTTATTTGTAAGAAAAAGGAGACGGCGTCTAGCATAACGCCTATTCCAGATTTTGATGAAATGGGCAATGAGGAGGACATTGATGAGGATGAGTTTTATGTACAATTGAAGCCCCCTCCTAAGAGGCCTGCTGCCACAGCTACCTCCGGCTCCAAGTTTCAACTTAAGAAGCCCAAGACCAAAGGGCCTATGGATGCCTACTTCACTCCTGACCCAGAGATCGAGGTAGAGAATAGGAGAAGTGGTAAACAACCAAAACTTGACGATAATACGCCGCAAAAGAAGTTATTGAAAGAGCGGGCTCATCAAGCAATTGCGAGGTGGATTTACGATGCTGGAATACCTCTCAATGTTGTCAATGTGGAGTCTTTTGAACCGATGATTGAGGCTATTGGGCAATATGGCCCCGGTTTGACACCGCCGACTTATTATCAAGTGCGTGTCCCTCTTCTTAAAAAAGAGGTGGAAAATGTGAACAAACAAATGGAGGACCATAAGAAGGAGAGAGAGGAAAATGGATGCACTCTTATGTGTGATGGATGGACGGATCGAAAGAATAGGTCATTGATAAATTTTTTGGTTAATTGTCCTAAAGGTAGCATGGTTATTGAATTGGTTGATGCATCGAGTCGTGCCACAACTGGGGACAACTTGTATAGGTTGCTTGACGAGTATGTGGAGCGAATCGGAGAAGCTAATGTGGTCCAAGTTGTCACAGATAGTGCCGCATACAATAAGATGGCAGGTAACAATGAATTGCCATATGTTAGTTACTAGTTACTACTCAAAGTCTCAAATATATTATTTCTTACTTTATTACTTACTCTTAGAATCTTATTGTACTTGTTCTAACTTATGATAGGGAAGTTGTTAATGGCAAAAAGACCACATTTGTATTGGACTCCATGTGCTGCCCATTGTTTAGATTTAATGTTAGAAGACATTTTCAAGTTGCCGTATTTGAAGAGGACATGGGAAAGGGCAATCAAGGTACACGGTTATATCTATAACCGTCCAACATTGTTGAACATGATGAGACACTTTACCCAAAGAAAAGAGTTGATTAAGCCAGCAAAGACTCGTTTTGCAACAGCTTGTTTGACTTTACAAAGGGTTCATCAACAAAAGAATAACCTAAGAAAGATGTTCACATTAGAGGCTTGGAGTAAGAGCAAGTGGGCAAAGGAGGCGGATGGTAAAAAGGTAGCAGAAATAATGTTGTCGCCATCATTTTGGAACAATGTCTTGCTGGCCCTTAGATTTGCATGTCCTCTTGTTAAAGTACTTCGTTTGGTTGATGGTGAAGAAAAACCCGCAATGGGATGCATCTACGAGGCCATGGATAGAGCCAAAAAAACTATTATAAACACATTTGGAGGAGATGAAGACAAGTATAAAATTGATGCCAGGTGGGAAGTGCAATTGTAGCAACCTTTGCATGCAGCAGGCTACTATTTGAACCCTGCATTTTTTTACAAGGATGGTGCAAGGATGAAAGCTGATAAAGAGGTATGGAGGGGTTTGGTGGATTGTATTGAAAGGTTGGTACCAACTGAGAGGATACAAGATGAAATTCTTCATCAGATAGCTTTATATGAGGAGGAGGAGGGAATCTTCAAAAAAGACATGGCAATTAGGCAAAGAACTACAAGGTCACCAGGTGATCACGATTTTTTACTCTTTGTGCTTAAAAGCCTTAAATACTACCTCTTTATTCTTTATCCTTTGCGACAATATAACTAATTGGCAATGTGCAGTTGAGTGGTGGAAGTTATTTGGTCGTGAAACTCCTGAATTGCAAAAATTTGCCGTCAAGATCCTTAGCCTTACTTGCAGTTCATCCGGATGCGAGAGAAATTGGAGTGTGTTCGAACATGTGAGTATTACATTAAGGGATTTCTAATCGTTTTGAAGGTGTGAATCGTGTGATATGAACTTAAATCCCTTTTAACTTTATTTTGCTGCTTCACACCAAAAAAAGAAATAAGCTAGATCAAAAGCGCCTCAATGACTTGGTGTTTGTTAAGTACAATAGAGCATTGAGGTGTCGATATATGAACCACGGCAAATTTGACCCGATTTCCTGAAGAACATTGATGAGAGCAATGAATGGTTGATTGGGAAATTGGAGGATGAGTTTGTATTTGATGGTGAAGATTTGGATTGGAATGCTGTTGCGGAGGCTAGTGGGGTTGAACAACCTAGCAAAGTAACTAGGTCAACTCATAAATCAACAAGTTCAAAGAAGCATTCCAAAGCATCAACTTTTTGTGCAGATGATTGGGAAGAAGAAGAATTTGATGACACTGTTTCAGATGAAGGAGAAGAGGAAGATGTGGATGGATATCGGTCAAATGATGATGATGAAAATGAAGATATTGGTGATGAGTGATGAAAGGATGACTGATGATGTCTTGTTTGGAATATCTGGAATTCTGGATTGTTAGTTTATGACATTTTATGAGCGTATTTTACTAGTATTTCGTATGTTGGAATGTTGGATTGTTGGTTATTATGCAATATGGTGATGTTTGTTCTTGTTTTGATGGTAGGAGTTAATATTGGTCATTTATGTAGTTTATATTACTTTTTTTTTAAAACGCTCGCCTCACTTCAATGAGGCGCTCGCCTCGCCTCGCGTACGCCTCGCGTATTTAAATCACTGGATCGTGCTAGCTCGATACCTAAAAAATACAGCAATCTACCCAAGTCTTTAGTATGAAATTGACTCTGCAAAAAGACCTTCAACGCATCAATACCTTTCTGGTCGTCACTCGTAATAATAATATCATCGACATACACAATTAATAACACTTTGTCTCGAGTAGATGTGAGAGAGAAAACAGAATGATCAGACTGACATCGACTCATACCAAATTTCAAAACTGCATAACTGAACTTGCTAAACCAGCCCCTGGGAGACTGTTTAAGCCCATAAAGAGGTTTACGAATACGACATACCTGAGAACGCTCCCCCTGAGCAACAAACTCAGGTGGTTGGTCCATATAAACCTCCTCAAGAAAATCACCATGTAAGAAAGCATTTTTGACATCCAATTGGAATAAGGGCCAGCCAAGATTGGCGGCGAGAGAGATAAGGAGACAGACAGAACCAAGCTTGGCAACAGGGGAAAAAGTCTCAGCATAGTCAACACCATATGTCTGGGCGTAGCCGTTAGCAATAAGACGAGCTTTGTAACGCTCAACAGATCCATCAGGATGATATTTCATAGTGAATACCCATCGGCACCCCACAGTTGACTTTCCAAAGGGTAGAGAAACCAACTCCCAAGTCCCATTATCATGGAGCGCAGAGATCTCCTCCTCCATAGCTGTCCGCCACTCAGAGATGGACAAGGCCTCCTGAACAGTTTTAGGAACAAAGACAGAGGAAACAGAGGCAGTAAAAGCACGAAGGGTGGGGGATAGATGATCATAAGATACAAATTTAGCAATAGGATGAGAAATAGTATAAGTGCAAATACCTTTACGAAGAGCAATGAGAGGAGAAGGTGGATCAGTAGGAGCCGAAGGAGGAGGAGGACTCGGATCTCGCAACGGAGGAAGAGGCTCAGTGGCAGGTGGAGGTGGTGGTTGTGCAGCTTTGGCACGGCGAACGTATACCTGCATCGGGGGGTGCTGCTTTTGAGGTTGCCCGGAAGGAACCAAAATATGCATATACTCAGACTGATCCCCATGGGATGAAGTCGGAAAATAGGGTAACGACTCATGAAACGTAACATCAGCACAGACAAACTCGCGATGCAAAGTGGGAGAATAACACTTATAACATTTTTGAGTCCGAGAGTACCTCAGGAATACACACTTGATAGAACGTGGATCAAGTTTAGCGCGACTAGGATCAAGGGCATAAACATAACATGTGCACCCAAAAATTTTAAAAGGTAAGAAATATAAAGAACAACCAGGGTGCAAAATACAATAAGGAATCTGGCCCCCAAGAACACGAGAGGGCATACGATTCACAAGATATCCGGCAGTAAGAATGGCATCGCCCCAAAAGGATTTGGGAACCGCCATCCGGATTAAAAGGGCTCGGGCAACCTCAGTTAAATGACGTATCTTGTGGCAATCCCGTTCTGTTGGGGAGTGCGAGAACACGAAGATTGATGTAGAATACCATGCTCATCAAAAAAAGCTGACAAAACATTATAGAAATATTGACCAGCATTATCAGAACGAAATATGCGAAGAGAAACAGCAATCTGAGTTTTTATTTCCATATAAAAAGATTTGAAAATGGAGTACAAGTCGGACCGGTTTTTCATGAGATAAACATAAGCCTAGAATAGTCATCTACGAAAATAACAAAATATTGAAAATCACGACGTGTAGAGACACGCACAGGACCCCAAATATCTGAGTGAACTAAATGAAAAAGACAAGACACTCGACTCTCTACTCTAGGAGGAAAAGAAACACGACGATGTTTACTTAAACTCACATACCTCACATGGCAAAGATCGAAGATTATGACACGACGGGACTAACTATTTAAGAGTCTGAAGAGAGGGATGACTAAGATGGCAGTGATGCTCATATGGAGAAACGGAAGTCTGAAGAGCAACGAAGGCAAGAGGTTCGCCAGTGTCAAAAAAGTATAGACCACCACGCTCAACAGCGCCACCAATCTTCTTCCCCGTCCGGAGATCCTGAAAAACACAATAACCAGGAAAGAATGTAACCGAACAATTTAAGGATTGGGTAAGTTTACTAATAGACATAAGCCTATGGGGAAAACGAGGAACATGTAAAACAGAGTCTAAGGTAAGAGAAGAATGTAAAATAACAGAACCCAAACCAGCAATGTCAGAAGAGGAACCGTCGGCTAGGGCGACACGAGAGGGCTTGACAAGAGGATGAGAACCAGAGAGGTGGATGAAGTGGCCTGTCATATGATCGGTAGCACCAGAATCAATAACCCATAAATTATTAGAGGCCAGGCCAGCAAAGGTGGAGCCTTTCTGAGCGAACGTAGTAGTGGAAGAGGAGGACGTATGAGAAGCTGGCTGGGAAAGCAGGCGATGATACTCATCCTCTGGAATAGTAACAACACGTGGGATGGGACTGGGTACAGAACGAGGCAACATGAAACCATCATCCTTAGAAACGGTAATCTGATGCGCAGATGGACGGCCATGAAGAATCCAACAATACTCAACCGTATGATTAGTACCATGACAATGGGTGCAGTAACAAGGGCCACGTCCACGGGGACGACTACTATTACCAGAATCACGACTACGACCACCATTACCAGAATCACGGCTACCAACAGACAGTACCGGACCACGGCTACCAGAATCACGACCAAAGCCACGGCCAGGGGGACCACGACTGCCTCCCCCTGACTCTCGACTACCACGGTCAAAATCACGAGAAGAAGGACCACCACGAGGAACCGTGGTAACCAAAGTCGAGCGGGCAGCGGGAGTCAAATCAACAGCACTGGGGTCAGAAACAGAGGCTTGGTGGACTCGACTGAACACCTCACTGAGAGAAGGTAAATCTCTACAACCCAAAAGATTAGACATGATAGAATCATAGGCCGACGAAGGTAACCCAAACAGAAAACGAGCCACCTGCAAGCGCTCACGCTGACGCTCCATAACCTGAATATCTGAAGAAATGGGCTCACAAGTGTTGAGCTCCTCACAAACACCGCAGAACTTGGCATAATACTCCCCCAAAGATAAGCTGCCAAGCTCAAAAGAAAAGAATTGTTGATGAAGACCATAAGTCCGACGGAGATTATCAGCCCCATAAAACATCTCCTTAACCTTCATCTATACTTTCTTTGCAGTAGACAAGAAAACCAGAGTACTCTTAATATTTTCCTCCATACTGTTCCAAAGCTCAACACGAATTTTAGCGTCCGCAGAAACCCAAGCAGCATAGGATGCGGCAGTCGCCGCGGGTGGGTCATCAGTAAGGTAGTGGTATTCGGACTCCCCAACATAATAGACTTCAACAGCCTTAGCCCAAACAGCATAATTTCGACCATTCAACAAGGTGGAGGTAATAGACAACCTCTCACGAGACCGAGAAGAACGACTAACAGCGGAAGTCACAGTACTACTTGTAGATATAGAGCTAGAAAGAGATTTGGTGCCAGAGCCCATGGCAAATATACCAACAAGAAACTAGACCAATAACACAGAGGCAGCCACAAGCATCAACAAACAACGATCACCAGCGAGCAAGAGTAGTAAAATAACAAGACCAAGAAGAAACCAGAAGTCCGAAACAGCCAGACATAAAGCAGGGCGGCCAAATAATCCCACAAACAAGAAGACAATAGAATACCAACGGCAAACTCATACCAGAGTGTCAGAAGCAAGTGGCAGAAGCATCATGAGACAGAGAGCAGCAATGAGAAGGGGCGCCAGAGGCAGGCGAGGGCCGCCGGTGGTTGGGTAGGGCCAAAGAGGGCTCTGGAGACCGGTAAGCAGACGGTGGAGGTGGGTGAGTAGGGCCAACGGGGGCTCGGGAGAGCTGGCGAGACCTGGGCGAGGGCCGACAGTGGCTGTCGGGCCTGGGCGAGGGCCGACGGGGGTTGGGGAGAGCCGCGGGGCCTGGGCGAGGGCCGACGGGGTTGGGCGAGGGCCGACGGGGGCTGGGTGAGGGCCGACAGGGCCTGGCGAGGGCCGACGGTGGCTGTCGGGGCTGGGAAGGAGATGGGTTGTCGGGGTTTGGGTTTCCGAAGGTGGTAGGTGGTGGGTGGCTAGGGTTTCAAAGGTGGTTTAAGAGTGGGGTTGAGAACCTGCTCTGATACCAACAAAGATTAAGAATCTTGTCGACATCATTCCATGTAATTATTATCATCTACATAGACGATGAGGACAACAATCTTACCAGCGGCTCTTTTGATGAACATAGTATGATCTGCATGGCTCTGTTTGTATCCAAACCTCGACATAGCCTTTGAAAATCTGCCAAACCAAGCTCTAGGTGACTGCTTCAACCCATAGATAGCCTTCTTCAACCTACAGACCTTTTCTTCAGTCGCAGAGGAAGAAAAACCTGGTGGTATATCCATATACACCTCCTCCTCTAATACACCATGACGGAATGCATTCTTCACATCAAACTGTTGCAGAGGCCAATTCAAATTTGCAGCACAAGATAGTAGAGTTCGTATAGAGTTCATCTTTGCTACCGGAGCAAATGTCTCCTCGTAATCTAGACCATAAGTTTGAGTAAAACCCTTGGCAACAAGTCTCGCCTTGTACCTCTCAACTGTACCATTAGCATTCTGCTTAATTGTGAAGAAGTAACGAGAGAGAGAGAGTTTAACGTGAATAGGGTTTTTTCTCATTGAATGATTCGATTACAGCGTACAACGTGAAATAGGTATGCAAGACACTAAACTAATTACACTATTGTCCTAGAGAATGAACTAGTTACACAATAGAACAACTAACAAACTAATTACAAATAAACCCATAATCTAACACTCCCCCTTAAGTTGGTGCGAAGATATCAATCAAACCCAACTTGAACACAATGGGGTGGAAACTCTTGCTACCAAGTCCTTTTGTGAATATGTCAGCTAATTGATCTTCAGATCTCACAAAAGGCATACATATCAAACCTTCGCTCCTTGATGAAATGTCTTTCAATCTTTATATGCTTCGTTCTGTCATGTTGAATAGGATTATGAGCAATATTTATGGCAGCTTTATTGTCACAGTAGAGTTTCATAGGACCATTATTGGAAATTCCCAAATCATGTAACAAGGTTTGGAGCCACAAGAGCTCACAAACACCATGTGCCATAGCTCTATACTTAGTTTCTGCACTAGACCTGGCAACCACGGATTGCTTCTTACTTCGCCGAGTAACCAAATTTCCCCCAAGGAAAGTACAGTAGCCAGAAGTAGAGCGTCTATCATCCACAGAACCAGCCCAGTCGGCATCAGTAAATGCCTCCAACCGCAGGTGGCCATGATTGGAGAACAAAATTTCTTTCCCTGGAGTTGATTTGAGATACCTCAAGATACGATAAACTGCATCCAGATGTGAAGTGCGAGGGTCATGCATAAACTGACTAACAACACCCACTGCATAAGTAACATCCGGTCGGGTGTGAGCTAGTATATCAGTCAGCCTACAAGTTGTTGATACCTCTCCTTATCAGTGCGCTCCCCCACATCTCCACTAAGATGGTGATTCGCCTCAATAGGAGAAATTATAGGTCTACAACCCAACATACCTGTTTCTTCTAAAAGATCAAGTATATACTTCCGTTGGGAGATAAAAATACCTTTATCTGACCTTGCCATTTCCATTCCAAGAAAGTATCTCAGTGGTTCCAAATCCTTAATCTCAAATTCTTGAGCCAGACTAGACTTAAGATTGAGAATCTCAGTCACCTCATTGCCTGTCATTATTATATCATCAACATAAACAATAAGGACAACAATTTTACCAGCACCTCCCTTGATGAACATAGTATGATCTGCATGGCTCTGTTTGTAACCAAACCTCAACATAGCCTTCGAAATCTACCAAACCAAGCTCTAGGTGATTGCTTCAACCCATAAAGAGCTTTCTTCAATCTGCACACCTTTCCCTCAGTCTCAGAAGAAGAAAAACCTGGTGGTACATCCATATACACCTCCTCCTCTAACTCCCCATGAAGGAATGCATTTTTCACATCAAACTGGTGAAGAGGCCAATTCAAATTAGCAGCACAAGAAAGTAAAGCTCGCACACTGTTCATCTTTGCTACTGGAGCAAATGTCTCCTCGTAGTCAATACCATAGGTTTGAGTAAAACTCTTGGCAACAAGTCTTGCCTTGTATCTCTCAATTGTACCATCAGCATTTTGCTTAACGGTGAAAACCCACTTGCATCCCACTGATTTCTTTCCCCCTTTGAGTGACACCAGATCCCAAGTGTCATTCTTTTTCAAAGCCGTCATCTCCTCTACCATAGCTCCTTTCCACTCAGATATCATAAGTGCATCCTGCCAATTCTGTGGGATAGATATAGAAGAAAGAGACGAAACAAAAGCATGGTACGAAGGAGATAAACGATCATAAGAGACATACTGGGAAATGGGATGTTGAGTACATGACCTAACACCTTTCCGAAGAGCAATAGGAAGATTATCAGAATCAATAATAGGAGGTTCAATGGGAGAAGATTCATTACCAGATGAGTCAACTGAGGAGTCTGAGGAGTCCGGAACTGAAGCAGGTGATGGTGATTGGCCAGGTGGTAGTACACATGAAGATTTGCCTTTGCCTTTCTTTTGATATGTTGCCAAGGTAGCAGGCCATTCACTAGGTCTACGCCTGTTTCCATCCACTCGTCCACCAATGTCCTGTTTTGCACTACCAACAGACACTGATTCCACTCTAGACTTCTCTTTCTCCCCCTCACTACAAAAAGGAAGTGATAAATACCATGACCCTTGATTCTGAAACACCTCTTCCTCCCTCATCTCTTCCTAACTAACATGCTGCTCCCCCTGAAGAGATGGAGTGGAGGTTGAGTAAAAAGTTGTGGTCTCCCAAAAAGTGACATCCATAGAGACAAAAAACTTCCTAGAGTGAGGATCATAACATTTATATCCCTTCTGGGTAGGAGAATACCCAACAAACACACATTTATGGGCTTTAGGACCTAACTTGCCACCTGAAGGGTGATGGGCATGAACAAAACACACACAACCGAAAACTCTAGGAGGAAGAGTTAGGACACGAGAACTGTTAGGGAGACACTCAATAGGAGTTTTAAATTGGAGAACACTGGATGGCATACGGTTGATAAGATAAGTTGCGGTCAAAATCGCTTCTCCCCATAAATATTTGGGAACATTCATGGTGAACAAAAGAGAGTGAGCAACCTCAGCAAGATGACGATTTTTGCGTTCAGCAACTCAATTTTGTTGTGGAGTGTCAACACAAGAAGTCTGAAAAAGAATACCATTTTCATCCATAAAAGCTCTAAAATTCCTATCAATATACTCAGTGCCATTGTCACTACGGAGAACTTTGATATTCGTGTCAAATTGAGTACGCACCATTGCATGAAAAGATTTAAAACAAGAAAAGACTTCACTTTTTGACTTAAGTAAATACACCCAAGTAACACGAGAATAACAGTCAATAAAAGTGACAAAACATCGAAAACCTTTAAGAGAGGTAATAGGAGAAGGACCCCAAACATCAGAATGAATAACCATAAAAGGAGAGGCACTCCGTTTATTAATAGGTGCATAAAATGAACGTTTATGTTTTTCAAGCTCACAAGCTTCACAAAAAAACTGACTCCTAGAACAATGCTTAATTAAAGTAGGGAAAAGTTTCTCTAAAATCCCAAAAGAGGGATGACCCAATCTACGGTGCCACTGATATAACATAGAAAGAGTTGAACTCGTATCTGTTTGCAGAGCAAGACCACATGACATAGGTGAACGAGGTGCAGACTCCAAAAAATAGAGGCCATCCTGTGGTTTACCACTGCCAATCACTTTGCCCGTGTTCAGTTCCTGAAAAACACAATGAGTAGGAAAAAAGGTCACTTAGCAATTTGCAGAACGAGTAAGACTACTAACGGACAGAAGGTTAGTGGCAAAGTTTGGAATATGTAGAACCGAAGAGAGAGAAATAGAGGGTGAATAGCGAACAGAACCTTTCCCTGAGATAGCAGAGAATGATCCATCTGCTATTCTGACCTTATCCTTACCGGAACAAGTAGAGTAAGAATCAAATACAGAGGAGCAACCTGTCATGTGATATGATGCACCGGAATCTATAATCCAAGGAATAGCAGAAGAGGCAGTAAATGCACTAGCCAGAATACCTGTGTGAGCAAAATAGGATGACGTAGAACCTGCTGTGGAAGTAGGAGCTGTAGTAGATGGAGAATCTGAGCCATTAGGCGCCTGAGAGTTTGCATCTCCCCCTGAGAAAAACCACTAATATGATCAGAAGACGCTTGACTCCCAGTACTGAACCCAGAATCAGGCAAGGTAGAAACCCATGTAGACTCCAAAACATGGGCTTGGGCATGAGAACGCATGGGACCACGACCGCGACCACCGCGTCCACCCCCGCTCCCACGAGAGGGACGACCATGTAACTTCCAACAGAAATCTCTGGTATGGCCGGTGTTGTGGCAGTGATCACACCAGAGTGACTCACGATCAATAGGCCCAGTGCTAGTACCAGACTGTGACTTACCACTCTGTGGAACAAGTCCGCCACTAGAACCAAAATGACCCTGAGGAATGGCAACCAAGGCAGAACGATCAGAAGTAGGAGTATGCACCATAGCACCCCTCCTACTCTCCTCCTGCTGAACAATGGCTTAGGCCTCTCCCAAAGACAGAAACGGAACACGACCCAATACCTGCACTCTAATCGGATCATATTCCATATCAAGACCAGCAAAAAAGTCATAAATACGCTCTTTCTCCATCCTCTTCAGTCAATTAGCAGCATCAACAGCACAAACAACCCCTGATAATAATCAAATTCCTGCCATGCTCCACTCAAGTCAGCAAAGTACACAGCGATGGATCGATGATTTTGTTCTAATGTACGAAGTCTCTTTCTCAACTCAAAACACTGTGCATCATTACCTTGCTGAGAATAGGTTTGGGCTGCAGTAGTCCAAATCTGATGTAGAGTATAAAGAAGCAGGAAAGTATGGCGAATATCAGCTCTCATAGAGTTAAATAACCAGGTCATGACTAACGATTTCTGAGATTTAAACTTCTTGAGTTCAACTGCCTCAACAGGTGGAGTAACAGGGCCCTCAATAAACTCGGACATCCCTTTGGCCTCAATAGCCAAAGTAAAGGTACGAGACCAAATCAAATAATTGGTACCATCCAACTTAATGTGGCAAATATCCAGAGAATGGTTATCCATAGTCCCTACACGATTCAACTCATCTTTTCCACTAACGGAAGCTTTTTGTTTATCCTCTGACATTTCAATAGACGAATAACAACCCCAATAAAGTGATAACCAGTCAACACAGTCAAACTAGTGATTGTAAACGCAAACTCAGCCAACTCTGGACACAACCGAAGCAAAAAAAAACTGTTCAACAGAGCTGTACAAGATATCACACAATACACTAGCACATATTGGGCCAAAAAAAAAACTTGAATATACTCTACCAGACCAACGATGGCTGCCGCAAAAAACAAAAGGCTGACCCAGTCCTTGAACTCACCAAAAACCGACCAACCAAGACCCGACAAAGGTAAGAGAGGTCCGGCGAGGTCCGACGAGGCTGGGTAAAGTTGCCGGAGGTCTAGCGAGAAGCAGGAAAGGCTATCGGAGGTCAGAAACACCAGCGGCAGTGCGAACAACGAGAGAAACTAGAGAGACCAGATGCAGATCTGGTCGAACAGCCCTTGAAAGAGTTCGTTTGATCTTGAATCAGCAAGCCAGGGCTTGAATCAAGAGCTTGGTCATCCAGGTAACGTACCGCTTTGATACCATGTGAAAAAGTAACGAGAGAGAGAGTTTAACGTGAATAGGGTTTTCTCATTGAATGATTCGATTACAGCGTACAACGTGAAATAGGTATGCAAGACACTAAACTAATTACACTATTGTCCTAGAGAATGAACTAGTTACACAATAGAACAACTAACAAACTAATTACAAATAAACCCATAATCTAACATTAACAGTGAACACCCACTTGCATCCCACTAATTTCTTCCCTTCTGGAAGTGATACTAGCTCCCAAGTGCCATTCTTTTTCAAAGCTGTCATCTCCTCTATCATAGCTCCTTTCTACTTAGGTATCATCGGTGCATCCTGCCAATTCTGTGGAATAAATATAGAAGAGAGACAAAACAAAGGCATGGTACAAAGGAGATAAACGATTATAAGAAACAAACTGGGAGATAGGATGTAGGGTGCATGACCTAACACCTTTCGAAGAGCAACATGAAGATTATCAGAATCAATAAAACGAGGTTCAATGGGAGAAGATTCATTACCAGATGAGTCGGAGTCGGCCGAGGAATCCAGAACTGGAGCAGGCGATTGTGATTGACAAGGTGGCATCACACAGGAGAGCTTTCCATTCTTCCGTCTAGTTCTAGTATAGACCTGCAAGTCAGGCCTTTGCCACTGTTGTGATAAGTTCTCGATATCACCGCCAATGTCATGTGTTGCTCTTTCGGCAGATATTGGTTCCTCTCCAGAGTTTTCCTTCTCCCCCTCACCATGATTAAAAAATAATTCTGTCTCCCCCTGACCATGACTATAAACCTCCCTCATCTCTTCCTGTCTATGCTCCCCCTCAAGAGATGGAGCGGAGGGAGAGTAAAAAGACTCTGTTTCCCAAATAGTGACATCCATAGAGAAAGAATTTCCAAGAGTGAGGATCGTAACACTTATATAGTCCTTCTGGGTAGGAAAATACCCAATGAAAACACATTTATGGGCTTTAGGATCTAACTTGCCACCAGAGGGACGAGGAGCATGAACAAAACATACACAACCAAAAACTCTCGGAGGAAGAGTCGTGATGCGAAAACTACTAGGAAGACACTCAATAGGAGTTTTGAAGTGGAGAACACTGGATGGCATACGGTTAACAAGGTAAGTGGTAGTCAAAATCGCTTCGCCCCATAAATATTTGGGAACATTCATGGTAAATAATAGAGAGCGGGCAACCTCAGCAAGATGACGATTTTTGCGTTCAGCAACTCCATTTTGTTGTGGAGTGTCAATACAAGTCGTCTGAAAAAGAATGCCATGTTCATCTAGAAAGGTCCTAAAAGTCCTATCGATATACTCAGTGCCATTGTCACTATGGAGAATTTTTATATGTGCATCAAATTGGGTGCGTACCATCTCATGAAAAGATTTAAAACAAGGAAAAACTTCACTATTTGATTTAAGTAAATACACCCAAGTAACATGAGAGTAACAGTCAATAAAAGTGACAAACCACCGATAACCCTTAAGAGAGGTAACAGGGGAAGAACCCCAAACATCAGAATGAATAACCATAAAAGGAGAAGCACTCCGTTTATTAATAGGTGTATAAAAAGATCATTTATGTTTTCCAAGCTCATAGGCTTCACAAAAAAACTGACTTTGAGAATAATGCTTAATTAAACGAGGAAAAAGTTTTCCTAAAATCCCAAAAGAGGGATGACCCGATCTACGGTGCCACTGATGTAACATAGAAAGGGCTGAACTCATATCTGTTTGCTGAGCTAGACCACATGACACTGGTGAATGAGTTGAACGAGCTCCAGACTCCAAAAAATAGAGGCCACCCTGTGCTTTACCACTGCCAATCACCTTCCCCGTACCCAGTTCCTGAAAAACACAATTGAGTAGGGAAAAAAGTCACAGAACAATTTGCAGAACGAGTGAGATTACTAACGGACAGTAGATTAGTGGCAAAGTTTGGGATATGTAAAACTGAAGAGAGGGAAATAGATGGAGAATAGCGAACATAACCTTTCCCTGAGATAGCAGAGAATAATCTATCTGCTATTCTAACCTTATCCTTGCCAGAACAAGTAGCGTAAGAATCAAACACAGAGGAACAACTTGTCATATAACCTGTCATATGATCTGAAGCACCCAAATCTATGATCCAAGGAATAGCAGAAGAGGTAGTAAATGCACTAATTGGGGTACCTGTGTGAGCAAAATAGGATGAAGTGGAGGCTACTGTGGAAGTAGGAGCTACAGTAGATGGGGAATCAGCCCAAGCCGTTAGGCACCTGAGAGCTTGCATCTCCTCTTGAGAAAAACCAACGTGATCTGATCGGATGATGCTTGAACCCCAGTACTGAACCTAGAATCAGACAAAGTGGACTCCGAAACATGAGCCTGGGCCTGAGAACGCATGGGACCACGACCACCACGTGTACCCCCTCGCCCACGAGGGGAACGACCATGTAACTTCCAACAGAAATCCCTGGTATGGCCTGTGTTGTGGCAATGATCACACCAGAGTGACTCTCGATCAATAGGCCCACTGCTAGCACCAAACTGTGATTTACCACTCTGTGGAACAAGTCCACCCTGGGGAATGGCAACCAAGGCAGAACACTCAGGAGTAGGAGTATCCAACATAGCACCCCTCCTACTCTCCTCCTGCTGAACAATGGCGTAGGCCTTTCCCAACGATGGAAACAGAATACGACCGCCACGCTCTAATCGGATCATATTCTCTATCAAGTCCAGCCAAAAAGTCATAAACACGTTCCTTCTCCAACTGTTTTAACCAAGCAGCAACATCAACAACACAAACAGCCTGAAATCCTTGATAGTAATCAAATTCCTGCTACGCTCCATTCAAGTCAGCAAAACACACAGCAACAGAACGATGATTTTGTTCCAATGTACGGAGCCTCTTCCTCAACTCAAAACATTGTGCATCATTACCCTGCTGAGAATAGGTTTGGGCTGCAGTAGTCCAAATCTTATATGGAGTATCAAGAAGCATAAAAGTATGACGAATATCGGCTCTCAGAGAATTAAACAACCAGGTCATAACTAACGACTTCTGAGATTTAAAGTTCTTCAGTGCAATAGCCTCAATAGGTGGAGTAACATGACCCTCAATAAATTTTGACATCCTTTTGGCCTCGATAGCCAAAGCAAAAGTGCGAGACCAAATCAAATAGTTGGTACCATCCAATTTAATATGACAAATATCCAGAGAAAAATTATCTAGAGTCCCTACACAACTTAACTCATCATTTGTACTAGCGGGAAGCCTTTTGTTTATCCTCCGACATTTTAATAGCAGAACAAAAAAAAAAAAAACTTTAATTGCAAAAAAAATGGAGGATGATCAAACCTAAATCAAACCCCAAATCAATAGATGGAGACGTAACCTCAAACATGACCTATTTCATCCTGTACAAGCTGGAAATCAACAGACCTGGTCTCGTACAGTGAGCTTCACGCACCTGCACGTTCGAAACCGAAGAAAAACGATCTCAGACAGTTCGAAACCCTAAAAAACACACCTCTAAGTGGTTATCCAGTGGATTTCGAAAGCCTACAAAGGTCGTCAAAGGCAGACGCATGCTGTAGAGTGTTAGAAAGTGGTTGTCAGAAGTCGAACGGCTTCAAAGATGGTCGTCGGAGGTTGTATGGCGTAAAAAGGTGGTCGTTGGATGACGATGAATGATGATGATCAACGATTGCATCGTTGGTGCTCTGAATCGAAGAAGACCCAGTTGATTTTGAGTCCTATCAGTGGTCACCGGTGGCTGGAAGTCCGAACAGAGATCAACGGGAAACCAGCTACTCACGTCTGTGTTTAATCGATGTCTGGTTCATCAAGGTAAGTCGCCAGGAACGTATTGCTCTAATACCATGTAAACTATCAGATAGAATTGGGAACCCAAAAATTAGGGTTATTTTCCTCATTACATTAGATTTATACAAGACTAAGAAAGTAATTACACTAAGATCCTTATCCCTAATCTAATTACACAAGGGCTTAATTATACGCTAATTACTCATACACCCATAACTTAACACTATCCCCAAGAAGTACACATGTTTTTATGTCCTTACTTGGATATTGGCAACGTAGATGTCTTCAGATTTGATTTTTGTTATATTTATCAATGTTTTCAAAGCTGAAATGCTTATTGAGCGTTGATTTTTGAGGGGGGAACCACGAAGGCATTTGCCCGTCCATTAGATACTTACAGGGACGTATGATTTTCACACCTTTTTGGCCTTATATGATGGAGGCGAACACATCAGAAGAGTTGGTTTTTTTTCTTTTCCGATAAGTGAAGAGTAGGTTCATTTTTAAACAATGTTTAAAAAGTCGCTAGGCGCTAGTTGGGGGAAAAGGGGAGCCTAGTGCCTAAGCATCGACTAGTCGGCAGCCTAGCGCCTAGGCGCTAACTAGTCAGCTGCCTAATCTATGCACTGGACCACCACCTAGCCGGCAGCCGCCTAGGCCGACTTTTAGAACACTGTTTTTAAGTTGTTGGGGTGGAAGAAGAAGGGTTTTCGATCATTGGCGAGGTGTCTTGCAGTGCTTTTGAAGGTTGGATCTATTAATGACTTGTAGTGCTTTTAAAGGTTGGATCTTTTAATGCACTAGGTTTTTATGCCTTAAAATGATTTCTTATGAATTTTATTTACTATTTTCTTATTTTTAACAAGGTGCCTTTGTGTGGCACAAACACCATCCTCTCTTTTCTTTCTTTTTTTGGAGTATTCTTAATTCATATTATTTTTGTATACAAAAGATAAAAATCCAAAAGGAGCCTTACGTCTCACCTCATGAGAGGTCACCGTCTCGTCTTGCGCTTTTGCCTCTAAAAAGTTCGATATTTATAACGAATATGTTTGTTTCGCATTTTAACTTTGTTTTAGTTTTGTTTTCCAATCATTATTCTATTACTCTCTTCAATCACCCTATTTCTCCAATTATTACTTTCATTTCTCTCTCTATCTCTATCTACTCATTACCTCTCCCTCCAATCATTACCCTATTTCTCTCTCCACCCACTACCATAACTAAAATACCCAAAACTAGCAAACGAACAAAGCCAACATGTTTTGGTTAAGGGATGTACTTGAACTGCAATGGAATCTAGTGGTAAATTCATGTGTGGATTCAGAGAACATTCTTTACTGTATGCCTGATTCGCCCTCAATTGAGGGAAGAGCCTTTACTTTAGGTTAGGCTGGTCTCTTCATTCTCGCAATTCCCTCATCCACTGATTGATCACGTGAGTAATAGTGAAAATAGAAGAGAAAGTAATGAAGTAGGGGAGCCATAAGCTCTTGTTCTATGGGAATCTCTCTACTAAAACTCTTACAGAGAATTTCTCCTCCTTATTGGTAGGTTAGCCGTTAGCCTAGCGAAACCTTGGGTCAGTTGACTATTGAAGCGTGAGCACTATGTGTACATGTTTTGTTGTCGCCTATGTAGCACGGACACGGACACGGGACACGGACACGACACGACACCGACACCCCGACACGTAAATTTTCAGAAAATGGGGGACACGACACGTTTGGGGACACGTCTATATATATATATATATATATATATATCGAGAATAAAAAAATTAAATAAGATAAAAGTTAATAATAGTATATCCAAATAGCTTTGTTTTCACCTTTGTAGTACATTGTTTTCCAAGTCATTGCATCTATTATCTATACCTTGCAACAAAAAGTGTTCCAAAAGTGTCCAAAAGTGTCTGAAAAGTGTCCCCGAAGTGTCCCCCAAGTCATTACATCTATTATCTATACCTTGCAACAAAGAGTGTCCCAAAAGTGTCTGAAAAGTGTCCCCGAAGTGTCCCAAAAGTGTCTGTCAAGTGTCTGAAAAGTGTCTCCGAAGTGTCCCCGAAGTGTCCGAAAGTGTCTGTCAAGTGTCGGACTTCAAATATTGCTCAAAATAATAGGACACTTCTGGAGAAGTGTCCGACACGTGTCGGCCGCGTGTCCGGCGCGTGTCGGTGTCCGACACGTGTCCGACACCGGTACGCCACCCCTGGTGGAGTGTCGGTGCTACATAGGTTGTCGCTGTATTAGTTGTTTTCTTATCTAGTTTTCCTAATGATGCAGTTTATCTCTAAAGACTTATGCTCATGATGATATATCAGTTGGGTCATGGATGATGGGTCTCCAAGCGTCTTACATAGATGACAGTCGTTTGTGCTGTAGTAATTTGAGACAAGGTAAATGTGCTCTGTGCTGCTACTTAGGCTTTCAAATTTGTGCCCCACGTTGATAATTTACTACTTTTTCTTGGTCTTGTGCGCTATATTTTTTTCTTGTTGGCATATTGCTACTAAGGCTTGACAGGAGAGAGTAGGTAATTGAAAGTGGTCTTATGCAAATTTATTCAATGTTTAGTTTGCTATCGCATATCCTCACAAATGCTAAGGACAAAAGGTAATGAAGTGATGAATGTGATGCATCAACTGCAACGATATTTGCAGTAAACCATTGAAACATAAGTGGCCTTTTGCAGATTTTAAAACAGCGGGACCGGGAGTGGCCAACAGTTTTTTGTATTCATTATAGGTTATTATGAAGAGTTTTGTAATCATGCGTGATGCGTATTATGGCCCTCTTGTCTTTATATATATATTTTTGCTTCTTTATTTTATGAGTACTTCCTATTTGTTCCCACATCATTCGGATTATCAGATAATTTTCATAATGCATGTTCACAAAGTTCTTATCTTATAGAAGTTAAACCTTATCTCATTCTTGGCTACACTTACCTAGGTCCCCATTGTAAGTGATGGAATATATATGCCAGAAAAGGCATCCCTTTGGACAACAAAGATGTCTCTGTATGGCTATGTGGGGAGGAAAATAAGGGAGGGTTGAACGTAATGTTTCTTCCTTTCTTTATTCACCTATTTTCCCTTACAGGAAAAGTGGTATTTTAAATAAAAGGACATTTCGGGGGATGTGTGCAAATCTCTTTGACGAATGCTTAAATTTTTGGAAATGAAACTTCTTATAATGAAATACTCTGCCTTCCCTCCATTTGTGTCCACCTTCTGGGTGCACAAATTTTAGTCGCTCTGGATAGTTCTGCCCATTTGCATCACACTCTTCTCTATACCCTCCTACTAAACAACTGAAACTTTATCCAAGATACAGTCCAATTATGATTTTGGGTTTGGTCCTATTTCTCCCTTTGCCCCCTTTTTATTGGTTTGCTGTTCCTTTTATTGCCAGTAATTTGAATAAAGCTAAAAAACCTAGTCGTTCTTATTATGCTATATAGCGATTTTAATGCCTTGAGCTTTCTGCAATGCTAACAATTGGTGCATCCAACCGTATTCTTCAGACAAGGTGTGTTCCGTTGCTTGATTACATAGAGGCAATTGCTTGCCATCTTAACCGAAGCCTACAGCTCGCTTGCTTGGTTGGTTACTGATCTGCTCATTCCGATAGCATTGTGTATACTGAAATAACGATGATTTTTGCAGCATCTGGCGACAGTGAGGATTTAAGAAACATTTGTTAGTCAATTCTTTTGGATGGAGATTTGACATTTCTATGTTCTTTTGCAAAATACAAGAACATCAGTAATCAGTAGAAAACAGGTTTTCAGATTCACAGGATACATCCATATGTCGATTAGAAACAGGTGGATTCTGATGTGAATATCTTTCCAAAAAGAGGGAGGAAAAAGAAAAAAAAAAGAGTTGTCGGCTCTAATTATCCGGTTGTACAATTCAAATCATAGTAGTATTATCCGGATACTTTAATATGGTATTTTTTCTGTTTTTCATTAATCATCCTTCATATGACATGTTCAAACAATGATTCAAATCAAATGTTTGCTGATTTGTTTCACTATCCATATACGCATCAAGCTCTGCTATGTTTGGATTGAGTTTTGATAGTGGTTTTTGGAGTAACGAGTCAAGAATGATAGAAAGAGAAAGGAGAGTAATAATAAGAGAGAACTTGTGGGGACCGTGTGCACAGAGGGGTTGATTTTAGAGTGAACACAAAAAAAAGGTTCCCAAATTGCAATCGAAAGCTTTATTGCTCTCTCCAATCAAACCTTTTATTAGGATCGGATTACAGAATACTTATTGCATGTATATATGTACATAAAAGTTATGATTGTACCATTGTTTCTTCTCGTAACTCAAAATATATACTTTATATATTTAACTGAAAGAAGAATTTTTTTTTCCACAAGCTTAGGATTAAAAATTAAGTTGAACAAAAAGTCCTAAAATCTACGCATTGATTCTAATCAACCATTAGGAATACATATCCAAATGTTTAATGCAAATCTCAGCTACCCGACACATGAATATATATCCCACGGTGTTTCCTGGCAGCGTAGGAGTGGAGCGGGAAAAATTGCTCGGTTTGGGAAACCTGTGAGAGTGAACTGCAAGCCGAAGTAGAGCAAGGTTCTTAGTGCGTCACGTTAGCAGCAAATGTTCAATGAAATTCAGGGAAAATTTCAAAATACCTTCCAACCTTTAAAAAAAATTAATTTTACTCCCAATGTTATCTTTTGTTAATCAAAACACCCCCTTCTGTCAGAATGACTAACGGATTTCGTTAAAGACTCTGTTAAATAGCGTCCTGATTGAATTTCAATGATCCGAGCCGCTTAATATGATCAGAATGTGATTTTAAGGGTTCTCGTGAGAAATTAGCAAATAAAATGATCGGGAATGACTTGATTTGAGCAGTTTTTTATTGAACTGTTCAGATGAAGCTCTTTCCAGTCTTTTTTTTGTTGTTGATTTCTCCCGGGTAACCTAAAAATCACGATTTGAATACATTGAGCGGCTCGGATCATCGAAATTCGATTGGGAAAGGAGAAGAGCAGACCGATCTAGATTTTGTTCAAGTTAGGACGTTTGGATTCTGCTTCCGTCCGCACCTCCCCTTTTTCGATTGAATTTCGATAATCTGAGCCGCTCAATGTGATCAAAACGTGATTTTAAGGATACCCATCAAAAATTAACAAAAAAAAATAACCCGAAAGGGCTTCATCTGAACAGTTCAATAAAACATTGCTCAAATCAAGCCCTTCCTGGTCTTTTTTTTTGCTGATTTCTCGCAAGTACCCTCAATTTCACGTTCTGGTCACATTGAGCGGCTCAAATCATCAAAATTCGATCGAGATGCTATTTAACAGAGCTTTTACAGAAAACTATGACAGGAATTGGTGTTTGCAAAACTGTTTGGATCAAGCCCTTATCGATATTAAAATGACCTGAATTTTTGCAGGGCCCCCATTTTACTCATTTAAACAAGATCAACGGTTTGGAATAGCACCGTGAGACCCGGAAGGGTGAGGTGTCAAAATAGGTGTGAGCGGACGAGATCGTTTGAGAGATGTGAACTTCTTCTCAAGAACATTCCAACCCCTCAAAACTTGACTGGCAATGTAGAATAGATGCATTAACTAATGGAGAGAGTTGCAGTGACACAACTCAGAAGGTGTCAATTTTAGAGTAAAGAGAGATTCAGGCGTAATGAGAATTAATATTCATTAGTATTAGCAAAGAAAGATTGGGAGGAAGAATAAAAGAAGAGGTTGAAGATGAAGACGAAGAAGTTGCCATTGTTGTGGATCGAAGCATTATCCCCTGACACTAATAAATTTACTTATGTGAATCTAGAGAAATTAATTAATTGGCATCTCTTCATCCCACAAAGATTGTTCTTTACTAGAAGACGTGTAATTTTCAATAAAAACACGAAGTACTTTCGTTCATAATTTTTAAGAACTTTTGCACCATATTAAAGATCTCAATAAGTTCTTTACTTCGATGCAAAGAAATTTAAAAAATTATGAACAAAAGTATTTTATTTTTTGAATGAAAAATTGCACGTGTTATGTAGGGGACTATCCAGTGGCGGCTCTAGAAATTTGTAATTAGGGTGTTCAAAAATTATTTTAACTCTACTAGCTGATCCATTAACCAATAATATAAGTACAAAATGTCATATAGTGGTATACATAGTGCGGTAAAAAAACATTTATTCCAAAAAATTAGCTATAAGGCAAATTGATAACTTAAAAATATATACTTGTTTTTCAACAAACAGTTTTTTGTTTTGAAAGTTGTCATATTGCGTAGTAGATAGTGTTTCGAGAATGGAGAATTTTTTTTTTTACAACTGTCCTAGATGAGATCTATTTTGTACCGACGTTTAACCAGCATATTAATCTACTAAAATCCTTATGAAAGAAATTGTAGCGAGTATGTTAGGGCTAACCTTCTCAAAAATATATTGTTTAGGATGACATGATGAGATTTTCTATTCTAGTCTTAAATTCAAAGGAATATTATTCAAGTTAAGAAAGTTTGCAATGTAGTTGAATTTTTTTAAAACTGTCCGTTATTCTATAACTAACTAGACAAAAAAAAAAAGAAAAAGAAGTTATTGTCATGTATACAAAATTAACACAATAAAGATGAAGAGAGAACGCGGGTCATAATACTTATACCAACACGGCCCGTTTGGATGGATGATATGATTTTGGGTGGATATAAAAAGGGGGTGGATATGGAATAACGGGTGATATGTAAGAAGGGTAAACCCACCTCCTAAGAAGGGTGGATTTATAATCCATTGTTTGGATAATTTTTTAAGAAGGGATATGGAAGGTGGATATGAATAGATGAGTAGTAAAATGACTCAATTGCCCCCAATTTATATTTTAATGAACAAATTAGATTAATTTCATTATAATTACAATAAATACATATTTATCATTAATTGTAAGATACATATTTATCATTATCATTAAAATAAATTTGTTTTGTCTTACAATAAATACATGTCTCAATTGCCCCCAGTTTTGTCTTAAAAATAAATAACTACACCTCACCCAACCATATTACTTCACTGGAGGCGTCTCCAGCCCATACCAGTCCACGACTGCCTCCAGCCTCCACCACCACCTCCAGCCTCCCCCCTCAACAACCACCTGCTTCTCTCCCCCAAGCCCTCCTCCACTCCAAAACCCTAATCTGCCACTCCAAAACCCTAATCCGCCAGGGTTGCACCATCCTTGCCCACTTCCGATCTGAGGCGACCTTCTTCTCCGACGCCGACGATCTCTTCGTAATATGTTTTCTATTTGCCCCTAATTCCTTCAACTGTTTGGATGGAAGAGATATTAAGGGCAAAACAGTCATTCGCCTTCCCCATATCACCCCACATATCCAACAACAAGGGTACCCCTGTCGTTACAAATCCACCCCGTAGGTGGATTACAAATCCGGAGTTGCCAAAGACCAGAGAAGACCAAAGACTAGAGAAGAGAAGAGGCTGTCGCGTGACAAATCCGACATCCAAATAGGTTGTATTCTTCTTACACCGAGGCGGTGGATATGGAGGAGGCCCTAGTGGTGGAGGCCCCAGGTGGGGGTTATGGAGGACGCCAAGGTGGTGGATATGGAGGATTTCCAGGAGGAGGATTCGGTGGAGGCCCAGGAGGGGGATTTGGCGGCGGCCCAAGTGGGGGATTTGGAGGAGGCCCAGGAGGTAGATATGGAGGAAAAAATTGTGGTGGCCGTGGAGGCGGCGGTTATGGAGGATGGAACTAAACCCATGTGTGGGGGTTCGAATTATCGGGAACAGATCCAATGGCTCAGGTTGGATCTTCCTCAAGCTGCTCCGTGCTCCCGCCGCGAAGACCTGCAACAAGTCACTAGGGGTTGGTCACCCCAGTGACCCTCCGACGATCAAGTTAGATCTCAGGGGTAGAGTTTAGGTCTAGAGTTAGGGTTTTTTGGCGTACCTCTTTAGGTTAGAGTCCCTTTGTATTTATAGACTAGGGTTTCTTGGACCCCAAGCTAGCGCGTGGAGTATACGCTCAGGTAACCGCCTCGGGTGACGTCATATGTGACGGGAGGGAGGAAACGGTTACGGAGCGCATTGGAAAGGGGAATCCCAATGATTGCATCCGTTGCATGATCTTCGTGGGGACCACATGGAGTAACAACTTTCTGTAGATGGCCTTCAGGAATATCTTCAGGGGGGACATGGTAATAGACAGCAACGCAGCACAGGGGATTGACCCCGAGGGCAACTCCGAGGAGGTAACCGAGGGATGAAATCTACATACGTCTTCGGCTCAAGGCTCCTAGGGTGCCGGAGTCACTCCCTACGGCCAGGTTACCGAGCTTGTAACCGAGGCCACCACACCATGTCTCACAACTGACATACCCAGAAAGCCCAATTATTATATTTGTGCAATGGGTTTTTATAGATGTATGAACAAAAAGATGAGTAGGTGATCTGATCATGGCCGTTAGATATGTATCAAATCACCCATGCATGTTGTAGTTCTCGTCTAATACTGTGTGGGATTCATGTGTGGTATTTTCGTGTATTTGGTTTTCGAATTGTGGTGAATCCCATATTATTACCTAGTGATATCTCTTAAAGGAAAGAGAGTTATTTGTAAGTGTGATAGTATTAATAGCAGAAAAGTAAGAGTGACTGCCATTTGCAAAGATGTGCATCTTATGAAATATGGCAACTAAAATTATTTATCCTCATCAAGCTCATTACGAAATCAAAAATAATTTTTGCACCCCCTTTTCATCCTTCTGCACTTCTTTTCTTGTAAAAGAAAAAGGTTTAAAAAAGATAATAGAAATTGTGGGGACTACAAGCAAACGCACTGTTGTGGCAAAAAAAAATCGCAGGGAGTGCAAAATTAACATCCAATGGTTGCTTACACGCGTTATTAATACTGTCATTTAAATAAAGAGTCAAGGAAACATAAACCCTTTGACATACACATTCATATACAGAAAGCATCCCTGAAGGAATTGAATCGAAAGCCCGTGGAAGATTTCCATGCAACGAAATTGCTGACGAAAATGTAGGCAAAACAAAGAAAATCCAAAGATGAATTTTTACAAGGTAACCCAGGGTAAAATGGGTTAATTCAGGAGTAATTTTCAAAGTACAGTCAATGTAAGAAAGTTTAGATTCACAAACCTTCCACTACATGTGAACAAATTCAAGGATCGACCTTTGACACAGCAGATGCATAACTTACACTGCTGTCTCTCATGCTTTTGCACTGGCTTGACTGTTCATATCGAAGGAATTTTATCTTCAACTTTGTTGAAGAGTTCTTCAACATCTGTGCTCAGATGATTATTGATATATATTAACAAATTCATTAATGCAATTTCAAATCAGACTTACAGACAATAAATAAAGAAATAAAAACAAAAGGATATGATAAGGGAATCTAGCATAACTCATAGATAAGAAGACTTTTAACCTTCCCACTAAAAAAAAAAAAATTGGACTTTAGCCAAAGGAAACAAGAAATCAAGGCAAGGAGGAACAAAGTAGCCAACTGCTAAAATACAAGTATCTAGTGCTTTTCTGATTATAGATGCAGCAGTTGAAGCTTCTTCATATATTCGGATGAATTGGATTCCTGAATTTGAAACCAAGAAGTTCATAGTACTAACATTTACAGCTAAAATGTGTTATAAGGCTCGTACCAATGTGCAAAGAATGTCAGGAGACTTTACTTAACACCCAAAAGATTCTTCAGACAGCACTCTCGAATAACTACGAATAGCATAACACAAGTAGAATACTTACATGGAGAAATACACTGATTGGATGACGTCCACAAATGGTATTGTCATACTCTGACAGGTAGTGTTTGAATGCTTCTGGATCTCCCGTTTCGATTATATCCATTCCCATCCGATCCAAGGCCTCAATGGATTTGTGGACATCTCCATGCTTTTTGTCATAATGCGTAAAGTTGAACCTAAGACCAAACATTGAAGGGAAATGATGTAGGCTAGGAAACCTTAGAGAAAACAAATTATAATAGCACTGTGTAACAAGATTAGGAGTAGAAGACAGTTGGTGTCCTCAATTGCTGTTGAGAAATAACAACCACCTCTATGGTATATGGCTACATACATAATATCACTCTTATTATATTCAAAATATTAAAACACAATAAACATCCAGAAGCATTAGCCCTACGAATACATGTGAGCAAACACTATTGTAAAAAATATTATGTCTCGACATGGCAAATGATGTAGAAGGTAATAACCATGTGACTCTTATACATGGACGAAGAAGATGAACTGATACCTATAAGAAATCTGCACTTACATGATAAAAAAACTGAAATTGAGGGACATACCGAGAGCCCCAGTGACAAAAATCTGAGGACACGGAAAAGAAATTATTTGGGTCATCCACATATTTGGCCAGCAACCGTCCGTACATGGCTTCATTTTCCGCACTAACAGCACCAACCAAAATTGGAACAACTTTTACTGGGTACCTGTCTTGGTATCTTGAAAATCAGGCCAACATGATGTACAGGGAGAGGATAGATTTAACCTGTGAAAGAACCTACCCATAAAATACTTTAGCAAGATATGGCAAGTGCATCTCCATGCTATGTTCAGCCTCATCAACTTGAAGATCCATCGCTTCAAATTTTCCTGTAGCTTTTAACTCCTCAATGACTGGTACAAAACCAAGCTTCTATTTCAATGAGCCATATGCAAACAAGCAGTTGTAATATCATTCAACTATGTATAAAGAACAAGGAGTCTACAAACACGACACACACAGACACAAGGTTGACTGTGTTCTGCATCAAGGTCAAGAAGTAATAATACATCATAAATCATCTTTCTATAAGTATTAATACAATATATGTTAAGTGCACTACTGATGCTTTGGATTTTGAGTGAAGGAAGCAAGGTAATAAGCACATAAATTGAACTAGGTCTGCAGGCCGAACCTCTTTGATGCCTTCCTGCTTTGATTTGGGGGCATGGCTCCACGGCATAATGTCCCTTGAGTTACTCAATTTTTGGAGGTGTAAGGAGACCACTATTTCAATAGTAAAACTATCTGAGAGTAACCATTATGTGTATATATTGCCAAATGTAAGGTCTATTTCCAGTCCTCCATGCCCATACAACCCATCAATTAGGGATTACACGGGCAATGTTATTGTTGTGTATTATTGTGGTGGCCTCGGTTACGAGCTCGGTAACCTGGCCGTATGATGTGACTCCGGCACTCGAGGAACCTTGAACCGAAGCCATGAGTGGACTTCATTCCTCGGTCGACTCCTCGGTGCTACTCTCGGTGCCAAGCCTGTGTGTTGCGTTGCTGTCAGTTGCCCTGTCTCCCCAGAAGATATTCTTGAGTCCATCAATAGAAAGTTGTTACGCCATGCGGTCCCCACAAAGATCAAGCAACGGACGCAATCATTTGGGATTCCCCTTTCCCATGTGCTCCGTAACCGTTTCCTCCCTCTCGTCACATATGACGTCACCCGAGGCGGTTACTTGAGTATATACTCCACGCGCTAGCTTGGAGTCCAAAAAACCCTAGGTCTATAAATACAAAGGGACTCTAACCTAGAGAGGTAAGCCATTCTACCCTAACTTAGACGTTCCTACCCTTCCTGAGATCTAACTTGATCGTCGGAGGGTCACAGGGGTGTCCAACCCCTAGTGACTTGTTATAGGTCTCAGCGGCGGAAGCGCGGAGCAGCAGGAGGAGGAGCGAACCTGAGCCTTGGATCTGCTCCCAATAATTCGAACCCCCACAGTTACTACTACCCAATGTTTTCAAAGGTGTTTTTTGGGCTCGCCTTGGGGCAGTGTGGCAATGCCAAAACACCTCAGGGCATGAAAATTTGGGCGGTGAACCACAAAGGCAGTCACCTAATTTCCTTAGGCGCACCAAGGCGTACGCCTTAGTTGCCTTTTACGCCCTGATAGGTGAGGCATAAGCCTTAGGAGAGAAATTTTCCTAATCTAATTTTGGTAATTTCCTAATTCAAACCCCCCACCCCCCTCTCTCTCTCTCTCTCTCCTGCCTTGTTGAAGTTGATCATCATCTACAGTCGTGCTCTGTTTTCTTTATACAGTTGTGCTCTGTTTCCCTTTACTAAGTGACAGCTCTGTTAATAGCTAATCAAGTGATACGTTAAAAAGATAAAAAGTTTAACTACTACTCACTCCGTCCCATAAAGTTTGGCATTTTCAGGAATGCGTATCATTTCTAAATTGCACATATCTTTCATTTCATAATATTTTAGGCGATTTTTTGAACTTTCTTTAATAGAACAAATTAAAATCTATCAAACAAGATCCATATTGCTTATAAAAAATATTATGGATTAAAAAATATAGTTAATTTTTTTTATAGGACTGAAATAGTGAAAGTGAGAAACTTATGGGACGGAGGGAGTAATAAAGTGATGTTAAAGGGTTTCTCAATTAGTTATTAGTTATTAATTGTTAAGGTAATAATAAGTCATTAACTGATAATCTACTTTACGCTATCCTTCTGTTATTAGTTATTATCTTTTATGAACTGTGCATTTTTTTAAAAGTTTTATTATTATTTTAATTATTTAAAAAATAGAAAATCAAAAAGCTTACACCTCGCCCCATGGAGGGTCAAGCACCTCACCTTGTGCTTTCGCCTCTAAAAACTTTGCTACTACCTCTGTCCCAAAATGTTGTGTCTGTTTCCTTTTTTTGGACGTCTCAAAAAATTATCTATATCTTTTAATATATAATATTTTATATATTCAATATGGATCTTATTTGATAGCTCTCAATTAATTCTTTTAAACAAAGATTTTGAAATCATAATAAACATGATAAATTGTGAGATATAGACAAATTTTTTGTGAGGTTTCAAAAAGGAAACAAACACAACAAACTGGGACGAAGGGTACAATATACATTAATGTTAAAGCATCCACTCAAAACGAATTGACAATAGGTGGAGCAACTTTAACCAAGCTTGAGTGGCTTATGTGAGCAATGTGGGATAATGTCTAACACTCCCCCACATGGCTATAGACTCGGGCGAATACTTGACCACGTGAGGTGAGACCATCCACATTGCTTAGTTAAACATCCAATTGAAAACCTATCGGCAATTAGTGGACAGGCTGCCCAGGCTCATAAACTAATTTTTGAGGTTATTAAGTAATGTGGGACAAACTCTAACACTGCCCGCACATGCGACTCCTAACCCACATGTGGAAAGGTAAAAAAAGGATCTGGATCACAATGAAACAGCGTGCACTAAAGGCACAAACAACGGGGCAATCAATCAAATAGAGTTTTATCCAAAAGCCTCCTAAAGTCTAGCTCTGATACCATGTTAGATTTCTTGAAGGATTCCAATCTAAAACCAATTGGCAATAAGTGGAGTAATCTCTAGATCATATTAACCAAGCTTGGGTGGCTGAGTGATGTAGGATCAAGCCTAAGAGTAAGTATATCTAGGGATGAAAAAAACACCACCCAAATCAATGACACTTAACACTAGCTACCACTCTATCCCAGTGTCACCACTTCTCCTTGCCCCTTTTGGTGTCCCAATTGGACAGGTAGTTTCAAACTTTCTGGATTATGAAATTGGCAATTTGCCATATCATTGGTAACTAGTTTTGATGCCCAAACCATTTTGCCGCCCAATGGTTTGGCATGGTTAACAAGAATTTCTAGACTGGTTAGGTCCAAAAAATTAACACAAAATTGATATGGTCGGTTCTGTGGGAAAGTTACTTAAAAGCAAAACCAAACGGAATACTTCCTAAGTAGGTGTGGTCCCGAGACAGGGGCTTGAATCGGCACTCTCGCTCTCGTTTGATGGGAGTGCACTCATAAATGGATGGAAGTTTCAGCACTAATAAGGAAGAATTTTGGACTTCACTTTGGAAACCTATGCAAGGAAGAGGAAAAAGAGAAAAGAAGAGAGATTTAGGACTCTCATCTCGTATTTGACTTATCTATGCGTTTAGCCCATAAAGTTGATAGAAAAATTATATTGGGCCGTCTTTTCTCACTCATTTTTACATATAATAATACTTATATAAATGCTCCTGTTGATGCTCCCAACTTAGGATCTTCTACATATCCCCGCTCCCGCTTCCACTCCCGTTCCCGCTTTATGCAACTAAGGTCCAACGCATTTCTCCAATAAACTTCAGTTTCTCCATGTATCATACATGCATAGAAATAAACATGCACATTGAGCAACTTGAACCTATTGAAACTTCTCTTCCTCCGCTACACAGGCATAGGAAAAGCATACCAATCTTCCACAAACACCACATGACACTTGGTGACCCCCACACTTGGGGTAGGCCCCATGGATCACTCCTCACCAGCCATCTATTCATACTATACGTCTTTATGAAACCCAACATGTCCTTTCTTAGTCTCAACCTCGACCAGTCTTATTTAACCTCATAACTCTTCCATTTAATACCCTTTATCTAAATCAGAAAAGTGCAATAGTTGATGATACTTTGTCCTTTGCAAAAGTATGTTAGAGATTTTCAAAATAATAAATGGGTTTTGGTTTAGGTTATTTTTGAAAATGTATTGAGCAAGGTTTTTTTTGAAAGGTTGCAATACCTTTTCACATGAGTTGTGACATTGTGTGAAAAAAAAAAATAACACCCATTAATTTGGGATGTGTTTATTTGGAAGGGATGTGTTTGTTGGGAAGAGATATGAAACATGGGGTTGCCTAGCATGACCCTTCCTAATTAATTGTTTTCAAAAAGGGTACCTAGTAAGAGGCGTGATACTTTCTAATTAATTGTCCTCAAAAGACATGACCCTTCCTAATGTGTGTTTACTAAAGACACAACCTTTCACATAAGGGTGCCTATAAGTCTGTAAACAGACCATTGGTTAAGTCAATTCGATACACCAAAAAATTTCATATTGAATTGCTCTCTCTCCACACACTCTTCCTAGAATTTTAGGCATACTGATATTCTATAAAAATAGAATATCAGATCTTGATTCTTTTACATTTGCATAGTGGATATTCTGTCTGTCTTCGTTTGTGCAAACACAGACAGAAAGAACCTTACGTTCGGATTCGTTGTATCTTGAAGGAAGATTTGCTATAACCCGATGCATGCCATCTGGTAGGGGCAAATACTGTCTTTGGGATAGCATTCTCCTAACGTGACTTGAATTGTTTCTATTGTTCCAGATTTTGAAGAGACGAGACCATCACGTTCATCATTTTGAAGACCGGATTTCCAACAAAGTACTGGGCAAATGCATGGGAAAAAGATGTTGCCTCGCCAAATTCACTGTTTAGGGAAATGAATTATACCACGTTAGCATGTGCTCCTATCATAAGTCATCGAGATATATTTGTGTCTTCCGCAACTAGTGATGAACAAGTTTTTCTAAGCACTTTTCAGGGAACACAGTGAAATTCAGCAACTAAGTTATCAAACAAATTATCTACTTGGCAGTACCTTTTCGATCCAGCAAACTGAATAACATTTGCAAACAATTCAACATACAATGCCAACACGGATTCTTTCCAGGTACAAGTACAAGACAATTTGGGCTGGACCATGAAAAAATTCAATACATTATAACTTTACAACAGCTATAAAAAGGTCTTCATGTTAAGCATGTCCAGCAGGCCAAGTTACATCTAACGCAAAATCAATTCCTTTTAAGACCTTTTTCCATATCAAATACTAATATACATTTATTATCCAACCCAATTTGAGAAACCCAGCCAGCAACAATCCTAACAAGTGTCGTAAACATCTTATTTGTGCCCACTAATACTTAGATAACTCAATTTCGGATGGTAAATCGTACCAACCAATCTGAGAGCTTCATGTAGTCTATTTGAGCCCACCCGATGCCGATTGCCCCAATTCATCCCCAAAAAGCCCCAAAACTTAGGAAAGTACTGCCATAACAATGCTCTATAAAAACATTCTTCCCATGCCTAGTTTCTCCATTTCTGCTAACTTTCCAGCAAACAAACTGAGATGAGCAGAACACTGAAACTCAGCAGCTCTAATGACATCAAATTGTTGGTGATTCTCGAGTCCTCTTCTCACAACAAAGAAAAAATGGAAGAGCAAAATAATAATAATCAATTGAAGATAAGATGCAATACCTTCTAGATCGATAGGTAGATCCCCAATTGGCGTCTTGTAAACAGTAGCTCTTGAAAGAGCACACTTTGGAGTGTAATAGTGGTGAGATGGACCAAGAAGAAAGACACGAGTACTGAAAGTGTAATTTTTCCCAAATTAGAAACAATGACAGCAGGCAAACTTCAAGCAAAAGATGCAAGCAGGTAATGGGGACCAACATGATCCCGTCTCAGCCCACACTATGGGACGACATGCTAAATAAATTGATAAGGCTGTCAATTCACATTTTTAAAATCAAGGCTAGGAGATAGAACACCACATGCGGGTGCGCGAGCAAAAAAAGAAAAGAAAAAACTCACATGCTTGTTGGGTCGATGTTTCCAAATGCATAGGCTGCTGCACGGCCTGAATATGAATAGCCTGCATGACTAGTGCGTTCATTTGCCCAAAACAAGAATATTAAAAAGCATATAACAGAACCTTTTAGTATTACAATGCATAGTCTATGAAAACTTACGGCGCAATCACCCCTCGTACATCAGCAGATTTTACCAGTCCAGATGCACTGAGCCATCCATCAAGCTCTTCTGCCAATTTTTTGGCTAAGAACCAACACAAAGCAAAATTAATTCCCCTTCTACTCAAACTAAAATTTCCTATTTTCTAAAGTTCTTCATCCTTCTGTGGACCACTGCCCATTATAAGAGATGTTTGGCAAATGAATGATTCTTGGTGAAATTTATAAACTAGAGAAGCTAAGGCACATTGACCCAGCTGCAGGGTTTATGCCCGTGAATATTGACTACACAGTTCCCACTAAGGAGAGACCTAGGATACACAAAGTGAATGCACATGTAAGAGCAGTACTCTTAACAATACACATGTAAGAGGTCATGCAGAGCAGCAATAAGACTTTGATAATGCGAACCCATGGTCAATTTTACAACAAAGTTAAGTTGTACCAATACCATTATGTAGACGATACCAATATTTCGAACTGTGCCTCCTGTACATGAACCAATAGCCATTCTAGTTCCAGCTATCCCTCACATTGATTCCCATAGTTTGGGTTTTTATATTTTGCTATGCCCCCCACCTCTTTTTTACCATGTCTTTGAGCAATCATTTTGGTAGGGGCTAGGCATTCACAAATGACAGAAGGAACAAATCACAACGGTCCTTTCCATGGTTTGTGCCCGGATATCTCACCCATTGTAACCATGGCAGTAGAGGCAACTCTGCATTTCTCTTCTTTTTTACTGCAGCTCTGAAGTTCTGAGACATACTAACATGCCTCCATTATCTCTCTGTCTTAATTCTGCCTCAGTGCAAACAGATATCGAATTTTAAGCAGAATTAACAATTGCTTGAGCCTATAGTTCATAGTTTCTGAAAGCATCAAATCTAGCCTAATTCATTTAATTGCACTGACCTCAAATTATGTCAGTCTACAAACTTAAAAATGTGAAAATAGCATGTAAAACTAGAACTTTTGTTTTGCGTTAAATTGAGATGAACGTTAGCTCAGTAATAATCGTACTAAAATGCAACATAAAAATGAACCAACCAAAACAGCTTTGGGCTCCGGCAGAACAACAGTTTCTATAATGGTCTAAACCTAGAGTCATGTCAGAATTAAAAAAATATCTCCAAGTTTTTTGTTTTCAATTGCCTCCGCTAGGCAGAATTCCTCGCTACGCCACTGCTCAAAAGGTTTTCAATTGTACAACACACCAAAATTCATTATATGTTCCAAGTCAGTCATCGTTTACAATGCAAATGGTCAATTTTTCCAATCGCCCAAAAGCACTATCACTTCAAAAATTCTTCTCATTCCTATTTCAGTTCCAAATCAAGTAGCTTTCCGTTGGTCTAAAAGACAGCTAAAAAAAATTCCTCTCGAGCCCTAACAATAGAACAACCCACCGAAACAAAACAAAAAAGAGACCTAGAAAACATCTGTTCCATCAAAAACACAGAGCATTAGGAGAAACACTAAACTGCAAAAGATCATTGTAACATTGTACAGTAATCGGAAACTACTAGAAACCTCACACAATCAGTTCAAGGCACTATTAATTACAAAATAAATAAACAAAAGATTGACACTACGATATTTTTTGTTTTTATAACTCAGGTGTCCCACCCAACTCCCGCGCAATTCAACTAATCCTGGGTTAGATTCGGGAGTTCATGAAACATAAGTAGATCAACGTGATTGTAAGGTCAAAGAACTTGATGACTCACGATTATCGGTGTACCATGAGCCTGCGTGCGAAGCTCTCCTGATTTTCTCCATATATTCTCGGAATACCCTAACAAAAGTTGGGATTTTTAACGAAAATAAAATGAATATAGTGGTAGACGATGAGGACTGAAGCACCAAATGCGAGAGATTATTGATAGATAGGAGTATTTAAATAGAGGCTGTGGATTCCAAAGCCAAAGACAAGTGAGCAAGCAAAGAAGCGAATAAAGTGATTCCAACCAACACGTGTCTTTTTTCTCCTCTGGTTTTTCACATCCATTGTTCCATTAAACGTTAATTAGAGACCTTTTGGAGGGAGGGGTTTCGTGAGAAAATAATGAAAAGATTAGTGGTTTATTGGGAAATTCCTCATTTGGAATTGAACATTAATGAGAAATGGAAATCAAAGTACAAGAAAGAAATATTTTGATTGATTCTTTCCTTTTTTCATTAAATCTCACCAAATAAGAAATGACTCTTGTGGGCAGCATGCCCTTGGAAAAGAGGATTTCGTTCCTCGTTTTGCCAAAGCGGCCCATAAATTGAGAGAGCGCAAGCGGAGAAGCAAGCGCTCGTAAATACAGAGTCGACACTCGGGTTTGAAGGTCCGACAGCCAAGGAACTGTATTTCGATGCACCTGTCGCGCTATTTGATTTGAAAAAGTGAAGGAACTAGTCCGTCATAACCATATCTGGGTTCGGGAGCCAGGTTACGAGAGGGGAAGGGTTTTAAGGAACCCCTCTCGCCCAATCCGGAGATCGGTCTCTACTTAGGCATTTTTGAAAACATTGCGATTCTTCTTTTATTAACCAATTTTAGCCAGTTAGGGCGGGAGAACAGTTAATCGGGGATTAAACTGTAACATGATTTGAAAGATGTGTTTGTATTTAGCATGGATGGATGGAACGATGGAAAATAAATAGGATAAAATCCAACACTGTGATTAAAACATCAAGACAGTGCTTCTGTATGAATTTGGCACAAACAATGGCCAACTTGCATGCATGGATCTACGTACATGCAGGTTGACCATCGCGCGACATACCCATACCATCGCGCGAGGGTTGATGTTTTTCCACAGGTTGAGCTTTATCCTCTTCTGGTCTCTGGAAGTACCAGTGCTCACCCAGGAGGCAAACCAAGCAGTTTATTGCAGTTGTAATATATAGTTTAAAGGCAGTTTGAATGGGCTACAAAGCCACAAAATGATTAAAACACCCCATAAATAGTGTGGGGACAAAACAGAGGTCGAGGCCTAGTTACTCGTGCAAAATCAGTCACTGGAAATAGGCTGACCATCACGAGATGGAGTGAGTCTGGCGCGCGATGGTGGGCCCTAGCGTGCGATGGTTGTGCCCTGGCGCGCGATGGTACGAGCCAACTTTCCAGTGTCTGGTTTTTCACGTTTCGGGTTCTGGGATAGGTCCAGAATGATCCCAGGGTACTCCAACAGAACAGAACGAAGAATTGAAGTGCAAGCTAGCAGTTTTTAACATTTTAGAAAGCAGTAAACTGGTTTTTAACATGCTTGCAGTGATGTATATAAACAAAAAGACATAAAACAGCAAGACACCAATCCCGCGGTCCGGTATGGCGTAGATAAAGTGTTGCGCGCGTAAGTGGGACCGTCGCACGCTAGTTCCTACCATGACGGTTTTGAAACTCGCCGGTGTAGGGCGGGTGGTATTGATTACCGGCGCCCGACCTGCCGCCCCCTCGAGGATCGAGCAGAGAGTAGAACAAAGGTAAGCTATACCTTTGACTTTGAGGTTTGAAAAGTGTTTGAGTTTTGAGTTGTGGTTGAGGTTGTTTGAAGTGTGAAAATGGGGCGGAAGAGCAAGCTATGCTAGGGTGTAAGCCTTTTGGTGAATGAAAATCTTGAACCCTTTGAAAGAAAGACAAAGGAGGGGGGGGGGGGGGGGGGGTATTTATAGGATAAGCACCTTCCATTAATGGAGTGGTAGCTCTGGTCCAAAGAGTGGAGGCCAGCCAGCCACGAGGCTGGCTGAAGATAACTTCTTGGCAAAGTTTTTTCCCAGCTGATAAAGGTGATGGGGACAGGTTCTGACCATTGCGCGATAGAATGGGACCAGCGCGCGAGGGTGCCAGCTGTCGCACGTGGGCTTGTAAACTTAAGGAACCTGATTGGAGAAATGGACAGACAGTCCATTGCTTGGGATGGAAGTAGAAGTGGACGATTGCATCGCCGCTTGTTGATCAAAGTTGGACAGGATAGGCTGTCGCTGAAGATGTGGACGGGACAGGCCGTCGTTGTAGGGGATTAAGCTATCCTCGGCACAAAGTATTCCAACAAACACGGGTAGGTTGTGTCAGGCAGGTTGAATTCCATCTGTTGGGAATCAGAGCCAATCTCCTTATCAAAGACCATCCGAGACAGAGCAATAAGGCTGCTGGAAGATGCACTTGTGGCTAGACTGAGAGTGATTGTCGTTCGGGACGGGCCAAGGCGAACTCTCCTGGGGAACACCAGTTGCGGATGAAAGGACCATCGGACGATAATCTGATCGCCGTTGTGGGTTTGAGACAGACGATATGGCTGATCGTCGTTGAAGGATTAATCGGACGATATGGCTGATCGTCATTGATGGATTTGACAGAACTGGCTGTCGTTGAAGGCAGATGGGGAGATCAATGTGCCGAATGATCAAACCGTTACAGCCTGGATGGAAGGATCATCAGTATAAATGATCGAGTTGTTGCAGACATTTGACAGGACCGGTTGTCATTAATTTGAACTGGCGGATCGCTATACAAAGTGATCAAGCCAATGAGGTTGGACAGGACTAGCTGTCGTTGATTTGAAATGGGCAGATCGCTATACAAAGTGATCAAGTCGTTGAGGTTGGATAGGGCCAGCTGTCGTTGATTTGGTTCCGAAGAAGATTGCATCGCATTCCTTGGAAGACCAAACCGTGGACTAGGGAGGCTTCGGGCGTCCGCTGATCAATGAGAACAAAACCATAGGAGATTGCATCGCATCCTTCGGTAAACAAATCATATGACGGCAACCATACTGGCCATCTTCCTGCTTTCAACATTTAATATACACAAAATATGCAATGACATGTATAATATAATTGAAAATGCAGGTGCAAGCGTAGGGCGGCTCCTAGAAGGTCAACGACACCTAAGGACTACCACTGAGCCTCATTACAGTATTGTTTGACACTTCTGAAATGTGCACCCAAATAGAGAGACATTGAACGGACCAACGTGCCCAGTTGACATAGTAACGGCATTGGGCCTACTTGCCCATTCATTGATGCTTGGGCGGATGTGCCCTAGAGTGTAGACACCTCCCAAACGGGGCATCGCCATACAGTTTGATATCGTTTGTTTGCTCGATTGGTTGCTTGCTTCATAAACCAAGATCATGGACATTCCCATGGCTAGGAGCATCGCCACATGATAGTGGTTATCATCAAAACAGAGTCGCCACCCAGTTTATTAAAACTAGGAAAACAGAATTGGCAGTCCGCAAACTCTCTGGCACAAAACAAAATTCTTCAAAGAATTGCTAACTCTCTGCAAAATTTGGAGAATGTTGTCCATAAGAAGTTGTCATCTTTGGAACTTCTTATCAGAGATTTGCAGCAGAAGATCCAACATGTTCACCAAGAATTTCTTCAGATGGCATATGCTAACCAGGCATTCTCAGCAGCTTTTTACCGAAAGGATGCTGAAATGAAGCATTTGAAGAATCAGCTTCAATCCCTTCAAGCTCAGCAGTATTCTCAGCAGAAAATCCCATTTGACATGTTCACATCTTACACTCAACAAAGTTTTTCTGGGTACCCTCAGATGTCTCAACCCTTACCTATAACTCCTACATTAGGATTTGGTGAGTCAAGCTCTAATATCTTTGGGAACTCGTCAGCTTTCCTACCTCCACCAAAATGACCATCTCCACTGAAACTTCCTTTTCCAAAGCCCCAGATAAAACCTATCCAAGTTCCTTCAGCTCTATCTCTACCATCCACTTCTACCTCAGCTCCAACTACCTCAGCTCCTCTTAAACCATCTGACCCAACTTCAAAATCACCCCAGTTGATGGTTCAACCAACTTCTAATCCTTCCAAAAATCCAATCTCCACTCTCCTCAATACCCTGGCTACCATACCTGAAATCCCATCTCCAGAACCAACCATTGAGTCTGATTCAGATTCTGAATCTACTCACTCTTTGCCAACTCCTCATGTTTTCATGATGAATCCAGAAAACCCAGAAGAAAATGTTGAAGACCTTATCATTGAAGAGGGTCCTGAATTTGAAACACCTCCTGATATTCCAACCTTTGATTCTTTCTCACATTCCAATGTCCATACCCAAGGTTTTTCCTTTGATAACATTCCCCCATCAAAATGGTTGGATAAACTCTATGAGATTCATGCTTGGTGCACTGCTGCTATGCTTTCCCCTAACGCTACTGTAGACACCCCAATCCGGACCTCGGAGAGTCTTTGTCCACCCCGATGATGAAATAGAGGAAACGATACCTTTGCGAGCTTGAAAAAGGATCTCCTTTAAAGCCAAAAACCCAACAAATCCAACAAACCCAGCCAAGCCCAGCCAAGCCCAATAAAAAAGCCCAAAAGGCCCTGGACCACAGGAGGAGGTACCGTGCGGAGCCAAATTGGAGCGCACGGCACCTTGAGAAATTCAAGGGACCGTGCGCAGCCAAACTCCTCCGCACGGCACCTTGAGCTAAAAGTTGACTGGCTCAGAAAGCTGTCGGCCACGCCAGTGTGAGCCACAGCTGATGACTGGCTCAGCCGAAAATGCACTTCTGGCCCGCCCAGAAAATACCTCCACCACTTGAAATTCAAAATCCTTGGCCTTTGCCTATAAATTAACCCCTCCACTCAAGGGAAAGGGGTCCCTCTTAGCCCTTCTTTTGAGTCCTTCTCTTGCCTTTCTCTTGGCTCTCTCACTCTACTTTCTCTCTCTAAGTTCTCAAACCCACTTTCCATTACCACTTCCATTTCCAAGTCTTAAAGGATGTCATTCCCAAAAGACATTCTTTAAGAGCTTTCACTCACTCCCTTCTCATCATTGAAGTTGATCACTCCTTAACTTCAAGACCCCATCACCCAAAATACCTAACCTTCACTCACACCCATACTCCCTTTGTCTCATTTAACCTCCTCCGTCCACATCCGTGACGATCCATCCACATCCTTGCATCCACGATCCTTGATCAAGCTCAAACCAAAGGTATAAACTAGTTTCCTCGGACTAGACTCCGTTATGGTCCTGAGGGACTTTTCTGTCGCCAGATCTAATCCCTTTTGGTTAGATCCTCGACTCAAAACCCATTTTCATAAAACAAAGCAACTACTGTGCTGAGGTTACCATGCCGCGGCATCCCGACCCCCAGCGTACGGCATAGTACACACTAATGCTATTGTGAGCAGGCTGGATCCGAGTTTTCCTCATTTGTGGTTATCTGTATCTGTTTACTGTTTCTGTAGCTCTTAAAATAAGACCATATCTACAAGCTATGTTCCGGCTCTTCTAAAATCTTTTCAAGATCATCCCAAGTGATCAAAAACGTTGAAAGCTACTTTAAAACTATGTTTTGAGAAGGATAATGATGTTATTGGGATGATCTGACCGCCGTGAGGCTACTCGTGAGTTTTCAAAAGATCTACAGAGAAACCAGTGAGCTAAATGATGTTTTGAAAGACTGCAACAGTCTGACAGCAGAGCAGGTGCCACGCACGGCATGTTGAGATGCCTCGCGCGGCATCTCAGGGTGCCGTGAGCGGTATTCTGAGGTCCAAACAGTCTGTTGAATGTTATTTACTTCCATTTATTCATATCATTTTATCACGACTGTACAGATAGTACCATCTGCGCGTCAATGTGATATATTTCCCATGTCCCTTCCCAATTTCGTGCTTTATTAAAGAGTTTGATATTCCGAATGATACCGAAGATCTCCCCTTTTTGAAAACATCAAGTAGAGACCGGTCTTACCGGGCGAATGGAGTGCTTTTTAAAGAAAAACCTTCCTCATTCGTAATGTGGCTCCCGAACCCATCATCTCAACGTTTTCGCTAGACCAAAAGCCTTTCTTTTTCAAATCAAACTCTCGGTTTCTCGGGTGGCCCATCTCAAAAACCCGGGTGGCGACTCTTCGAGCGCAAGCGCTTCTTCGGGCGCGGGAGCCCACAGTGGCGACTCTGCTGGGGATCATTGCATTAATTGAAATTTGGAAATTAATACATGCTTGAACAATTTTCAAAAGTCTGTCAAAACGGTACGCTCCGCGCTGCTGAAGAACGGAATGGTAACGTAACAGGATTCTACATCCGACCAATCCGGACTGGGGCTTTACTATTGTTCACCTGTGTAGTTTTCTCCAAGTTTTGATTAATAAAAGTGAGCCAAGCTTGAAAAGGTGTTTTTTTTTAAAGGGGGGACTTTCAAATATTTTCCGGAAGGTCAAGCTCTTTTATCCTGTACACTTTGCACCGCACAAGCCTCGCTACGCGTGTTTCGGCTATCTTGCCCGGTTTACCGGTGACAAGCTCTCCCAGGATGCCTAGCAACCCTCGACTATGATGAGCCATCATGCTGTTCGACCGTTGTCTTGCAATACACTCGACACGGGGTAGTACATCTTGGCTCTAGTCCGGGGAACCCTTTTGAGACCAAAACCAGCCTTTGCACTTGTACATAGCCATAGAACCTTCCCAACTAGGACAGGAACCCATGGCTAGGACTTATGTGTTATATTCTGCTTACGTGCTTTTATTCCTGTACACGCGCATCATTCACACATCATTGCATCTTGTGGGCTAGAGGAATAGGTTCCCTTAGAATTCTTTAGGGCCTTCCGGTCGGTCTAGGAGACCTTAAGTCCATGAAGTTTGTGATACCTCCGGTGTTTGCCGTGCCCGAACGGCTCCCTTGGTTTGGGTCTAGCCTTAAGCATGTCCGTATCTGGATTCCGGTAGCCACATTGCTCTGTCTCGGATGGTCACGATAAGGAGATTGGCTCTGGTTCCGACCCGTTCGGAATTTACTGCATGACGGCACCTACCGGGCTATCGGAAATCTTATGTACGACGTCTTAAGTGAGATTTGAACCACGGTAGGTCCATTAGGGCATCCAGGAGACCTTAAATCCATGGAGTTTGTGATACCTCCGGTGTTTGCCGTGCCCGAACGGCTCCCTTGGTTTGGGTCTAGCCTTAAGCACGTCCGTATCTGGATTCCGGTAGTCGCATTGCTCTGCCTCGGATGGTCACGATAAAGAGATTGGCTCTGGTTCCGACCCGTTCGGAATTTAACCTGCCTGACGGCACCTACCCGGGCTATCGGAAATCTTCTGTACGGACGTCTTGAGTGAGATTCGAGCCACGGTAGGTCTTAGGCCTCGTTTCTAGGAGATGGGTAGAAGTAGGGCGAGTATTTGGATTGGTCATAAGTTGCTCCCTTTTGACTTGTTGCCAGTGCTGCCAACATTGATCGCCTGCGAAGAAAAGAAGCCGTACCCAATTGGTCTCGTCTGTCCCAAAGACTAGTTCGCGTAGACACCCTGGAAGGACCCCCACTGTTTGAGAAGGAGGAAGAAGAACCCGTAGTCTCAGTCCCGTCCGAAATCTTTCATCCATGTCTGACCAAGGAGACGGAATGGAGGAACTTAGGCAGAACATGGCTAACATGGATATCCAGTTTAAACAATCCCTCGTCGGTGTTGACGCACAACTCAAAACCGCCGTAGCCTCCATGAAAAATGACATGAATATGATTGTGGGCTCCCGCGCCCGAAATGAGCGCTTCGCTCGAAGAGTCGCCACCCGGATTTTTGAGATGGATGATCCGAGAAACCGAGGAGTCGTTTGAAAAAGGCTTTTGGTCTAGCGAAAATGTTGAGATGTTGGGTTCGGGAGCCACGTTACGAATGGGGAAGGTTTTTCTTTAAAAAGCACCCCATTCGCCCGGTAAGACCGGTCTCTACTTGATGTTTTAAAAAGGGGGAATCTTCAACATTATTTGGAATATCAAACTCTTTAATAAAGCACGTAACGGGAGAGGGACATGGGAAATATATCACGTTGACGTGCGGGTGGTGCTATCTGTACAGTCGTGATAAAATGATATGAATAAATGGAAATAAATAACATTCAACAGACTGTTTGGACCTCAGAGTACGGCTCACGGCACCCTGAGACGCCATGCGAGGCATCTCAACATGCCGTGCGCGGTACCTGCTCTACTATCAAACGGTTGGGCCTCAGAATACCGCTCACGGCACTATGAGATGTCGTGCGAGGCATCTCACCTTGCCGTGCGTGGCACCTGCTCTGCTGTCAGACTGTTGCAGTCTTTCAAGACATCATTTAACTCACTGGTTTCTCTGTAGATCTTTTGAAAACTCACGAATAGCCTCACGGCGGTCAGATCATCCCAAGAACATCATTATCCTTCTTAAAACTATGTTTTGGACAACAGTCGTTTGGCAGCCGGAACATGGGATCACTTGGGACAGTCGTTTGGCAGCCGGAACAACAGTCGTTTGACAACAGTCGTTTCTTTGTAGATCTTTTGAAGTAGTTTTCAACGTTTTTGATCACTTGGGATGATCTTGAAAAGATTTTAGAAGAGCCGGAACATGGCTTGTAGGTATGGTCTTATTTTAAGAGCTACAGAAATAGTAAACAGCAAAAACAGGTAACCACAGCAAAGGAAAACTCAGATCCAGTCAGCCTGTTCACAATAGCACTAGTGTGCACCATGCCGTGCGCTGAGAGTCAGGGTGCCGTGCGTCTGATCAACAGACCGCGCGGTTCCCCAACCTCAGCACAGTGTTGGTTTTATTTTATGAAAATAGGTTTTGAGTCAGGATCTAACCAAAAGGGATTAGATCTGTTGACAGAAAAGTGCCCTCAGGACCAGAACGGAATCTAGTCCGAGGAAACTAGTTTATACCTTTGGTTTCGAGCTTGATCAAGGATCGTGGATGTAAGGATGTGGATGGATCGTCACGGATATGGATGAGGGAGGTTAAATGAGACAAAGGGAGTATGGGTGTGAGTGAAGGTTAGGTGTTTTGGGGGTGATGGGTCTTTGAAGTTAATGAAGGATAAACTTCAATGATGATGAGGGAGTGAGTGAAAGCACTTAAAGAAGGTCTTTTGGGAATGACATTCTTTAAAGCTTGGAAATGGCCATGGGAATAAGAAAGTGGGTGTTGAAATTTAGAGAGAGAAAGTAGAGTGAGAAAGTAGAGTGAGAAAGCCAAGAGGAAGCCAAGAGAGGGACTCAAAAGAAAGGCTAAGAGGGACCCCTTTCCCTTGAGTGGGGGGGTTAATTTATAGGCAAAGGGCCAAGGATTTTGAATTCAAATGGTGGAGGTGTTTTCTGGGCGGGCCAGAAGTGCATTTAACGAGCCATCATCACTGTGGCTCACATTAGCGTGGCCGGCGACTTTACGAGCGACCGACTTTTTCTCAAGGTGCCGTGCGGAGGGGTTTGGCTGCGCACGGTTCCTTGAATTTCTCAAGGTGCCGTGCGCTCCAATTTGGCTCCGTACGGTACCCCTGTGGTCCAAGGCCTTTTGGGCTTTGTTTGGGCTTCTATCTGGGCTTTTCGGGCTTTTTAGGTTTTGGGGATGGTAAATCCTTTTCGAGCTCGCAAAGGTATCGTTTCCTCTATTTTCATCATCGGGGTGGACAAAGACTCTTCGAGGTCCGGATTGGGGTGTCTACAGTGGTCCCTCTTTAACGTAACTCGGATACCATTAGTTGGTACAAGTGACGCTTAAAGAATAGGCATCCCAATCCGTTGCTCTAGTGCCTTTGGCCAGAGACAAACAAAGACTGTAAGTAAATATGATGGTGGTCGCGCTCGAGGAGCTGCCTACATACCCCGTTGTAGGGATCAGACCAGCGTAGTTCAATTGGGACAATGCAATGTGAGAAACGAGTCCTGGAGGACAAACTTATGCAAAGAAGTGCTTGCGGTGCGGTGTGTCATGCAAAGTATTGAAACACCTGAGACAAGCCCCCGGGAGGCAAAAGTTGAGACGAGCCTTTGGGAGGCGAAAAGAGACGTTAGGCCTGCTGGGCCGTGGCTTGGGAGACGAAGAGGCGTTAGGAGCCCTCGGAGGGCGAAAATTGAATTTTGAGACGAGCCCTCGGGAGGCGAAAATTGAATTTTGAGACAAGCCCTCGGAAGGCGAAAATTGAATTTTGAATTTTTTGAGACAAGCCCTCGGAGGGGGAAAATTGAATTATGAGACGAGCCCTCGGGAGGCGAGAATTGAATTTTGAGACAAGCCCTCGGAAGGCGAAAATTGAATTTTGAGACGAGCCCTCGGAAGGCGAAAATTGAATTTTTTTTGAGACGAGCCCTCGGAGGGCGAAAATTGAATTTTGAGACGAGCCCTCGGGAGGCGAAAATTGAATTTTGAATTTTTTTGAGACGAGCCCTCGGAGGGCGAAAATTGAATTTTGAGACGAGCCCTCGGGAGGCGAAAATTGAATTTTGAATTTTTTTGAGACGAGCCCTCGGAGGGCGAAAATTGAATTTTGAGACGAGCCCTCGGAGGGCGAAAATTGAATTTTGAATTTTGGACCTGCTGGGGAAAGTATGTCGGATCCTTGAGCTAGTCACGGTGAGTCCCGGAGGACGAATACCGAGAAAAAGGCGAATGCGGCGAATTCCCGGGGGATTAAGTGGCGCCGTAACCGAAGCACGACATTCTAAGGGACCTTTACTGCAAAACGGCTGAGGATTGAGTTCCCAAGAGGATTTTGGTGGCTGATTGGGTCAATTTTCGAGACAAGGCATTTAAGCCTCTGAGCTAGGGTGCCGTGCGGTCCGGATTATAGGCGCGCGGCACCTCGATTTCCCAGGCGTCCCTTCAATTTCCGAGAACAGTTGGCAGGTTTAAGGGTACCCATTAATTCGGGTGTGCCCTTTCGATGGCTGGGACGACTTTATAAGCATGGTGGTGCCTCATTCTATGCACCACCAACAAATTCTCAAGCCTTTCTACATTCTTTTCCCTTTTCTTGAGAAAAAAACAGGTTGCTTCCGCATTTCCGGCATGGACAACAGTCGTTTGGCAGCCCGTGTCGAGGCGTTGGAGGCCGAGATGGCCTACTACCGGGGAGAAATCGAAGAATTAAACACACAGATCGCGAGGCTGATCACAACCATCCGTTCCCTTCGTCGCGCGGTCACCAACCTTCAGGACTTCTGCTTTGACTAGTTAGATGACAAGGATGACCTGGAGTCCGTTCCCGGGCATGAGTCAGAGGGTACGGCGGAAGATTCCGAGGGCAACCCCAATGGATCGGATGACCACTCGGACAGGGCGAGTGATTGAGACATAGGGTTGGAGGAGAGAAGAAAGGAAGAAAAAGAAGAAGGAAGAAGAAGGGCAGTAGGCCCGTAGTTGTTTTTTTTTTTTTGAATGTAATGGCAAAATCCCGGGTGAAACCCCGGGTTTTATTAATGAAAAGTCCCTTCTCCCTCTGCTCTTCTGTATTCCATACTCCTAACTCTGAATCGAACATGGAAGTGCCAAAACTGTCTCCAGGAAGCAAACTGTCGAAGTAAATCAACATGCCGTGCGCAGCTAATCTAGGGACGCACAGTGCCGCAAACTGAGAACACTGCATATGCGCCCAGGGTGCCGTGCGACTGGGGTAAGGTACCGTGCGGCCAAGTTAGCTTCGAACCCGGTCCAAAGTTGGCTTCCGAGCGAACCGGTTCGGGGGATATATATATATACACGCGGGGTGTACACAGTACACCCCACTTCGAAATTTCCCTCTCTCTCTCAGTCTCTCTCTCGATCACTCTCTCTCTCTCGATCATCTCTCTCTCTCTCGCTGCTCCCTCTCTCTCGATCATCTCTCTCTCTCTCGATCATCTCTCTCTCTCTCGATCATCTCTCTCTCTCTCGCTGCTCCCTCTCTCTCTTGCTGTGCTCTCTCTCTCTCTCTGTGCTCTCTCTCTCTCTTTGGACTGCTCTCTCTCTCTCTCTCATATACAGCGATCATGGAGCCAGGTGACATTTCTGGTGACGATACATCACTCCGGGCTGGGGCTACACCATCTCCTGCTCTTCCGGAGGATGGCACGACAGTTGGGGCGGAGCCAGGGGCCCTTGGGCAGCCGGCATTGGTCGGGGAGGCCGTGGCCATGGCTGCCACGGTGGTAGGTAGTGGCGGTGGCGATGGTGGCAGTGTTGTGGTGGCCGGGTATGGTCAGGAGGTCGAGACTCCGGGTGCAGTGGAGTCGGGGAGCGACGTTGGGGTTTCGGGCCGGCCGGAGGCGGTGGCCAGCGTTGAGGAGAGGACCACGGAGGGTCACGGTGGTGATAGTTTAGACCCGATGGGGGAGGAGACGGAGGCCTCTCCCGTGAGAGAGCCTCGGACTGACCTGGGGAAGGCCCCTATCGTCGAGGACGAGCCGGTGGTGGAGGACACGCCACCTTTGTTCGTGGGCAGTGGTGCAGGCACAGGGTCGTCACGCCCCGTAGGTATGGGTGACTACTTGGCGACGGCGTCCATGGAGAACGTGTTAGAGTTGGTGCAGGGGTACCCTGGGTTGGCGGACGCTTTACTGGCGGCCCGTGAGGCGGATCTTCAGGCCGGGTTTAGGACCGGGGTGGTAGAGAGCCGGAGGCTGAGGGGGGGCGAGCTGAGGAGGCCGGGGTGATGGCTCCTCACGCCACCGTGGTGGCTGAGGCGACATTGGCGTTGCAGGGGCGAGGGCCCTACGACGAGGCGGCCTACGTGCCCTTTCAGCACGTGGTGGTGCCTTCACTTTTTGACCCTTACACTCCGAGGAGGCCGACTTACGACGAGGCTCTGGTTTTGAGGGACCCTCAGCGGCACCTTTCTTTGCGACGAGACGAGGTATACTTTAAATATCTGTGTTTCAAGTTCCAATGCACCGTATTTCCATTTCATTGCATCTAAGTACACCACTGTATGGTATGCCATGCCTGTTCATTGAATATTGTTGATTTGTTGCAACAGGCGATCTCGCTCTCGTGCTATGGAGGCTCGGCAGCTGTGCCGACATTCTGGGAGCGATTGCCCGAGGCCTCGCGAGAGATAGTGAGGCAGGCAGGCTTCGGGGAGTTCGTAGGGGTGTTGGCGAGGGGCGTGTGCAACGACCGCCCGGTGGTGAGGGCTCTGGCTGAGAGGTGGTGGGACACGACGAACACCCTCCACTTTTCTTTTGGTGAGCTGACCGTGACGCCGTTGGACTTTGCGGCGATCACCGGTCTCAGGGTCGGAGGTGACCCTATTCCTTTTGGCGCCAGCGGGAAGCGGCGGCGTTCAATGACGATCTTTGGGACACGAGTGAAGCGAAGGGGACGATCTGTCGCCCAGCTCACGAGGTTTTAGACGAGAGGCTCCCGGCAAGCGGGGTGGAGGAAGCGAGATGGCGAGTGCTTCCTGCTGTACTTACTCGGTGCGTCTCTGTTTCCCAATAGGCGCAATCGGGTACACCTTTCGCTTCTCCCGGCCTTGAGGGACGTCGGGGAGATCGCCCGTTTTGACTGGGGACGTGCTACGCCTTCATGGGCTCTTTGTCTCGTGGAGCAGGAGTGAGCCTCGGAGGCTACTGGAGGGTCTGGGAGGTATATTTTATTTCCTTTCTTATGAACAGTTAGCTTTCCATTTGTATCCATTTAACGTATATCCTGTGCTAACCTTCCATGTCTTGAATTACAGCTTTGGACGTACGAGGTGATAGGGATGTACCCTCCCGAGACCACGTGTCCCGATGACACGATACTCCCCCGAGCCCTACGCTGGTCGACAGAGTATAAGGGCGTGAAGAGGGGGAGAGGCAAGCTGGATGCCTTCCGCCTGTACCTGGATGAGCTGCGTCCTGATCAGGTATCAAAGTACTTTCATTTCTGTTGTTTGTTTCCATTCAAACAGCGCTTTGATATTGCTTACTCTTGATGGCAGTCCTTTGGCGGGTGTGGGACCGCCGAGATCCCCTACGTCGTGCGAGTAGGGTGGTCACTAAAGGCGGTGCTTCTCGAGTCCCCTTACGGTTGGCAATGGTACTTGGGTGACCGAGTGTCACGCCCGATCGGTCGGCCCGAGTGGGCGCTTTGAGTCCACTGAGTGCTTCGGCTACGGTGCGGAAGGGCCGGACGATATCAGCGGAGGGAGGTCGAAGCGATTCACGGCCGGACCTCGAGTTGGAGCCGTTCTTCGAGGCCGGTGCGGTCTTCTTTGCCGACTACGCGAATCTTGTTCTCGATGTCGATGGCGGTGCAGGGATACGTCTTTGTTTGGGAGGCGGCGCGGCGGCACGAGAGGTGCTAGAGGAGGAAGGGAAGGAAGAGGATAGAGGTGATGGAGCCGGTGGAGGCGGAGGTCGCGGTGGCGAGAGGTCATGGCGAGTGCAGAGTAGCCTCCTGTCCTATCTTGGGCGATGGGCGTGATGACCCCTCAGGAGTCCCTGGTTTGGTCGCGGTGCCACGTCCTCCCTGTTGAGGCTCGGGGTTCCTTGCTCGGTATAGCATGTTTTCAATCTTTTGTACATTTGCTCTGCTTGCATATTCCTGATCAATTCCCTTCATTGCAGGCTCCTCCAGTACGTGAAGGAGATGGCGAAGGCCATGATGAGCCTGGAAGCGGTGGTGAGGCGATGCGCCATGGGCCACCCTCAGGAAGGTGTTGCCTCGCGTTAGCGGAGCGACGGTATGTTCACGGAACAGTCATTTGCTTTACTTCTACCGCTTATATTATGATGCAAATGTCATATGAATGCTTGTACCATTGCAGGCCAGAGGGGGGCTCTACGAGGGTTGCGGCGGAAGTCCGTCCGCCCTATAGTACGACAGGTCTCCGCTGGCTCTCGGGAAGAGCCGGCGTCGAAGAGGACACGACACTCTGTAGGGATCGAGGGCGAGCCTATCGGCGTCTCAGGGGCGATACACCCGAGCCTGAGGCGTCGACCTGGAGGCTACCTCTGGAGGCACTGTGCCCAGGGCGACTGGCACTCCCGAGGTGAGTAGTTCTCCAGCGATGGAGGAGGTCTCTGAGGACGAGGAGGAGAGCGAGGGCGAGGACGAGGATGAGAGTTGAGCTCCTCTTTTGTTTTGCATTTTTGACGGAGCCTGCGTGCTTCTTTTTGTAGGGCGCCTGTTTGCCTTAGGACATTGATCATTGGGCCATTGTGCCCCTTTTTATACTTCGATTCATGGACGCCTTTGGGACATATATACAGAGATTTTGTTCTTTCATTGTTTATGTCATTCAATTTCCTTTTGTTTGCACGAAGAAAACTGAATAACCAAAACATTAACCGAACTGTGCAACTAGTCGCTGAGCTGAATGTGAGGTTTGTGAGGAGGGACATATTAACAGTCGAAGTATATTGACAGTGGAATAGAAATCAAAGAAGGCAAGCAAACCGTTGTAAAGTAGACTCCGCATTCAAGACTTTATATAGACACCTTTACAACAGACCCCAGACATGAATATGAGACAATAATGACCTTTGAATCTTGCTATGATGCTTGGGAATTCTATTTTGCCTCTGGAATATGCTCGAAAAGTAGGAAAATGTTGACTCTAACATGTGACATTTTCGAGTTTTGACTCTGGGCATGAACCGGAACTTGGACTAAGTCACTTTTGACCATTATGACTTGTGAGAATCGAAAGAACGACTTAGAATGACCCGAAAAGGATTTTGACTCCTTGACATGGCTTAAGAAACAGATTTTATCGAGTTTTTGTGCCACGACGACGAATCCTGGGAGTTATCTTGAAATGAAACATCCCTGAAGTCTCAAATACCCGTTAGAGTGTGTTTAGGTGCTGGTTGGTGCTTTGTAGGGCCTTGATTCTATCTTGAGGTGTTGCTGCTAAAAACTGCAGAAATGCAGAGTCAAGGTGCCGTGCGGATAGGCCAAGGTGCCGCACGGGTGGGAATCTGCTTCACGGTACCTTGAACACTCTGCCGTGGAATTTCTCTGGTTTCAACACGCCGTGCGGCCCATCAAGGTGCCGTGCGAGGCACTTTTTCTGACAGATTACTGTTTTGTTGTTTTCCCAAGGCAGATGGCTCGGGGGTTGAGGTTTGACCCATGCAGTGGCATTTCTGAGCCAGTGCATGTTTGTTTTGGACCTTTTAGGACTTGACCAAGCTTTTCCCTATATTGGACTCATGGAAAACTTGCACTTTTGAAACCCGAGGCTCTTTGAAAGTTGAAGTTGTCCTTCCACCTCTCCTATAAATTTAGGCTCTTTCATTCTATATTCTCCTCATCCAACTCTTGTCCTCCTTCTTTGCTTCTTGAAATGGCTCTTTCTCTTACCGGTTCACTTCGTCCATGGTTGGCTTCGATGGAAGGTGTCGATTGGCTCAACTTCCGAGCTCACGGTATCTACTCCATGAGGTACCTCCGCAACATCCGCCTTCGCCCCGAACTTTTGAGGGCAGCCGTGAGTTTCTGGGATCCGGAGGTTCACGTGTTTCGGTTTGGCGATCAAGAGCTCTGTCCCACTGTCGAGGAGTTCCGTGCGTACCTCGAGGGCTTTGGTTCAGGGGAGGTCATCATTCCTCTGTCTTGCGAGGCGCTGAAGTCTTAGGCTGCGACCTGGTTGGGTGATGGTCTTTGCTCGCTACTTGGTTAGGAATGGCCATCTTAATGTCATGCGCCTTATTGAGCTATTTTCTCCTCCTGGCGATCTTGGAGACATGACTTATCGAGACCCGACCATGGCTCTCTGCATGTGCCGCTGCGCCTATCTCTTAGTTCCTTACATCGGTCATGTTAGTTCGGCGGGTCGGTGTTGTTCAGGTAGAGGCTCGAAAGGACGTGATTCCGATGGTTTTGGCCGAGACATTGATTGGTTTGGACGAGGTTCGTTCTGGAGGGACCGAGACTTTCGGTGGCAGTCCCCTTCTCCTACAGGTTGGCTTCTCACTCAGCTCTCCTTTTTCGGGTTTTTCTCACGTTCTCATTTTACCTCAACACTCAGCTTGGCTTTCTACGGTTTCTTACTTGTTTTCTCTCTTTCCACAGATTTGGCTTTGTGACAAGGTGAATGTGCTGACCATTCCTTCTGGCAATTGGTCATATGAGGCGAGGTTACTGTCTCAGCGATGCTTCGAGTTTGAGGACAGGAGCAGGGTCGAGTGGGTCGACTTCCTCAGGCGCCGGCGAGCGGAGACTATTGCTTGGAGGTGCCGATGGCTGGATCTTCCTCCCATGACAGTGCACTACATGGGCCCTCAGTGGGTCGTCCTTGCTGGTTTGGGAGCTTTTACCTTCTACATCCCTTATCGCATCCAGCGACAGCTAGGTTTGAGGCAGGAGGCCCCTGCCGAGGTTCTCGTGGATGTGGTTCTGCCTCTCTTCAGCCATTCGGTTCTTTGCCACTACGGTGCTTTTGGATGACACTGAGGTGGTAGCGCATATCCTTATCCTACATTGCGGCCGGCGGGAGCTATCGAAAGTGGCTTAGGAGGGACATCGCAGCGAGGGCTGGAGCCCAAGGAAACTGACTCAATCCTACTTCCTTGACCGTTGAATAAATTGTGGACCCTCTTCTCATTATGTTGTATTTCTTTTGGTTTTGAAAGCTTTGTCCAACCTTATGTAGCAGAAGTAATCGTGTTAATAAAAGCGAGTCTTGGAGGGTTTCCCTCTTCTCGACTTTTGTTTTTCAAACCTTCTCAACCTAGATCTTTATTTTGATGGATTGTGACCGGGTCTCCATGTGAGACTGCCTACGTATCCTCCTGGCGAAGGAATCAGGTCATGACGTAGTTCAGGGTAGGGTTCGCTCTGGTTTTAACACTCTCCTTTTGCGCTCTAACTTTTGCCTAGAACTGCCCTTTCGGGTTTTCGGTCTAGCGAGCTCATTTATTGTATGCCTTAACTTTTGCCTAGGATGCCCTGACGAGTTTTCATCCTAGCAGGCTTTTGCTCTAATTTTTGCCTAGGACTACCCGCCCTTGCGGTTTTCAGCCTAGCGAGCTTCTCTCAGGGGTAATAGCGCTTGAGCTGATCCAAGTTGACCAAGGTTGAGAATTCATTTCCGTCCAAGTCGATGAGTTGCGTCGCCCCTCCGGAAAGGATGGTCTTGATAATGTACGGCCCGGACCACTTTGGTCGAAACTTTCCTCGTGGGTCGTAAACCGGAGCCCGGATTTCCTTCAAAACCATGTCACCTTCTACCAAGTTCCTGGGTTTCACTTTCTTGTTGAATGCTCGTGCAATCCTTCGTTGGTACCCTTGGATGTGGTAAAGAGCCCTTAACCGGCGTTCATCGAATAGCATAAGTTCTTCGAATCGATTGCTCAACCATTCCGCCTCTTGGATTTCACATTCAATCATAGTTCGAAGAGATGGGACTTCCAATTCGATGGGGAGCACCGCTTCCATTCCGTAAACCAAAGAGTAGGGGGTTGCTCCCGTTGGTGTTCGCACGGACGTGCGATACCCCCACAGAGCCAGGGGTAGTTGTTCATGCCAGTCCCTTGCGGATTGAATGGTCTTCTCCAGAATGGCCTTGATTGTCTTATTGGCGGCCTCCACGGCGCCATTAGTCTGTGGCCGATAAGTCGTCGATTTGTGCACTTGAATTTGGAACTCATCCAAAACTTCCCGGGCTCGTCCTTTGAAATGAACCCCATTATCGGATACGAAAGCTTGGTGGACCCCGTATCGGTAAACGACATTTTGCTTGATGAAATGTGCAACTTGAACCGCAGTCAAAGTGGCATAGGAAGCATCTTCTACCCATTTTGTGAAATAATCGACGGCTACTAAAATGAACTTGTGACCATTGGATGCTGCTGGCACTATCCTTCCGATGACGTCAATTCCCCATGTCGAGAAAGGCCATGCTGAGGTCATTTGTTGCAGCTCATGTGGCGGGACATGCGTGAGATTAGAATGAATTTGGCACCTTCTACACCTTCGCACATATTCCACACATTCCGTTTCCATGGTGGTCCAGAAGTATCCTTGCCTGAGGATTTTCTTAGCGAGCATTATACCATTCATGTAAGGGCCACATACACCTTCGTGGACTTCCTCCATTACCCTCTTCGCATCTTCCCCATGGACGCATAACTTGTGCGTACCGCAGTGTGATCTTCGGTATAGATTCCCTCAACAGATAATGTATTGAGCCGCCATCCTCTGGAGAGCGATTCGGTCCTTCTTGCTTGCTCCCAGGGGGTACTCTCCTCTTTCTACATATCTCCAAATATCGAAGTACCGTGGCTGACCATCATCGGGTTCTTCGATTGTCATGACATGCTGGTAGACTGGAGTATCCCTCTGTTCTATCACAATCGGTCTTAACTTTATGCCAATAGGGATCTCGACCATCGATGCCAACGTTGCCAAAGCGTCTGCGAATTGATTCTTGAACCTCGGGACATGAGTGAAAGTTACCCTGGTGAAGTGGGGGATGAGATCTTCGAGATCGTGGTGATATGGCTTTAGCTTTTCTTCCTTGACTTTCCAATCACCATTTGCCTGGGACACGACCAAGTTCGAATCTTCCACGACTTCCAGTTTTTCTATGCCGATCTCAATGGGTGCCTCCATACCCACGATGCAAGCCTCGTACTCTGCCTGATTATTGGTGACTTCGAAGTTAAGCTTGAATGCCAACGGGATGTGCGATCCATCGGGCGAGATGAGCAATACACCGATTCCGAATCCTTTCTGGTTGGCTGCTCCATCAAAGTACAACTGCCAAATGTCCTCGGCTACCGTCATTATGTCTTCGTCGGGGAAATTGAATTCGGCATCCTCCCCTCACTCAACTGGGCAATCGGCCAGGAATTCTGCGACAGCTCTTCCTTTCACTGACTTTCGGGTGACATACTTTAATTCAAATTCAGCGAGCATCAGCAACCATCGCGCCATTCTTCCTGTGAGGGCTGGTTTTTCGAATAGATATTTTAGGGGATCCATCCGAGATATCAGCCTCACCGGATAGGCGAGCATGTAATGTCTCAACTTCCTGGAAGCCCATACAAGTGCCCAGCATGTCTTTTCCAGGGGAGTGTACCGTTCTTCGGGTCCAACCATCTTTTTACTAAGGTAGTAAACGGCCCTTTCCACCCCATCATCTCCTTCCTGCGCCAACATGCATCCCATTGAGGATGGAGTGACTGACAGGTATAGGATCAAAGGTTTTCCTGTTACGGGCGGTGTTAATACCGGTGGCTTGTTTAGGTAGGCCTTGATGGCTTCGAATGCTTTCTGGCACCTATCATCCCAAGCAAATGGCACTCCTTTCTTGAGCAAACGGAATAGGGGTTCGCAAGTCGAGGTCAGCTTTGCAATGAATCGACTGATGAATTGCACCTTGCCGAGGAAACTTCTTACATCCTTCTCAGATCTTGGCGGTTCCATTTCTAGGATGGCTTTAATTTTCGATGGATCGACTTCGATGCCTCGGGTGGTGATCATGAACCCAAGCATCTTCCCTGCAGTGACTCCGAACGTGCATTTGGCGGGGTTGAGCCGCATCTTGTACTTCTTGATTCTTTCGAAAAACTTAGCGCGGGCAGATGTCCTTTTCGCTCTTTGGCTTTAACAATCATATCGTCAACGTAGACCTCTACCTCTTTATGAATCATGTCATGCAGCAATGCCGTGCCGCTGGTAGGTAGATCCAGCGTTCTTTAGTCCGAAGCGGCATGACTCGATAACAATATGTCCCCACTCGGTGATGAATGTGGTTTTTTCCGATCCTCTGGAGCCATGAGGATTTGATTGTACCAGAAAAACCATCCATGAAATAGAGTAGGGCATGACCGGCGATATTGTCAACTAACACATCAATGTGCGGTAGCGGGAAGTCGTCTTTTGGGTGGCTTTGTTGAGATCCTGAAATCGACGCAGACACTTATTTTACCATCCTTCTTTAGTACCTGGGACGATGTTTGCAACCAACTGAGGGTATTCGATTACCATTAAAAACCAGCGTTAATCTGTTTAGTGACTTCTTCCTTTATCTTAAGCACCCGGTCAGGTCTCATGCGCCTTAGTTTATGTTTTTGGTTTTGCATCGGGATAAAGGGGAATCCGGTGTTCCACGATTTCAGGATCGATTAGGGCATATCTTCGTGTGACCATGCAAACACATCTTCGAATTCTTTGGGCAAGTTTACAAGGGCTTCGCGTTCTTCAGGGATAGCGCAGAATCGATCTGGATCACCCGGGACTCCCTTCATCTCTCAAATTTATTAAAACAATTTCTTCTTTTACTGAGTTGAGCATGCCTTTCATCTTCCTTGTCGATTAGGGATCGAATTTCTTTGGGGATGTCCCCATCGAAACCAATCTCTTCATCACCGGTCGGCGCAATTTATTTCAAAGTCAGAAATAGCAGAATCAGATTCATTTATTTCATTATTAACGGAGGCCTCGGGGCTCCATACACCTGAGTGGATTCGAACTCAAGTCTGAGACTCGAGAGTTTGGGCCAAGAGGCACCAACTCGGACTCAATAGACTCAGAAGACTCAGAGACTTAGGACTCAAGTTCGGACTCAGACTCATGGTGAGTTGCACTCGGTATGAAAATCCAGTTCTCGCATTCCCACAGCAGCATCCATGATGAGCAAAGTCGGATCCTCGGGGGTATCTTGTTCCATCATCAACACTTCCGCTTCCGCAACTGTACCCATTGATTCGTCTTCCCTAAACCAGAGTTGCGAGACTACCCATAGCAAAGACCTCAATCCGATCGGGGAGCTTTTCGCTTTTCCACAACCTCAGCTTCTTCATCACTATCTGGCCAGACATCGTTGGCGAATATCTCAAACCCTAGCAGGAAGGTATTGGTCTCCTCGTCCCAAAACGGTTCCGGCTGTCCCTGATAAATCTGCTTTGCTTCTTCTTTGACAAAGTAGTCCTCCAGCCTGTTCCCCCTTTTCACTTTGTTTTTACTTGAGGATGAGTAACCAAGGCCAGTTGTGCGCATCAGAGTGCCCTGAGCTTCAAACTTTGCAGGGCCTTGGAGATTCTTTCCCAGTCCCAATCCTGGCATGTGGACATTTTCTTCATAATCTTAATGGCGACATTGCTAATGATGAAGTCATCATCGATCCTAACTGAATAGATAGACTGAGAGGTGTCTAGAGAGAAGCCTCCCAAAGCGATATCTTCTTCCCCGTGTTGAATTTCCAAGAGTGGGGCGTTGTCCTCAACAGGGGCATGAATCCCCGAGTCTCCGTGGATAGTAAGCATTCCTATTTCCAGTCCCAGCCGAATTTTCTGGTGGAGTGTGGAGGGCACAGCCATGATGTCTGGCCAATGCAGCCAGGGCCTTCCCAAGAGCAGATTGAAAGAGGCAGGGATATTCACCACGTGGAATTCTACGTCCGTCTGATATGGTTCGAAGGTCATAGGAATCATGAGAGTCCCAACCACGTCTCTCCGAGTGTTGTCATACGCTCGGACCTTGACCTCTGACGGGGAAAAGTCTTTATTCTTGTATCCCAAACAGTAAGCAACACGGAGTGGACAGACATTAATCGCTGATCCATTATCGACCAAGATTGCTGGAACCGACTTGCCATGGCACTTCAAGGTGATGTGCAGCGGACGATTGTGATCAGTTCCCTCGGCGGGTAAGTCTCGATCAGTAAAGGTGATGGCATGTTTGATAGGTATGGTTTTGATCAGAGCCACAAGCTCATCGGGAGTTATAGCGGAAGGAAGCTTTAGCTGAGAGAGTGCCTGGATGAGGCCTTCACGATGGCGTGTGGAATGGACCAGCACATCCCAGACAGACATCTTGGCATGGGTTTGCTCCAGTTGGCGCTTGATCATTCCTTCGGGGTTCTTTTCAGGTCGGGAAGGCTCCTTAGCCGGTGGGTCAAAGGGGCGAAAGGTGCTCTTGACCGGAGTGGTAAAGGGATCAGAGGGCTCTGCGGTTGCAGGGTTGGAAGGTTCCCCAACTTGGAGGTTCGGAGGTTGATAAATACGGCCGCTTCTGGTTAGATGATCAATCTGGCGGTACTTCGATTCCTCACTCCATAGGTCGGCCAGGGCTTTACGCTTGTTTCCAATAGTTGTATCTTGTAGATTAGCGGCCAGATCGGCGATAACCAGATCATCCCACAGATCTTCGGGTGTCCACTTTTCAGCCTCCATCATGGCTTTGTTAACAGTCCATTCTTCGTTTCCCACTTTTACGTTAACCACTTCAGTGTTGGCCCACAAGTTTGCTGGTTCATCCTCCCATAAGTTTATCATGGCAATTTCGGCGTCTTTCGGGAAAGTGTCTGGATTCAGCTCCGTCCACGAGGTAGTCCATTGGGTCAAACCCGTTGCTAGCAACTTCCTCCTCGAACCCAGGAAGGTTTGGGTACGGGGTGAGGTTCACGTTGTCATGCAGATTGTTGACGACAAAGTCATTAAAATGAGAGAAATCTGGGCGGAGCGGGGCAAGTTCCGGCCAGTTGTACGTCGCCATCTCAGGTGGGTATCCAAGCTGGTATTCTTCACCGAATAGTGTCGGCAGGGAGAAGGTATCCAATGGGTCGTTCCATGCCAAAAGCTGATACTCATCCGGGGTCGGGTCCCAATCCCATTCGGGTACATCTTGGAAGACCGGGTATTCTTCCCCTTGATTTTCGAATAGTGCACACAAAGAGAATCCATCAAGAGGATCTGCCTGGATGTTTTGCCAATCAACCTCCCATCCGGCCTCGAACAAAGGTTCGTCGTTTCTTTGGAAATTGGCAGCTTCAAATTCTTCCCAGTCAGCAATCAGTTCTCCCCACGTGTCTTCCCATTCCCAGGTAGAATGGAAGGCAATCTCTCCGGGAATTCCACCGACAGGCATTGGTTCAGCATCACGGAATAGGGTAGAATAAGTTTTTGGGAGACTTGGATCTTCGGCTAGGGTAATTTGGTTGATACGGAAGGGGGTATTATGCTGTGGCAGGGGGTTTGAGACGGTGTTTGGTTTATCTGTGGGTGGAGCATCGACAACCTTGTTGTCAATGAGGTTCTAGATTTCATGACGGAGGCGGATGCAGTTGTCGGTGGTATGGCCGGGCATTTGGTGGAAGTCACAGTAGACGTTTTGGTTTAGGTTTGGCGGAATGGTTTGTGGTGGCGGAAGAGGTTTCAGTACCCCAATGTCTGTGAGCTTCTTAAGGAGAGTGGACCTTGGAGTGCTGAATTGGGTGAAGGTTCGGTTCTGGGATTTTGGCTTTTTGGAAATCTGGTTAACTTCTACAGGTTTTGTGGATGAGGTTCTTGCCTGGGCATTCCCGAAGAGAACATTGCTGTTTCCTGAATACGCCCGTTTGGATTTGGACCCGGACCCTAATTCTTTCTTCTCCAAAGTTCCGTCTCGCAGAGCCTCCTCTACAGCCAATCCAGAATCGTAAAAAGTTTCGAAATTTGGGGCAGCCTGAGAAAGAACCATGTACGGTGCAAAAGAGCTTGGCAAGTTCTTGGTTATTATCCGTATTTGTTCTTTTAGGTCAGGTTTATTCTGCATCTGGGCTGCCTTTGCCCTCCAACGCTTCACAAAGTCAGCAAAGCTTTCCTTCTCACCCATCTTAGTACTTTCCAATTCTCTCGTGGTCATCTTCAGGTCAACATTGAAGTCATATTGAGCCACGAAAGCTGTCCCGATGTCTTCCCAAGTCCTCTTCTTGGATGGTTCGAGAGAGAGGAACCATTGCAGAGCTGGATCAAACAAGCACTCATGGAAGAGTTGGGCCATGGCTTCTCCTTCGATGCCGCGCATAGTGAGGGACCCGACATATCCCTGAAGATGGGCTCTTGGGTCGCCGGTTCCATCGAATTTTGTAAAGTCCACTCCTTTGAACTTTTCTGGCAGCTTGGCATTTGGAAAGAGGCATAGTTTCCTCATGTCGATTTCTCCTTTTCCAAGCCGCTTGGTTTCCTGGACAGATTCCTCCAATTTGCCGATCTTATCCATGATAGCGGCCAAGTTGGGGTCGACCACTGGTACCTCAACTTTAGGTGGTTGCTCAGATTGCAGGGAAGTCTTGATTAGGAGCTTGTCAGTGATTTCCTGCATGCTTTCCATTATCATATTCATGTCATTTTTCATAGAGACTTCGGCGGCCTTAAGCTGTGCGTCAACACCGGCGAGGGATTGCTTAAACTGAACATCCATGTTGGCCACGTTCTGCCTGAGTTCTTCCATTCCGTCTTCCTGATCAGCCATAGGTAAGGGATTTTCGGTCGGGACTAAGACTACAGATTCTTCCACCACAGGTTCTTCCTCTTCTTCAATTTGGACCTCAAACAGCGGGGGTCCTTCCAGGGTATCTACGCGAACTAGTCTTTGGGACAGACGGAACCAATTGGGTACAGCTTCTTTTCTCCGCAGGCGATCAATGTTGGCAACACTGGTAACAAGTCAAAAGGGAGCAACTCATAACCAATCCGAATACTCGCCCTAGTTCTACCCATCTCCTAGAAACAAGGCCTAAGACCTACCGTGGCTCGAATCTCACTTAAGACGTCCGTACAGAAGATTTCCGATAGCCCGGGTAGGTGCCGTCAGGCAGGTTAAATTCCGAACGGGTCGGAACCAGAGCCAATCTCCTTATCGTGACCATCCGAGACAGAGCAATGTGGCTACCGGAATCTAGATACAGACATGCTTAAGGTTAGACCCAAACCAAGGGAGCCGTTCGGGCACGGCAAACACCAGAGGTATCACAAACTCCATGGATTTAAAGTCTCCTAGACTGCCCTAGTGGACTTACCGTGGCCCAAATCTCACTTAAGACGTTCGTACAGAAGATTTCCGATAGTCCGGGTAGGTGCTGTCAGGCAGGTTAAATTCCGAACGGGTCGGAACCAGAGCCAATGTCCTTATCATGACCATCCGAGTCAGAGCAATATGACTACCGGAATCCAGATACGCACGCACTTAAGGTTAGACCCGAACCAAGGGAGCCGTTCGGGCACGGCAAACACCGAAGGTATCGCAAACTCCATGGATTTACAGTCTCCTAGACCGACCGGAGGGTCCTAAAGAATTCTAAGGGAGCCTATTCCTCTAGCCCACAAGATGCAATGGTGTGTGAATGATACGTGTGTACAGGAATAAAAAGCACATAAGCAAGATATAACACATAAGTCCTAACCGTAGGTTCCTGTCCTAGTTGGGAAGGTTCTATGGCTTTGTACAAGTGCAAAGGCTGGTTTTGGTCTCAAAAGGGTTCCCCGGACTAGAGCCAAGATGTACTACCCCGTGTCGAGTGTATTGCAAGACAACGGTCGAACAGCATGATGGCTCATCATAGTCGAGGGTTGCTAGGCATCCCGGGAGAGCTTGTCACCGGTAAACCGGGCAAGATAGCCGAGACACGCGTACCGAGGCTTGTGCGGTGCAGAGTGTACAGGATAAAAGAGCTTAACATTCCGAAAACATTTGAAAATTCCCCCTTTAGAAAACACCTTTCAAGTTTGACTCTCTTGACCATCCAATACTTTTGTTCATTTTTTGTTTTATTTTTTTTAAAAAAAAGTATTGGATAAGTCTCGTCCCCAGCAGAGTCGCCACTGTGGGCTCCCGCGCCCGAAATGAGCGCTTCGCTCGAAGAGTCGCCACCCGGATTTTTGAGATGGATGATCCGAGAAACCGAGGAATCGTTTGAAAAAGGCTTTAGGTCTAGCGAAAACGTTGAGATGTTGGGTTCGGGAGCCACGTTACGAATGGGGAAGGTTTTTCTTTAAAAAGCACCCCATTCGCCCGATAAGACCGGTCTCTACTTGATGTTTTAAAAAGGGGGAATCTTCAACATTATTTGGAATATCAAACTCTTTAATAAAGCACGTAACGGGAGAGGGACATGGGAAATATATCACGTTGACGTGCGGGTGGTGCTATCTGTACAGTGCCGTGCGAGGCATCTCACCTTGCCGTGCGTGGCACCTGCTCTGCTGTCAGACTATTGCAGTCTTTCAAGACATCATTTAACTCACTGGTTTCTTTGTAGATCTTTTGAAAACTCACGAATAGCCTCACGGCGGTCAGATCATCCCAAGAACGTCATTATCCTTCCCAAAACATAGTTTTAAAGTAGTTTTCAACGTTTTTGATCACTTGGGATGATCTTGAAAAGATTTTAGAAGAGCCGGAACATGGCTTGTTGATATGGTCTTATTTTAAGAGCTACGGAAATAGGCAAAAACAGGTAACCACAACAAAGGAAAACTCAGATCCAGTCAGGCTGTTCACAATAGCACTAGTGTGCACCATGCCGTGTGGCTGAGAGTCGAGGTGCCGTGCGTCTGATGCCAGCCATGCGGTTCCCCAACCTCAGCACAGTGTTGGTTTTATTTTATGAAAATAGGTTTTGAGTCAGGATCTAACCAAAAGGGATTAGATCTGTTGACAGAAAAGTGCCCTCAGGACCAGAACGGAATCTAGTCCGATGAAACTAGTTTATACCTTTGGTTTCGAGCTTGATCAAGGATCGTGGATGTAAGGATGTGGATGGATCGTCACGGATATGGATGGGGGAGGTTAGATGAGACAAAGGGAGTATGGGTGTGAGTGAAGGTTAGGTGTTTTGGGGGTGATGGGTCTTTGAAGTTAATGAAAGATAAACTTCAATGATGATGAGGGAGTGAGTGAAAGCACTTAAAGAAGGTCTTTTGGGAATGACATTCTTTAAAGCTTGGAAATGGCCATGGGAATAAGAAAGTGGGTATTGAAATTTAGAGAGAGAAAGTAGAGTGAGAAAGCCAAGAGGAAGGCAAGAGAGAGACTCAAAAGAAAGGCTAAGAGGGACCCCTTTCCCTTGAGTGGGGGGGTTAATTTATAGGCAAAGGGCCAAGGATTTTGAATTCAAATGGTGGAGGTGTTTTAGGCGAGGCAGAAGTGCATTTCGGTGAGGCAGTCATCATTGTAGCTCGCTTTGGCGTGGCCGGCCGACTTTTCTGAGTCAGCCAGCTTTTTGCTCAAGGTGCCGTGCGGAGGGGTTTGGCTGCGCACGGTCCCTTGAATTTCTCAAGGTGCCGTGCGCTCCAATTTGGCTCCGCACGGTACCTCCTCCTGTGGTCCAGGGCCTTTTGGGCTTTGTTTGGGCTTCTATCTGGGCTTTTCAGGCTTTTTGGGTTTTTAGGCTTAGAGAGATCCTTTTTCGAGCTCGCAAAGGTATCGTTTCCTCTATTTTCATCATTGGGGTGGACAAAGACTCTCCGAGGTCCGGATTGGGGTGTTTACAATGATAATGGAAAGCATGCAGGAAATCATTGACAAGATCCTGATCAAAGCTTCCCTGCAATCCGAGCAACCACCTAAAGTGGAGATACCAGCAGTTGACCCCAACCTGGCCGCTATCATGGATAAGATTGGTAAATTGGAGGAATCTGTCCAGGAAACCAAACGGCTTGGAAAAGGAGAAATCGACATGAGGAAACTATGCCTCTTTCCGAATGCCAAGCTGCCAGAAAAGTTCAAAGGAGTGGACTTTGCAAAATTCGATGGAACCGGCGACCCGAGAGCCCACCTTCAAGGATATGTCGGATCCCTCACTATGCGCGGCATCGAAGGAGAAGCTATGGCCTAACTCTTCCATGAATCCTTGTCCGGTCCAGCCCTGCAATGGTTCCTCTCTCTCGAACCGTCCAAGAAAAGGACTTGGGAAGACATCGGGACAGTTTTCGTGGCTCAGTATGACTTCAATGTTGACCTGAAAATGACCACGAGGGAGCTGGAAAGCACTAAGATGAGTGAGAAGGAAAGCTTTGCTGATTTTGTGAAGCGTTGGAGGGCAAAGGCAGCCCAGATGCAGAATAAGCCTGACCTAAAAGAACAAATACGGATAATAACCAAGAACTTGCCAAGCTCTTTTGTACCATACATGGTTCTTTCTCAGGCTGCCCCAAATTTTGAAACTTTTTATTTTTCAAGTTGGTAGAGGAGGCTCTGCGAGATGGGACTTTGGAGAAAAAGGAGTCAGGATCTGGGTCGAAACCCAAGAGGACATACTCGGGAAACAGCAACGTTCTCTTCGGAAATACCAACCAAGCAGGAACATCATCCACTAAACCTGTAGAAGTCAACCAAATTGCTGAAAAACCAAAAACCCAGAACCGAACCTTCACCCAATTCAGCACTCCAAGATCCACTCTCCTTAAGAAACTCACAGAGTTTAGGGTGCTGAAACCTCTTCCGCCACCACAAACCATTCCACCAAACCTCAACCAAAACATCTACTGTGACTTCCACCAAATGCCCGGCCATACCACCGACAACTGCATCCGCCTCCGTCATGAAATCCAAAATCTCATCGATAACAAGGTTATCGACACTCCACCTACCGATAAACTGAACACCATTTCAAACCCCCTACCACAGCATAGTGTTCCTTTCCGTATCAACCAAATCACCCTAGCCGAGGTTCAAAACATCCCAGAGTTTGACCCTACCCTACTCGTTATCCCCGATACCGAACCAATGCCAACTGGTGAAATTCCCGGAGGAACTGCCTTCCGCTCCATATGGGAATGGGAAGATACATGGGGAGAACTAATTGCTGATTGGGAAGAATTTGAAGCTGCCAATTTCCAAGGAAATGACGAACCCTTATTCGAGGCTGGATGGGAGGTTGATTGGCAAAACATCCAGGCGGATCCTCTTGATGGATTCTCTTTGTGCGCACTGTTTGAAAATCAAGGGGAAGAATACCAGGTTTTCCAGGATATGCCTGAATGGGACCCAACCCCAGACGAATACCAGCTCTTGGCCTGGAATGATCCTTTGGATACCTTCACCCTCCCAGCACTATTCGGTGAAGAATACCAGTCTGGGTATCCACCCGAGATGATGACGTTCAATTGGCCAGAGCTCGCTCCGCTCCGCCCGGACTTCTCTCATTTCAATGATTTTGTCATCAACAACCTCTATAGCAATGTGAACCTCACCCCGTACCCGAACTTTCCTAGGTCTGAAGAAGAAGTTGCTAGCAATGGGTTCGACCTAATGGACTACCTTGTAGATGGGACTGAATCTGAATCATCGGTTACTTTTCCGAAAGATACCGATGTCGCCATGATAAACCTATGGGAGAATGAGCCCGGGGTTGAAACGAATTTGTGGGCTAACACTGAAGTGGTTAGCATAAAAGTGGGAAACGAAGAATGAACTGTCAACAAGACAGTAATGGAGGCCGAAAAATGGACACCCGAAGATCTGTGGGATGACCTAGTCATCGCCGATTTAGCTGCCAATCTGCAGGATACGACTATTGGAAACAAGCGTAAAGTCCTGGCCAACTTATGGAACGAAGAATCAAAGTACCGACAGATTGACCATCTAACCAGAAGCGGTCGTGTTTACCAACCTCCAAATCTTCAGGTTGGAGAATCTTCCAACCCTGCGGCCGCAAAGCCCTCTGATCCCTTCACCACCCCGGTCAAGAGCACCTTCCGACCCTTTGACCCACCAGCTAAGGAGCCCTCTCGACCAGAAAAGAACCCCGAGGGAATGATCAAGCGTCAACTCGAACAAACCCATGCCAAGATGTCTGTCTGGGATGTGCTGGTTCATTCCACACGCCATCGTGAAGGTCTCATCCAAGCACTCTCTCAGCTAAAGGTTCCTTCCGCCATAACCCCCGATGAGCTTGTGGCGCTGATCAAAACCATACCTGTCAAGCATGCTATCACCTTTACTGATCGAGACTTACCTGCCGAAGGAACGGATCACAATCGTCCGCTGCACATCACCTTGAAGTGCCATGGCAAGTCGGTTCCAGCAATCTTGGTCGACAATGGATCAACAATTAATGTCTGTCCACTCCGTGTTGCTTACTGTTTGGGATACAAGAATAAGGACTTCTCCCCATCAGAAGTCAAGGTCCGAGCATATGACAACACTCGGAGGGATGTGGTTGGGACTCTCATGATTCCTATGACCTTCGGACCATATCAGACGGACGTAGAATTCCACGTGGTGAATATCCCCGCCTCCTTCAACCTGCTTCTGGGTAGGCCCTGGCTGCACCGGCCCGACATCATGGCCGTACCTTCCACACTCCACCAGAAAATTCGATTGGGACTCGAAACGGGGATGCTCACCATCCATGGAGACTCGGGGATCCATGTCCCTATTGAAGACAATGCCCCACTATTGGAAATTCAACACGGAGAGGAAGATATCGCCTTGGGAGGCTTCTCTCTGGATACCTCCAAGTCTGTCTATTCAGTTAGGATCGATGATGATTTTGTTATTAGCAGCGTTGCCATCAAGATTATGAAGAAGATGTCCTACATGCCAGGATTGGGACTGGGAAAGAACCTCCAAGGCTCTGCGAAGTTTGAAGCCCAGGGCACTCTGCTGCGTACAACAGGCCTTGGTTACTTACCCTCAAATAGCAGCAAAGTGAAAAGAGGGAACAGGCTAGAAGACTACTTTGTCAAAGAAGAAGCAAATCAGATTTATCAGGGACAGCCGGAACCGTTTTGGGACAAGGAAACCAATACCTTCCTGCCAGGGTTTGAGATATTCGCCAACGATGTCTGGCCAGATAGTGATGAAGAAGCTGAGGTTGTGGAAATGCAGAAAGAGCTCCCTGACTGGATTGAGGTTTTTGCCATGGGTAGTCTCGCAACTCTGTTTAGGGAAGACAAATCAATGGGTACAGCTGCGGAAGTGGAAGTGCTGATGATGGAACAAGATACCCCTGAGGATCCGACTTTGTTTGTCATGGATGCTACTGAAGAGTACAAGAACTGGATCTTCACGCCGAGTGCAACTTACCATGGATCGGAGTCTGAGTCTGAATCTGAGTCTGTTAAGTCTATCGAGTCTTCTGCGTCTTCTGAGTCTTCTGAGTCTGTCCAGTCCGAGTTGGTGCCTCTCGGCCCAAACTCTCAGAGCCTCTATTTCGAATTTGAATCTACCCGTGTGTATGGTGCCCCCGAGGCCTCCGTTGATCATGAAATAAATGAATCTGATTCTGCTTACTTCCCTGACTTTGAAATAAATTGCGTCGACCCTGGTGATGAAGAGATTGATTTCGATGGGGACATCCCCAAAGAAATTCGATCCCTAATCGACAGGGAAGATGAAAGGCATGCTCAGCCTGTAAAAGAAGAAATCGTTTTAATAAATTTGAGAGATGAAGGGAGTCCCCGGATGACCCAGATCGGTTTCGCGCTATCCGCCGAAGAAAGCAAGGCCCTCATAGATTTGCTCAAAGAGTTCGACGATGTGTTTGCATGGTCACACGCAGATATGCCCGGAATCGATCCTGAAATCGTGGAACACCGGATTCCCCTCTATCCTGACGCGAAACCAGTAAAACAGAAACTAAGGCGCATGAGACCTGACTGGGTGCTTAAGATAAAGGAAGAAGTCACTAAACAGTTAACGCGGGTTTTTAATGGTAGCCGAGTACCCTCAGTGGGTCGCAAACATCGCCCCCATCAAAGAAGGATGGTAAAATAAGGGTCTGCGTCGATTTCAGGGATCTCAACAAAGCCAGCCCGAAAGATGATTTCCAACTACCACACATTGATGTGTTAGTTGATAATACTGCCGGTCATGCCCTACTCTCTTTCATGGATGGTTTTTCGGGGTACAATCAAATCCTCATGGCTCCAGAGGATCGGGAAAAACTACGTTCATCACTGAGTGAGGGACATATTGTTATCGAGTCATGCCCTTCGGACTAAAGAACGCCGGATCTACTTACCAGCGGGCCGCCACGGCATTGCTACACGACATGATTCATAAGGAGGTAGAGGTCTACGTTGACGATATGATTGTTAAAGCCAAAGAGCGAGAAGGACATCTGCCCGCGCTTAGGAAGTTTTTCGAAAGAATCAGGAAGTACAAGATGCGGCTCAATCCCGCCAAATGCACGTTCGGGGTCACTGCAGGAAAGATGCTTGGATTCATGATCACCACCCGAGGCATCGAAGTCGACCCATCGAAAATCAAAGCCATCCTAGAAATGGAACCGCCGAGATCTGAGAAGGATGTAAGGAGTTTCCTCGGCAAGGTGCAATTCATCAGTAGGTTCATTGCGAGACTGACCTCAACCTGCGAACCATTGTTCCGCTTGCTCAAGAAAGGAGTGCCATTCGTTTGGGATGATAGGTGTCATAAAGCTTTCGAAGCCATCAAGGCCTACCTGCACAAGCCACCGTGTTGACGCCGCCTGTAACGGGAAAACCTTTGATCCTATACCTGTCAGTCACTCCATCCTCAATGGGATGCATGTTGGCGCAGGAAGGAGATGATGGGGTGGAAAGGGCCGTTTACTACCTCAGTAAAAAGATGGTTGGACCCGAGGAGCGTTACACTCCCCTAGAAAAGACATGCTGGGCACTTGTATGGGCTTCCAAGAAGTTGAGGCATTATATGTTAGCCTACCCGGTCAGGCTAATATCTCGGATGGATCCCCTAAAGTATCTATTCGAAAAACCGGCCCTCACGGGTAGGATGGCACGGTGGTTGTTGATGTTGGCCGAGTTTGAACTAAAGTATGTCACCCGAAAGTCGGTAAAAGGAAGAGCCGTCGCAGAGTTCCTAGTCGATTGCCCAGTCGAGGGAGGGGAGGATGCCGAATTCAATTTCCCCGACGAAGACATAATGACGGTAGCCGAGGACGTTTGGCAGTTGTACTTTGATGGAGCAGCCAACCAGAAAGGATTTGGGATCGGTGTATTGCTCATTTCGCCCGATGGATCGCACATCCCGTTGGCGTTCAAGCTTAACTTTGAAGTCACCAATAACCAGGCCGAGTACGAGGCTTGCATTGTAGGCATGGAGGCAGCCATCGAAATCGGCATAGAAAAACTGGAAGTTGTAGGGGATTCGAACTTAGTTGTGTCTCAAGCGAATGGTGACTGGAAGGTTAAGGAAGAGAAGTTGAAACCATACCATCAGGATCTCGAAGACCTTATCCCTCACTTCAGCAAGGTGACATTCACTCTTGTCCCGAGGTTCAAAAATCAGTTTGCAGATGCTTTGGCAACATTGGCATCAATGATCGAGATCCCTGTTGGCATAAAGTTAAGACCAATTGTGATAGAACAAAGGGATATTCCAGTACACCAGCACGTCATGGTGGTCGACGAGCCCGATGATGGCCATCCATGGTATTATGACATTTGGAGGTACATAGAAAGAGGAGAATACCCCGTGGGAGCGAACAAGGGAGACCGAATCGCTCTCCAGAGGATGGCAACTCAGTACATTCTATGCGGGGGAAACTTATATCGAAGATCGCCCTGTGGCACACATAAGCTCTGCATCCATGGAGAAGATGCGAAAAGGGTAATGGAAGAAGTTCACGAGGGTGTATGCGGTCCTCACATGAGCGGCATAATGCTTGCAAAGAAGATTCTCAGGCAGGGATACTTCTGGTCCACCATGGAAACAGAATGTGTAGAGTATGTGCGAAGGTGTAAAAAGTGCCAAATTCACGCCAATCTCACGCATGTCCCGCCGCACGAGCTACAACAAATGACCTCGCCATGGCCCTTCTCGACGTGGGGAATTGATGTCATCGGGAGGATAGTGCCGGCAGCATCCAATGGTCACAAGTTCATTTTGGTAGCCGTCGATTATTTCATGAAATGGGTAGAAGCTGCTTCCTACACCACTTTGACTGCGGTTCAAGTTGCACATTTCATCAAGCAAAACCTCATTTACCGTTATGGGGTCCCCCAGGCTTTCGTATCTGATAATGGGGTTCATTTCAAAGGACGGGCCCGGGAAGTTTTGGATGAATTTCAAATCCAGGTGCACAAATCGACGATTTATCGGCCACAGACCAATGGCGCTGTGGAAGCGGCAAACAAGACGATCAAGGCCATTTTGGAGAAAACTATTCAATCAGCAAGAGACTGGCATGAACAACTACCCCTGGCTTTATGGGGGTATCGTACATCGGTGCGGACACCAACAGGAGCAACCCCCTACTCTTTGGTTTATGGAATGGAAGCAGTATTTCCCATCGAGTTAGAAGTCCCATCTCTTCGGACCATGATTGAATGTGAAGTCCAAGAGGCAGAATGGTTGAGTAACCGATTTGAAGAGCTTATGCTATTTGATGAACGCCGGTTAAGGGCTCTTTACCACATCCAAGGGTACCAACGAAGGATTGCACGGGCATTCAACAAGAAAGTGAAACCCAGGAACTTGGTAGAAGGTGACATGGTTTTGAAGGAAATCTAGGCTCCGGTTTACGACCCACGAGGGAAGTTTCGACCAAAGTGGTCTGGGCCGTACATTATCAAGACCATCCTTTCCGGAGGAGCTACGCAACTCATCGACTTGGACGGAAACGAATTCTCAACCTTGGTCAACTTGGATCAACTCAAGCGCTACTACCCCTGAGAGAAGCTCGCTAGGCTGAAAACCGCAAGGGCGGGCAGTCCTAGGCAAAAATTAGAGCAAAGCTTGCTAGGATGAAAACCCGTCAGGGCATCCTAGGCAAAAGTTAAGGCATACAATAAATGAGTTCGCTAGATCGAAAACCCGAAAGGGCGGTTCTAGGCACAAGTTAGAGCGCAAAAGGAGAGTGTTAAAACCAGAGTGAACCCTACCCTGAACTACGTCATGACCTGATTCTTTCGCCAGAAGGATACGTAGGCAGTCTCACACTGAGGCCCGGTCACGATCCATCAAAATAAAAATCCAGGTTGAGAAGACTTGAAGAACAAAAGTCGAAAAGGGGGAAACCCTCCAAGACTCGTTTTTATTAACACGATCACTTCTACTACATAAGGTTGAGCAAAGCTTTCATCACAAAAGAAGTGCGACGTAATAAAAAGGGGTCCACAATTTATTCACCGGCTCTTGCGGTGGTAGGATTGAGTCAGTTTCCTTGAACTCCGGCTCTTGCGCAATGTCCCTCCTAAGCCATTTCCGATAGCTCCCGCGCATCGCCACAGAAGGGTAGGGATGTGCGTCGGTCACCTCTCGAGTCCTCCAGAAACGCTGGTAATGGCAAAGAACTGAATGTCCAAAGAAGGGCAAAACCACATCCACGAGAACCTCCGCAGGGGCCTTCTGCCTCAAACCGAGCTGACGCTGAATGCGGTAGGGGATGTAGAAAGTAAAAGCTCCCAAACCAGCAAGGACGACCCACTGAGGGCCCATGTAGTGCACTGTCATGGGAGGAAGATCCAGCCATCGACACCTCCAAACAATGGTCTCCGCTCGCCAGTGCCTGAGAAAATCGACCCACTCGGCCCTGCTCCTATCCTCAAACTCAAAGCATCGCTGAGAGAGTAACCTCGCCTCGTATGCCCAGTTGCCAGGAGGAATGGTCAGTACATTCACCTTATCGCAAAGCCAAATCTGTGGGAAGAGAGAAAACAAGTGAGAAGCCTTAGATAACCAAGCCGAGCGTTGAGGTAAAATGAGAACGTGGGAGAAACCCGAAAAAGGAGAGCTGAGTGAGAAGCCAACCTGTAGGAGACGTGGACTGCCCCCAAAAGTCTCAGTCTCTCCAGAACAAACCTTGTCCAAACCAATCAATGTCTCGGCCAGAACCATCGGAATCACGTCCTTTCGAGCCTCGACCTGAACAGCGACACTGGCTAATGTCGAGCTAGCATGACCGGCAGAAGGGACCAAGAGATAGGCTGCGAGCAAGCACATGCAGAGAGCAGTCATGCGTCGAGTCTGATAAGTCATGTCTCTAAGATCGCCAGGAGGAGAGAATAGCTCGATAAGGCGCATGGCATTAAGGTGGCCATTCCTGACCAAGTAGCGAGCGGCATTATCGCTCAGTCCAAGGGCCGCGACCAAGACTCTATAAGCACTCTCGTGTACAGAGGGAATGATGACCTCCCCCGAGCCAAAACCCCCAAGGTATGCACGGAACTCCTCGACAGTGGGACAGAGCTCCTGATCGCCAAATCGGAACACGTGAACCTCCGGATCCCAGAAACTCACGGCTGCCTTCAAAAGCTCGGGACGAAGGCGAATGTTGCGAAGGTACCTCATGAAGTAGAGACCGTGAGCTCGAAAGTTGAGCCAATCGACACCTTCCATAGAAGCCAACCATGGACGAAGCAAACCAGTGAGAGGAAGAGCCATTTCAAGGAACAAAGAAAGAAGACAAGACTTGGATGAGGTGTGGGAAATATAGAATGAGAGAGCCTGAATTTATAGGAGAGGTAGAAGGACAACTTCAACATTCAAAGAGCCTCGGGTTTCAAAAGCGCAAGTTTTCCATGAGTCCAACATAGGGAAAAGCTTGGTCAAGTCCTAAAAGGTTCAAAACAGACATGCATTGGTTCAGAAATGCCATTGCATGGGTCAAACCTCAACCCCCGAGCAATCTGCCTTGGAAAGCAGCAAAACTGGAATCTGTCAGGAAAATTACCTCGCGCGGCACCTTGATGGGTCGCACGGCATGTTGAAACCAAGGAAATTCCACGGCAGAGTGATTGAGGTACCGTGGGGCAGATCTTCATCCGCGCGGCACCCTGGTCTATCCGCACGACAGGTTGAGTCTGCATTTCTGCAGTTTTTGACAGCAACACATCAAGGTGGAATCGAGGCCCCGCAAAGCACCAACTAGCACCTAAACACACTCTAACGGGTATTTGGGACTTCATGGATGTTTCGTTTCAAGATAACTCCCGGGATTCGCCGTCGTGGCACGAAAACTCGATAAAATCCGTTCCTTAAGCCATGTCAAGGTATCAAAGTCCGTTTCGGGTCATTCCAAGTCGTTCTTTCAAGTCCTATAGGTCATAATGTTCAAAAGTGACTTGGTCCAAGTCCCGGTTCGTGTCCAGAGTCAAAACTCGAGAATGTCACATGCTAAAATCAACATTTTCCTACTTTTTCGAGTATATTCCAACGGCAAAGTCAAGTCTCTGAGCCTCATAAGCGAGATCAAAAGGTCGTTATTGCCTTATGCTCGTGTCTGGAGTCAGTTGCAAAGATGTCTATATAAAGTCTTGTATACAGAGTCGATTTTACCAAGGTTTACCTAGTTGCTTTCTTTGATTTCTATTTCACTGTCAATATGCTAATGCATCCCTCATCACAAACCTCACATTCGGCTTAATGGTTGGTTGCACATTTCGGTTAATGTTTTAGTTATTCAGTTTTCTTCATGCGAACAAAAGGAGATTGAATGGCATAAACAATGGAAGGACAAAATCTCTGTATAAATCCAAAGGCATCCATGAGTCGAAGTACAAAAAGGGGCACAATGACCCAATGATTGAAGTCCTATCTACCAGGGGCAAACAGGCGCCCTACAAAAGAAGCACGCAGGCTCTGTCAAAAACACAAAACAAAAGAGGAGCTCAACTCTCATCCTCGTCCTCGCTCTCCTCCTCGTCCTCTACGGAAATCTCCTCGTCCGCAGGAGAGCTGCTCGCCGCCTGAGTGCCGGTCGCCCTAGGCACAGTGTCTCCTGAGGTGACCTCCAGGTCAACGTCTGTAGGCTCGGGTGTATCGTCCTCGGAAACGTCGATAGGCTAGTCCTCGGTCCCTACAGAGCGTCGTGTCCTCTTCGACGCTGGCTCCTCCCGTGAGCCGGCAGAGGAGACCTGTCATACTATCGGGCGGACGGACTTCCGCCGCAACCCTCGTGTAGCCCCTCCTCTGGCCTGCAATGGTATAAGCATTCATATGACATTTGCATCATAATCATAATATAAGCGGTAGAAGTAAAGCAAAGGATTGAAGTTCCAGAACATACCATCGCTCCGCCAACGTGAGGCAACACCTCTGGAGGGTGGCCCATGGCGTACTGCCTCACCAACTGCTCCAGGCCCATCATGGCCTCCGCCATCTCCTTCACGTACTCTGGAGGAGCCTGCAATGAAGAAGTTGATCAGAATATGCAAAAGAGTGAATTCATGAAAGAATGAAAGCACGTTATACCTGAGCAAAAACTCTGGAGCCTCAGCTGAAGGGCGTGGTACCACAACCAGGCCAGGGGCTCCCTGAGCAGTCGTCACGTCCACTATCCAAGAGAGGGCAGGAAAGCTAGTCCTACTCGGGCCCGCGCCGTCGCCGTGACCTCCGTCACCACGGCCTCCATTCCCTCTGCCTCCGCCACCTCTACCTCGCCTCTTTCCCCTTCTTCCTCCAACCCCGCCTTGTGCCGCTAACCAAGCTGTGCGTATCCCGAGACTCGGCATCAAGTACCGAGCACAGTACTCTACGTAGTCAGTAGCAAGACCAGCGCCTGCCTGGAAGAACGGCTCCAACTCGAGGTCTGGCTGTGTGAACTGCTCGACCTCCCTCCACGTGTACTGGCCCGTCCTTTGTACTAGGGTTGGAAGCAGCCCAGGGACTCGGTCCAGCCTCAGCGACTGGCGTGACATTCGGTCACCCAAGTACCACTTCCAGTCGTAAGGGGACTCGAAAGCACTCTCCCCGGCAACCGCCCTACTGTGCAATGTAGGGGATCTCGGCGGTCCCACACCCGCCATGGACTCGCTATTAAGTCATAAAGCAGATATGAGACTGCATCAGTAACTGATCAGGACGCAGCTCGTCCCAGTAAAGACGGAAGGCATCCAACTTGCCTCTTCCCTCTTCACGCCCTTGTACTTTGTCGACCAACGTAGGGCTCGAGGAAGTATCGTGTCGTCCAGGACACGTGGTCTCGTGAGGGTACATCCCTATCACCTCGCACGTCCAAATCTGCAATTCAAGACAAGGAAAGTTAGCACAAGATATACATTGAATAGATACGAATGGAAAAGCTAACTGCTCGTAAGAAAGGAAACGAAATATACCTCCTAGACCCTCCAATAGCTCCGAGGCTCACTCCGCTCCGCGAGACAAAGAGCCCATGAAGGCGTAGCACGCCCTCAGCCGCGCCTCCCAAAACGGGCGATCTCCCGACCTCCTCAAGGCCGGGAGAAGAAAGGTGTACCAGTTGCTTTGTTGGGAAACAGAGACGCACCGAGTAAGTACAGCAGAAGCACCTCGCCATCTGCTCCTCCACCCTATCAGCCGGGAGCCTCTCCGTCCAAAACCTCAAGAGCTGGGCGTGCCAGCGTCATCACCTCCGCCCTCATTTCGTGTCCCGGATCGCTGGCTGAACGCCTTTGCCTCCCTGTGGCGTCAAAGGGATAGGGTCACCTCCGACCCTGAGACCGGTGATCGCCGCAAAGTCCAACGGCGTCACGGTCAGCTCACCAAAAGAGAAGTGGAGGGTGTTCGTCGTATCCCACCACCTCTCAGCCAGAGCCCTCACCACCGGGCGGTCGTTGCACACGCCCCTCGCCAGCACCCCTACAAACTCCCCAAAGCCCGCCTGCCTCACTATCTCCCGCGAAGCCTCGGGCAACCTCTCCCAAAACGTCGGCACAGCCGCCGAGCCTCCATAGCACGAGAGCGAGATCGCCTGTTACAACAAACCAGCAATATTCAATAAACAGGCATGGCATACAATACAGTGGTGTACTTGGATACAATGGAAATACGATGCATTGGAATTTGAAATACAGAAATTTAAAGTATACCTCGTCTCGGCGCAAAGAAAGGTGCCGCTGAGGGTCCCTCAAGACCAGAGCCTCGTCGTAAGTCGGCCTCCTCGGAGTGTAAGGGTCGAAAAGTGAAGGCACCACCACGTGCTGAAAGGGCACGTAGGCCGCCTCGTCATAGGGCCCTCGCCCCTGCAGCGCCAGTGTCGCCTCAGCCACCACAGTGGCGTGAGGAGCCATCACCCCCGGCCTCCTCAGCTCGCCTCCCCTCAGCCTCCGGCTCTCTAACACCCCCGGTCCTAAACCCGGCCTGAAGATCCGCCTCACGGGCCGCCAGTAAAGCGTCCGCCAACCCAGGGTACCCCTGCACCAATTCTAACACGTCCTCCATGGACGCCGTGTCGCTAGGTAGTCGCCCATGCCTACGGGGCGTGACGACCCTGCACCCACGCCACTGCCCACAAATAAAGGCGGCGTGTCCTCCACTACCGGCTCCACCTCGCTCCACCACCGGCTCGTCCTCAACAATGGGGGCCTTCCCAAGTCGGTCGGAGGCTCTCTCACGGGAGAGGCCTCCGTCTCCTCCACCACCAAGTCTAAACCACCACCACTGTGACCTTCCGTAGTCCTCTCCTCAACGCTCCGCCTCCGACCGGCCCGAAACCCAAACATCGTCCCTCAACTCCACTGCACCTGGACTCCGCCTCCTGACCGTACCCGACCAACACTACATCGCTTCGCCGCTTCCACCGCTGCCGACCACCGTGGCAGCTCGGACCGTGACCACCTCGCCAATGCCGCTGGTCCGAGACCTCGGGCGCCCTCGGCCGTCGTAACACCCTCCGGAGCAGTCGAAGATGGTGTAATCGCAACCCGTGACGGAATGATCGTCCCCGGTATCTCGCTGCTATCCATATACAAGAGAGAGAGAGCGGTCCAGAGAGAGAGCACCAGAGAGAGAGAGCACAGAGAGAGAGAGGAGCAGCGAGAGAGAGAAAGAGATGATCGAGAGAGAGAGAGATGATCGGGAGAGAGGAGCGGCGAGAGAGAGAGATGATCGAGAGAGAGAGAGAGAGGAAATTAAAGTTTTCTCCCCGTACACCCCGCGTATATATATACCCCTCGAACCAGTTCGCTGGAAGCCAACTTTGGACCGGGTTCGAGCTAGCCTAGCCGGCACTGCCTGATCGCCGCACGGCACTCGCCCAATCGCACGGTACCCTGGGCGGATATGCAGTGTTCCCAGTTTGCTTCACCGTGCGTCCCTAAGTTAACTGCGCACGGCATGGTGATCTGTTTCGACAGTTTGATTCCTGAGAAAAGTTCGTGGCATTTCCGTGTTCGATCTAATTCAAAACCAGGAGATAGATGTAGGAAAATAGAAGAGGAAAAAGAAGGGGCTTTTCATTGAATAAAACCCGGGGTCTCCCCCGGGACTTGCCATTACATTTCAAAAAAAAAAAGAACAAAAAGAACAAATACAACAAAAAAAAAAAAAAACAACTACAGGGCCTACTCCCCTTTTCCTTCTTCCTTCCGCCTTCTTCTTCCTTCCTCCTTCTTCTTCTCCGGCCCCGGTCTCAAGCACTCCCGTCGTCCGAAGCGTCGTTCGCCCCATCCGAACGGTCATCCGACCCATTCGGATTCCCCTCAGAGTCTTCCGCCATGTCGTCCGACTCACGCCCGAGGACGGAGTCGGGGTCGTGCTTGTCATCCATCTGGTCGAAGGCGAAATCCTGAAGATTCGACACCGCACGGCGGAGAGTGCGAATCGTCCCAATGAGCCTCGCGATCTGCTCATTCAATTGTTCAATCTCCCGATGGTAGAAAGACATCTCGGCTTCTAGGGACTCGACCCGGGCCGCCAAACCATTGTTCGCCATCCGTAGACTTCGAGGACAAACTTTTTTTTAGAAAAATGCGAAGAAAGTAGAGAGACTCTTGAGTTTTGTTTGTGGTGCATGAATTGTGGCACCCCCCACGCTTATAAAGCCGCTCCGACGAAAGGGCACGTCTGAATTAATGGCACCCTTAAACCTCTCAACTGTCTCGGAAATCGAAAGGGTGCTTAGCGAGCGAGGTGCCGCGCGCCGACTTTGACCGCACGGCACTCTGGCTCGAAGTTTAAATGCTTTTTCAAAATAGATCCAATCACCACCAAAATCCTCTTGAAAACTCAACCCTCAGCCGTTTTTGCGGAAAGGTCCCTTAGAATGTCGTGCATCGGTTACGGCGCCATTTAATCCCGAATTCGCCATATTCGCCTTTTTCTCGGTATTCGCCCTCCGGGACTCACGTGACCGGTTCAAGGATCCGACATATTTTCCCATAAAGTCCAAAATTCAAAATTCAATTTCGCCTCCCGAGGGCTCGCCTCAAAATTCAAAACTTGATTTTCGCCTCTTGAGGGCTCGTCTCAAAAATTCAAAATTCAATTTTCGCCTCCCGAGGGCTCGTCTCAAAAATTCAAAATTCAATTTTCGCCTCCCGAGGGCTCGTCTCAAAAATTCAAAATTCAATTTTCGCCTCCCGAGGGCTCGTCTCAAAAATTCAAAACTTGATTTTCGCCTCCCGAGGGCTCGTCTCAAAAATTCAAAATTCAATTTTTGCCTCCCGAGGGCTCGTCTCAAAAATTCAAAATTCAATTTTCGCCTCCCGAGGGCTCGTCTCAAAAATTCAAAACTTGATTTTCGCCTCCCGAGGGCTCGTCTCAAAAATTCAAAACTTGATTTTCGCCTCCCGAGGGCTCGTCTCAAAAATTCAAAATTCAATTTTTGCCTCCCGAGGGCTCGTCTCAAAAATTCAAAATTCAATTTTTGCCTCCCGAGGGCTCGTCTCAAAAATTCAAAATTCAATTTTCGCCTCCTGATGGCTCGTCTCAAAAATTCAAAATTCAATTTTCGCCTCCCGAGGCCTGTCTCAAAAATTCAAAACTTGATTTTCGCCTCCCGAGTGCTCGTCTCAAAAATTCAAAATTCAATTTTTGCCTCCCGAGGGCTCGTCTCAAAAATTCAAAATTCAATTTTCGCCTCCCGAAGGCTCGTCTCAAAAATTCAAAATTCAATTTTCGCCTCCCGAGGGCTCGTCTCAAAAATTCAAAACTTGATTTTCGCCTCCCGAGTGCTCGTCTCAAAAATTCAAAATTCAATTTTTGCCTCCCGAGGGCTCGTCTCAAAAATTCAAAATTCAATTTTCGCCTCCCGAGGGCTCGTCTCAAAAATTCAAAACTTGATTTTCGCCTCCCGATGGCTCGTCTCAAAAAATTCTAAATTAAATTTTCGCCTTCCGAGGGCTTGTCTCAAAAAAATTCTGAATTGAATTTTCGCCTTCCAAGGGCTTGTTTCAAAAATTCAAAACTCAATTTTCGCCTCCCGAGGGCTCATCTCAAAAATTCTAAATTGAATTTTCGCCTTCCGAGGGCTTGTCTCAAAAAATTCTAAATTGAATTTTCGCCTTCCAAGGGCTTGTCTCAAAAATTCAAAACTCGATTTTCGCCTCCCGAGGGCTCGTCTCAAAAATTCTAAATTGAATTTTCGCCTTCCGAGGGCTTGTCTCAAAAAAATTCTAAATTGAATTTTCGCCTTCCGAGGGCTTATCTCAAAAATTCTAAATTGAATTTTCACCTTCTGAGAGCTTGTCTCAATCTTCGCCTTCCAAGGGCTCGTCTCGCTTCTCGTCTCTTGGGCCACGGTCTAACGGACCTAATGTCTCTCCTCGTCTTGATCTTCGCCTCCCGAGGGCTCATCTCGATTTTCGCCTCTCGAGGGCTCGTCTCAAGTCTTTCACAATACTTTGAATGACACACTGCACCGCAAGCACTTCTTTGCATAAGTTTGTCCTCCGGGACTCGTTTCTCGCATTACGTTGTCCCAATCGAACTACGCTGGTCTGATCCCTACAACGGGGTACGTAGGCAGCTCCCCGAGCGCGACCACCATCATTATTTACTTGCATTATTCGCTTTGTCTCTGTTCAAAGGCACTAGAGCAATGGATTGGGATGCCTATTCTTTAAGCGTCACTCGTACCAACTAATGGTATCCGAGTTACGTTAAAGAGGGGCTACTGTAGACACCCCAATCCGGACCTCGGAGACTCTTTGTCCACCCCGATGATGAAATAGAGGAAACGATACCTTTGCGAGCTTGAAAAAGGATCTCCTTTAAAGCCAAAAACCCAACAAATCCAACAAACCCAGCCAAGCCCAATAAAAAAGCCCAAAAGGCCCTGGACCACAGGAGGAGGTACCGTGCGGAGCCAAATTGGAGCGCACGGCACCTTGAGAAATTCAAGGGACCGTGCGCAGCCAAAATCCTCCGCACGGCACCTTGAGCTAAAAGCTGACTGGCTCAGAAAGCTGTCGGCCACGCCAGTGTGAGCCACAGCTGATGACTGGCTCAGCCGAAAATGCACTTCTGGCCCGCCCAGAAAATACCTCCACCACTTGAAATTCAAAATCCTTGGCCTTTGCCTATAAATTAACCCCTCCACTCAAGGGAAAGGGGTCCCTCTTAGCCCTTCTTTTGAGTCCTTCTCTTGCCTTTCTCTTGGCTCTCTCACTCTACTTTCTCTCTCTAAGTTCTCAAACCCACTTTCCATTACCACTTCCATTTCCAAGTCTTAAAGGATGTCATTCCCAAAAGACATTCTTTAAGAGCTTTCACTCACTCCCTTCTCATCATTGAAGTTGATCACTCCTTAACTTCAAGACCCCATCACCCAAAATACCTAACCTTCACTCACACCCATACTCCCTTTGTCTCATTTAACCTCCTCCGTCCACATCCGTGACGATCCATCCACATCCTTGCATCCACGATCCTTGATCAAGCTCGAAACCAAAGGTATAAACTAGTTTCCTCGGACTAGACTCCGTTCTGGTCCTGAGGGGACCTTTCTGTCAGCAGATCTAATCCCTTTTGGTTAGATCCTGACTCAAAACCCATTTTCATAAAACAAAACAGACACTGTGCTGAGGTTGAGAAACCGCGCGGTTTGTCGCTCAGACGCGCGGCATCCCGACCCCCAGCGCACGGCATAGTACACACTAATGCTATTGTGAACAGGCTGCCTGGATCTGAGTTTTCCTCCGCTGTGGTTACCTGTTTTTGCTGTTTACTGTTTCTGTAGCTCTTAAAATAAGACCATATCTACAAGCCATGTTCCGGCTCTTCTAAAATCTTTTCAAGATCATCCCAAGTGATCAAAAACGTTGAAAGCTACTTTAAAACTATGTTTTGAGAAGGATAATGACGTTCTTGGGATGATCTGACCGCCGTGAGGCTACTTGTGAGTTTTCAAAAGATCTACAGAGAAACTAGTGAGCTAAATGATGTTTTGAAAGGCTGCAACAGTCTGACAGCAGAGCAGGTGCCACGCACGGCATGTTGAGATGCCTCGCGCGGCATCTCAGGGTGCCGTGAGCGGTATTCTGAGGTCCAAACAGTTTGTTGAATGTTATTTACTTCCATTTATTCATATCATTTTATCACGATTGTACAGATAGCACCACCTGCACGTCAATGTGATATATTTCCCATGTCCCTTTCCCGTTACGTGCTTTATTAAAGAGTTTGATATTCCAAATAATATTGAAGACCCCCCCCTTTTAAAAACATCAAGTAGAGACCGGTCTTACCGGGCTAATGGGGTGCTTTTTAAAGAAAAACCTTCCTCATTCGTAATGTGGCTCCCGAACCCATCATCTCAACGTTTTCGCTAGACCAAAAACCTTTTCTTTTTCAAATCAAACTCTCGGTTTCTCGGGTGACCCATCTCAAAAAATCCGGGTGGCGACTCTTCGAGCGCAAGCGCTTCTTCGGGCGTGGGTGCCCACAGTGGCGACTCTGCTGGGGACGTGACTTTTATTCAATACCTTTTTTTTTTAAATGTACAAAAGTATATGGCTCTCGGTGAATACCGACAGCTACAGCTTAAACAACTGCCAACTCTTGATCAATTCATCTCAGTACTGCATACTGAGTTTCTTGGAGATCACAACAATACAAAAGAGTTTGTTCGAGAAGAATACCTCAGCATGAGGTGTTGTTCATTCAAAAGAAAAGATCTGGGGATCCATTATGACCGTATGTCTCAACGGTTTTATCTTCTCAACGGTATGGATGATGTCAATCTCAAGCAAGCTTTTCTCAATTTCCTTCCTGAACCATTGGGAAATGAGACAACAAGGTTGCTTCAAATAAAAGGATTGACGTTGAATGCAACATCTCTTGGCGGTATTTATCATCACTCTTTGATTGCCTTGGAAAAGCTGTGCAATCATCAGAAATTCCTCAGAACTCTTGAAAAACAGGGAAAACTTCTTGGCAAAGCTTGTGCTCAGCCAGATTTATCTATCAAGTGTAAAGACAAGAAGTGCACTTGCTGGCCCTCATATCGAAAATCCAAACACTTTCAGAAATGGAAGTTCAGATCTCCTGGCAAATTTCCAAAGTTTCCTAAATCTGGCAAATTCTCACGCCAGAAAAAATGGAAGTTTTTCAAGAAGAAAAAGTTCAGAGGACAGCGAAAGTCTGATTGCTGTTATATATGCGGGAAAAAAGGGCATTATGCAAAACAGTGTACAAACAAAGCGGCAAGAGACAAGATGGTGAATTCTTTGGCTCTCATTGATGATGCTCTTGACAATGCTGATGTCGAGTCCCTCTTTTTAGTTGATGATGAAGCAACAGATGAAGCAGTCCTAGAATTCACCTTTGATGACTCCCCATCAGAATCAAATGATTCTTCTGATGAGTCTGATTCATTTCCTTATGAAATCCAAACATTTGGGCTCTCAGACATTATGTTGGCTCAACCCCTAGCCAAAGTTAAAATCTTGCTTGGAAAATATGAGAAATCCATACCAGTCATCGCCTTCTTTGATACTGGTGCTGCAGCTTCTGTAGAGACTCGCAAATTTATTTTAATTTCGGATATCGTTTAATGAAAAAAAACGTATTATTAGTAAAGATGTGCGTATATTTGTGGGAGTGTACGGATATACATATTCGGATGTGTATCGGACCATAGGAAAGTGGTAAAATGTTAGTTTTGATGTTGTGTTGATGTGTGAAAGTGTTGGTATCAAGTTGGGTTCGTTTCGGAGTTCGTTGAAATTTTTCACTTTTCTGCCTTGTTGGTACCGGTACTGGCCATTTCCTAGTACCGGTACCTACTGTCCAGTGCACGTTCAAATTGATATTTTGAAGGCTCCAGTACCGGTACTAGGAATCGCCCAGTACTGGTACCTACTGCGTTTTTCTGCAAATTGCAGCACGCTTTTTTGGACTCCTATAAATACCCCTCATTTACCTTTTTCACATTCAAGCACCACGAAAACAGATTTGAAAACCCCCTCTCACCTACCCAACTCCAATCTCACTCAAATCTCTCGATTTCTACCTCAAATCTTCGAGATCTAAGGGATTCCTCCCTCAAAATCACTTGAATCTCATGTTTGGTGAACAAATGGTAAGTTTTGTGTTCTTGATCTTCCTCTTTGATGCTCTGTCATGTTTTTCTCTCTCTCCTCTCGATTACTTGCTGATCTTTGCTTTTTTATCCAGTTTTTGGGTTGTATTTATTCTAGATCTTGTATCCAAGCTCGGGTGGAACTATTTTGGAGGATTCCGGCGTTTAGCTTTCGGTGGACTTAGGGTTTTGCTCAAAACCCATGTGATAGGGATTTCTTACTCATGTTATGCGTTTATGTGATGATTATGTACTTAGATCGTGTTTCATTTCGTGCTTGAGGTTGGGTTCTACGTTTCGGTTGAATTTGGGAATTTCAGCCCGTTTTTGAGTTTCAGCCCAACTTCGAACAGTCATAACTTCTTCATCCAAAGTCCGTTTCATGAAAATTTTATGTCGATTCGAAGGTCTTGAAGTCAGCTTTCATTTGCCGCTAGAATCACCTAAACAATCTTAGTACACAAAAAGTTATGACCATTTGAGTAGAGGTGTGTTGAGCTGTCAATATCGGTTGGTTATTTCTAAGATTGTTTCGTTCTGTGTGATGATTCCTTATATGATTAAAGCATGTTTAAGTCACTCTTGAGTATGATTGCTTGTGTCTTATGACTCGTTATTCGATGTTAGCTCTTGGAACACGTTAGAGTATGATGTTGATATGGTTGGTTGGAGACAGTACCAAGGTTGATCGGAGTACCGTGTGCGGTTAGGGGTTAAGTGGTGAATATTACGATTAGACATGAATTTGTTTAGTGATCCGTTGGGACGTGTTTATAAATTGTAAAGCATTGCATGATGATAAATGAAGAGAGGTGAACTTGGAAAAAACGTTGTCTTCATGTATTTGGGTTGATTATGCGTGTGTGTATGTCTTAGTTGATAGTTTTTAAATTGAGGGTCCTACTACGCAAGGGGTGGTAGTGCGGAGACTCTAGAGAGCCCGTAACGCAAGGTGTGGAAGAGCGGAAACCGAGGTGGAGAGAATTCACTATATCGTACGCAAGGGGTGGTGATATAGTTGAATGTCTCGCCGGAGAGAATTCACTATATCGCACGCAAGGGGTGGTGATATAGTTGAATGTCTCGCCGGAGAGAATTCACTATATCGCACGCAAGGGGTGGTGATATAGTTGAATGTCTCGCCGGAGAGAATTCATTGTATCGTTCGCAAGGGGTGGTGGATACAGTTGATTGTCTCACATGATGAAGAGAATTTTGGTTGACCTTAGAGGTCTATGTTGATGTTTGGAATGAATGTGCTTGGGATTGTGATTGTCGAAAAAGAGAATGAAAGGTTGATTTTATCAAAGTTTTATTAAAGAAAGCAATTTGAGTAAAAATTCCTCCGGTATTCTTGAGCGCAACGGAGCTTGACCCGTGGTGGTCTTGTGTTTTCTTGAAATTGTTTTGGAAATTCAAATGGGAAGTTTTATGAATGAGGCTCTACGGTAGATGGTATGAAATGAGAAGGTGTCTGTGGCATTCGTTCGGAAAATTATTAGATGGTTGAACTATGATTGTTATTTGATCAATTGATATGAGTTTTGATGCTACTTCTAGTTGACGTGTGGATGGTCAGGGTTATCTCTAAAATTTCCGAAATCTCGAAGTCTAAATTTGTTAGTTCATTGCGGTAATCCCTCTTGTGTCTTATGTTTGTTTGTTGAGTCTCATTCGTGTTTGGTTCATAATTCATCGTATTTTCATATAGCTTGAGTATAGAATTCTCTACTGGGCTAGTGTAGCTCAACAAAATCCTTCTTTTCAGGTTCAAGTCCCGGTCTATAGCTCGCATGCATTGAGTGCTTGGATGAAGAAGAATACTTTTTGGAAGTTAACTTCATTAGTCACTTAACCTTCTTTGTAATGATTATCCTTTGGTTAAAGATGGCTATGTAACTAATAACTTTGAAATTTCTTTTGACTAAACCATTGTAAATTCAAGGAAAACTTGTTCGTACTTGTACTTAAGTCAATTTGGGCCATGGAGCCATGGATGTATTTTCCTAAACTTGGGGACTTTGTTTGTAAATTAAACAGGTGGAAGACTCTTTTGGGTATTATCTATGATATGCGAGAGACTTTTATTAAAAATGGATTATTTATTTATGTTGAAAATCGAGGGCGTGACAAATTGGTATCAGAGCGTCTTGGTTTGAATACTTTGAGACCGTAGGGAGACTTTTAGTCTCATGGGTTCAAAAGTCATTGTATATTTTAACCCAAAAAAAAAAAACGTGTGTGCTTGCTTGATTGACGTTGTTCACCGATGTGGCTTTACATTTACGTTTACTCTATTAGGTGGAATGTTGGTGACCCGTGTTTGAGAAGAATGGAAGTTTAGCCTGTACGTAGGAGGTGTAGTGGTGTTTTTTGTTATTGTTGTGGTTTTTGTTGGTAGTCTTGTTATTGGATTCCATATGGTGAGATGCCTTTTAGAAGAGCTGAAAAGTCGTGAAAGATTGTGGTAGTTATGCGTAGTGGCGAGGTCGACATGTGAGAGATGATATCTGTTAGTATGTAATAGAAGTGTTAGACTGTTAGTAAGATTTGTGAGCTAAGTACTTGATGTGTTTTATTTGGATTGTGCAGCTTACTTGTTGAATTTTAAATACTTTAAGTAATTTTTTTTTCTATGTGAAGTAAGGTGTGATTGGAACGTAGTTTGTCCAGAAAGTGAGTGAGATGTGTCATAGCCAAAGGATTGAACAAGTGAGTAACTTAGATGCGTGAAGGGATAATGTTTTATCGTGGTAGTGATTTTGGTTTGCTATTGTTATGGTAGTCATTAAGGTGATGATCTTAAGTATAGGTAAGACAAGTTAAGCCTTCGTAGAGAGTTGTAAATATCTGAGGTAGACTTAGGAAGATGAGAGTTATAGGTAGGGTGTCTAGATACTGTATGTGTCTTATGGACACCCAGGCGACTACGGATGAGATCCAGTTGGAAGAGGCGCTTGATCACTGCCCCTTCTAGATGGAAGTCTTGGAAAGTCAATAGGACACTAGGATTGTGTGTAGGGGGTTAGATTTCTAGGCTTGAAAGTTGAGATAGATGGCTGTATATAGGAATCTTGTAAGAGGGACAACAAGACTTGAGGTGACTTATATCGATGTGACTTAAGCCGATTGGTGTAAGTGAGTGGTGAGAGATTTATCTGAAGTAAGGGTGATACGAATGTAAATTGATGAGGCTGACAATGAGGCGAGGTGTAAATGGTGTCTTGAGCAGGAATGGTTGGAACCTTGAAGGCATAGGCACGTGGAGGAATTGTATGTTGCAAATTGAAGGGTTGAAGTGTAGAGATCATGTGTGGAGTGTAATCAAGTATGTAGGCTAGATTAATGACAGTATAGGACATGTCCAGGTGTGACATTAAGATGATGAGTTTGTTTAAGAAAGATTGAGAGATAATAGTGATAGCAGAGATGGTGGTGGTAATGGAAGTCGTTGTTCTTGAGGTTGAGTGTAGAAGTGGCGAATACCTTTGAGGGATATTGAGATTGACATGATTACTTGGTTGAAGAAAAATCGAGAGCTGTGAGGTGTGTGGTGAGCGGAACCATTAGAGATCATTGGTGCGAGTGAGATTAATCCTTAAGTAATGAAGTAGTTGGAGTTTTAGAATATAACGAGAAGTATAGACATGTTGTTAGGAAGTAATGTTGTTGGAATAGAGGGATAATTAGAATTGATAATATGTGTATTTGTGATACAATGTTTGAGATTATGAATTTGGGAATTATGTGATTTGCTGTGACTAAATGAATGGAAATGCTTGAAATCGGTAAAGTGAATAGACGTTGTGTGAAGCATCACGAGATAGGAAAGAATGGGATAACTGTTGGGCTTTTTAAAGCCACGAATTGTGAAGTGTTGGATACTTGGTGGGTCTGTTAATGCGTGAATATGTTGGTGTTGTGTAAGCGGTTAAATGGTACGGTTGGTTCATTGGAATGTTTTGTATATGAAATTTATTGCTATTTAGCTTTAACCTACATGTTTAACTCATTATGAAATTTTGATGTGTGTGGTTTGCTTTTTGTATATGGTTCGGGATAGACCCGGCGGTGTGGGGGTGTGTGCTATGAGGAGATGAAATTTTAGTTAAAATCTGTCGTGTGTCCTTTCTTTTACTAGCCGTAGTGGAGCGTAAAGTTTGAAGAGGGTAGAATTTAACTCCATGTATATATATTATGTCCTTGCTACTCCGATGTGTGATACGATTAAAGAATTAGATGCAAAAGGCCTTCGTGATATGTCAACCCATAGTTGGGAGTGGTTAATGGCTTGTGGTAAGAAGAATAGTGGATTCAAGAGTTTATATGAATGATTTCAAGATTGAGTTGTATTGGGATACGTAGAGGTTATTTGGGGTTCTTTAGATTGACGGTTGGCATTGATTGGGAAAAAGAGAATGTGGAATTCAGAATTTGGAGAAAACGAGGGGATATATGTTATTGAATCTCGGAGTGAGTGTTACGAATTTTGAGTGTCTATGAAGGTTGAGACTTCAGGAGAGCGATTAGAGGTTGGCGTGGTTATTGGGAAGAAACCGGAATGCATCCTAGGCATACGAGATTAGTTGTTGAGTGGTAAGAGCATATCGTTAGATTGTAGAAATGTGGCATAAAGCTATATATTGCGATGGGTGAGCTTAGTTGGCTTAAACTGTAAATTTCGGGACGAAATTTCTTTAAGGAGGATAGAATGTAGAGACTCGCGAATTTATTTCAATTTCAGATATCATTTAATGAAAAACAAATGTATTATTAGTAAAGATGTGCGTATATTTGTGGGAGTGTACAGATATACATATTCGGATGTGTATCGGACCCTAGAAAAGTGGTAAAATGTTAGTTTTGATGTTGTGTTGATGTGTGAAAGTGTTGGTATCAAGTTGGGTTCGTTCCGGAGTCCGTTGAAATTTTTCACTTTTCTGCCTTGTTGGTACCGGTACTGGCCGTTTCCTAGTACCGGTACCTACTGTCCAATGCACGTTCAAATTGATATTTTGAAGGCACCAGTACCGGTACTAGGAATCGCCCAGTACCGATACCTACTGTGTTTTTCTGCAAATTGCAGCACGCTTTTTTGGACTCCTATAAATGCCCCTCATTTACCTTTTTCACATTCAAGCACCACGAAAACATATCTGAAAGCCCCCTTTCACCTACCCAACTCCAATCTCACTCAAATCTCTCGATTTCTACCTCAAATCTTCGAGATCTAAGGGATTCCTCCCTCAAAATCACTTGAATCTCATGTTTGGTGAACAAATGGTAAGTTTTGTGTTCTTGATCTTCCTCTTTGATGCTCTATCACGTTTTTCTCTCTCTCTCCTCTCAATTACTTATTGATCTTTGCTTTTTTATCCTGTTTTTGGGTTGTATTTGTTCTAGATCTTGTATCCAAGCTCGGGTGAAACTTTTTGGAGGATTCAAGCGTTTAGCTTTCGGTAGACTTAGGGTTTTGCTCAAAACCCATGTGGTAGGGATTTCTTACTCTTGTTATGCATTTATGTGATGATTATGTACTTAGATCGTGTTTCATTTCGTGCTTGAGGTTGGGTTCTACGTTTCGGTTGAATTTGGGAATTTCAGCCCGTTTTTGAGTTTCAGCCCAACTTCAAATAGTCATAATTTCTTCGTTCGAAGTCCGTTTCAAGAAAATTTTATGTCGATTCGAAGGTCTTGAAGTCAGCTTTCATTTTCTGCTAGAATCACCTAAAAACTCTTAGTACACAAAAAGTTATGACCATTTGCGTAAAGGTGTGTTGAGCTGTCAATATCGGTTGGTTATTTCTAAGATTGTTTCGTTCTGTGTGATGATTCCTTATATGATTAAAGCATGTTTAAGTCACTCTCGAGTATGGTTGCTTGTGTCTTATGACTCGTTGTTCGATGTTAGCTCTTGGAACTCGTTAGAGTATGATGTTGATATGGTTGGTTGGAGACAGTACCGTAAGGTTGATCGGAGTACCGTGTGCGGTTAGGGGTTAAGTGGTGAATATTACGATTAGACATGAATTTGTTTAGTGATCCGATGGGACGTGTTTATAAATTTGTAAAGCATTGCATGATAATAAATGAAGTGAGGTGAACTTGGAAAAAACGTTGTCTTCATGTATTTGGGTTGATTATGCGTGTGTGTATGTCTTAGTTGATAGTTTTTAAATTGAGGGTCCTACAACGCAAGGGGTGGTAGTGCGGAGACTCTAGAGAGCCTGTAACGCAATGTGTGGAAGAGCGGAAACCCAGGTGGAGAGAATTCACTATATCGTACGCAAGGGGTGGTGATATAGTTGAATGTCTCGCCGGAGAGAATTCACTATATCGCACACAAGGGGTGGTGATATAGTTGAATGTCTCGTCGGAGAGAATTCATTGTATCGTTCGCAAGGGGTGGTGGATACAGTTAATTGTCTCACATGATGAAGAGAATTTTGGTTGACCTTAGAGGTCTATGTTGATGTTTGGAATGAATGTGCTTGGAATTGTGATTGTCGAAAAAGAGAATGAAAGGTTGATTTTATCAAAGTTTTATTAAAGAAAGCAATTTGAGTAAAAACTCCTCCAGTATTCTTGAGCGAATCAACGGAGCTTGACCTGTGGTGGTCTTGTGTTTTCTTGAAATTGCTTTGGAAATTTAAATGGGAAGTTTTATGAATGAGGCTCTACGGTAGATGGTATGAAATGAGAAAGTGTCTGTGGCATTCGTTCGGAAAATTATTAGATGGTTGAACTATGATTGTTATTTGATCGATTGATATGAGTTTTGATGCTACTTCTAGTTGACGTGTGGATGGTTAGGGTTAGGCCTGTCAATGGACCGGATCCGATCCGGATCCGATCCGAAAAATCCGATCCGAATCCGAATCCGAATCCGATAACGGCGATCCGATAATCCGGTAATCCGAATCCGAAAATTACGGATCGGGTCGGATCGGGTCGGATCTTATCGGATAAAATCCGATAAAATCCGATCCGAATTGTTTTTTTTAAAAAAAAAAACAAAAAAAAAACCTATTCCTTTACAACACAAAACCCCTCTCTCTCAATTCTCATTTCTCAGTGGGAGGGCGACGCCACCACTGTCGAGTCGTCGACCAACACCAGGTCTCTCTCTCTCTCTCTCTCTCTCTCTCTCTCTTTTCTCGCATTCAATAACCTCGCACGCATACCCTCCCTCCTCGTTCTCTTCAATTTCTAGGGTTTTGTCTTCGATTGTCTCTGTTTCTCAATCCGAAATACAACCTACATTTCGCAGATTCACTCTCGCATTTGATTTCTTCGTACACGCTTTGAGGACTCAAGAATTAGGTACGCACTGGTCATCACTTTGACTACTTCGTACTTGCTTTGTGTTGTATCAGGTCTTCTTTCATTTATGCTTTTGTTGATGGTTTAAACGATTGGGAGCAGTTCAAAAAAATACTCCACTACTAAACGATTAGGGGACTCAAGAAAGTCGTGCTGCTTTACTTCCGGATATCGTAGAGGCTTTGATGACTACCAATGATTGGATTGAATCCCGTAAGAAAATAAGTAAGTGTATGTTGATTCTTTTTAGATATATGAATGTTCTTTATTGTAATTCTATAACAATATTCTCATATTTTGTTACTTGCATACTTTCAGTCGATGAAGCAAGTGTTGCTGAACAACAGTGTTAATAGAGGTAAAGGTAATCCATTGTTTCTTGTCTCCAATTAACTACTGCATCCCATTTCGCCAAAAATTATGAAGTGGAAAAGTGCAGTAGCTATAAATACTACTGTATATGAGAAAGACTTCCACTCAGCTTATCAGGAGGAAAATTGATTACCTGACAAATTGTTTGTCTTTTTACCAATTTTCCTAATGGCTGTTTGCTTTTCTGTTCAGTTGTTTCAAGGCCTAAAGATGGGTTCTAACCATATGCTTCTGACTTTGACATTGTTGATGAGGCTAGTAGCAGGAGGGGTGGTGGAGCAGGGGTCTCCTTTTGTTTTGGTGTTTCTGTTGGCATAAACAAGGAATTGCGAATGCTACCATCCTCATGGACAGTTTGCTTCTTATTAAGTTTTTGCGAAAAGATATTAAACCAGATGAGTGGTTATGTAATAGGTTGAACTCTATATCGATTGTAAATTTTAGTGAAGTCTCAGTGCAAGAGAGGGCTAGGTATTGTATGACTCTTGTATTTTGGTAATGGTATAGTCTGGATCTCCTCCTCTCTCCTCTCATTTTTTGGAGAAAAGAAAAAGTATTTTTTTCCTTTTTTGAAAATATTAATATTCTGGAATTTAAAAAAAAAAAATATTCGGATCGGATTCGGATTTTCGGATCGGATCCGATTTTTTTGGATTCGGATCGTCACTATCGGATCCGAGTCTTATCGGATCGGATCGGATCCGAGTCTTATCGGATTCGGATTCAGATTCGGATTTCTCGGATCCGGATTGGATCCGGCCCATTGACAGGCCTAGTTAGGGTTATCTCTAAAATGTCTGAAATCTCGAAGTCTAAATTTGTTAGTTCATTGCGGTAATCCCTCTTGTGTCTTATGTTTGTTTGTTGAGTCTCATTCTCGTTTGGTTCATAATTCATCATATTTTCATATAGCTTGAGTATAGAATTCTCTACTGGGCTAGTGTAGCTCAACAAAATCCTTCTTTTCAGGTTCAAGTCCCAGTCTATAGCTCGCATGCATTGAGTGCTTGGATGAAGAAGAATACTTTTTGGAAGTTAACTTCATTAGTCACTTAACCTTCTTTGTAATGATTATCCTTTGGTTAAAGATGGCTATGTAACTAATAACTTTGAAATTTCTTTTGACTAAACCGTTGTAAATTCAAGGAAAACTTGTTCGTACTTGTACTTAAGTCAATTTGGGCCGTGGTGCCATGGATGTATTTTCCTAAATTAGGGGACTTTGTTTGTAAATTAAACAGGTGGAAGACTCTTTTGGGTATTATCTATGATATGCGAGAGACTTTTATTAAAAATGGATTATTTATTTATGTTAAAAATCGAGGGCGTGACAGCTTCTATTTTGAACCTAGCAATTCTCCCCAGATCTTACTGGCAGTCATGTTTCCAACCCTTTACAGCAGCCAATGGAGAAACCTTTGTTATCACTCTAATCAGCAGGCCTATTATCATCCAGCTTTTCCCTGGATACACCATCAAACACCAAGTTTATGATTCTGATCTTCCAGGAAAAGATTTATTGTTAGGCTTTGACATTCTCCAAAATCTCAGCAAAGTTTCCTGGCTCAAAAAAGGCTTGAAATACAAAAACTACCTGTTACTCTGGACCACTCAACCAAATCTCTTTTCCATAGAAAACTTCTCCTCCATAAAAGAAGCCATCATCCAAACCTCCTGTGCTGAATCCCATTCCCAGTTCCTCACCAAATGCTCCAATCCACTCTTGAAAAACCCAGATTTCTTCATTTCTCTTCCCTTTAAGAAAAATATAGACATTAACCCCACCAAAGCTACCCATCATGGAATGAACCTAGAACACTACCAGCTTGCTCTCCAAGAGCTCCAACATCTCCAGTCAGTAGGATTGATCGAGCCCACAAACTCTCAGTGGGCATGTGAAGCATTTTATGTGAATAAGAGGTCAGAGCAGATAAGAGGAAAATTGTGCCTGGTTATCAATTACCAGCCTCTTAATCATTTTCTGCAAGATAACAAATTCGCTCTTCCTTGGCGGAGTGTTGTTTTTGCAAACTTGCCTAAAGCTCTAATTTTCTCAAAGTTTGACTTGAAAGTAGGTTTCTGGCAACTGGGCATCCATCCAGCTGATCATCCCAAAATTGGTTTTTGCATTCCAAATCACCATTTTCAGTGGTCAGTCATGCCTTTTGAATTAAAAATAGCTCCATCTATATTTCAAAAGGCCATGATTCGGGTATTTGCTCACATCCTATCTTCAGCCCTTGTCTGTATTGATGATATCCTACTTTTTTCCCCAGATATTGAATCCCATGCTGTTTTACTACAAACCTTCCATTCCCTGGTTCAAACCCATGGCATTATACTCTCAGAAAAAAAATGCTCCTTGCCCAACCAGAATTTGATTTTTTAGGGATGCATATCTCTAAAGGTTAATACACCTTCAGCCTCATATAGCCTCTCAACTTGACCATTTTCTTGATGAAAACCTCACAGTCAAACAAGTTCAACAGTTCCTTGAAATTGTTAACTATATGGCTGATTTCATCCCCAACCTTACCCAATACTGTACTCCTCTCTCAGCTCTACTAAAGAAAAATCCTCCTTCTTGGTCAACTCACTGTACCCAAGCCGTCAAAGACCTTAAAACCATAGCCAAAACTCTTCCTCCATTAACCATACCTTCAGATGGGAAAAGAGTACTTCAGACAGATGCCTCTGATCTATATTGGGGAGCAGTTCTTTTGGAAGAAAATATAGAACAAAAGCGTAGAATTTGTGGATACAAGAGTGGTGCATTCTCTCCAGCAGAACTTCATTACCACTCCACTTACAAAGAAATTCTGGCAATCAAAAGGAGCATTGAGAAGTTTGAATTTCATCTAATTGGTCATCATTTCCTAATTGAGACTGATATAATGAGTTTCCACAGCATGCTCAAGTTCAAACAGAAACACCTTCCAAAGGCACAGTTGCTCAAATGGGCAAATTGGTTTTCCAACTAGAGTTTTGATGCTGTCCACATAAAAGGGAAAACAAATGTCTTTCCTGATTTTCTGTCAAGACTCAAAAAAGAAATTAGTCTATTTTCAACACCAAAACCATATTCATTTGTCCCTGGTTGCTTTCCCATGATTTCGTGTTTCCGTCCAGTCAATCTTCCTGTCCACCTCCAGTGTCATCTTTTGGAGTTAACCTTTCTTTCCAGATGTGTACAAATGTGACAAAATCTTCAACATCTCTGTATTTTCAAGTATGGTCTTGATGAAGGTCCCATAAAAGGTCTACCTTTCCATCCTGTCTATCCCTTCCTCACCCAGTTTGAAGTATCTTATCATAATGTCTTTTATTTCAAAAAAGAAGCATATCTCCTCTTATGGTATTTAGTCGATGTGTATACTATAAGCGCCTGTTTTAATAAATCAGCAGTATTGGTCTATCTAGCACATGCGGCATTCAACCAGATCCATCCTTCAGAAGATTTCTTTTTGAAATTCCTCCTGCTCTTTGGAAATATACCGTTTTGGCAACAGAAGATCAGGAGTATTCCTAGCAATGCAAACGACGATCTCCAATTTACTTTTTGGACAAGTCGCAACAACAGGAGTCTTCCTAATCCAGATGGTTCTATCACTTGGCAAAAGGAGTATCACACTATATTTCTCTCGGCATATACAGAGTCTCAGAGACCTCAAATCGACAGTGGAAATTATCTTGTCATGACTCAAACATTGTGTTCACTCAATGGATTGACACCGGCAGACGTACCCTCATCTCTCCTCCATTATGAATCTACAGACTGGAAATTCAATGATACCTATCCGGAAGAATGGTGCCAAAATATCCGCTATCTTTTAGAACAGTATCACTTGACAGACAAAACTGAAGACTATTCTGGAGAGGGCGGTTCAGATGATTCAAAAGAAACAATCAATTATTCAGAGTGACATCCATGTGTTCAGGCCAGCTGTCTCTTTTATGTGGTGTACCCTTTCTTTTTCAGGAAGGGGTGAAATTATTAGTATTTACTGTTAACTGTTATAAGGCATATAATTAGTTAGTACTGTTTGAATTAGGACGTCTGTAAAATAAGTCATGGGTGTACTTGTAGCTATGGAAGAAAGACAAGTCACATCATGTGAATAGTAAACTATAATATGAGGCAGTGGTATGGACTAGCAATAGGAGTATGGCAGGTTACAGTACGAACTAATTATGTATGGTTACTGTTTGTATGCATGATGTCCCTCCTCCTTATGCCTATAAAAGGAGGAGGCCTCCACTGATGTAAATGCAGACTTCAGTAATATATCCCTTGTGTTGTGTACTCTCTATTGCTCTTACGATCCTAACCTACTTTGTGTTAACATTGTCTGACAAGGAACCTAGAAATGTGTCCTTTGCACAACAACAAAGGACATACAAAAAGTAATAGTCTAAGATACCCGAGCAGGGGTATGGTCCAAAGAGCAAGGGAAGTTGTTGGACCAGTTGCATGATAAAGGGACCAGTGATATGAGAAATCATTGGTCCAGATAGGCTGTTCGGCAACGAGAAGGCCGAACAGGAGTAGCCTTTTGGAGGCGGCATTAGACGCTCCAGAGGGATCCAGTAAGGAAACGACATTTGGAGAAGATACCCAACGTGAATGGGATGTACGGCCAGTTATGGGAAGAGTTCCTAAATGGTCTATAAGGTAATATACAGTTAAGGGAACGAGAATCCATGATATTTTGGGTTTCCTATACGAGAAAGGAAACTTAGAACAACGAGATGACTTGTACAGCAAGCATATGAGGATCTATAAATAAGAGGTAAACCTAGAGGTAAAGGTATGCAATTCTTGGCTATTCACTCATTACCTACTGATAATTAGGGTTTTCACTGGTACAAGATACTAACTTTGGCATCGGAGGGCCTTTGCCACGAGAAGGCAAAGGTGCGCTCATCTTTTGTCTATTTTACAGGTTCAACTCCGGCGGTGTGCTAGGGTTTCGGCGAGGAGTAAGAAGTAGCCGTTGGATTCTGGTGCTGTTCGAAGGCCTTTCTGTTTTCCTGCACCTATAATTGGCGCCGTTTGTGGGAAACAAAAGAGATCCCTTTGAAAAAGCGACCATGGTAGAAGAAGATCCAAAAACCCCACTTGACCCAAATAATCAGCTGGGAGGAGGAGGCGACAAATCCCCACCGGATCCTCCGAGAAAACCCGATGGCGGGCATGTAAGGAGGACCCTGAGCAAGGACCGCCCCCTGACCGTCCATGGTAGTCCCAGAAACAAGGACAGAAGGACAGCCATGGAGTCCACAAGGAGGAGTAAGTCCCGCCATGGGAGAGAGTCAGTTGCACGTTCGAAGAGTGTGCACAGCAGGGATGACATCCTGGACAAAAAGAGACAAGAAATAGAGGAGTACGCTCGTCTGATTAGGATTCTGGACTTTCACGAAGAAAGACCATAGGACAAAGGCTGGCTGTGGCGGAGTACAAGAGAGCTTCTTCACGAAAAAGAAGGAGCAGGAGTCTCACCCCAAAATGACTGAGGGCTTCTTCACGAAAAAGGAAAAGTAGGAGCAGAAGCTCTACCACCGAGGAAGGAGGGACTAGGAAGTACCACAGGGATAGGTACAAGATACCTGATTCCGATTGGGAAAGGAATGATGCCAGGGCTGCAAAGGGGTTAGAAGAGGGAACCGTGTCTGCACGAGAAGCAGCACGGAGGGCCCTTAGTAACATAGCAACTTCTCCATTTGCAAAGAGATTGTAGGAAGCGAGATTGCCGAGCAGGGTGAAGCACGGGGCGTTTATCCTGTATGAGACCAATGCAGACCCAGTGGCATACATACAACATTACCAGCAGGCGATGTTCATGCACGATGGCGATGATGCAATCATGTGCAAGATGTTCCCATCCAGTTTGGGAAAGGTGGCCTTGTCCTGGTTCCACAAACTGGGGCCGAACACCATATGAGGATGGAGGCAGTTGGCCGAGGAATTCACTGCTCGGTTCCTGACGAGCAGGAAACCACCCAAAACTTTTGAGAGTCTGTCAGTTATGAAACAAGGAGAAAATGAGCCGATCAGGGACTACGCCAAGAAGTATTGGGAGACTTTCAACAAGATTGAAAGTTGCATTGAGGAGTATGCCATAGCGGTTCAAGACTGGGTTGCCTGTTCCGGGGGAGCTACGAAAGTCCCTGGACATGAGTCCAGTAAGCACACTGGCAAAGCTGATGGAACGATTTGAGCAGCATGCCAGAAACGAGGACGACATATTGCGGGAAGATGGCAAGTTGGGTGCAGAACAAGCCAAGGGCTCTGCAAGGAAGGCGGATAAGCCAGAGCCCAAGACGTATAAAGAGAGGAAGGAACATGGGCAGGCCAAGAAGGAATCCTATAGAGAGAAGCACCTCACGGACCCAAAATCTTTCTTCTCGATAACAACGGTTTAGAAGGAACCGATATATCGGATTCTTTATCGAATAAAGAATCGTCTGTACTTTAAGTGGCCTCCAAGGCTGGAGGGTGATAAGGATGCAAGAAGGGCTACGAGTCAGCATTGCAGTTACCACAAGGACTGGGGTCACATGACGGAGGACTGTGAGATGTTCAAGCAGCACCTTGATGAACTGGTCTCACGTGGGTATTTGAAGGAGTACATCCAAGAGGAGCACAAGGGTGCCGAGAAAGCAATGGAGCTGGATTACGAGCAGAATCCAAGGGGCGTAATCCATATGATACATGGATTGGCCACACCTTATACGAGAAATGAGGTGAGTTTGCTCCACAGGCAGGTGAAACACGACCAGCATGTGATGTGGTTGGGAAAGAAACGAGGACGTGAAGCGGAAGGATGCAACGAGGGCATAGTCTTCACGGATGAGGACCTGGGAGGAGTCCAGGTGCCGTATAATGATGCTCTAGTCGTAACCCTACGAATTGGGGAATATGACATGGAAAGGATCCTGGTGGATTCAGGAAGTTGCACCGAGGTGCTCTATTACGACGCATTCAAGAAGTTAGGGCTGGCACAAACAGACTTGGTACAGTCAGTAACTCCATTGGTTGGGTTCAGTGCAGGGCAGTCTGGCCATTGGGCAAAGTAACCCTCCCTGTTCGGGTAGGAACAGTGGTGCTGAGAACCGACTTCCTAGTGGTGGACGTACCATCTTCCTATAACGCGATTATAGGAAGAACCTGGTTGCACAAGATGAGGGTAGTTTCCTCCACTTACCATCAGATGGTAAAGTTTCCAGGGTCCAATGGTATCGAGAAAATAAGGGGGAACCAAAAGACAGCCCAATAGTGCTTGGTTTCCATAATCAAGAAGGCACTCAAGGCACAGTTGGTGCAAACAATCGAGGTTACCAACCAGCCGACCATCGAAGATGTCAGGGGGAATCCGGCCGAGAAAGTGGTGGAAGGATTGAAGAAAGTCCAGATCAACGAGAATGATCCTGAAAGGTATTTCTTGATTGGGGAAAACCTGTACAAAGAAGAAGAGGAAGAGTTGGTGAAGTTTCTCAAAGAGAACGTCGATGTGTTTGCTTGGGTACCCGAGGAGATGACTGGGGTGGATGCAAACGTGATTTGCCACCACCTGAATGTGGATCCGCAACACAAACCCGTAATGCAGAAGAAGAGACGATCTGCCGTACAGCACGTGGACGCTGTTATCAAGGAAGTCGACCGTTTGCTCAAGGCAAAGGCGATACGAGAGGTGTACTACCCGGAGTGGTTGTCCAACACAGTGGTGGTGAAAAAGAAGAATGGGAAGTGGCGAGTTTGCGTCGACTTCACAGATCTAAACAAAGCGTGTCCGAAAGACAATTTTCCCCTGCCCAGGATAGATCAGTTGGTGGATGCAACAACTGGGTATGGACATATGAGTTTTCTCGACGCTTATCGAGGATATCACCAGATAGCCATGTACGGGCCAGATCAGGAGAAGACGTCTTTTATCACACCACGCGGGCTGTATTGTTACAGTGTTATGCCCTTTGGTCTGAGGAATGCTGGAGCAACTTACCAGAGACTCGCAACGATTATGCTAAAGAAGCTACTCGGTAAGACCATGGAGGTATACATAGACGACATGGTGCTCAAAAGCAAGAAGAAACGTGACCACATCGCTGATTTGAAAGAAGCTTTTGAGATACTAAGGGAGTATAAGCTGAAGCTCAACGCCTTGAAATGTGCGTTTGGAGTAATGTGGGCTACCATAGCCCTGGGTGGAATCGGGGCGGCCCGAAAAACACCGTTTTGCATCGAATCGCATCGAAAAATTTTTGAAGAGTCGCCACCCGGATTTGTGGTTTGCCATCCGAGAAACCGTTTTAATCTGAAAATGATTGATTTGAATTGAAAATCAGAGATTTAGAAAAGGGTTTAGAAGCCACATTACGAGGGGGGAAGGGTTTTACGGCACCCCCCTCGCCCGATTCGAAATCGGTCTCTACTAGACATTTGTGGGATTTTTCGAAAACATTTTATTTCATTAAGTCACTTAGCAGGTATCCACAGTTATATCAAGTACAGAGGGGTGCATGCATGTGCATGTGTACAGAAAATGATGAAGATGATGACAAAATGCAAAATAACATAAACTGAAACCCTGTCACAGAATCCACTCTCGAGCGCTCGGGAGCACTCCCGAGCGCTTGGGAGTATTACATACCCAACCTGCAAATCATGTTAGTATAACAGAATACAACAGGATACAATACTGAAAATGTAAACTAAAATAATCTCACACATGATATAGGCTCAACAAGGGATTTATTAGACAGGAATCAGGCCCCGTTCTTCCAAGCCATGCATCCTTGCCCTTCTAAAAAGTGATTTAACAGTTTTAAAAGACAAAAAGGGATGCATGCATGGACATGCAAAGGCAGTATGAGAATAAAACTGGAAGAAGAAAGGACTGAGCTTGCATGCAAACACTCTCGAGCGCTCCAAAGTGATCTCGAGCACTCGGGAGTAGTTTACACCCCAGAACTGATTTCAACCATCCAATACACTCAATGTAGTATGTTGATACATGAGATCTTATACTTTTGAAATATGAAAATTTGTTTTTTTAGATCTTGAGCGAAACTCTTTTGCATGTCTTTAAATGGAAATGATCTTTATTTTTCTCTAAAAAAATAAGATCGTATGTACCAACACACCTCAAAGAGCTAAAAGAGTTTTAAAACACATCCTACTCCCCATGCATGTCCATTTAAACACTTAAAGGAAGAAAAGCGGGACTGGAGCCACTCTCGTGCGCTCTAGAATAGTCCCGAGCGCTCGGGAGTGCTTCCAGTAAGTTGAATACAGAAAGCACATTCATGTCCCTTTTGCTCTTATTTTTACACTAAGGTCTCTCAACCCATACTCAGTATTGAAGACTGAGAGGGCTGAGGGACCTCCCTCAGAAAGGAAAACAGCCCTCTTTTGCTTGATACTAAGGTAAAAGAAAGCTTCTACCTTTAGGACTTTGCTCATTAAAAAAAAAAGCTTTAGAAAGTGGAATAAGAAAGAAAGATCAGGAAGATCAGAACTTGAGGATGATCTGAACTCTTTGCATGTCTTTGATGCCTTGAGTTTTTTTTGTTGTTTTGGCTTTGAAAATCAAGTTTTTGAAAGAGATGAAAACTGGTTTTCTTCGACTGGTCAGAGAGCTTCTAGAGAGAGAGTTTTCGTGGCTGGTTTTGTGCTGGAGTGGCCCTTATATAGGCAAGATAGCATATGGTTTTGTTTTAGAAAATGTAATTTGGAATCTTTGAAAATCCTCAGGCCTGACTCCCCTCTGACTGAGGTGGAGTGTTGTCTGAGTTTTGCACCGGCTAAAACGGCTGCAATGATGGTTTGCATGGGAAGTGGGGAAGCTCCATCACCCATTGGGCAGCACAGAAGTCTCGAGCGCTCGGGAGCATTCTCGAGCGCTTGGGACTGCACTCTCGAGCGCTCAAGAATTTGTCAGATCCCTGGTTTTGAAAATAGTTTGGAGCGCTTGGGACTGTTCCTGAGCGCTTGAGACTGATTTTGACTCTTTCTTTTCCCTTTTAAAGTCTTCCAAGAATTGTCGTCCTAACTGGTCTAAGGCTTGTTTCAATCCAAATTCATCATCGGGGAGCCTTCGGGCGACAAATTAAGGAAATTTGAAGAGTCCAAATTGGGGTGTCTGCAGTTGCTCCTCTTTGGATGGTGCTCGGCATCATGTCTGGATACGAGTGACATCCAAAGATTGAGACAGCCCAATTCGAGCCACGTCAAACCCTTAATTCCAAACACAAATGTAAGTGAAAGTGCTTGGTGCATGTGGTTGCGTCCTTTCGGACTGCCTACGTACCCTTTTCTGCAGGGATCAGACCAGCGTAGTTCTTTGGGGCAAATGCAAACACGCACGCTGCATGCATGAGAAGAGATCGATACGACTTTGATAAGATAAATACATGAAGGGTCCACCTGTTACTCTGTTTGGCGAACGAAAAATGCAAGCACGTGTGATGCATGCATGAGAAAGGATCGACGCAAATTTTGATAAGATAAATGCATGAAAGGTCCACCTGTTACTTTGTTTGGCGGACGGGAAATGCAAGCACGTGTGATGCATGCATGAGAAAGAATCGACACGACTTTGATAAAAGGGTCCACCTGTTACTCTGTTTGGCGGACGGAACAAGGATAAATAGCATCCGTAGGGTAAGAATACCTGCAAACAAGCTGAAATAGATAAATTTCCATCGACTATAGAATTGTGCAAGGTGGGAGTAAAATCACAACGTCGACCAAAGTCTGCCTCTCGCGGTCTCGTTCGACACGAGAGAAGTCAAGACTGAGATTGATTTTTGTAAAAGGAAGGGAAGCTAAGCCAGTTTTGAAAGCGGGGAATACACGAGACAACGGAAGGTTGGCACAGAGGCTAAGGATCTCTCAGCGCTCAGAACCACTCCCAAGCGCTCGGGAGCGGTCTCGAGCGCTCGAGACCACGGTTGGGGTCCACTGCTCTTTCATCTTCTTCGACTGATTTGGGGTTTAAACCCATATCTCAGCGCTCAAGAACCAGAGCGACCGTACACTTCAGACTTCGACCATACTCATTCTCTCTCTCAAGCAATCTCTCTCTCTCACTCGGTCGACCTCTCTCTCTCCTCTCTCAGACGATCGCTCTCTCGAAATGGATCGAGCAAGCGGCCTCGAGATCTCCACGATCCTCTAGTGGACGATTGTGTGCCAGGAGCTACGAATCAAAAGGAAGAAGAAGGCTTGGAGAGAAGAAGAACCAGCCATGACGAGAAGTGGTGATAGGGAGGTGCCCAGCCATGAGGAGGCAGCGGCGGTGGCGACCGCGGCGGCGATGGAGGTGGACAGCGGCAATGCTGTCACACCAGCTCAGGAGGGGGTTGTTGGTGAGAATCTGACTGTGGTTAAGGCTGGTGAGGGTCCAGAGGTGGTGGTGAGTGGTAGCGGCAGTGTGGCGGCGGTAGGGGATGCGGGTGACAGCGAGGTCGCGCGAGGAGAGGACAGCGGCCTGGCCACGAGCAGCAGATGCATGTCGGGCAGTGAATTGGAGGTCTCGGGTAGCGGAGGCGGTGCCACGGGCACTCCTCATACTCCTACGGTGGAAGAGTTGCTCGTGGCCGTCGAAAGGGCCGATGGTGAGCGAAGGGAGGGGGCTGGTGATGAGGTAATGACAGCTGGTCGCATTGTCGCGACCCCGATGCTGAGGGCGACGGCTGCTGAGCCGAGGGTTGGAGACAGCGGGATCGGTGCTTCGCGTCCAGTCCCATTTACGGAGGGGGATTTCTTGGACACCGCGAGACCGCAGGACATACTGGACGCCCTTGGCCTCAATGCTGGGATTACAGAGGTGTTGAGGGGTGCGAGGACCACGGAGGATCAGACCTCAACGCTGTTGTTAGGAGCGTTACTCAGTGGTGCGGGGATGACGGCGGCGGATATGGGATCGCCGGAGATGGATGACCAGGGGTTAGAGGAGGAGGTGGTGATTGAGGAGCGGGTTCCCGCGGCGGCTGAGGCGAAGGCCTACTTGGCCAGCGCGCGCCCTGGATTCACACTAGATACTTACGCTCCGTGATTACACTTCTTCGAGCAGACGGGGATGACCGGCTACGTCCCTGCTCGGACGGATTATCCAGAGGACTTGCTTCTCCGAGATCGGGCTTCACACATCTCCTCGAGGTGGACCACGGTATGAACTTTATTGGTTTAACCTCTTGAATTAGACTTGCCTTGTGAAATATTGCACTTGCTTATTAATGCCATTTCTTTGCTCTGTTGAAATAGCGTACTAAAGATATCTACGGCCACGCAGGCTCAGCCAGTTCCCTGAAGTACTTCAAGGAGTTGCCACGGAGAGTGCGGGAGTTTGTAGAGGAGAAAGGTTTCGGGCCATTCATCCAACTGCTGACGGCGGTGAGAGTGGATCGTGCCGTTATGACAGCACTGGCGAAGCGATGGTGGGACACCACCAACACGTTCCACTTCCGCTTCGGGGAGATGACAGGGACTCCTTTCGACTTCGCAGCGATTACAGGACTCCGGGTTGGAGGCAAGCCGATTCTTTTCGACCCGAGCATGGACTTGGATGACACAGCTCTGGAGTGGTTCCTCGGACGAGTCCCACGCCATAACGGAGGGGTAGCGGAGTATGGCCAGTTCAAGAAGTATTGGGATCACGAGTCGGCGAGCGACGCCGAGGTGGCCCCAATGGCCAGGGCCTACTTGCTATACCTGTTCGGGGCTTCTCTGTTCTCGCTCAGGCGATCCCGGGTTCATCTCAGTTACTTGGCGGGCCTGGTGGATTTGAGGCAGGCAGGACGATACGACTGGGGAGGTGCTACTCTGTGCACGCTCTACTGCTTTCTTGGGGCTGCCTCACGCGGAGTGGGAGACACCATTGGGGGATACTGGAGGGTGATTGAGGTATGACTCAATGCTACTGCTTTAAACTGCTTTGATTGATTGATTGATTTGAATGATGCACTGATTTGAACTGAATCGATCTCGACAATTTACAGCTTTGGGCTTACTAGGTCTTGGGCATGTTCCCTCCTGAGAACACTTGCACGAATCCGAACTTGCTTCCGCGTGGACTTGCATGGGGCAAGGAGTACAGGAGAGCGAAGGAGCGGCGGGGACAAGTGATGACTTTCTGACGCTGGCTAGACAGCATCACCGGGGTTACGGTATAAACATCAACCTTCCTTTCCTTTCATGCCTTTCTTGAAACTGAAATTCTTGATTATTGATGCAAGAAAACTGAATGCAGGTTCACTGGGACCGCCGAAGTGGAGGCCGACTTTCTTCGAGGAGCCGGAGGTGATGTAAGCGTGGTCTCGCTGGAGTGCCGCCGGATCGGGCAAAGTGGTACTGGGATCGGGTGACAAGACAGTCGCTCGGTTTTCTAGAGTTCATCGTGCCGGGGCCACTTCCTCCACGAGTCCAGAGGACTGAGACCTACACTCGAGCCGAGCTGGAGCAGTTCACGATGCCAGACACTGATTTGGAGAGATATTTGTGGCGCACATTGGACTATGCAGCGTACCGAGATAGGTACTTGGCCACGAGCTTGGGAGTGGAGAGGGAGCTAGGGAGGATGATAGCAGAGGCTGATGCCAGGAGGGCCAGGGGTGAGGCTAGAGGTGAGGTTGGAGATGAGGCTGGAGGTGAGACCGGAGGACGGGGCCGCGGCGGTCGCTCTTCACGCGGCAGGGGGCGAGGTGCTAGACCTCATGCTGGCAGGTGAGGTGCTGGCTCCTCAGGCCGAGGTGAGGGCAGCTCACAGGTTCCAGAGACGGCTGAGACTTCTACTCCAGCCGGGCTACCGTCATTGGAGTGGACGATAGGGGTGAGGGACCCTTCTGGAGCACAGGCATTGCTAGATGTCCCACGCCTTCCGCAGCCGCCGATGCGGCTTCCTGCTCAGGTATAACACAACTTTGCTACTTTCCGTGCTTCAAATTCCCTTTTTTTTTTGTTCATGCATCCATTGTTCTGATCTTTGAACCATCGTACAGGTGCCACGAGAATGGGCAGAAAAGGCTATCATGCTGATGGTGGGGATGCGCCAGTTGCTGAAGGATTGCGCTGAAGGAAGGACCCTCCAGACTAGACCTGTTCCTGAGCCTGCTTTACCTGTTGCTTCACAGGTATGAAAATGTATGCATATTCCTTTCATCGAATTTAAAACATGTATCAAATGAATGAATGTTCGTGATATGTAGGTGCAGCCATGACGCTTGACTAGGGTACAGCCGCAGGGCATCGTGAGCCTTCCAGCTCCCACCAGCACGAGAGGCCGAGGTACATAAAGGACGTCACGGTCCGTGACAGAGGCGAGACAGTTTGAGATGGTTCCCAGGGCAGCGTCCCAGCGGAGACCCGCTCGCGAGGAGTCAAAGGAGGAGACAGAGGAGTCGCTTGAGTCACGAGCTTTAGGGTCTACGGACTCGAGTACTGCCTCGGGCCCTTCTGACGATGACGATGATGACGACGAGGACGATGTTGAGAGTTCTGAGTCCGAGTGACGCCAACAGAAGAGGACACGTCTGGGTTGAGCTTTAGGTTTTTGCTTTGCTAGCCTTTCTTTTGCATGGGCCTGCGTGCTAGCACAGTTGTAGCTTCCGGGCCTGCGTGCCTTGGTTTTGATCGGGCCTGTGTGCCCTGGTAGATAGGATTGGGCATGTGTTTGCCCCAGCTTGTGTACTTCCTTCTTTGCTCATTGTAGATACCGTATTTGTTTATGAAAATTTGCACTTTTCTCTATTTGTTCGCACTTCCTTTATAGAATTGTATTTTATGAAATATGTTTGTCTAGCTTTGAAAGAAAGTAAAGAGCACGTGAATTTGAGCCGATACTCTCAAAGTAAGAACGCAAACTCGACATCGACACACAACCGCCAATTTTTGAGCTTTTGATCGTAAACCAATGCATCGTATAGTTGGCAGTGAGTGCTGTGACCTGCGAGGATTGCTAGAATTATGAAAATAACCTCGACACGATGGTACACATACACTCAAAAATGATGATTTCGGGCTGATTGGACGACAAAAATTTGAGCTAAAGGCGTCGATGCGCGTTTGAATACGCCAAACACTCACTAATGCACATTGTGACTTATATGCGTCGCTGGATCCAATAAAACACGCACTACATGGAATTCGACATACCTGAGGGTCAAAAACGTTGGGAATTTTGGTATTTTTTGAAGAACAAGAACGAATACACAAGAAAACATGCGACGGAAACCACTGTATCCCCTGGGAACATGTTAGGAACCTTCTGACTTGAACTGAATTTATTTGTGGCATTGAACTAAGGCTGGAATGTTGAGAATCAGAAATTGCATAAAACAGCAGCACTCCCGAGCGCTCGGGACTTCTGTCATTGGCAGATCAGAGTTGCTTCCCAATGCCACTATCCAGCTATCCTCATGTCCTTTTCTTCTGTATGCACACTTCCAAGACGTATTGTAACCTAGCACCATCTGTTCCCCAGAACAAACAACTTCCCATAAGAAGACTTGGGCTTTTCCAATTCTTTTTCAAGTTTTGAATTTTTCAAAATTGTCTTGAAAATGCTGAGCTTGAATGGTTCCAAGGCTGGTGAGAGCTGGTATTACATCCTTCAGACCTCTATAAATAGAGAATTCCTGCTTTGGCAATTCATTCACACCTCATTCCATTGTTCTTTTTCCTTCCAAAAACTCATTCCTCTCATGGCCTTGCTAAACCAAGCCTTGCTCCGTCCTTGGTTGGACAGCCTCGAAGGCATCGATTGGCTGAATTTCCGAGGGCACCGCCTTCATGCTTTGAAATACCTCCGCAAGATTGCCATCCGTCTTGTCTTGCTACACGCAGCTGTATGCTTTTGGGATCCTGAAGTGCATGTCTTTCGCTTTGGTTCTCAAGAGCTATGCCCCACCGTCAAGGAATTCCACGCCTATCTTGGGAGTCACGACTCCACCGAGCCAATTGTTCCAATGCTTAGGGAGAGCATGAAGAACATCCTAAAAACCAAGCTGGGTGTCAGTGGGAACGTTGCTGAGTTTTTGACCCGGGGTAATGCCATCAATATCGTGCAGCTGTACGAGAGATTCAGTCCGCCTGGAGACTTGACGGACTTTGAGTATCAAGGTCGCCGGATGACAGCTTGCTGCATTTGTCTATTGGCGGCCTTCCTGCTGGTTCCTTTTGTTGGTCAGCCCAGTTCTCTATTGGTTGGAATCGCTGCTCAAATCGAGGCTCGCAAGGACGTCGCTCCTTTGGTCCTTGCAGAAACCTTGATGGGGTTGGATGCTGTTCGTGCCGGTCGCACGAGGGTTTTTGGTGGTAGCCCGCTATTGTTGCAGGTTAGGACCTCACTCAGCTCTCCTTTTTCTATTTCTCACATTCTTTTTACCTCGACGCTCGGTTTAGGCTTTATCTGGTTTCTTACTTGTTTTCTCTCTTTTTGGATAGGTGTGGCTTTGTGACAAGTTGAACTTTCTGACTCCTCCGGCCAATGATTGGTGGTATCGGGCTAGTGGATGGAATCGCCCCTTTCAGGTGATGTATAGGAATGAGGATAACTGGGTTGACTTCTTTGCTCCCGAGATGATGATGACATTGCTTGGCAGTGTCATTGGCTGAGGCTTCCTGCAATGACTGTGAGTTACATGGGCTCGCCGCAGGTGTTTGTGGCAGGCTTGGCTGGCTTCACCTTCTATTCACCTTTCCGCATTCTGCGCCAGTTTGGACTCAGCCAGGAGATACCGCCCTCGGGTTCAGAAATGCTTCGTCTCCCTCCCTTCACCATTCCGGGCATTCGGAGTTATGTTCGAACGTGGGAGGCTCGTAGGACTGAGCCAAGTGATCCGCTTTATTCCATTGCTTTGACTGGCAAGTATCGGAAGTGGCTAAGGAGAGATGTGGAAGCAAGGAGGGGTTAAAAGCTTACTTTGCCGATTTTTGAAATAAAAGTTAGGTATCGTTGTGTGTTTTTCCTTTTTCATGCTCAGCCTGTAATAAAGAAATCATCCAAATAAAATTGACTGATTAATGGTTTCCCCCTTTCGGTTCATTAATCGCATGCGCCTTGAAAGAAAGTATTTTGACTTGTCAATTTGGATTTGATCGTCATGATTTAGGACCGAACCTCAGAGTGAGATTGCCTACGTATCCCTTAAGAAAGGGAATCAGGCCCATACGTAGTTCGGGCTAGGGTTCGCTCGGGTATTAACACTCTCCTTTTTGCGCTCTAAATTTTGCCTAGTACCGCCCTTTCGGGTTTTCGACCTAGCGAGCTTCTTTTCGACTTTTTGCCTTAACTTTTGCCTAGGCCGCCCTTGCGGGTTTTCGACTTAGCAGGCTTGCTCTAATTTTTGCCTGGGACCGCCCGCCCTTGCGGTTTTCGGCCCAGCGAGCTCTCTCAAGGGTAATATCGTTTGAGTTGGTCCAAATTGACAAGATTCGAGAATTCGTTGCCGTCGAGATCGATGATTGAGGTTGCTCCCCCGGAAAGGATCGACTTGATGATGTACGGCCCGGCCCACTTTGGTCCGAACTTTCCTCGTAGATCAAAAATCGGCGCACGGATTTCCTTGACTACCATATCCCCCTCTTGCAGGTCCCTTGACTTCATTTTCTTGTTGAATGCCCGGGCAATCCTTCGCTGGTAACCCTGGATGTGGTATAATGCCCGCAACCTTCTTTCGTCGAATAACATGAGTTCTTCGAACCTCCCACTGATCCATTCAGCTTCGTCTATTCCTTGTTCAGCTATGACCCTCAGCGATGGAACTTCTAGCTCGATAGGGAGAACGGCTTCCATACTGTACACCAAAGAATAGGGTGTTGCCCCTGTCGGTGTGCGGATAGACGTCCGGTATCCCCACAAAGCTAGTGGTAGCTGCTCGTGCCAATTCCTAGCCGATTCAATAGTCCTTTCGAGAATGCTCTTGATGGTCTTGTTGGCTGCTTCGACTGCCCCATTCGTTTGTGGCCGATAAGTGGTCGAATGATGCACTTGAATCTTAAATTCATCGAAGAGTTCTAAAACCTTTCCCTTGAAGTGAACACCATTATCAGATACGAAGGCCTGTGGGACCCCATACCGATAAATGATGTTTTGCCTGATGAAGTGAGCCACTTGAATTGCCGTCAGAGTCTTGTACGAAGCTGCTTCGACCCACTTGGTGAAATAATCGACCGCTACCAAGATAAACCTGTGACCGTTAGAGGCTGCGGGAGTAATTTTTCCAATAACATCAATGCCTCAGGCGGAGAACGGCCATGGCGTCGCCATTGAGTGTAATTCCGAGGGCGGGACGTGGATAAGATTGGCATGAGTCTGGCACTTATGACATCGGCGCACATACTCGATGCAATCTGTCTCCATGGTCGACCAATAGTAGGCCAACCTCAGAACTTTCTTTGCTAGCATCATCCCATTCATGTGGGGTCCACAAACACCTTCATGAACCTCTTCCATTACAGCTCTCGTATCGTCGCCGTGAATACACAACTTGTGAATTCCACATGGAGATCGCCGGTACAACTGTCCACCGCAGATAATGTATTGAGATGCCAGTCGCTGCAAGGCAATTCGATCTTTCTTGGTTGAATCTGCAGGGAACTCTCCCTTTTTGACAAAATTCCAAATATCATGAAACCATGGGAGGCCGTCGTTTGGCTCGTCGATGTTCATGACATAGTCGTACACATGTTTCCCTCTCTGCTCAATCATGACAGGCCTTAGCTTCATTCCAATCCGAAATTCCAGCATGGATGCCAAAGTTGCTAGTGCGTCCGCAAAGCGATTCTTCATCCTGGGTACGTGCGTGAAGGTCACTTTTTGAAAATTCGGGATAAGCTCATCGAGCTGCTGATGATATGGTTTCATCTTTTCGTCTTTAACCCTCCATTCTCCGTTCGCTTGTGATATAACCAAGTTAGAATCCCCCACAACTTCTAGCACCTTAACTCCAATTTCCAGTGCAGCTTCCATTCCAACAATACACGCTTCGTACTCTGCCTCGTTATTCGTGACCTCGAAATTCAACTTGAAAGCAAGGGGAATGTGTGACCCCTCAGGCGAGACCAGTAGTATGCCAATCCCAAAACCCTTCTGGTTAGCAACCCCATCGAAGTACAACGTCCATGTTTCGTCGACGACAGTCATTACGTCTTCGTCGGGAAATTGAAACTCTGTGTGTTCTGGCCCTTCGATCGGGCGATCTGCCAAAAACTCTGCTACTGCTCTTCCTTTCACTGACTTGCGGGTAACGTACCTGATTTCAAACTCGGCCAATAAGAGCAACCAACGTGCTAACTTACTGGTAAGTGCTGGCTTCTCAAATAGATATTTGAGAGGGTCCATCCGAGAAATCAGTATCACCGAATAAGACAGCATGTAGTGTCTCAATTTCTTTGTGGCCTATACCAGCACCCATCATGTCTTTTCTAATGAAGTGTACCGCTCTTCGCTTCCAACCATCTTTTTGGTCAGGTAGTAGATTGCCCTTTCAACCCCATCTTCTCTCTCTTGTGCCAGCATGCACCCCATTGGCGAGGGCGTGACGGACAAGTATAGGATCAAAGGTTTTCCTAGGAGGGGCGGCATCAAGATCAGCGGATTCTGGAGATAAGTTCGTACTGCTTCGAAAGCCTTTTGACACTTGTCATTCCACTCGAATTTCACGTCATTCTTGAGTAGACGAAACAATGGTTCACAGGTCAGAGTCAGTTTGGCGATGAATCGACTGATGAATTGAATCTTTCCCAAGAAACACCGGACCTCCTTCTTGGATCGAGGTGGCTCCATCTCAAGAATGGCTTTAATCTTAGAAGGATCCACCTCGATCCCCCTGGTTGTGATCATGAAGCCGAGCATCTTTCCAGCCGTGACTCTGAACGTGCACTTCTGCGGATTAAGACGCATCTTGTACTTCTAAATTCTCTCAAAGAACTTTCTCAATGCTGGGAGGTGATCCTTTCGCTCTTTTCCCTTCACTATCATGTCATCGACGTATACCTCGACCTCCTTGTGAATCATGTCATGCAACAGTATGGTGGCACCCCTCTGATACGTCTGGCGTTTTTCAACCCAAATGGCATAACCCGATAACAATATGTCCCCCACCTCGGTGATGAATGTGGTCTTTTCCCTGTCTTTCGGAGCTAGGAGAATCTGATTGTACCCCGAGAAGCCATCCATGAAGGATAGTAGAGCGTGCCCTGCAGTGTTATCAACAAGTATGTCTATATGCGGCAATGGGAAATCATCCTTAGGGCTCGCTTTGTTCAGATCTCTGAAATCGACACACACCCTGATTTTTCCGTCCTTTTTGGGGACAGGAATGATGTTGGCTACCCAAGTGGGATACTCCGTTACGATTAGAAAATCGGCATCGATTTGCTTCGTGAGTTCTTTTATCTTTAACACCTAATTGGGCCGCATTTTTCTTAGTTTTTGCTTAACGGGTTTCGCGTCAGGGTAGAGAGGGATCCTGTGCTCGACTATTTCCGGGTCGATTCCTGGCATGTCCGCGTGGGACCAAGCAAAAACTTCTTTGAATTCTTTTAGTAAATCTGTGAGCTCTTGAAGCTCACACGGGGACAGCCCGGAACCGACCTGAACCAATCGAGGGTTCTCCTCATCACCTAAGTTTATGGAGATTATTTCTTCTTTTAAAGGCTGAGCATGCCTTTCATTTTCGCGATCGATGAGGGAACGGATTTCCTTGGGGATGTCCCCATCGAGATCTATTCCTTCATCATCGGGATCTAAATAGTTGATCTCAAAAATCGGCAAGTAAGTGAAAACATCATCCATTTCATTAACCAGTTCATCAGACGGGGGGAATACAGCGGTTGACTCGAATTCGAAGTAAAAACTATGATGTGGAGGGCCAAGGGGCACAAACTCCGACTCTGTGCTAGACGACGAGTTAGTGTCGGACTCAGACTCAGATTCGGTGCAGGTGCTGTAAGTGCGAGTTACATGTGGTACAATAGTGCAATTATCATAAACGCCTACGGCGTCCACAATGAGCATGGAAGGGTCTTCGTTCTCCTCTTCTTCCCCTAGCATCAACACAGCAGGATCTTCCATCATACCCCCCAATTCCTCGCCTTCAAACAGGAGTTGGAGACTGCTCAAACCAAAATCCTCCAGCCAGTCAAGTGCCTCGGATAGTTCTTCTACCTTTGCAGCCTCCTCATCACTCTCCCAGGTATCGTTGGCAAAGATTTCAAAACCCGGATACTTCGTTTTCGTTTTGAGATCCACAAAGGGCTCAGGCTCTCCTTGGTACATTGCCTCTTTCTCCTTCAACTTTGTCTCCGTTGCACGGGCCCGGGCGCCATTGCGCCACTTCTTTGCTGAATCGCTTTTCTTGGCCTCAAAACCTAGACCAAAGCGCTCGTTACTTCCGGGGAAGTCAGGGAATTCGGGGACTCCTTGAGCATAAAGTCCCAAGCCTATGCCCGACAGATATTTCATCCGCTTCATAATTTCCAGCCCTGCGGAGCTTACCAAGAAACCGTCCTCGGCACGGATGGTGCACACTTTCGAGGTCATAACTACAAAGCCCCCCATGGCAATATCTTCCTCTCCATGCATAATCTCTAGCAGTGGGGAATTGTCCTCGGAGTGGGGACGGATACCCGAGTCTCCATGGATGATGATGGTTTCAGAATCCAAACCCGAGATGAGTTTCTGGTGCAACGTTGAGGGAACACCCATGACGTCCGTGCGATGTAGCCAAGGCCTTCCCAACAGGAGATTGAACGATGCAGGTATTTCCAACACACAGAACTCGACAGTGGTTTTAAACTTGCCAGTTGCAAGCTCCAAGTTGATTGTCCCCAAAACATCACGGCGCGTATTATCATAAGCACAGACGCCCAAATTTGACAGCACAAAGTCCTTGTTCTTGAGGCCCAGGCAATAAGCGGTGCGAAGTGGACACACGTTAATGGCTGAACCGTTGTCTATAAGAATCGCAAGGACCCATTTTCCAAGACACTTCATCGTTACGTGCAGTGGCTTGTTATGGTTAGTTCCTTCAGGAGGGAGATCCTTTTCTGTGAACGATAGAGTGTGCTGGGTGAGGTTTGGGGTTATAAGGGTGATGAGAGCTTCTGGGGCAATATCAGAGGGAACCTCGAATCTAGAAAGGGTGTTTACGAGCCTGCGACAGTGCTCGCGGAAGGTAGCTAACACTCCCCACATAGACATGCGAGCGGGGGTTTCCTGGAGTTGTCGGATATTGGGGTCAGTGGAGGCTTCAGGGTCAGGTTTGGGGAGTGAGTTGAGGTCGATGGACAGTTTAGGCTGGATAGGCGGGTTAGGTTTAGTGAAGCTAGGAGGGTTGTTTTGTGGAGCTTGAGAGGTGTTCGGGCTTGTCAAGTTGACAGGGTTATTCTGCTGCGGCGGAGGGGCTCAGGACGAGTTACCCTGCTGGAGGTTGGTAGACTCTTCCACTCCTGGTAAGATTGCTAACTGTTTTGGGAATGGGCTCCCACCAAGCACCCTCCCAGAAATCAGAGAAGTCAAAGTCGCAAGTGTCAGCCTTACATTTCCCTTTGTCAAGTGCTGTCTTGTCCAAAGTTTCATTGAGAGTTTCCATTTCCAGAGCGTGCGCTGTCCTCCTCCAAAGAACTCCAAAAGTTGACATTGTTGTCGCTGTTGTCCTTGTTGCTGTTGTCAATCTGTAGAGATCCTTCATCCAACATGGCCTTATTGACAGTCAGTTCCTCACCGTCAATCCACACATTCACCAATTCAGACTTTCCCCACAGATCTTCTGGATTCAATACACAATTGTTGGGCTCATTAGGGATTTCGACTACGGGCTGGGGGAAGAACTCCTCGATAATGTGCTCTTGCGGACAGAAAGCATGATCCATTACGTAGTCCAGAACATCGGAGTCCCTGGGGAGATTAATGATAGTTCTGACGGAGAGTCCCGAGAACATACGAGGGTTCATCAGATCCAGTTCCTGCTCTACCTCTTCTTGCTCCCAAAAGAGGTACGCCAAAGATGTTTCATCCAGAGAGTCAGAATCGTCCATCCAGTGCCGCCCGTTGGGTTCGGGCTCCCACTCCCATTCATCTTCGTCTTCGACAGGTTCAGGCTCCATGAATAATGCAAATAGAGAATACCCATCCAACGGGTCAGCCATCATCTCTTCCCAGTCCTGCCTCCATTCTCCATGTTCCAGTTCCTCTACTTGGTGAGGGCTAAGCGCCACGGGCCACACCCCAGTGATAAGAGCCCGGTATTCTACTGCGAGGAAGTCACTTGTCAGGTCATCCCACCTTCTTTAAAAATCCCATTCCACGGTTTCCAATGCGCAGACGGCATCCTTAACTGGCAGCTCGACAGTCTGTTTGGGTTGGGTATCAGGAATGATGTAAAGGCTCGGGTTAAAGGGTTGGCTTATGGAGATATGATTGGTGCGGGCATTGGAGTGTTTTGGGAGCGGGTTTGAGACGGTGTTTGGTTTTTGTGGGGGCGTGGGGAGGGTTTTGTTATCTATTAGATCCTGGATTGCATGGCGAAGACGAAAGCAGTTGTCGGTTAGGTGGCCCACATTCTGGCGATAGGCACAGTATGCATTAGGGTTGTGGGATGCGGGTAGCTTTTGAGGTAAGGGGGTAGGGGTAAGTGGTTTGAGAGTGCCGCTTTCGACCAACTTCTCAAGCACGGCGGAGAGCGGTGTTGAGAACTGAGCGAAAGTGCGAGGCTGGGAACCTGGTTGGGTGGCAATTTGGGTCACGGGCTCGGCTTGGGTTGTGTTTGAGGAGGTGTTGGGAAGGTTGGTGTAGTTCGAGTTGCCAAACAGAGCGTTGCTGTTTTCGGAGTAAACCTTCTTGGCCTTGGGAGCAAGCTCGGGTTTGTCAAGGATCCCCAATTGAACTGCCTCTTCGATGGCTAAGCCTGTGTCAAAGAAAGTTTTAAAATCTGAGCATGCTTGAGCCATAACCATATGCCGCGCAAGAGTGGGTTGAAGGTTACGGACAATCATTCGGATTTGGTCTCTGTCGCTCGGTCTGTCTTTCATCTATGCCGCCTTTGCCCTCCACCTCTTCACGAAATCGGCGAAGGCCTCCTTTGCTTCCATCTTCGTTGACTCCAATTCACGAGTGGTCACCTCCAACTGAATGTTATAATCGTACTGCGCCACAAAAGCCGCGCATATATCCTCCCAAGAATGCTTCTTTCTCTCATCCAGTGAAGTAAACCAGTGCAGAGCATGTCCCACCAAAGTCTGCAAAAACATCTGTGCCATAGCATCCTTCTCGACTCCCCACATGGAAAGTGCTCCAATGTATCCCGTTAAGTGTGCCTTTGGATCTCCTGTTCCGTCAAACTTAGCGAAGTCGATTGGCCTGAACTTATCCGGGAGCTTCGCGTTAGGAAACAGGCAAATATTGATGTCAAAGGCAGTCGATGCTATCTTCTCATTTCTTGCAACAGATTCCTCTAGTTGGGTGAGCTTTGCCAATACTGTCGCCATCTTGGGGTTTTGCGGGGTTTTCAAATCAAAGACCAGCTGCTCTGGGTTCGGATTCGGATTAGGGTTAGGGTTGAAGTTTAAGTTGGGAATTGGGTTTGGATTTGGAATCAGATTCGGGTTAGGAACCGGAATTGGATTTGGGTTTGGGATAGAAATTGGGTTAGGGCCTGGATTCTGGTTTTGTGGTGGAAGGCGTCGCGCAACTCCAGTAATCATCATCATGAGTTGGGCAATTTGGTTATCAGTTCGTTCGCCCAGGCGTTGGATATCCTCTCTGATCTGTCCCATTTCTCCGTACAAATTTCCCAGGTTCGGATTAGGATTTGGACGGGGATTGGGAATGGGGTTAGGATTTAGATTTGGCTCGCCTCCGTTTGGGTTTGGATTTGGGCTGCTTCCACTCGGGTTGACATTTGGGTTAAGGTTTGGATTGCCAGCGTTCGGGTTCAGGTTGCCTCCGTTCGGGTTAGGATTGGGGTTTGGGTTTGGGTTTAGGTTCCCGATCACTATATCCATTCACACCCTCAAATCTGATGCACTGACGGAGTCTGCTCATAGTCGGAGCCGTTCTAATCTCTGTCCCAAGGGTCTAGTCCAGGAGGGCATGATGTTCTTCTTCTTCGGCCCAATTGCTCAGAACTGACAGCAAAGCAAAAACTTGTGCTCAGACGCGGCTCCTGCTTGCATTTTTATGAAATTTGTGCATGATTTTAGAAAATGAGTGCACCATCGTCACCGTCATCGACTCTAATAATTTTTTTGAAAATGATCGATTTACGGGAGATTGCCTTGATCCTCGGATTTTTGGGGTGTATCCTCATTTAGGAACGATCGATTCCCAAAAGATGCTAAAATAAGCTAAGTATTTGGCTAATATTCCATCGACAATTCAACCATTAGTTCGGAATTACTCGGGGTGAACAATGTGATACGATAACCAAAGCGGCGTAAGCGGTACACTTGCTTTTAGCCTGTATGGTGTTGGTATTACAATGTTCTGCTCCCCTATCATTCCTTTCCTTCGGTTAAATCCCGATTAAATACTAGTCAAGGACTTAGCGAAATTTTTGTTTCCTTTGGGTTCGAGGACTTGTGTGATTTAAGCAACACGCACTAGGGTGCGTGACTCTTCATCGGGTTTTGGCAACCTTCCGAAGATCGCGCGAGCGAGTCTCGAGAATCGTGGCTGACGGCATGACAATGCAAGATGCAATGCAGCACGTAAACAGAATATAGCACGTAGTCCTACCCTGTAGGTTCCTGTCCTAGTTTGGGAGGTTCTATGGCTCGCTAAGTATGTACAAAGGCTGGTTTTGGCTTGAAGAGGGTTCCCCGGACTAGAATCAAAGTATACCTCCCATTATTGAGCGTACACCCAATAATGGCACAAACGGTAGGGACGACTCATCACGGTCGAGGGTTGCTGAGCATTCCGGGATTCCCCATCACCGGCAAGCCGGGTAGGATTGCCGAAACATAACAGTGGGGCTGCACAAGATATATATACAAAAATGGAAAATGAAACAAAATAATTTTGAAAATCCCACAAACATTTTTCAAGCTTGACTCACTAATTTAATTAATGCTTAAGGGAAGCGGGCCGTTTTGTCAACATACCAACTTTTCCTCAAGTATCAATTAAATCATATCCCCAGCAGAGTCGCCACTGTTGGCTACCACAGCCCCGGGTGGAATCGGGGCGGCCCGAAAAACACCGTTTTGAATCGAATCGAATCAAATCGAAAATTTTTTGAAGAGTCGCCACCCGGATTTGTGGTTCGCCATCCGAGAAACCGTTTTATTCTGAAAATGATTGATTTAAATTGAAAACCAGATATTTAGAAAAGGATTCGAAAGCCACATTACGAGGGGGGAAAGGTTTTACGGCACCCCCTCGCCAGATTCGAAATCGGTTTCTACTAGACATTTGTGGGGTTTTTCGAAAACATTTTATTTCATTAAGTCACTTAGCAGGTATCCACAGGTATATCAAGTACAGAGGGGCGCATGCATGTGCATGTATGTGTACAGGAAATGATGAAGATGATGACAAAATGCAAAATAACAGAAACTGAAACCCTATCACAGAATCCACTCTCGAGCGCTCGGGAGCCCTCCCAAGCGCTTGGGAGTATTACATACCCAACCTGCAAATCATGTTAGTATAACAAAATACAACAGGATACAATACTGAAAATGTAAACTAAAATAATCTCACACATGATATAGGCTCAACAAGGGATTTATTAGACTGGAATCAAGCCCCGTTCTTACAAGCCATGCATCCTTGTCCTTCTAAAAAGTGATTTAACAGTTTTAAGAGACAAAAAGGGATGCATGCATGGACATGCAAAGGCAGTATGAGAATAAAACTGGAAGAAGAATGGACTGAGCTTGCATGCAAACACTCTCGAGCGTTCCAAAGTGATCTCGGGTGCTAGGGAGTAGTTTACACCCCAGAACTAATTTCAACCATCCAATACACTCAATGTAGTATGTTGATACATCAGATCTTATACTTTTGAAATATGAAAATTTGTTTTTTTAGATCTTGAGCGAAACTCTTTTGCATATCTTTAAATGGAAATGATCTTCTTTATTTTTCTCTAAAAAAATAAGATCGTATGTACCAACACACCTCAAAGAGCTAAAAGAGTTTTAAAACACATCCTACTCCCCATGCATGTCCATTTAAACACTTAAAAGAATAAAAGCGGGACTGGAGCCACTCTCGAGCGCTCTAGAATAGTCCCGAGCGCTCGAGAGTGCTTCCAGTAAGTTGAATACAGAAAGCACATTCATGTCCCTTTTGCTCTTGTTTTTACACTAAGGTCTCTCAACCCATACTCAGTATTGAAGACTGAGAGGGCTGAGGGACCTCCCTCAGAAAGGAAAACTGTAACGCCCCGAATTTTGGGTACGTTAAATATACATTTTTATTGAATAGTAAAAGAGAGTCTAGCTCATTATTACATCATAATTCTCCCAAGAGTACTTTTATTCAACAAAGGAGGGGATAAACTAAGGTTACTCATCACCCGCTCTTCTTCCATCCTTGCAAGCTCGCTCCAAGGCCTCCAAAGTGTACTGCTCATGCTGCTCATCTATAAAGTCTGACACATTATACCGGTCGCTCTCAAGATAATATGTCGTGGTCACCACAAAGGTAACACCGTGAGCTACAAAAGCTCAATAGAATAATCCAACCCGCTAACCCATAACTTACAACAAATAGTCATATCAATAATCACATATACTCATTTAACAACATAATTAACCATGATACATCCGCATTCACTATCCTGCCGATGGTGTCATGTCTTTCTTGGTTTCTCCTACGCGACTTATCGTGATTGTGTCACCATTTCATTTTAAGAAAATCATTTGTCATTCAACGGCTACCAAGTCCGCCATTACATAGTTTCAAAATTGGCTCCTCTCCGCGATAACCAAGCCCAATTGTCAATGAAGCTACAACGTCCGGCTCCAATGGCAATCTACACAATGGGCTACCAAGTCCGCCTCATTGCGGTTCGCAAGTCCACACAAGGGCTACTAAGTCCGGCACATTAGGGTTTTCTCAACTCACATAAGGCTACCAAGTCCCGCCATTATGTAGTCTCAAAAATCCTTTATCCATATCAACCATTCCTTGTCATGTTTCTATTTTCCGGTTTTGTGTCTCGTAATCATGCATAGACTACGCGGGACTAATCACTTTAAAGTAATCTTGAAACTAAACTAGCAAGATCATCCAACTCTCTATTACCTAATCATACTCAAATTATTACTTAAAGCCACTTATGTTTTATCAGCAACAAGTAATGCAACAGATATACAAACAAGTTCAAAATCACCCTCATACAATAAAATATAACAAAAACTGCTTCTTTCTTCCTTTGTGGGAAAACAACATATGTTTATTGACCTAGAAATTCATTATTTGGCATGCTCATTCTTCTTTAGTACTTTAGTAAACAAGTTCTACTAACTAGCTTTGATACCTTAACCGTTTAACTCATGGTTGTATACTTAAGGTAAGTATAATCCAAGCAAGTACATAGCATGTCCATAATCATTACTTAAAGCATAACGCCACATGTGCGGACGTCCACCATATGCTTTGTTATTTTACCACAAGTAATACAAGCAAGTACATAGTAGATCCATAATCATTACTTAAAGCATAACGCCACATGTGCGGACGCCCTTGGGGTGGTAATCCACCATATGCTTTGTTACTTTACCACAAGTAATACAAGCAAGTACATAGTAGATCCATAACCATTACTTAAAGCATAACGCCACATATATGCCTCTGGGGTGGTAATCCACCATATGCTTTGTTATAATATCACAAGCAATGGAATATAAGTTTATAGTTAAGTTAAAAGATCAACATGCGATTACTTTTACAGGTTATATCTTAAGTTGATTCTAATCATGCTTAATCATCCAATGGCAATATTAAGTTCACTAACTATCATGCATCCAACGTTTTAAGAAAATAAACTATCATTATCATGCTTTCATTATAACGACTTAGCTAGGTTAAAACTACGACAAGAAGTAGTGTCTAACATATATTTAGGATTATGGATGATTATACTACATTCAATTCGACATGCATACAATTATAGTTAGATAAGTAGGTTCAAGAACTCTACCGCTCTTCTTGGCGCGTAGGTGGCTACGGAATTTCGCTGAGTAACGGGCTACTTGACTTCCTGTGAGTTTCGAAAGAGAAGCGGTTTCTCTCAAACTAAGTCTCACTATACTACTAAACTCTTATGGATCAAGGTGGTGAGCTGGTGGTTTAAGGGCGGCTTTAGGATGAGTTTCTGAAGAACAAGTGGAAGAACTTCAAGAACACTCAAGAACAAGGCAAGAACAAGCAAGAACACTAAGCTTTTCTAGAGAGAGAAGTTGAATGGTGAAGGTGTGAGTTGAAAGGCATGGAATGGATGCTATTTATAGGCAAAATGGAGCTTCCCTCCTCACTCCACTTGGCCGGCCATCTCTCTCTTTCTTCCCCATAAATTTGCTCCATGGACTAGTCTTATCAAGCAATAGTATGCCAACTTAGTGCCACTTGGTGAAATAGTGTCAAAGTACAACCATGTGTCTAAATTCAACCAACATACACCTCACTCTCCCTCTCTCCCTATTCGGCTCTCTCTCACTCTCCTCTCCCATGGATTTGTCTCATAGTCTAGTCTTGTCAAGCCAAAGTACAACACAAGTGCAACTTGGTCAAATAGTATCAAAGTACAATGCACATGACCAAGTACAACACACATGCACTCACTCTCCCTCTCCCTCTCCATTCGGCCCTCTCTCTCTCTCTTGGTCAAAGTATGATCATGTATGTATATATATATATATATATATATATGTGTGTATATCTATATGTATATTTATGGAAAGAACAAGGAAGGTAAGGACAAACTACTTAAATGTACACATGGCTTATGATTATTCTCTTTGTATGGCAAAGTACACATGACTAGTCTTGTCATGCTATAGTACTCCAACCAAGTTGTAACTAGGTCAAATAGTGTCAAAGTACAACACACATGTCAAAATACAACTCACATACACCACCTCTCCCTTCTCATTCGGCCATGTCTCTCTCTCTCTTCTCATGGATTTGCTTCATAGTCTAGTCTTGTCAATCCAAAGTACAACAATCAATTGTCACTTGGTCAAATAGTGTCAAGGTACAACACATGTGCCTATAACTCACATACATGCATCTCACTCTCCCTCTCTCCTCTCCCCATTCGGCCCCCCTCCCTCTCTCTTAGTCAAGTACAACTATGTATATACATATATGCACATTTATGGAAAGAACAAGGAAGAAAAGGACAAGATCACTTAAATGCTCACATGGCTTATGATTATTCTTTTTGTAGGAGAAAGTACTATCATATCTTTCACCAAGAATCCCATGGGAATATTGGACAATGCTATTATCCAAGGGATAATAATTTCCCTAATGGTTATTGTCCAAGGGTCTAACATTTCCCTAGCGGTTATTAACCAATGGGCGAAAGAAGTAATGATGAGGAAGCACATGACTTGTCTTGTCATCCTATTTGGCAAATCCTAACATCTATTATCCAATGGGTAAAGTTTTCCCTAGCGGTTATTAACCAATGGTCCAAGGAAAGTCATCATGGAGTACACTTTTGACTAGACTATTCCAACTACTAGTCAAACTTGGTCTTCTCCCTAACAACTATTGTCCAATGGTCAAAAGATCTTTCTAGCATGTAATAACCAATGGGTAAAGACTAGTCATCATGAAGTACACTATTTGCTTTTGACTAGACTATTCCAACTACTAGTCAAACTTGGTCTTCTCCCTAACAACTATTGTCCAATGGTCAAAGGTCTTCCTAGCATGTAATAACCAATGGATAAAGACTACCCTAGTATCTATTGTCCAATGGATAAAGATTACCCTAGTATCTATTGTCCAATGGATAAAGATTACCCTAGACTTTATCGTCCAATGGATAAAGATTACCCTAGTATCTATTGTCCAATGGATAAAGATTACTCCTAGCCTTTATCGGGCCCAAATGGATAAAGACAAGAAGGCGGTAAATGGTCCATCGAGGGTTGGCAACCTAACTAGACTAAATGGGCATTAGGTTGTTCTAACTAATTAATTAAAGACTAATGATACTTAATCTAGGCTTTCATTCCTCGAGTGGTATTTGGTTTTTATTTAGTAGAAATTGCCTAGTAACTAATATTAAAGCCCGACGAGCCAAACGCCATGCAAGTGAGCATGGCTGGCACCGGGTGGCAAAGCTATGGTGGCGGCCATTAAAACAGCTCTGGCACAAACAAAGGCTGCTGCAAAGAGCCTGCCAGCTGGCACCCAAAGAGCTCCAAGAAAGGGCACAAGGCGTTCAAAGAGCCTGCAAAGGCGGCGCACCAAAGAGTCGTAGCGGGCCAAGGCTGCCTCAATAGCCAAGGCAAAGGGTCGTGGCACCAAAGAATGCCAAGGCAAAAGCATGGCGCTAATTCGATGCCAAGGCGTAACTCCAATGGCACTAAGGCAGAGCAAGGCACCTCAAAGAACGCCAAGGCAAAAGTGCGCGCGACCCGACGCCAAGGCGTAACCCGATGGCGTGCCCAGGCGTGAGCAACCCGACAGGACCCGACGCCAGGCGAGGCAGACCCGACAATGACCGATGCTCTGGCGAGGCAAAGCCGACAACACCGACGACGCCGGCTGGCACTGATAATGACCCGACGCCCAGCGAGGCACCCGACAATGACCGATGCCTGGCGAGGCAGCGCGACAATGACCCGACGCCTGGGCATTCGACAATGGACCCGACGCTGGCGAGGCAGCGCGACAATGGTAGCCGACGCTAAGGCAAGGCAGCGCGATCAGCCGACGCCATACAGCAGCGCGACAAATGAGCCGACGCCGAGGCAAGGCAGCGACGACAGAGAGCCGACGCCGAGGCAAGGCAGGCGCGACAATGAGCCGACGCCGAGGCGAGGCAGCGCGACAATGAGCCGACGCCGAGGCGAGGCAAGGCGCGACAATGAGCCGACGCCATTAAGGCAAGGCAGCGCGACAATGAGCCGACGCTTAAGGCAAGGCAGTTCGACAGAGGCCCAATGCTCAGCACCCCAAGCCAAAGCAAGCAAGCCGACTGGCCAAGGCAAAGACCAAAGTTTTTCTACTAACCACTCCGAGGCATCGATGCATCACTAAGCCAAAGGTAGTTGTGGTTCGCTAACTAATCCGCTAAAAGCTAACTATGCTTACAAGAGGATTTCCAAATGAGAAATATAATTTAAAGATATTATTTACTTATTAGGGAAAATATACGAGTACGTTTGCAAGTATACTAGTCATGGGAGAAGGACTAAATTGTCCGGAGTAAAATAATTCAATTTTCGAAGTTTCAAATCTAATTATGACGGATTATTAGAATTTTAAAGGAAATTTTAAAGCAATCCAAGCAAATAAAATAAAATTTAAATATTTATCAAAATTTTCATAAGTCAATAACGACCGATTTTTGGATGTTAAAAATGAAATCCAAGTATTAAAATAAAATTCAAATTTTTAACAAAATTTTTTATTTACCAAAAATCAGGGTCGTTACAACCTATCCCCCTTAAAATAATTTCGTCCTCGAAATTCGCACGTGACTACGGGTTAGGCTTAATTACTATACCGGTCTCGGAATCATCGTCTATCCCCCTTAAAATAGAAGCAAGCCACTCTTAATCCCTTGTAAACATCAACGCCAAATGCAAAACCTCTATCAAGTCATCATGCGGACTTTTATCCTACAGATGTTTCCTTAACACGACCCTCCTTTAGCTTGGCAGGGGCAATATGGTAACTCCTTGGGGTGGTAAGCCAGGAAGTTCTTCCGGAGCATATCGACGTACTCGTACTCAATGTGTGGTAATCTCACTTCTATTCTATCGGCTACCAAACATTTATCGTCGATCATGTCGTTTGCCTATCCCCCTTAAATTGGAGACGAGATGCCATCACCATCGTCCGATGACAGTCTTATGACTGCTCGATGTGCAGATAGACAGTCCTTTTTCGGATTTTGTCGAAATCTACCACGTTGATCGCTCTAAGGTTGCGGTTAGGCATAGGTTGGCTATTTCTAGTCCGCACTCACTACACATTTAGACTAATGGCTATACTCTCCCGAAATGGTGATGATACTGCCTTACTCGACCTTAGGGTTTTGTTACTGATGTTAGCATGCAATGAACAAGATAGATCAAGCAACTAAAAATATATATATATTTTTTTTTTATAGAACAAGATCATTATATTACACGCCTAACGGTATTATCAGATACAAGAAAATAAAAGTAAAGGCAGATAATAATGGCTAAGGTGCCATTGCTACTCCTCGAGCCGCCATCGACGGCTGAGGTTGAGCGCACGGCGCTCAGATTCCTTTCCGAACATGAAAGGCGACGGCCACCGCTGAATCCAATACCGTATAAAGTGAGGCTGGCTGGGCTTAACCACCGCGCATGGCTATAGTAAGCACGCCCGTAAGAGGATGAAGGTGAAGTGGCGAATCAGATGGCTCGGATCATCGAGGTGAGCTCGATTCGCCCATCTCTCTGAATCAAGCCCCTCCGAATCCTCGCTTCAGAGATCGCCGCCATGGCCTGGCTTTGATTGGATAAAGTGGTTCTCGAGGGGTTTAAGATGGTGGTTATAGATGAAGAAATGAAGAGACGGGGTGAAGAAAATGAGAAGCGGAGGGGGGGTATTTATAGGGGCCGGGTGAGGGGTGTGAAGGAGGGAAATGTTTAATTTGAATTGGGGAGGTCGAGGGTGGTTTGCCGGGGTTCTGATTGGGGAATTCACAGTTCCAATCTCCGGCCCCCTTTTTTTTTTTTTTTTTTGGTTATGGCCAACACTTGGCGCTCTCATCAAACTAAAATAAAATGTCTAATGGTAGTGTGCTACAGTACTCGTAACAGAGAAGATTTTATAGATAAGCAAAAAGATTACTATCATTTAGCAACTTGCGTCAACTAAAATAATTGTCCTTTGTAATAAGGGTTTCATTTACTATAGCAAAATATTGTATAGCATGCAAAAGTACTCTTTCAAACAAAGCAAGCTTTTTATAGATAAAATGGAAATATAATCAGAAGCATAGAGTTCTACTACAAAGGTAAGTTTGCTAATGCTAAGGAATCATTGAAATTTATATAGTTGGATGGTCATAGTTTCTAGGGTGACCTCGAGTTGGTGAGCTTCAATTATCAGGTTGGTTAGGTGATCCATCTACAAAGGAGAAGTGTTAACCTCAGTGAGTAACTTTTAAGGCAAGTTTTAATCTATACTAAGGAAACTTTGAGATTTTCTACGTTCCACATTCGATTCTTGATTTAAGTCATCATCCAATTGTTCGGGAATTTCCAGTTCGGCGGTACTGCCAGTTTCCACCTTACTTCAATCCGAATATTGTTTTGTCAGAATTCCACCCAATTTGGGACGGTAAACTTAAACTCAAGTCACGTTTGTGCAACGGTCAAACTTATCTTAAAGGCTACCCATTCTACCCATGGCCGAGTGTTGAGCCTAGAGCTCGATACCATGTCAGAACGCCCTAATTTTGTACGTTAAATATACATTTTTATTGAATAAAAAAAGAGAGTCTAGCTCATTATTACATCATAATTCTCCCAAGAGTACTTTATTCAACAAAAGAGGGGATAAACTAAGGTTAACCACTGCTCCGCCTCTTCTTCCATCCTTGCAAGCTCCTCGGCTCCAAGGCCTCCAAAGTGTACTGTTCATGCTGCTCATCTATAAAGTCTGACACTTATACCAGCGTCGCCCCAGTATAATATGTCAGGGTCACCACAAAGGTAACACCGTGAGCTACAAAAGCTCAATAGAATAATCCAACCCGCTAACCCATAACTTACAACAAATAGTCATATCAATAATCACATATACTCATTTAACAACATAATTAACCATGATACATCCGCATTCACTATCCTGCCTGCGTTGGTGTCATGTCTTTCTTGGTTTCTCCTACGCGACTCATCGTATTGTGTCACCATTTCATTTTAAGAAAATCATTTGTCATTCAACGGCTACCAAGTCCGCCACGTTATCAAATCTCTTGGATTGGCTCCTCTCCGCGGATAACCAAGCCCAATTGTCAATGAAGCTACCACACGTCCGGCTCCAATGGCAATCTACACAATGGGCTACTAAGTCCGCCTCATTGCGGCGCAAGTCCACACAGTGGCTACTGTCCCGCCACTCGGCGGGTTTTTCACAACTCACATAAGGCTACCAAGTCCGCCATTATGTAGTCTCAAAACTTTTTATCCATATCAACCATTCCTAAGTGTCATGTTTCTATTTTCCGGTTTTCGTGTCTCGTAATCATGCATAGACTTCGCGGCGGAACTAATCACTTTAAAGTAATCTTGAAACTAAACTAGCAAGATCATCCAACTCTATATTACCTAATCGTACTCAAATTATTACTTAAAGCCACTTATGTTTTATCAACAACAAGTAATGCAAACAAATATACATACATGTTCATAATCACCCTCAAACAATAATATATTACAAAAATCCGTTCTTTCTTCCTTTGTGGGAAAACAACATATGTTTATTGACCTAGACATTCATTATTTGGCATGCTCATTCTTCTTTAGTACTTTAGTAAACAAGTTCTACTAACTAGCTTTGATACCTTAACCGTTTAACTCATGGTAGTATACTTAAGGTAAGTATAATCCAAGCAAGTACATAGCATGTCCATAATCATTACTTAAAGCATAACGCCACATGTGCGGACGCCTTTGGGGTGGTATTCCACCATATGCTTTGTTACTTTACCACAAGTAATACAAGCAAGTACATAGTAGATCCATAATCATTACTTAAAGCATAACGCCACATGTGCGGCCTTGGGGTGGTAATCCACCATATGCTTTGTTAATTTACCACAAGTAATACAAGCAAGTACATAGTAGATCCATAACCATTACTTAAAGCATAACGCCACATGTGCGACGCCCTTGGGGTGGTAATCCACCATATGCTTTGTTACAATACCACAAGCAATGGAATATAAGCTTATAGTTAAGTTAAAAGATCAACATGCGATTACTTTTACACGAAGTTATATCTTAAGTTGATTCTAATCATGCTTAATCATCCAATGGCAATATTAAGTTCACTAACTATCATGCATCCAACGTTTTAAGAAAATAAACTATCATTATCATGCTTTCATTATCACGACTTAGCTAGGTTAAAACTACGACAGAAGTAGTGTCTAACATATATTTAGGATTATGGATGATTATACTACATTCAATTCGACATGCATACAATTATAGTTAGGATAAGTAGGTTCGAAGAATTCTACCGTTCTTCTTGGCGGTAGGGTGGCTACGGGAATTTCGTTGGGTGGACTTCCGGTAGCTTTGAAAGAGAAAGGTTTCTCTCGAAACTAAGTCTTGACTATACTACTAAACTCTTATGGATCGAGGGGTGGTGGAGTGGTGGTTTAGTGGCCGGCTTAGGATGAGTTTCTTGAAGAACAAGGGAAGAACTTCAAGAACACTCAAGAACAAGGCAAGAACAAGCAAGAACACTAAGCTTTCTAGAGAGAGAAGTTGAATGGTGAAGGTGTGAGTTGAAAGGCATGGAATGGATGCTATTTATAGGCAAAATGGAGCTTCCCCCCTCACTCCACTTGGCCGGCCCTCACTCTCTCTTTCTTCCCCATAAATTTGCTCCATGGACTAGTCTTATCAAGCAATAGTATGCCAACTTAGTGCCACTTGGTGAAATAGTGTCAAAGTACAACCATGTGTCTAAATTCAACCAACATACACCTCACTCTCCCTCTCTCCCTATTCGGCTCTCTCTCACTCTCCTCTCCCATGGATTTGTCTCATAGTCTAGTCTTGTCAAGCCAAAGTACAACACAAGTGCAACTTGGTCAAATAGTATCAAAGTACAATGCACATGACCAAGTACAACACACATGCACTCACTCTCCCTCTCCCTCTCCATTCGGCCCTCTCTCTCTCTCTTGGTCAAAGTATGATCATGTATGTATATATATATATATATATATATGTGTGTATATCTATATGTATATTTATGGAAAGAACAAGGAAGGTAAGGACAAACTACTTAAATGTACACATGGCTTATGATTATTCTCTTTGTATGGCAAAGTACACATGACTAGTCTTGTCATGCTATAGTACTCCAACCAAGTTGTAACTAGGTCAAATAGTGTCAAAGTACAACACACATGTCAAAATACAACTCACATACACCACCTCTCCCTTCTCATTCGGCCATGTCTCTCTCTCTCTTCTCATGGATTTGCTTCATAGTCTAGTCTTGTCAATCCAAAGTACAACAATCAATTGTCACTTGGTCAAATAGTGTCAAGGTACAACACATGTGCCTATAACTCACATACATGCATCTCACTCTCCCTCTCTCCTCTCCCATTCGGCCCCCCCCTCCTTCTCTCTTAGTCAAGTACAACTATGTATATACATATATGCACATTTATGGAAAGAACAAGGAAGAAAAGGACAAGACCACTTAAATGCTCACATGGCTTATGATTATTCTTTTTGTAGGAGAAAGTACTATCATATCTTTCACCAAGAATCCCATGGGAATATTGGACAATGCTATTATCCAAGGGATAATAACTTCCCCAAATGGTTATTGTCCAAGGGTCTAACATTTCCCTAACGGTTATTAACCAATGGGCGAAAGAAGTAATGATGAGGAAGCACATGACTTGTCTTGTCATCTTATTTGGCAAATCCTAATATCTATTATCCAATGGGTAAAGTTTTCCCTAGCGGTTATTAACCAATGGTCCAAGGAAATTCATCATGGAGTATACTATTTGCTTTTGACTAGACTATTCCAACTACTAGTCAAACTTGGTCTTCTCCCTAACAACTATTGTCCAATGGTCAAAAGATCTTTCTAGCATGTAATAACCAATGGGTAAAGACTAGTCATCATGAAGTACACTATTTGCTTTTGACTAGACTATTCCAACTACTAGTCAAACTTGGTCTTCTCCCTAACAACTATTGTCCAATGGTCAAAGGTCTTCCTAGCATGTAATAACCAATGGATAAAGATTTTACCCTAGTATCTATTGTCCAATGGATAAAGATTACCCTAGTATCTATTGTCCAATGGATAAAGATTACCCTAGACTTTATCGTCCAATGGATAAAGATTACCCTAGTATCTATTGTCCAATGGATAAAGATTACCCTAGCCTTTATCGTCCAATGGATAAAGACAAGAAGGGTAAAATGGTCCATCGAGGGTTAGGGCAACCTAACTAGACTAAATGGGCATTAGGCTATTCTAACTAATTAATTAAAGACTAATGATACTTAATCTAGGCTTTCATTCCTCGAGTGGTATTTTTGGTTTTTATTTAGTAGGAAATTGCCTAGTAACGGAATATTAAAAAGCCCGACGGAGCCAAACGCCAAGGCAAGGCGTGAGCATGGCCAAGGCAGCTGGTGGCAAAGCGGTGGCGGATGTGGCCAAAAATGTTGGCACAAACAGCTGGCCAAGGCACCTCAAAGAGCCTAAGAAGGGCTGGTGCAAGAGTTTGCCAAAGGCTAGCCTGGCGCACCAAAGAGCTCCAGCGGCTAAGGCAGCCCAAGAGCCTAAGAAAGGCCAAGGCGCCTCAATAGCTGTTGGTCGTGGCACCAAAGAATGCCAAGGCAAAAGCATGGCGCGACCCGATGCCAAGGCAGTACCCGATGGCAGCCGACAGAGCAAGGCAGCCCAGGAACGCCAAGGCAAAAGCAAGGCGCGACCCGACGCCAAGGCGTAACCCGATGGCGCCAGTGGCAGAGTAAACCCGACAAGTGACCCGACGCTAGGCGAGGCGCACCCGACAATGTAATTCGATGTCTGGCGAGGCAGCGCGATAATGACCGACGCCTGGCTGGCATCCGATAATTACCCGACGCCAGCGAGTGCATCTGACAATGACCCGATGCTCAAGGCAGCGCGCGACAACACCCGACGCCTGGCGGCGGCAGACCGACAATGACCGACGCTGGCGAGGCAGCGCGACAATACCGAGCCGACGCTAAGGCAAGGCAGCGCGACAATGAGCCGACGCTTAGGCGAGGCAGGCGCGACAATGAGCCGACGCCGAGGCGAGGCGCGACAGAGAGCCGACGCCGAGGCAAGGCAAGCGCGCGACAATGAGCCGACGCCGAGGCGAGGCATTGTGTGACAATGAGCCGACGCTAAGCAAAGCGCCGACAATGAAATTCGACGCCGAGATGAGGCAGCGCGACAATGAGCCGACGCCAAGGCAAGGCAGCGAGCAGTGAGCCGACGCTAAGGCAAGGCAGTTCCCGACAGAGGCCCAATGCTCAGGCACCCCACCTGCCAAAGGCGCGCTGGCCGACTACAAGGCAAAGACCAGTTTTTCTACTAACCACTCCGTACAGCATCGATGCATCACTAAGCCAAAGGTAGTTAGGGTTTGCTAACTAATCGGTTAAAAGTTAACTATGCTTGCTAAGTAGGATTTCCAGCCGAGAAATATAATTTAAAGATATTATTTACTTATTAGGAAAAATAATGAGTACGTTTGCAAGTATACTAGTCATGGGAGAAGGACTAAATTGTCCGGAGTAAAATAATTCAATTTTCCAAGTTTCAAATCTAATTATGACGGATTATTAGAATTTTAAAGGAAATTTTAAAGCAATCCAAGCAAATAAAATAAAATTTAAATATTTATCAAAATTTTCATAAGTCAATAACGACCGATTTTTGGATGTTAAAAATGAAATCCAAGTATTAAAATAAAATTCAAATTTTTAACAAAATTTTTTATTTACCAAAAATCAGGGTCGTTACAAAAACAGCCCTTTTTTGCTTGATACTAAGGTAAAAGAAAGCTTCTACCTTTAGGACTTTGCTCCTTAACAAAAAAATCTTTAGAAAGTAGAATAAGAAAGAAAGATCAGGAAGATCAGAACTTGAGGATGATCTGAACTCCTTGCATGTCTTTGATGCCTTGAGTTTTTGTTATTGTTTTGGCTTTGAAAATCAAGTTTTTGAAAGAGATGAAAACTGGTTTTCTTTGACTGGTCAGAGAGCTTCTAGAGAGAGAGTTTTCGTGGCTGGTTCTGTGCTGGAGTGGCCCTTATATAGGCAAGATAGCATATGGTTTTGTTTTAGAAAATGTAATTTGGAATCTTTGAAAATCCTCAGGCCTGACTCCCCTCTGACTAAGGTGGAGTGTTGTCTGAGTTTTGCACCGGCTAAAACGGCTGCAATGATGGTTTGCATGGGAAGTGGGGAAGCTCCATCACCCATTAGGCAGCACAGAAGTCTCGAGCGCTTGGGACTTCACTCTCGAGCGCTCGAGAATTTGTCAGATCCCAGGTTTTGAAAATAGTTTGGAGCGCTTGGGACTGTTCCTGAGCGCTTGAGACTGATTTTGAATCTTTATTTTCCCTTTTACAGTCTTCCAAGAAGCATCGTCCTAATTGGTCTAAGGCTTGTTTCAATCCAAATTCATCATCGGGGAGCCTCCGGGACACAAATTAAGGGAATTTGAAGAGTCCAAATTGGGGTGTCTATAAGTAAGTTCTGGGAAGTTCCTGGGTCACCTGGTGACCATTAGAGGGATAGAGGTGAATCCCGATCAAATAATAGCTTTGCAGAGGCTACAGAGTCCAAGGACCACGAAGGAGGTCCAGCATCTAACGGGGATGGCGGCAGCCCTTAACAGGTTCATTAGTCGTTCGAGCGACAAATGTATACCTTTCTTTCAGTTGTTGAAGAAAAGAGAAGGTTACGAATGGGGAGCAGAATGTGAGCAGGCATTCCAAGACCTGAAGAAGTACTTGGCGGCAGCCCCGCTTCTGTCCACTCCTGAGCCCGGTGAGACCTTGACCTTGTACTTAGCAGTCTCTCAACATGCTGTAAGTGCGGTCTTACTGAGGAACAAGGGATCCGAGCAAATCCCTGTCTATTACGTGAGTAAGACGCTACTGGATGCAGAGACGAGATATTTGCCCATTGAAAAATTGGTCCTGGCACTGAGGACGGCGGCTAGGAAGTTGCCCCATTACTTCCAAAGTCACAAAGTTGTGGTTTACACAGAGTTCCCGTTGAAGTCGTTGCTTCGAAAGACCGATTTCTCGGGACGAATATCAACGTGGTCGGTGGAATTGAGCTAGTATGATATTGATTATCACCCGCGCACGGCAGTCAAAGGGCAAGTTTTGGCAGACTTCGTGGCAGAGTTCTCTCCCACAGTGGCTCCATTGCCTCCTACGAGAAAGGAGCAGTTGGTCGAGCCACCAGCCGAGAAGCGAAGGGCATCTGTCGAGCAGGACCCTTTGGAATGGAAGCTTTTCATTGATGGATCCGCATGCAACACCGGATCTGGAATTGGGGTTGTGCTTTTCCCTCGTGAAGGAGTTATGATCGAGTTGTCCCTGCGCCTGGGTTTCATGCGTCAAACAACGTGGTGGAGTACGAGGCACTTTTGGCAGGATTACGAAGCACGAAGACCTTGAAAGTTAAGAGAATTCGAGTATTCAGTGATTCACAACTCGTGGTGAATCAGCTGTCCGGGGAATATGAGGCACGGAATGAGAAGATGGCAGCCTACGTGGAGGCAGCCAAAGATTTGCTTGACACCTTTGAGAAGGTACACATTGAGCAGATAAGCTCTGGGTAGAACGCCCACGCTGACTCACTGGCCTGGTTGGCAGCGGCTGTGCCAACAGAGTTCAGGAGAAAGGTAGCAGTGGATTATCTTGCTGAGCCGAGCATTGATAGAAGTGTGGAATTGGTCTTAGACGTGAACCAAGGACCAAGTTGGATGGATCCAATAATGGAGTTCTTACGAGATGGGACACTCCCCACAGATAAAAGGGAGGCTCACAAGATAAAGACGAAATCTGCAAGGTTTTGGCTATCACCAGAGGGGAAATTGTAGAGGAAGTCCTTCACTGGACCATACCTACTTTGTGTGCATCCCGAGATGGTGCAGAAATTCCTCCATGAAATACACGAGGGAACATGTGGGAGTCATGCAGGTGGGAGATCCATTGCTCACCGAGCAATCACCCAAGGTTACTGGTGGCCCACATGCAAGAAGATGCGAAGGTGTATGTGAAAATTTGTGAGAAATGTGAGAAGTTCTCACCCATGATCCGAACACCAGCCGAAGATTTGGTGCCCTTGACAAGCCCTTGGCCGTTTGCGCAATGGGAAATGGACATCGTGGGTCCACTCCACAAGGCAACTGGGAACAGAAAATTTTTGTTAGTAGCAACAGACTACTTTACCAAGTGGATAGAAGCGGAACCACTGGCAAAGATCACAGAACCTATGATAGAAAGGTTCGTGTGGAAAAGCATCATCACTCGATTTGGAGTTCCTTATTTTTTGATTACTGATAATGGGTCGCAGTTCAAGGCTTTTTGTGCCCAGTATGGAATAAGAAATTACTATTCCACACCAGCCTACCCTCAGAGCAATGGGCAGGCAGAGGCGTCCAACAAGACTATACTTGACGGGATCAAGAAAAGGTTGGACAAAGCAAAAGGCAAGTGGCTCGACGAATTACCACTGGTCCTGTGGGCTCACCGAACAACTCCTAGGATGTCTACGGGAGAGACCCCCTACTCGCTAGCATATGGAACAGAGGCTGTGATTCCATTGGAAGTTGGTTTGCCGACCAACAGGACCACATTGGTGGAGAGTGGGAGCAACGACAGAGCCCTAGAAATTGAGCTGGACCTCGCCGAGGAAAGGAGAGAACGAGCTCTGGTGCATCTAGCCTCGTACCAGGCGCAGCTTATGAAAAGCTACAACAAGCATGTCCACCCACGAGAATTTAGTGTTAGAGACCTTGTGCTACGAAAGGTGCTCGGCAACACCAAGGTGGCTAACGAGGGCAAGTTGGGGGCCAATTGGGAGGGCCCATATCGAGTTACAGAAGTTGTAGGCACTGGAGCTTAGCGATTGGCAGACCTGGATGGGAACCCGGTACCAAGGCCCTAGAATGTTCACAACTTGAAAAAGTTCTACGTGTAAAGAACTTCGATTTCGTTTTTATTCTATTTTAGATGCACATCGTGATTGTGTGGGAATTACGAATAAAATTCTCTTGTTTTTGCTTTCGTTAGTTGCAAGGGGTACGCGTACCGCCCCCTTGAGTTTTTTGAATTATGAATAAAATTCCCAGATTCTGATAACACAACGCTGTTTTTTACAATATTTTCTTTTATTATGCTTTAAATACGAAGTCAGGCTATGTCCTTAGTCCTCCCTTCGTATTGGGGAGCAAAGGTATATGGTTACTAGGTGAAATTTCGAAAGTTTGAAAACCTGCCAAGTACGAATATACTTGACCGTTTGCTCGGGTACGAATATACCTAGAATTCTGCCAAGTACGAACATACTTGACCGTTTGCTCAGGTACGAATATACCCAGAATTCTGCCAAGTACGAACATACTTGACCGTCTGCTCGGGTACGAATATACCCAGAATTCTGCCAAGTACGAACATACTTGACCGTCTGCTCGGGTATTGTTTGGCTTAGATTTGGCTCAAGGACTGAGCGGGCGTGCCAGGACTTGTCGCGTACCAACGTAAAGGACTGGGCGTCCCTTTTCTGACTTCTAGATCTGTGCGGGCGATAGTGCTGTAAACCTAAGGGCTAGATTGCAGTTTGGTTCGTGGTTTGCCACAACGAAGTGGACTTAGTAATTTCCTAACCGTGTAGGAAAAGAAGTAACAACGTAGAATTAGTTTACTATGTCGGAATAATAAAGTAGGAGGTGAGAGAGAGATATGAATAACTTTATTATGTTTCGTAATAATAAAGTTGGGATACAAGAGAGATAGAAGCTCGAGTTATTTGGTGAAATAATCGAGTGTAGGTGAGGGAGTAGAGATAATTTGCTTCGCAGGGAAGGCTTTTGATTGTAAGCGTTGAGCTTGATTGGTGTGGGAACCCCTTTTTTGTCTTGCAAACTTGTATTTATAGGCAAATAGTGAACTGGTCCAGCTCTGAATTCAGTTTCCCGCCTTCATCTTGTGTTGACAAGTGTCCCGAGGCAGCTCCAGATCTTGCCATGTGTCCATAACAACTGCCCACTAACGTACTTAGTGGGAACATGGGCAGTTATTAGAGGTTAAATCAATTACCCATGTGTATTTTCCTCGGAGTGGGAAGTTAACATTTCTGTTTCCATGGGCAGTTGACAAGTCATGGGCCACCTCATGCCCTTTTTTCATGGGTTACTTGCAACCACCAACCATTTGACTCGGTCAAATGGCTTCTTTCCAGACAACCAACATTTCTTTTACTCCCACTTTCATGGGCCACTTGGTTAATGGGCCATTTAATTAAATTAAATGGCCTATTAACATATTCAGCCCAACCCAGCACTTAGCAAGCTTAAATAAATCAAGGGCCAACTGAATTCTTTTTGCAAACAGGCCCAAAACTCTTAAAACTCGAACCAAAATAAATTGGGGTCAGGTAATATGGGTTTGGCCCAATAGTTTTGGTCCAACAGATCTTCAATTCGTGGCCCGTTCCAAATAAATACCCATCCAACGCTTGCCCAGGACTGGGTGACAAAAATGGGCGTAAACAATGCCCCCCCATGCCTTAATCTTGTTTAAGATCTAGGCGTGTAGATTGGGACAGAATACGGTTTTTGGCAAGCCAAATGAGTCCTTGTCATAGGGTTTGAAATAAAAAGATAATCAGGCCAATATTTAGCCTAAAATCCTTTTAAATCCCCACACGTGTGAATTTAAAAGTTAATCAGGCTTAAAAACTAAGCCTAACAACTTTTCAAACCCGACATATCTTTTAATTGGGTTTGGACTCTTCACCTTTGAACTGATCCAATCCAGCAGTTTAGGGATAAAAATCCCAACGAAGAGTCCTTTCAACGGCAATAATCATTACCCTTTTAGGCCTAGGGGACACATGTCATTACCCCAGGCCATGCATTGGCTGCCATGCAGCTTTTCAAGCCGTCAGCGCTTCCTTGGGTTAGTCAAGAGTCCAACTCCTGGGTTACTTCCTCAAATTCGATCCAAGAAAGAGAGAGAGAGAGAGAGAGAGAGAGAGAGAGAGAGAGAGAGAGAAAAACAACGGCACCCATAAATCCCGTACTGCTCCTCATTAAAGCCCCAATCTTGAACCTTTACTCTCTCTCTACATCTTCTCCGCCTTCTCTCTGCTTGCACGAATGAAACCCAGAAAAACCCTAATCTGCCATTGTTCTGCCATCAAGCTTCTTGAACCCCAGAAGAAATGGCCACCCACAGGGCCCACGCTCCTCCTCCAAACCCTAATAGTCTCGCCATTCAGATCAAGAAGATCCTGGATGAAGAACACATAGCCATTACCCACAACATCCTGGTGGTTGCAAACTTCGACCGTGTTGGTCTTGCCCCGCCTTCCAATTGGGGTTTCCCTCTCAGCTCGCTCCTATGTACCCATTGGCAGAGGAGGCCCTCCCTTTCGAGTCTCCATGCCTTGACTGGCACAAATTCACCACTGACATCCCCAACTGCCTCTGGCATAGGCCAGACACCAAATACGTGGAGTGGCTCGATCGAATCATGGAGGCGAAAGGAGATCTGTGGAGACAAATTGGGATCAGGGACGCCGTCCTACTCAGCCATTCCCTCATCGATATGGACAAAAACCTCTTCCTTGCCGCTTCCCAGTTCTGGTCCGTGACCACCAACTCTTTCCACTTCAAGGTTGGTCTCATGGGTCCTACTCTTTAAGATCTTGCCTTCCTGACAGGCCTCCGTCCCCATGGGATCGAGGCCAATTACTTTCTGTCTCAGAAGACTCCTTATTTCGAGTACAAAGAACCATTGTCCTTCGCCCCCTTCATAAACCATTACGCCCAAAAAGGCCCTGTTGATGACACCAAACATGTAGCCTTCCTTCTGTACTGGTTAAACAAGTTCATCTTCTGCGTGTCTGCCAACAGAGTCACCAAGGACTTTATTGACTTGGCCTGTGCCCTAGCTTCTGGGCAGAAGCTGGCACTAGGCCCTTTGGTCTTGGCCCATCTTTACCGTGGGATGAAGGAGCTTATCAGCAACAAGTTCATATTCGCCCTAGGCCCCTTGTGGATCATGCCCCTGTGGCTGTGGTCTTACTTCCCCAAACTAGCTCCACCAATGAACAAGAACCCGGAACACACCTGCTATGGACTCCATTATGCTGGCATTCGTGGCCCTAGGTACGCCTTTGGTACTTATTTCAAGTTTTTCTACCATGAGCTCACGAACATGGGCAAGAACTGGATGCCCTTCACTCATGACACCGTGCCATGGTGGCTGAAGCAAAGTGCATCAGACCCTGGGGATGATTACGACGAGCACATGGAGATCTGGCCAAGCTTCCTGATCTCAAGGGACCTGATGTATGGCATGGCCTATACCCCAACGAACTACAAATGCGGGGTCGAATAGTATAATGTGTCCCAATTTGCCAGGCAATTCGGTCTGTGTCAACTCACTCATATCCCTCCATACCAATCTCTGAATGAAGACTTTACTGAGAGGCCTGTGATCCAACCAAGGGATCTGGAATGGGTCAAAAACGTTTTACGTGAGCGTAGGAAGGACTTTGCCCTTCACTCCTTTGTTGAATGTACCAAGAAGGGCGCCAAGTTTGATAGCTGGTGGGGAGGCTACACCAAGATGCACTTCTCCAAACCCTATCTGGACGTCCTGACGGCCATTCTACCCAACCCTGCTGGAGCCCCTGAACCTGGCATTCATATGCCTCTGCAGCAAATCAGTCCTTCCCCTACCCAGAGCACGAAACGAAAAGTTAGCTTAGAGGTTTTTATTACTTCCTGTTCCACCTTTTAAACCTCTGAAGCTTGTAATGAATTTCCTCCCATACTGGCAGGTTTGAGTGACGTGCTCAAGGATGTTCCTCCGGCCCCCTCAGCTCCTCAAAGATTGAAAAGGGTGAAGACGACTGCCCAAAGGCAATGGCCAAAGGTATACATCCCCTAGCCGTTCGTTCAGTCCTTCAGGATAAGATAATAACGCCCCTGTTCTTTTCTGCAGGCCTCTGAAACGGCGGTAGCTGGTAGGACCAGAAGTAGTGCCAAGACCAGCTCACCTGAGACTGACCCTTCTGAGAAGGTCTGGGCTTTCCTCGCTCCTTCGTCGCATTTTTCTTAGACCTCATCAAACGTTCTAACAACCTCACTCTTGCAGGCCACCTCCAAGATCCAGGGAGAACAGATTGAAGAGCAAGCTGAATCTGTACCTTCCAAGAAGAAAAGACTGAGAAAGAAGACCTCTACCCCATCTGATTCTGAGAAGACCGAGTCCGCCACCGAGCACAACCCAATTGTAAGGATGTATTGTGACACCAACTTCCCAGCCTTTATGGCCCCATATTATCATCAACTTCCCCTTGTTTTCAATCCTCAGGAACTTGATGCATACCTGGAAGAAGAGATCATCGAAGACGAAGTTGAAATTCAAGAGAAAGGACTAGACCCAGTCGAGACGGAGCCTGAGCACAAGGCCTCATCTAGGACTCTAGAGAAGCATGGATCTCCAGCCAAACATTCCTCTCCCCCGCTCGACCCACCTGTCGATCAAGAATTCATGCATGTACCAGAGGAGGAGGACGATGATGAAGACCTGGACTCTCTGTTCAAGTCTGCCCAAGACTTGATGAAGGCGGCCACTTCTGGCACCTCAGGCAGTGGACTTGGCTCTACCTCCCAATCTCAATTCACTCCAGAGGAGGTCAATGAAGCCAAAACGGCTCTTAGGATGGCCCTCCTTCAGAATTTCCAAGCCATTATCCATCTAGCTAGGGCCTCCAACGTCAAGAAGGCCATGGACGTGCTGGTGAAGTCTCAAGCCCTGGGACCAAATGACACTTCCCTCCAATATTTCCAAAAGGAATTCCCCAACATGGTCAAGACTCACGACGCCTCCACTCAAGATCTAAGCAAAGTGCATGCCAAACTCTCAGAGTGAGAGGCGGTTGACATGGAGATCACCCGGTTCAGTACGGAGTGGAATCAGTTGAAAGAAGACATCAAAGTCAACGGAGCCAATATCACAGCCACCTCCGACGAGATCCAAGAGCTTAAGGACAAATTGACCCTTGTTGAGGGTCGCCTGGAAGACCTTCGAAAAGAGTCCAAGATCTTGGCCAAGCAGCATGAAGACCTGAAGACTGACTTCAAGAGTCAAAAGATGAAGCTCAATCTTCTGATTGAAGAAGTTCCAGATCTCCGGAGGAGGCGGGAAATGCTTGAAGCCCAACTCACAAGCCTCGACACTGCATGGGAGAACCTGAAGACAAGTCTCGAAGGCCTCCTGTAGGTCTTTGTCCTCCAAAACTCTAACTCCTTGAACTTTTCATTTCTTGGTTTGTAATAGGTTTCGTTTTGCCTGGCCTGGAACTTTCCGTTAAATGGCCAAAGGCAATGGTTTGACATGGTTTGGATGTTGTTTTTGGTGGCCTGAACCTGAGGCCTTTCATGGTTTTTGAATAGTAGGTACCTTGGCCTCCGTTCAAGCCTTGCTGTCATGCATCTTATGATTTGTTTGTTTGATTTTCCCCAAAGTCTCTCATTTCCCACATATTAGGGTAATGATGCTTCAGGTACTTACCATTTGTTAAATGTTGAAACAAACCACCATTTAAATCCATAAGATGATAGACGTTAACTCTAAGGACTTTGGCAATCTGGTACGGCCCCTCCCAGGTTGGAGACCATTTGCCATACCTTGAATTCTTTTCCCCTAAGGGAAAGATAGCCTTCCAGACCAAGTCACCTTCAGAAAAGCTCATCTTCCTTACACATTTGTCATAAGACCTGGCCACCCTTCTCTTCTGGACCAACATGTGATCAAGGGCTGAGAGCCTAACTTCATCTAAGTCCTCAAGCTCTATCAGCATGGCCTGAGTATAATCTGCAGGAGTAAGGCCATGTTGAAACGCAGTCCTTGCCGATTTTACTGCCACCTCCATTGGTAGGACTGGATCATGGCCATATACCAACATATAAGAAGTTACATTAGTGGCTTCCTTCTTTGAGGTTCTGTAAGCCCATAAGGCCTCAGAAAGTAGTTCATGCCAAGCCCTTGGGTTGTCCTCCACCATTTTCTCAATAATGTTGACCAGAGTCCTATTAGTGGACTCGGCCTGACCATTTCCTTGTGCGTAATAGGGAGTGGAATTAGAAACGATGATGTCTTGCTGTGCAGCAAAGTTAACCACTCGTTCTCCCATGAAGACCGTACCCCTATCTGCAACTAGGTGCTCTGGCAGCCCAAACCTATGGATGATCCTCTCCTTGATCACCTTGATTATCTCTTGTTGATCCACAGACTTCAATGGCACTGCCTTTGCCCATTTAGTGAAGTAGTCTGTGGCTACCAAGATGTAAGCATGATTCTCAGAAGAAGGAGGATAAATCTTACCAATTACGTCTAGAGCCCAGCCCCTAAATGGCCAAGGTTTGACTACAGCATGATAGGTAGCTGCAGGGACACGCTGAATTGGGCCATGGGCTTGACAGGGCTGACATCCTTTAGAGAAACGAATACAATCCTCTAAGATGGTTGGCCAGTAATAACCATGTCTTCTGATTAGCCATCTCATCTTTATCCCTGATTGATGGGCTCCACAGACTCCTTCATGGACTTCACTCATGACCCTCATGGCCTCAGGGCGTCCTAGACACCTCAAAAGTAAGTCATCCTCAGGGCTTTTCTTGTATAACTCATCTCCCACAAGGATATAACTGATGGCCCTCCTTCTCACCTTCCTAGAGGCTCTAAAGTGGGGCCTCTTGAGGAAAGAAATAATAGGTGTACGCCAATCGTTCTCGAGTTCATCATCTGACTCTTCCCCTGTGAGGTCTGAAGCAAATACCTCAAGTCCTAGACCTCTTCTCCTAACAGAAGGCAACAACCTCTTCTGGACTGTGATAATTTTGTGAATCATTTCTGGAGCCAGCTTCAGGCCTGTCGAGGCCTGAGCCAAGCTGTTGGCTTTAGCGTTCATACTCCTTGGGACGTGCTTGATAGTGACATCGTCAAAATCTTGCAATAATTGCATGGCTGCCATGTAATAAGGTGCTAAGTCCTCACTATAGCATTTGAATGTCCCTGACAAGTGGTTAATCACAAGGTTTGAATCCCCAATGACTCTTACTTCCTTGGCCTCTAAATCCCTAAGGATTTCAAGGCCTATGACCACTGCTTCATACTCAGCTTGATTATTAGTACATGGGAAATCAAATTGAAAGGACAATTCGGTCCTCAGGCCTTGAGGGGAGATAATAATTACTCCATAGCCTGAGACCTCCTAAGTCCTCGAACCATCAAAGAGTAATGTCCAAGGAGTAAGTGATATTTCAAGGGCGCTCAGTCCTGGGTCAGATTCGTCACTGATGTCCAAGCATGGGTGATCAGCAAGGAAATCTGCCAAGGCCTGGCCCTTCACAGCTTTCTGAGGAATGTATTGAAAACTAAATACCATTAGAGCTAAAGACCATTTGCCAATTCGGCCTCTCATGATGGGCCGAGACAGCAAGTACTTAACTAGGTTTGTTTTACTCATGATGTAAACCAAAACAGGAAGCATATAGTGCCTCAACTTTATTGCTGAAAAGTACAAGGCAAGACAGATCTTCTCGATAGGACTGTATCTCCGTTCACATGGAGTCAGTAACCTACTTAAATAATACACTACCTGTTCCTTCCTTTGAGCGTTGTCTTGAGCTAGAAGGGCTCCAATAGAGCCTTCGGCTGCTGAAATGTACAGCTTCAAAGGCTTGTTCTTGATGGGAGGCATAAGGACTGGAGCTTGAGCTAAATAGCCTTTGATCTCATCAAAGGCTGTAGGGAGGTAATCCCGAACAGGTGTAAAAGAGGCCCGAACACGTGGTATGTGGGACCCAGGTTAAACATAATCAGAGCATCCGCCATGCAGCTCGGTGAACGGCAGAGAGGACCGGGGACATGAGAGGTCCCAGGTCCGAGATACCCGAGCAGGGGTATGGTCCAAAGAGCAAGGGAAGTTGTTGGACCAATCACATGGTAAATGGACCAGTGATATGAGAAATCATTGGTCCAGTTGTCTGCTCAAAGAACGAGAGGGCGTAACAGAGCAGCATTTTGGAGGAGATGCTCTAGAAGAGTCCAGGAATGGCAAGTACCCAGTAAGAAAGCGAGATCTGGAAAAGATACCAAACGGGAATGGGGTGAACGGCCAGTTAAGGAAAGAGTTCCTAAATGGTCTAAAATGAAATATGCAGTTATGGGAACGGGAATCCCTGACGTTTCGGGTTCCATTTACGAGAAAGGAAACTTAGGGTAGCGAGATGGCTTGGACAGCAAGCGTACAAGGATCTATAAATATGAGGTAAACCTAGAGCTAAAGGTATGCAATTCTAGGTTATTTGCTTATTACCTACTGAGAATTAGGGTTTTCACTAGTACGAGATACTAACTTTGGCATCGGAGGGCCTTTGCCATGAGAAGGCAAAGGTGCGCTCACCTGTGTCTGTTTTACAGGTTTGAACTCTGGCAGTGAGCTAGGGTTCCGGCGAGGATTAAGAGGTAGCCGTTGGATCTTGGTGCTGTTCGAAGGCCTATTCGTTTTCCTGCACTTACAATTGGCGCCGTCTGTGGGAAACGAAGGAGATCCCTTTGAAAAAGCGACCATGGCGGAAGAAGATCCAAAGACTCCACTTGATGCAAACAATCAGCTGGGTGGGGGAGGTGACAAATCCCCACCAGACCCTCCAAGGAAGCCCGACGGCGGGCGTGCGGGGAGGACCACAAGCAAGGACCGCCCCTGGCAATCCATGACGACTCCAGAAACAAGGATGGACGGACGGCCACAGGATCCACGAGAAGAAGTCCCGCCGTGGGAGGGAGTCAGTGGCGCGTTCGAAAAGCGTGCACAGCAGGGAAGACATCCTGGACAAAAAGAGACAGGAAATAGAGGAGTACGCTCGTCTGATTAAGGGGCGAGAATATGAGGTTCAACAACTGCAGCGGATACGAGAACATCCGGAGGATTCTGGACTTTCACGAAGAAAGTCCAGAAAAGAAAGGCCGGATATGGCGGAATACAAGAGAGCTTCTTCACGAAAAAGAAGGAGTAGGAGTATCACTCCAAAACGACAGAGAGCTTCTTCACGAAAAAGGAGAAGTAGGAGCAAGAGTTCCACCCCCGAGGAGGGAGGGAGCAGAAAACACCACAGGGATAGGTACGAGAGACCTGATTCCGACTGGGAAAGAAATAATGACAAGGGTGCAAAGGGATCAGAAGAGGGGACCATGTCTGGACGAGAAGCAGCACGGAGAGCCCTTAGCAACATAGCAACTTCTCCTTTTGCAAAGAGACTGCAGGAGGCAAGGTTGCCGAGCAGGGTTAAACACGGGACGTTTATCCTGTACGAAACCAATGCAGACCCGGTGGCACACATACAGCATTACCAGCAGGCGATGTTTATGCACGATGGTGATGACGCGATCATGTGCAAGATGTTCCCATCTAGTTTGGGAAAGGTGGCCCTGTCATGGTTCCATAAGTTGGAGCCGAATACCATACGAGGATGGAGATAGTTGGCCGAGGAATTCACTGCTCGGTTACTGATGAGCAGGAAACCACCCAAAACTTTTGAGAGTCTCTCAGTTATGAAGCAAGGAGAGAATGAGCCGATCAGGGACTACGCCAAGAAGTATTGGGAGACTTTCAACAAGATTGAAAGTTGCAGTGAGGAGTATGCAATAGCAACGTTCAAGACTGGGTTGCCTGTTCGAGGGGAGCTACGAAAGTCCCTAAGCATGAGTCTAGTGAGCACGCTGGCAAAGCTGATGGAACGTATTGAGCAGCATGCCAGGAATGAGGATGACATACTACGGGAAGACGACAAGTTGATTGCCAAACAAGTCAAGGGTCCCGCGAAGAAGGCGGATAAACCCGAGCCCAGGACTTACAAAGAGAGGAAGGAGCATGGGCAGGCTAAGAAAGAGTCGTACCGGGAGAAGCATGCCCCTGACCCAAAGTCGTACTTCTCAGTAACGACGGTTTGGAAAGAACCGATTTATCGGGTTCTTTATCGTATAAAGAACCGACCGTACTTTAAGTAGCCTCCAAGGCTGGAGGGTGACAAAGACGCAAGAAGGGCTTCGAGTCAGCACTGCTGTTACCACAAGGACTGGGGTCACATGACGGAAGATTGTGAGATGTTTAAGCAGCACCTTGATGACCTGGTCTCACGTGGGTATCTGAAAGAGTTCATCCAAGAGGAGCACAAGGGTGCCGAGAAAGCGATGGAACTGGATTACGAGCAGAATCCAAGGGGCGTGATCCATATGATACACGGATTGGCCACACCTTATACGAGAAATGAGGTGAGGTTGCTCCAAAGGCAGGTGAAACACGACCAGCACGTGATGCGGTTGGGAAAGAAACGGGGACGTGAAGCGGAAGGGTGCAACGGGGGCATAGTCTTCACGGATGATGACCTGGGAGGAGTCCAGGTGCCGCACAACGATGCTCTTGTCATAGCCCTACGAATTAGGGAATATGACATGGAAAGGATCCTGGTGGATTCAGGAAGTTGCACCGAGGTGCTTTATTACGATGCGTTCAAGAAGCTGGGATTGGCACAAGCGGACTTGGTACAGTCAGTAACTCCATTGGTTGGGTTCAGTGCAGGGGCAGTTTGGCCATTGGGTAAGGTGACCCTCCCTGTCCGGGCAGGAACAGTGGTACTGAGAACCGATTTTTTGGTAGTGGATGTGCCATCTTCCTATAACGCGATTATAGGAAGGACTTGGTTGCATAAGATGAGGGCAGTTTCATCCACCTACCATCAGATGGTGAAGTTTCCAGGGTCCACTGGAATCGAGAAAATAAGGGGGAACCAAAAGACAGCCCAACAGTGCTTGGTTTCCATAATCAAGAAGGCACCCAAGGCACAGTTGATCCAGACAGTCGAGATTACCAACCAGCCGACTATCGAGGATGTAGGAGGAAATCCAGCCGAGAAAGTGGTGGAAGGATTGAAGAAAATCCAGATCAACGAGAATGATCCTGAAAGGTATTTCCTGATTGGGGAAACCCTGTGCAAAGAAGAAGAGGAAGAGTTGGTGAAGTTTCTCAAAGAGCATGTTGATGTGTTTGCTTGGGTGCCTGAGGAGATGCCTGGGGTGGATGCAAACGTGATTTGCTACCACCTGAATGTGGACCCACAACACAAACCTGTGATGCAGAAGAAAAGAAGATCTGCCATCATGTGGAGGCTGTTATCAAAGAGGTTGACCGTTTGCTCGAGGCAAAGCGATCGTGAAGTGTACTACCCGGAGTGGTTGTCTAATACAATGGTGGTGAAAAAGAAGAATGGGAAGTGGCGAGTCTAGTGCGTCGACTTCACAGATCTAAACAAGGCTTGTCCAAAAGATAGTTTCCCCTGCCCAGGATAGATCTTGGTAGATACAACAGCTGGGTATGGGCGTATGAGTTTTCTCGGCGCTTATCGAGGATATCACCAGATAGCCATGTACGGTCCCGATCGGAGAAGACATCTTTATCACACCGAGGTACTGTTAAAGCGTCATGCCCTTTGGTCCGAGGAATGCTGGAGCACTTACCAGAGACTAGCAACGATTATGTTGAAGAAGTTGCTCGGCGGGACCATGGAGGTATACATAGGCGATATGGTGGTCAAGAGTAAGGAGAAGCGGGACCACATCGCTGATCTGAAGGAAGCTTTCGAGATACTAAGGAGTACAAGCTGAAACTCAACGCCTCAAAATGTGCGTTTGGAGTGAGTTATGGGATTCCTGGGTCACCTGGTGACTATAAGAGGGATAGAGGCAAATCTGATCAAATAATAGCTTTGCAGAAGCTCAGAGTCCAAGGACCACGAAGGAGGTCCGAAGGCTAAGTGGCCCTTAACAGGTTCATTAGTCGATCGAGCGACAAGTGTAGACCCTTCTTTCAGCTGTTGAAGAAAAGAGAAGGTTACAAATGGGGAGCAGAGTGTGAGCAAGCGTTCCAAGACCTGAAGAAGTACTTGGCGGCAGCCCCACTCCTGTCGACCCCAGAGCCTGGTGAGATTTTGACTTTGTACTTGGCAGTATCCGAGCATGCTGTAAGTGTAGTCTTACTGAGAAACAAGGGATCCGAACAAATCCCTGTCTATTATGTGAGCAAGACACTACTAGACGCAGAGACGAGATATCTGCCCTTTGAGAAGTTAGTCCTGGCACTGAGGACGGCGGCTAGGAAGTTGCCCCATTACTTCCAAAGTCACAAAGTGGTGGTTTACACAGAGTTTCCATTGAAGTCGTTGCTTCGAAAGGCCGATTTCTCGGGACGAATATCAACGTGGTCGGTGGAGTTGAGCCAGTATGATATTGATTATAAGCTGCGCACGGCAGTTAAAGGGCAAGTTTTGGCAGACTTCGTGGCAGAATTCTCCCCCACGGTGGCTCCGCTGCCTCCTACGAGAAAGGAGCAGTTGGTCGAACCATCAGCCGAGAAGCAAAGGGTATCCGCCGAGCAGGACCCTTTGGAGTGGAAACTTTTTGTCGATGGATCCGCATGCAATACCGGATCTGGAATTGGGGTGGTGCTATTCCCTCCTGAAGGAGTAATGATCGAGCTGTCCCTGCGCCTGGGATTCAGTGCGTCAAACAACGTGGCGGAGTACGAGGCACTCCTGGCAGGGTTACGGAGCGCAAAAACCTTGAAGGTAAAAAGAATTCGAGTATTCTGTGATTCACAACTCGTGGTGAATCAGCTGTCCGGGGAATACGAGGCCCGGAATGAGAAGATGGCAGCCTACGTGGAGGCAGCCAAGGATTTGCTTGACACCTTCGAGAAGGTACACATCGAGCAGATAAGCTCTGGGCAGAACGCCCACGCTGACTCACTGGCTTGGTTGGCAGCGGCTGTGCCAACAGAGTTCAAGAGGAAGGTGGCAGTGGACTATCTTGCTGAGCCGAGCATTAGGAGAATTGTGGAATTGGTCATGGACGTGAACCAAGGACTAAGTTGGATGGATCCAATAGTGGAGTTCCTATGAGATGGGACACTCCCCACAGATAAAAAGGAGGCTCACAAGATAAAGACGAAATCTGCAAGGTTTTGGCTATCACGAAGGAAATTATGCAGGAAGTCCTTCACTGGGCCGTATTTGCTTTGTGTGCATCCGAGATGGTGCAGAAATTCCTCCACGAGATGCACGAGGAACATGCGGAAGTCATGCGGTGGGAGATCCATTGCTCACCGTGCAATCACCCAGGGTTACTGGGTGGCCGCACATGCAAGAAGATGCAAAGGTATATGTGAAAATCTGTGAGAAGTGTCGAAGTTCTCACCTATGATCCTAACAACAGCCGAAGATCTGGTGCCTTTGACAAGTCCTTGGCCGTTTGCACAGATGGGGAATGGACATTGTGGGTCCACTCCATAAGGCTACTGGGAACAGGAAGTTTTTGTTGGTAGCAGCGGACTACTTTACCAAGTGGATTGAAGCGGAACCATTGGCAAAAATCACCGAACCTATGATAGAAAGGTTCGTGTGGAAGAACATCATCACTTGATTTGGAGTTCCTTATTCTTTGATCATTGATAATGGGTCGCAGTTTCGAGAAAAAGTTCAAGGCTTTTTGTGCCCAGATACGGAATAAGGAACTATTATTCAACCACAACCTACCCTCGAGCAATGGGCGGCGAGCGTCCAACAAGACGATACTTGACGGGATCAAGAAAACGTTGGACAAAGCAAAAGGCAGGTGGCCCGACGAATTGCCACTGGTCCTGTGGGCACACCAAACAACTCCTAGGAGGTCTACGGGAGAGACCCCCTATTCGCTGGCATATGGAACAGAAGCTGTGATTCCACTGGAGGTTGGATTGCCGACCAACAGGACCACATTGGTGGAAAGTGGGGGCAATGACAGAGCCTTGGAAATTGAGCTGGACCTCGCCGAGGAGAGGAGCGAATGAGCTCTGGTGCACCTGGCTTCGTACCAGGAGCAGTTGATGAAAAGTTACAACAAGCATGTCCACCCGCGAGAGTTTGGTGTTGGAGACCTTGTGCTAAGAAAGGTGCTCGGCAACACCAAGGTGGCCAACGAGGGCAAGTTGGGGGCCAATTGGGAGGGCCCATATCGAGTTACGGAGGTAGTGGGCATTGGGGCATATGGCAGACCTGGACGGGAACCCGGTACCAAGGCCCTGGAATGTTCACAACTTCAGGAAGTTCTAAGTGTAAAGAACTTCGATTTCGTTTTTATTTCTGTTTTAGATGCACATCGTGATTGTGTGGGAATTACGAATAAAATTCCCTTGTGTCTGCTTTTATTAGTTGCAAGGGGTGCGCGTAACGCCCCCTTGAGTTTTTCGAATTATGAATAAAATTCCCAGATTTTGGTAACACTGTAGGTGCAGGAAAATGAAACAGGCCTTCGAACAGCACCAAACTGTAACAGCTACTTTTCTCTCTACACCGGAACCCTAGCACACCGCCGGTATTGATCCTATAAAACAAACAGGAGGTGAGCGCACCTTTGCCGCCTCGTGGCAAAGGCCCTCCGATGCCAAAGTTAGTATCTCATACTAGTAAAACCTTAATTCTCAGTAAGTAATAAGCCAATAGCCAGGAATTGCGTACCTTTACCTCTAGGTTTACCTCATATTTATAGAGTCATGTCTACTTGCCGTCCAAGCCATCTTGCTGCCCTAAGTTTTCCTTTCTCGTAAAGGGAACCCAGAATATCAGGGATTCTCATTCCCTTAACAGCATATTTCCTTTTAGACCTTTTAGGAACTCTTTCCAAAGCTGGCCGTTCACCCCATTCTCGTTGGGTATCTCCTCCAGATCTTGTTTCCCCACTGGGTATTTCCATTTCTGGACCCTTCTGGAGACCTCCTGGCACCTCCTCCAGATTGCTGCTCCTGTTCGGCCTTCTCGTTGACGAACAGGCCCTCTGGACCAATGATTTCTCGTATCACTGGACCCTCTTTCATGCGATGGGTCCAACGACTACCTTTGCTCTCTGGACCATACCCCTGCTCGGGTATTTTGGACCTGGGACCTCCCGTGTCCCTGGTCCTACTGCCATTCACCGTACTGCACGGCGGACACCCTGACTATATTTATTCTGGGCCCCACGTACCACGTGTTCGGGCCACTCTTTGTACCTGTTCGGGATTACCTGCCTACAATGGGTCCCCAGCTTTACTCGTTATTTTCTCTTAATATGACGGGCAAAGCTTCTGAACACCGAGCAAGGTTCTCTTCCTTTGCTCCTGCACCCATGTTTCTCGTACTTGGTGCAAACTCATCATTAGTCCAAGCCAAACGTCTCATCGTTTGGTCTGGGCAGGCTTTTCCAGCTATTGCCTTTACACGCGGCGTGCCCTGTATTGCCCACATTTAATGCGAGCAGACGTTTTGGGGAATGGAACGCCCAAACGGCGTCTGGGGTGACGTTTCTCATACGTCACCCCCTTTGCCGGGGTATACTTGGGTTTTCGTCCCATTTTCAAACCCCACTTTTTTTCTCACCTCAGTTCCCTCTGCAGAAAGCACGCCCAAGCGCTCCCGCCATTGAAGCTCTGCTCAACATCTCCGGGTCTCTTTCCCCTCTGATTCTAGGGCTCTCGTCTGTTTGTTCGTAAGTCTCTATTCCCCTTCTCCATTCCGTCTTCTTCGTCGATTTAGGATCTCCACAGTTTCTTTTAGGGTTTTTTTTTTCTTTTCGTACCCAAATTGTTCCTTAGAAAACCTACACCCACAGTCTCGTTATGGGTCGATTCCGTAGGCACTGTGACACACCTCAAAGGATGGTTGAGTTCAGATCTCGTTACGAGATCCCAGACAATGTGGCCACTTCGTTGGCCGCAGAAAACGCCATCCGTGAGACTTTTGACAACGATACTCTACACATCCCTGTAGTAGCCGTCGTTGAGGGCGGCGTCAGGTTTCCCCTGGCACCTTTACTCCGCCAGGTTTTAGCCCATTATAGACTGTCCCCGATGCAAGTTTCAGCTAACTTCTTTAGGGTTGTTATGGGCATCAATGCCCTGAACCAGATGCTAGGCACATCCCTAGGTTTGCACGACATACATCACCTGTACAGTATTTCCAGAACCAAGGACGCCTTAACCTACTACCTGAAGAGTAGGGATTCTAGAAAGCAGCTGGTATTGGAACTGCCTGATTCCTCTCGTGGGGACGATGATGACTTCCTCATCGTCACAGGGAACTTCGAACCCAGGGACGAGGACGGCAAAGTCATTGGCTTTCACGCTCCCCACAGATTTGGCACTCCACGTTAGTTTCTTTTCTCGTAGAACTTTTTGCCGAGCAATTCCTCGTATTGCACCTCTCATTCATTTGTATTACTGATTGCCAATTTTTCTCGTATTTGCAGCCACGAACGTCAACCAGGGGCACGCCATTATCACCCCTCAGGTTCACGTGACTGACATCAACCGTGCTCTTGCATACAACGGGCAAGGCACGTACTTGGCTGGCCGAGCACGAGCTGCGCAGATCCTTCTCAGTTACCGTGCATCATACGGCGGATTCATCGACCGACGAATCCGAGCAGCAGACAATCCCATCATCCCTGATCCTTCAGCTCAACAGCCCGAGCAACGAGAAGAGAGGCGTTCTCGGACCCCTCCTTTGCCCAACGATCCAATCCAACTCGCCGAAGAAACTCCTCGTCCTCAAGTGGGTATTCCCCATCTCCCTCTCCTCGAGAAATGCAGTGACCGATCAACCTCAGCAGCCTCCTCAACATCCCGGGGGCTGGTCGTGGACGGGGCCGCGGCACATCTCGTGGCCGCGGACGCTCTCAGAGCCCGGCGCCTTCTCATGGCCGCCGTGGCCCAGCTCAACCTGACATCCCTCCTGGCTTCTCCCCCGAGGAGATTGAGGCCAGCCATAGGGAAAAACGCCAACGGCTAGAAGCCTCTTCTGTTGAACAGCCCCCGTCCCAGCTCACTGCACCTCCAACCCCTCTCTGGACTCCACAATTCATTCACGGTGGACGGCCAGTCACCGTCCGTGACAGTGTGGAGTGTTAAGGCACCGCGCTTGCATTGTCCCAAGCATTCATGCTTCCTGGGGACATGCAAAAGGAGGTGGCCAGCTCCCCAGACAACCTTCTCGGCTCTTTCATGAGCCATCAAGCTAAGGTAAGGCCATCGTATTCATTTTTACATGCTAATGGCTTTAAATTGCTTATTCCTGCCCTTCGTCTGACCATGTGTTTGTCCAGGCGATGCAAAAGATGGTGGCCATGGCTCAGCGGTTCGGTCAGTCTGAGCCTCAGCGTGCCAGACTGGCCAGCGAGAACGCCAAGCTGCAGAACACAATCGTCAGGCTGGAAAGAGAGAGAAATCAAGCTCGCGGGACGGTCGATGAGCTGAGGGGTAAGCTGGAGGGTGCCGAAGACAGCTTGAACCAGACACTCACAGAGCTGGAGGCGAGCAAGAACGAGGCCAAGGCAGCCTATCAGCAGCGTTACAATGAGGGGATCCGTGTGGCCACTGAGAGCTACATGGACCAGATGCCTGGGATCCAGGACCAGGTCTTTGAAGCTGGCTGGCTGGCTTGCCTCAGAAAATCTGGTGCCCCAGAGTCTTCTACCCTGTGGACTGAGATTGACCTTCCGAGCACCCAGGCGGCCACCGAGGGGCTGGAAGAAGTGGTGGAGGAGGAGGACTGCCTGGACAAGGAGCTTAACAACATCCCCGAATAGCAAAATGCCGAAGCTGATCAAACTGGAGAAGCGACCAACACTGGCCAGAAGGAAGCCGGTGGCGGTCCGTCTGAATCTGGCACTGCTGGGGATGATGCAACAATCTCTGCCTCTACAACTGCTCCAACTTCTGCAACTGCTCCAGCCTCTCCCCCTGTCATTGAGGATCTTACGATCGAAGAGTAAGTTGGACTCTTCGTAGTGATAATTTTTTGAAACTTTTGAATCAGTTTTTGATTGGCCCTGCGTGGCCATTGGTTCTGCCCTGCGTGGCGCTGACACATTTCCACACATTTCAATTCTGCTGATTTTGGCCCTTCGTGGCTTTTTATGTTATGGGTGGCCCTGTTTGGCCTAAACTTTTGTTTTGCCTGGCCCTTCGTGGCCTTTCTTTAACACAGGTGGCCGTCTCATGGTCAGTATCGTAGTGTCTTCATACTTAGCCTTATGCATATTCACGTATGCTCCCCAGGTCTCTTCGTGCCTGCTGATGATTAAACTGTATTCACTTACTCTGTTGTAGGTTTCTCATACCTTAGAGTAATGCTTGTTGCGTTAGCAGCTTGCAACACGTAAAGTTATTGGTGTTCAGGGTCTGTTCGAACCCGAGCAACCCTTGAGTTTTTCGAACTCTAGGTACTACTGCATGTTTACGTATGCAGCTCGTAGGCTTCGTGCTTGAGAACCTTCCCCAGTATACTCGTACTTAGGTTATCCAAATGTGCTCATATTTGGACTAGGCAATCTGGATTTATTCATACCCAGGTTGTGTTGTAGATTCGTGTGGGCATGCAGCCGTACAAGCAAACAAGTCTATTCGTACTTGGAATTATCCCAAACATATTCGTGTTTGAGACCAGCGTGCATAATCTCGTATGCTCTCTGAGTGTATTCGTACCCGAGCAAACAGACAAGTGTGTTCGTACTAGTCTTAATTCTGGGTGTATTCGTACCCGAGCAACTGTCAAGTGTATTCGTACTTGGACAAAAATTCTGGGTGTATTCGTACCCGAGCAACTTGTCAAGTGTTTTCGTACTTGGACAAAAATTCTGGGTGTATTCGTACCCGAGCAACTGTCAAGTGTATTCGTACTTGGATAAAAATTCTGGGTGTATTCGTACCCGAGCAACTTGTCAAGTGTTTTCGTACTTGGACAAAAATTCTGGGTGTATTCGAAATTCCGTTTAGTTACCCTATACCTCTGCTCCCCAATACGAAGTGAGGACTAAGGACATAGCTTGACTTCGTATTTAAAGCATAATAAACGGAAAGCTCGTAAAATAAAAAAGACAGCTTTTGTGTTACCAAAATCTGGGAATTTTATTCATAATTCAAAAGACTCAAGGGGGCGTTACGCGTACCCCTTGCAACTAGTAAAAGCAAACACCAGGGAATTTTATTCGTAACTCCCACACAATCACGATGTGCATCTAAAACAGAATAGAAATGAAATCGAAGTTCTTTACACGTAGAACTTCCTCAAGTTGTGAACATTCCAGGGCCTTGGTACCGGGTTCCCGTCCAGGTCAGCCAATCGATATGCCCCAATGCCCACAACCTCTGTAACTCGATATGGGCCCTCCCAATTGGCCCCCAACTTGCCCTCATTGGCCACATTGGTGTTGCCGAGCACCTTTCATAGCACAAGGTCTCCAACACCAAACTCTCGTGGGTGGACATGCTTGTTGTAACTTTTCATCAATTGCTCCTGGTACGAAGCCAGGTGCACCAGAGCTCGTTCTCTCCTCTCCTCGGCGAGGTCCAGCTCAATTTCCAGGGCTCTGTCATTGCCCCCACTCTCCACCAGTGTGGTTCTGTTGGTCAGCAAACCAACCTCCAATGGAATCACAGCCTCTGTTCCATATGCTAGCGAATAGGGGGTCTCTCCCGTAGACCTCCTAGGAGTTGTTCGGTGTGCCCAACAGGACCAATGGCAATTCGTCAGGCCACTTGCCTTTTGCTTTGTCTAACCTTTTCTTGATCCCGTCAAGTATAGCTTTGTTGGACGCCTCTGCCTGCCCATTGCTTTGAGGGTAGGCCGGTGTGGAATAGTAGTTCCTTATTCCATACTAGGAGCAAAAAGCCTTGAACTTTTTCTGGAACTGGGACCCATTATCAGTGATCAGGGAATAAGGAACCCCAAATCGAGTGATGATGCTCTTCCACACGAACCTTTCTATCATAGGTTCTGTGATTTTTGCCAGTGGTTCTGCTTCAATCCACTTGGTAAAGTAGTCCGTTGCTACCAACAGAAACTTCCTGTTCCCAGTAGCCTTGTGGAGGGGACCCACGATGTCCATCCCCCACTGCGCGAACGGCCAAGGACTTGTCAAGGGCACCAGATCTTCGGCTGGTGTTCGAATCATAGGTGAGAATTTCTGACACTTCTCACAGATTTTCACGTACACCTTTGCATCTTCCTGCATGTGCGGCCACCAGTAACCCTGGGTGATTGCACGGTGAGCAATGGATCTCCCACCTGCGTGACTCCCACATGTTCCCTCATGTATTTCATGGAGGAATTTCTGCACCATCTCGGGGTGCATGCAAAGCAGGTACGGTCCAGTGAAACACATTCTGTACAACTTCTCTTCTGGTGATAGCCAAAATCTTGCAGATTTCGTCTTTATCTTGTGAGCTTCTTTTTTATCTGTGGGGAGTGTCCCATCTCGTAGGAACTCCACTATTGGATCCATCCAACTTGGTCCTTGGTTCACTTCCAGGACCAATTCCACACTTCTCCCAATGCTCGGCTCAGCAAGATAGTCCACTGCTACCTTCCTTTTGACCTCTGTTGGCACAGCCGCTGCCAACCAAGCCAGTGAGTCAGCGTGGGCGTTACGTCAGAGCTTATACGCTCGATGTGTACCTTCTAAAAGGTATCAAGCAAATCCTTGGCTGCCTCCACGTAGGTCGCTATCTTTTCACTCCGGGCCTCGTATTCCCGGACAGTGATTCACCACGAGTTGTGAATCAGAATACTCGAATTCTTTTACTTTTAAGGTTCTTGCGCTCCGTAACCCGGCCAGAAGCGCCTCGTACTCCGCCACGTTATCGACTCACTGAAACCCAGGCGCAGGATAATTCGATCATAACTCCTTGGGAGGGAAAAGCACCACTCCAATTCCAGATCCGGTGTTGCATGCGGATCCATCTACAAAAAGCTTCCATTCCAATGGGTCCTGCCCGGCGGATGCCTTTTTCTTCTCGGCTCATCCAACTGCTCCTTTCTCGTAGGAGGCCGTGGAGCTACTGTGGGAGAGAACTCTGCCACGAAATCTGCCAAAACTTGCCCTTTGACCGCCGTGCGCGGCTGATAATCAATATCATACTGGCTCAATTCCACCGACCAAGTTGATATTCGTCCCGAGAAATCGCCTTTCGAAGCAATGACTTCAACGGGAACTCCGTGTAAACAACCACTTTGTGACTTTGGAAGTAGTGGGGCAACTTCCTAGCGGCCGTTCTCAAGGCCAGGACCAACTTCTCAAGAGGCAGATATCTCGTTTCTGCGTCCAATAGCGTCTTGCTCACGTAATAGACAGGGGTTTGCTTGGATCCCTCGTTCCTCAGTAAGACCGCACTTACAGCATGTTCGGATACTGCTAAGTACAGGGTCAGGACCTCGCCAGGCTCAGGAGTAGACAGAAGTGGGGCTGCTGCCAAGTACTTCGGTCTTGGAACGCTTGCTCACACTCCGCTCCCCATTCGTAATCTTCTCTCTTTTTAACAACTGAAAGAAAGGTCTACACTTGTCACTTGAACGACTTATGAACTGTTAAGGGCTGCCGCCATCCTCGTTAACCCACTGGACCTCCTTCGTGGTCCTCGAACTCAGCTTCTGCAAAGTCGTTATTTGATCGGGATTCGCCTTATCCCTTTAATGGTCACTAAGTGACCCAGAAATTCCAGAACTTACCCCAAACGCACATTTCCGAGGAGTTGAGCTTCAGCTTTATACTCTCTCAAGATCTCAAAAGCTTCTTCGGATCGTGATGTGGTCCCGTTTCTCCTTACTTTTCACCACCATATCGTCTATGTACACCTCCATGGTCTTGCCGAGCAGCTTCTTTAGCATAATCGTTGCTAGTCTCTGGTAAGTTGCTCCAGCATTTCTCAGACCAAAGGGCATAACATTGTAATAGTACAACCCCCGTGGTGTGATAAAGGACGTCTTCTCCTGATCGGGGCCGTACATAGCTATCTGGTGATATCCTCGATAAGCGTCGAGAAAACTCATACGCCCATACCCAGCTGTTGCATCCACCAACTGATCTATCCTGGGCAGGGGAAAATTGTCTTTCGGACAAGCCTTGTTTAGATCCGTGAAATCGACGCATACCCGCCATTTCCCACTCTTCTTTTTTACCTCCACTGTGTTAGACAACCACTCGGGGTAGTATACCTCTCGGATCGCCTTTGCTTCGAGCAAACGGTCGACCTCCTCGATAACAGCATCCACATGCTGTACGGCAGATCTTCTTTTCTTCTGCATCACCGGTTTGTGCTGGGGGTCCACATTTAGGTGGTGGCAAATCACGTTTGCATCCACCCCAGGCATCTCCTCGGGCACCCAAGCAAACACATCAACGTGCTCTTTGAGAAATTTCACCAACTCTTCCTCCTCTTCTTTGCACAGGTTTTCCCCAATCAGGAAATACCTTTCAGGATCATTCTCGTTGATCTGGATTTTCTTCAATCCTTCCACCACCTTCTCGGCTGGATTCCCTCCGACATCCTCGATGGTCGGCCGATCAGTAACCTCGACGATTTGCACCAACTGCGCCTTGGGTGCTTTCTTGATTATGGAAACCAAACACTGTTGGGCTGTCTTTTGGTTCCCCCTTATTTTCTCGATTCCAGTGGATTCTGGAAATTTTACCATCTGATGGTAGGTGGAGGAAACCGCCCTCATCTTATGCAACCAAGTCCTTCCTATAATCGCGTTCTAGGAAGATGGCACGTCCACCACTAAAAAGTTGGTTCTCAGCACCACTGTTCCTGCCCGAACAGGAAGGGTCACCTTGCCCAATGGCCAGACTGCCCCTGCACTGAACCCAACCAACGGAGTTACTGACTGTACCAAGTCTGCTTGTGCCAATCCCAGCTTCTTGAAGGCGTCGTAATAAAGCACCTCGGTGCAGCTTCCTGAATCCACTAGGATCCTTTCCATGTCATATTCCCCAATTCGTAGGGTTATCACAAGAGCGTCATTGTGCGGCACTTGGACTCCTCCTAGGTCCTCGTCCGTGAAGGTTATGCCCTCGTTGCAGCCTTCCGCTTCACGTCCTCGTTTCTTTCCCAACCGCATCACGTGCTGGTCGTGTTTTACCTGCCTTTGGAGCAACCTCACCTCATTTCTCATATAGGGTGTGGCTAATCCATGTATCATATGGATCACGCCCCTTGGATTCTGCTCGTAATCCAGCTCCATTGCCCTCTCGGCACCCTTGTGCTCCTCTTGAATGAATTCCTTCAAATACCCTCGTGAGACCAGGTCATCAAGGTGCTGCTTGAACATCTCGCAGTCCTCTGTCATGTGACCCCAGTCCTTGTGGTAACTGCAATGCTGACTCGTTGCCCTTCTTGCATCTTTATCACCCTCCAGCCGTGGAGGCCACTTAAAGTATGGGCGGTTCTTTATTCGATAAAGAACCCGATAAATCGGTTCTTTCCATACCGTCGTTACTGAGAAGTACGACTTTGGGTCAGGGGCATGCTTCTCCCGGTATGACTCTCTCTTAGTCTGTCTGTGCTCCTTCCTCTCTTTGTAAGTCTTGAGCTCGGGTTTATCCGCTTTTTTCGCGGGACCCTTGGCTTGCTCGGCACTCAACTTGCCGTCTTCCCGTAGTATGTCATCCTCATTCCTGGCATGCTGCTCAATACGTTCCATCAGCTTTGCCAGCGTGCTCACTGGACTCATGTTTAGGGACTTTCGTAGCTCCCCCCGAACAGGCAACCCAGTCTTGAACGTTGCTATTGCATACTCCTCACTGTAACTTTCAATCTCGTTGAAAGTCTCCCAATACTTCTTGACATAGTCCCTGCTCGTCAGGAACCGAGCAGTGAATTCCTCGGCCAACTGTCTCCATCCTCGTATGGTGTTCGGCCCCAACTTATGGAACCATGACAGGGACACCTTTCCCAGACTAGATGGGAACATCTTGCACATGATCGCATCATCACCATCGTGCATAAACATCGCCTGCTGGTAATGCTGCATGTGTGCCACCGGGTCTGCATTCGTTTCGTACGGAATAAACGTCCCGTGTTTAACCCTGCTCGGCAACTTTGCCTCCTGCAATCTCTTTGCAAAAGGAGAAGTTGCTATGTTGCTAAGGGCTCTCCGCGCTGCTTCTCGTGCAGACATGGTCCCCTCTTCTGATCCCTTTGCATTATTCCTTTTCCAATCGGAATCAGGTCTCTCGTACCTGTCCCTGTGGTGCTTCCTGCTTCCTCCTTCCTCGGGGGAGGAGCTCCTACTCCTGCTTCTTCTTTTTCATGAAGAAGCCTTTGGTCGTTTCGGAGTGAGGCTCCTGCTTCTTCTTCTTCGTGAAGAAGCTCTCCTGTACTCCACCATATCCCACCCTTCTTTTCTGGACTTCCTTTGTGAAAGCCCAGAATCATCCGGATGTTCTCGTATCCGCTGCAGCTGTTGAATCTCATATTCTCGTCTTTTAATCAGACGAGCGTATTCCTCTATTTCCTGTCTCTTTTTGTCCAGGATGTCTTCCCTGCTGTGCACGCTTTTCGAACGCGCCACTGACTCCCTCCCACGGCGGGACTTACTCCTTCTCGTGGATCCTGTGGCCGTCCGTCCGTCCCTGTTTCTAGAGTCGCCATGGATTGCCAGGGGGCGGTCCTTGCTCGTGGTCCTCCCCGCACGCCCTCCATCAGGCTTTCTCGGAGGATCTGGTGAGGATTTGTCAGCTCCCCTACCCAGCTGATTATTTGCATCAAGTGGAGTCTTTGGATCTTCTTCCGCCATGGTCGTTTTTTCAAAGGGATCTCTTTCGTTTCCCACAGACGGCGCCAATTGTAGAGGGGAAAAACCCGGGCATACATCTCAAAACTGTAACGACTACTTTTCTCTCTACACTGGAACCCTAGCACACCGCCGGTATTGATCCTATAAAACAAACAGAAGGTGAGCGCACCTTTGCCGCCTTGTGGCAAAGGCCCTCCGATGCCAAAGTTAGTATCTCGTACTAGTAAAACCTTAATTCTCAGTAAGTAATAAGCCAATAGCAAGGAATTGCGTATCTTTACCTCTAGGTTTACCTCATATTTATAGAGTCATGTCTACTTGCTGTCCAAGCCATCTTGTTGCCCTAAGTTTTCCTTTCTCGTAAAGGGAACCCAGAATATCAGGGATTCTCATTCCCTTAACTGCATATTTCCTTTTAGACCTTTTAGGAACTCTTTCCAAAGCTGGCCGTTCACCCCATTCTCGTTGGGTATCTCCTCCAGATCTTGTTTCCCCACTGGGTATTTCCATTTCTGGACCCTTCTGGAGACCTCCTGGCACCTCCTCCAGATTGCTGCTCCTGTTCGGCCTTCTCGTTGCCGAACAGGCCCTCTGGACCAATGATTTCTCGTATCACTGGACCCTCTTTCATGCGATGGGTCCAACGACTACCTTTGCTCTCTGGACCATACCCCTGCTCGGGTATTTTGGACCTGGGACCTCCCGTGTCCCTGGTCCTACTGCCGTTCACCGTACTGCACGGCGGACACCCCGACTATATTTATTCTGGGCCCCACGTACCACGTGTTCGGGCCACTCTTTGTACCTGTTCGGGATTACCTCCCTACAAACACAAACGCTGTTTTTTACACGTTTTTCTTTTATTATGCTTTAAATACGAAGTCAAGCTATGTCCTTAGTCCTCGCTTCGTATTGGGGAGCAGAGGTATATGGTAACTAAATGGAATTTCGAATATTTCAAAATTGAGCCAAGTACGAATATACTTGTTTGTTTGCTCGAGTACGAATACACCCAGAATTGAGCCAAGTACGAATATACTTGTCTGTTTGCTTGGGTACAAATACACCCAGAATTGAGCCAAGTACGAATATACTTGTTTGTTTGCTCGGGTACGAATACACCCAGAATTGAGCCAAGTACGAATATACTTGTCTGTTTGCTCGGGTACGAATACACCCAAAATTGAGCCAAGTACGAATATACTTGTCTGTTTGCTCGGGTACGAATACACCCAGAATTGAGCCAAGTACGAATATACTTGTCTGTTTGCTCGGGTACGAATACACCGAGAGTGCAAACGAGATTATGCACACTGTTCTCAAACACGAATATGTTTGGGATAATTCCAAGTACGAATAGACTTGTTTACTTGTACGGGTGCATGCCAACGCGAATTTGCAACATAACCTGGGTATGAATAAACTCAAGATTACCTAGTCCAAATACGAGCACATTTGGGTAACCTAAGTACGAATATACTAGGGAAACTTTCCAAGCACGAAACATGTGGGCTGCATACGAGAATATGCAGCAATATCCTAGTTCGGAAAAACTTGAAGGTTGATCGGGTACGAACAGACCTTGAGCACGTATGAAAAAAATACAAACACTGTACGAATAAGGTTAGCAGCTTGCTCGGGTACGAGCATATCCTGAATATGTACGAGTACATGTATTGGTAGGAAAGCTATGAGTGCAGTTAACACTGTTCTAAGGTACGAGAAACCTGCAAAAGTGTAAATGTGAATACAACTGGATCATCAGCAGGCACGATGAGACCTGGGGAGCATACGTGACTATGCATAAGGCTAAGTACGAAGACACTAAGCACATAAAATACTGGCCATGGGACGGCCACCTGTGTTAAGGAAAGGCCAGCCAAACATATAAAGGCCATGAGGGGCCAGGCAAAACAAAAGTTTAGGCCAAACAGGGCCACCAAAAACATAAAAGGCCACGAAGGGCCAGAACCAGCAAAGTTAAAGTATGCAGAAATGTATCAAGTGCCACGCAGAGCAATACCAAAGGCCACGCAGGGCCAGTCAAAACTGATTCAAAGTTCAATTGTTATTACTACGAAGAGTCCAACTTACTCTTTGATTGTCAGGTCCTCAATGATAGGGGGGAGGCTGGAGCAGTTGCAGAGGCTGGAGTGGTTGCATCATCCATAGCAGTGCTAGGTTCAGACGGACCACCACCGGCTTCCTTCTGGCGAGGGTTGGTCACTTCTCCAGTCTGATCAGCATCAGCACTTCACTGTTCGGGGACGTTGGCGTTAGGCTCCTGGTTGTCTTCTTCTACAACCTCTTCCTGCTCCTCAACAACTTGGATGCTCGGGAAGTCAATCTCTGTCCAAAGAGGGGAAGACTCTGCTGTTCCAGACTTTTTGAGGCAGGCCAACCAGTCGACCTCAAAAACTTGGTCTTGGATTCCTGGCATTTGATCCGTGTAGCTCTCAGTGGCCACACGGATTCCCTCGTTGTAGCCCTGTTGATAGGCGGCCTTGGCCTCGTTCTTGCTCACCTCCAGCTCCGTGAGAGTCTGGCTCAAATTGTCTTCGGCTCTCTCCAGCTTGCCCCTTAGCTCATCAGCAATCCCACGAGCCTGGTTCCTCTCCCTCTCTAGCCTGACGATAGTATTTTGTAGCTTGGCGTTCTCACTTGCCAATCTGGCACGCTGGGGCTCAGATTGGCCAAGCTTTTGTGCCATGGCCACCATCCTCTGCATTGCGTGGAGATTTTGAACACGAAGCAACGTCAGGCAGATAACAAGAATAACGATCTGAAGCCATCAAGCAGACAAAAATAAACATGACAAGTTTACCTTAGCACTATGGCTCATGAATGAGCCAAGGAGGTTGTCTGGGGAGCTGGTGATCACTTTCTGCATGTCCCCAGGAAGCATGAACGCCTGGGACAATGCGAGTGCAGTGCCTTCAGACTCCACACTGTCGCGGACAGTGACTGGCCGTCCGCCATGGGTGAATTGAGGAGCCCAGAGGGGGGTTGGAGGTGCTGTGAGTTGGGGAGGAGGTTGTTCGATTGAAGAGGCTTCCAGCCGTTGGCGTTTGTCCCTATGGCTGGCCTCAATCTCCTCGGGGGAGAAGCCTGGAGGAGCGTCTGTTGAAGTTGGTCCTCGGCGGCCATGAGACGGCGCCGAGCTCTGAGAGCGTCCGCAGCCACGAGCAGTGTCGCGGCCTCTTCCACGGCCGATGGTGAGCAGATTGCTGAGATTAATTGGTTGATCCATTTCTGGAGGTGGGGGAGATGGAGAGTATCCACTCAAAGACGTGGAGGCTTCGTCGGCGAGCTGGACGAGTTCGTCGGGAAACGGAGGGGTCTGAGAACGCCTCTCGTCTTGTTGCTCGGGTAGTTGAGCAGGAGGATTTGGGATAACAGGATCGTCGGCTGCTCGGATCCTCCGATCAATGAATCCACCATACGAAGCCCGGTAGCTCAAAAGGATTTGAGCTGCTCTTGCTCGGCCAGCCAAGCACGTGCCTTGCCCGTTGAAAGCAAGTGCACGGTTGATATCAGTAACGTGAACCTGAGGGGCGATGATGGCGTGCCCCTGGTTGACGTTTGTGGCTGCAAATACGAGAAAAATTAGCAGTCAATAAAGCGAAAACATGTAATGCAATACGAAATATTGCTCGGTATGAAGTTCTACGAGAAAGAGAACTAACGTGGAGTGCCAAATCTGTGGGGTGCATGAAAGCCGACGACTCTACCGTCCTCGTCTCTGGGCTCGAAGTTCCCCGTGACGATGAGGAAGTTGTCGTCGTCCCCCCTGGCAGAGTCAGGCAATTCAAGCACCAGCCTTTTCCTGGAATCCCTACTCTTGAGATAGTAGGTCAGAGCATCTTTGGTTCGAGAGATGCTATACAGATGGTGAATATCGTGCAAACCTAGGGACGTACCTAGCATCTGGTTCAGGGCATTAATGCCCATGACAACCCTAAAGAAGTTGGCTGAAACTTGCATAGGGGCGATGCCAGTAATGGGACGTAACACAGGCGAGCAATGGTGCCGGGGAAACCCGACGCCGCCCTCAACTCTGACGGCAGCGAGGATGTGTAGGGTGTCGTTGTCAAAACACTCGCGGATGGCATTTTCAGGGGCCAATGTAGTGGCCACGTTGTCAGGGATCTCATAGCGAAATCTGAACTCGGCCATCCTTTGGGGAGTGTCACAGTGCCTACGAAATCGACCCATAATGAAAATTGTGGGTACGGGTTTTCTAAAAAGAAGGTTGGGTACGAAGAAGCCCTAAAAGAGACTGTGGAGTCCAAAATCAACGAGGAAAGCGGAATAGAAAAGGGGAGTAAGAACTTACGAATGAGTAGAACCCTAGAATCAGACCCTGAGACGGTGAGCAGAGCTTCAATGGCGGGAGCGCTTGGGCATGCTTTCTGTAGAGGGAACTAAGGTGAGAGAAAAGTGGGTTTGAAATTGGGACGAAAACCCAAGTATACCCCAGCAAAGGGGGTGACGTATGAGAAACGTCACCCCAGACGCCGTTTGGGCATTCCGTTCCCCGAAACGTCTGCTCGCATTTAATATGGGCAGTACAGAGCGTGCCGCGTGTAAAAGTGATAGCTGGAAAAGCCTGCCCAGACCAAACGATGAGACGTTTGGCCTGGACTAATGATGAAGTTTGCACCAAGTACGAGAAACGGGGTGAAGGAGCAAAGGACGAGAACCTTGCTCGGTGTTCAGAAGCTTTGCTCGTCATATTAAGAGAAAATAACGAGTAAAGCTGAGGAGCCATTGTAGGGAGGTAATCCCGAACAGGTGTAAAAGAGGCCCGAACACGTGGTACGTGGGACCCAGGTTAAACATAATCGGAGCATCCGCCGTGCAGCACGGTGAACGGCAGAGAGGACCGGGGACACGAGAGGTCCCAGGTCCGAGATACCCGAGCAGGGGTATGGTCCAAAGAGAAAGGGAAGTTGTTGGACTAGTCACATGGTAAATGGACCAGTGATATGAGAAATCATTGGTCCAGGTAGTCTGTTCGGCAACGAGAGGGCCGAACAGGAGCAGCATTTTAGAGGAGATGCTCCAGAAGAGTCCAGGAATGGCAAGTACCCAGTAAGAAAGCGAGATCTGGAAAAGATACCAAATGGGAATGGGGTGAACGGCCAGTTAAGGAAAAAGTTCCTAAATGGTCTAAAAGGAAATATGCAGTTATGGGAACGGGAATCCCTAATGTTCCGGGTTCCATTTACGAGAAAGGAAACTTAGGGCAACGAGATGGCTTGGACAGCAAGCGTACAAGGATCTATAAATATGAGGTAAACCTAGAGGTAAAGGTATGCAATTCTGGGTTATTTGCTTATTACCTACTGAGAATTAGGGTTTTCACTAGTACGAGATACTAACTTTGGCATTGGAGGGCCTTTGCCATGAGAAGGCAAAGGTGCGCTCACCTGTGTCTGTTTTACAGGTTTGAACTCCGGCAGGGAGCTAGGGCTCTGGCGAGGGTTAAGAGGTAGCCGTTGGATCTTGGTGTTGTTCGAAGGCCTTTTCATTTTCCTGCACTTACAAAGGCCTTCTGATGATTTGCCTCCCACACAAAAGTGTCTTGATCCTTCAGCTTCAAGAGTTGAGAAAAGACCTGGACCTTCCCTGCTAGGTTTGAGATGAACCTTCTCAAGAAGTTGAATGAACCCAAGAGCTTCTGCAACTCCCTCTTGGTGGTAGGCGGTTTTGCTTCCATGATTGCTTTGGCCTTGTTCTTGTCAATCTCAATCCCTCGGTTGTGAACCAAAAATCCAAGGAATTTGCCTACGGAGACTCCAAAGGCACACTTCAAGGGGTTCACTTTTAAATCAAACTGTTGCATCCTCAAAAATGACCTCTTCAAGTGTTCCAAATGTTCGTCGTAGGACTGAGACTTGACCACGATGTCATCGATGTAGATTTCCATGAAACGGCCAATGAAATCATGAAAAATGGCGTTCATTGCACGTTGGAATGTAGCACCAGCATTCTTTAGGCCGAAGGGCATTATGACCCACTCGAAGGTTCCTGGGGCTCCAGGACACCTAAAAGCGGTCTTAGCCGTATCGGCCTCATCGATGAAGATCTGATTGTAGCCAGAATGTCCGTCCATGAAGGACAGGACCTTGTGACCAGAAGCTCCGTCCACTAACTGATCTGCATCCGGCATGGGATATTCGTCCTTTGGAGATGCCAGATTCAAATTCCTAAAGTCCACGCATACTCTGACCTTGCCATTCTTCTTAAGGACTGGCACAATGTTAGAAAGCCAAGTAACATACCTGGCTGTATGTATGAACCCATCATTGAAGAGGCGTTCGATCTCATCCTTGACTTGAAGATAGACCTCGTTGGACATCCTCCTTGGCGGTTGCTTGAAAGGTTTGAACCCTGGTTGAATGGGCAGCTTGTGCTCAACTAGGTCTCTGGATAGACCTGGAAGCTCCTCATAGGTCCAAGCAAAGCAGGACTTGAACTCCTTTAAGAGCTGGATGAACTTCTCCTTGACGTCCTCTGGTAGAATTTGGCTAATATATACAGGTCTCGGGTTCTCCGCGTCCCCCAGATTAACTTCTTCCAAAGGATCTTGCACGTCAGCCCTTAGATCATCCAACTTGGCTGGAGCTGCCTCAAGGTCCTCCAAGCGGATTTCGTCCAGATCTTCAACTAGGTTTTCATCCTCATTGATCACTTCAGCCGCACAGGCCGAATGATCAACCTCTAATTCCTGACTTCCCATTAGCCTCCTTTCAAGTAAGTAGGCTTCGAACTTTGATAGCGTAGCCTGGAGGGCCACACTCTTATCTTGCCCTGATGGTTTCACTAGCATTGGGAAGGGCGTTTGAATGTAGTCGTAATCGGCCTGCTAGACTTTGTGATTATAGGACCGATCAGCTCCTGAAAAAGCGCCTTCACTTCTTCAACTGACTTGTTGCCATATACAGGGGCAATCTTGTGGCGGCCATACTTGTCCAGACCTGCCACTTTTAATGGACCCACCCCTTCATCATATAAATGGGCCTCAGCGTGATGGGTAGAGGCCTGGAAAGGTCTACGGTCAGCCCATACCACCTCCACATCATCCTGATTCTAGAAGATAAGGCACTGGTGAAGGGTTGAGGGGACCGCCAGGTAGGAATGAATCCAATCTCTCCCCAGTAGAACATTAAAGGAAGAATGGGAATTAACAACGAAGAAAGGTGTTGTTAAGGTCTTTGATCCCACGGTCAAGTTCATGATCAGGATGCCTTGACAAGCTGTCTCCTTTCCCGTGAAGTCGGTCAAGGTCGAGTTGCAGGAGACCAAGTCTTGATCCGTCTTCCCTAGCTTCTGCATCATGAACCTGGGCATAAGGTTTGTCGCAGACCCATTGTCCACGAGGATACGATTGACTGGCAGCCCATCAAGACAGCCAGCCACGTACAAGGGCTTGATGTGCTTATTCATGGCAGGGCTGGGCCTTTCAAAAATCACGCTGGCGGCTCGATCCTCAGCCTTTCCTTCAGTCTCGTCCTTCAACACAATCACTGATGGTCCGCCCAACCCTACGGAGAAGGACTCGTTCAAGATTTCTGCCGTCTGCCCCACCTCCACAAAGTCTCCTTCCAAGGCTGTTGGGGCATCATCTTTAGCCTGCAGATCTGCGGGTAGGATCACCACCATGTTACATTGCATGCTAGGACCCCGCCCAGGCCTAAACTCCTTGGCCTGAGGGTTTAACCTTGATTTGCCCCCGAGTCCAAAGCACTCGGTTCAGGGGCCTTTCTTGTAAACAAAGTCACGTGTCTTGGAGAAGGCTCAATCCTAGCCTCCTCTAAGGTTTTCTCCAACAGCGGTTGTCTCTTGGGCACGGAAGCTTGCCTTGGAAGGGTTTTGGTAACCGCCTCCTTGTACGTCTTCCCCGCAGGGACTTGTTTCTTTGGTAATGGAGGAGGCTCAATGACAGCCTCTTCCCCAGTCCTTTCCAAAGGTTTGTAAACTCTCTTTGCCTTAAGTTGTTCAATCCTAGGCCCTTCCGCCAGGACCTCTGCCTTTATCTGCTCCTTAACACCCTCGTCACCTTCGACCATTGGGTCGTCCAGTAACTCTGCTCCCTCGGCAACCCTTCTGGCCGCCTGCCTAAACCGTTGGCGGCGCCTCTTCTGAGATCTGGACAAAAGTGGAGGTGGAGAGGGAAACTTGGGATGCTCAACCCTGTGCCACTCATTTGGAGGAGTGACATGAGGTCGCACAGCCCTAGGCCTGTCCTCAGAGGGGGCAGTTATCTTCAAGTTGTTGAGCTCATCTTCGATTTCAACCAACCCCGGCTGGATCCGGTTGAATACCGATTCACGGGCCATCCTCCTTCCCTTAGGTCTGTGTGGCTCCTCAATCCTTGGCCCAGTCCTTCCCACGATGACGCTCTTTAGGGTTGACTTGCTAGGGCTGGCGTGGTGTCCACACTCTGCACACACCAAGGAGCAAGCTGGCCTTTCTGGTTTCTTTATCCCTGTTGGTCTGGACCACCAGGAATTCTGCCTTTCGAACCTCCTAACCCGCTCCGTCCTGAAATCCCTCTCATCATAATTGGGATCCCAGTACCTGTCCGAGCTGTTCTTGTGAGCTTCTCTAGAAGGGGCTCCAAAACTGATCTGTTGCCTAGGAGCAGTCCTAGGCATGCCTCTCATGTTTACAGAGACCATGTTTGTGCTCAACCCTGAGGGGAACGAGTTGCCATCCACCCCCATGGGCTGCTTCTCCTTCTCCGAGAATTTGAACTCTCCCCGCTCAATTTTGTCCTGGATATCATTTCGAAAAACTATGCAATTATTCGTTGAATGACTCCAGGAGTTGTGATACTTACAATATTCTTTGCCCCTCAGTTCTTCCGCGGTTGGAATCTTGTGACCAAAGGGTAGTTTGAGCAACTTGTCCGCAAGGAGTTGATCAAAGATAGCCTCAGCCCTGCCAACGTCGAAGGTATAGGCCCTGGTTGGCCTATTAAGAGTATTCTGGATGGGCTGCTTCGTCGGCTCCATCTTAACAAAGGCCTTGCAGACGTATGGCTTTTTGTTGATGATCTCTGCTACTGCCACGTCTGGATCTGTCTCTGCTTCTACTGCAGCCACCTCATAGTTAGGGTCACGGTAGTAGGTCCCTTTTGAAGCCGTTTTCCTGTCCTGCTCCTCCGCCAAGAGCCTTTCATAGTGAGAGGCCTTCGCAGACAACTCGAATAGATCCCTGAACTCCATTCCATAGAACTTTTTCTTCATTTCAAAGCTCAAGCTGTTTAGTGCTATGCGCACATATTCGGCCTCTGGGAGGACAATCTTGCACTTGAACCGAGCTGTCTTGAAACGTAGCAGATAAGACTCCACGGACTCCAAATGAGTCTGACGATAGCAGGAGAGGTCTGCCAGTGTCACCTCTGGTTCTACCTTGTAGAACTGCTGATGGAACATCTCCTCCAATTGAGCCCAGGTCTGCAAGGAGTTTGGTGGAAGGTTGATGTACCAAGTAAAGGTTGTCCCAGTAAGAGAATTGGGGAAAAGCCTCAACTTTAGAGCGTCTATCGTTCCAGCCTCACCACATTGCACTTGAAACCTAGCAATGTGCTCCACCGTGGACTGAACACTTTCTCCGTTGAAGGTCTGGAATTCTGGAACTCTATAGTCCTTTGGGAAAGGCGTGTTGTCCACCTGCTCGGTATGAGGCTTCCTGTACATTGGCCTTCCCAGAGGTCTGAAGCCCGGTCCTAACTGCTCCTGGAGCAAGTTCAGGACTTGGTCCCGTCCTATGAGCATGTTGGGCACAGGAGGCGGCGGTTGTGACGCCTCTTGTTCCGGCTAGTTCTGGATAGGACCTGCCCCCTGAGTGTCAGAGGTCTGAGGGGTAAGCGTAACTCCTCTGTCCTTTCCAGAGCTCTGGCCTCCCTGCGGAGGCCTTTTGTCTGCCTTGTCGGGTTTGGGCTGGTCGTCTGCCAGAACAAACCTTTGTTTGTTATTTGCTGGAGGCGTCTGGGCTCCTCCAATCACGACTCCCTTCTCCCTATGCCCCCCGGGTGCAGGGCTGTTGGAAGAAGTAGCATGGAAGAATGTTTGAGGAGGGGGCGGTCCCCCTAGTAGGCCAGCTTGGTCTTGACCGTTGCCAAAGACTCCAAACTGTGGAAAGCCCTACTGCTGAGGAGCGAGCGGTAGCCTCTCTGTGAGCGCTGCAGTCATTTTGTGGACTACTATGGTCAGAGGTTTCAGGGACTGAGAGAACGACTGAGAGATGGACTAGTTGATGTCACGGGAGATCTCGCGTCCTGCCAAAAACATATAATTTTTGACGCTGTCGGTAGCGTCATGAAGCTCTTGAGCGCTGACTGGAGGGCCAGCCTCCTAGAGTAATGGCACGTCGACTGCCACTCCCTCAGGACTCTGAGGTGGATCCGGGATGGGTGGATCCGGCTGTTGCTGCTGTTGTTGCGCCTTCTTGACCATGATAAAACCCTTAGACGATTAGGGTCCCACCGGGCGTGCCAAAAAAGATGTTTGGCTTAGATTTGGCTCAAGGACTGAGCGGGCGTGCCAAGACTTGTCGCGTACCACGTAAAGGACTGGGCGTCCCTTTTCTGACTTCTAGATCTGTGCGGGCGATAGTACTGCAAACCTAAGGGCTAGATTGCAGTTTGGTTCGTGATTTGCCACAACGAAGTGGACTTAATAATTTCCTAACCGTGTAGGAAAAGAAGTAACAATGTAGAATTACTTTACTATGTCGGAATAATAAAGTAGGAGGTGAGAGAGAGATATGAATAACTTTATTATGTTTCGTAATAATAAAGTTGGGATACAAGAGAGATAGAAGCTCGAGTTATTTGGTGAAATAATCGAGTGTAGGTGATGGAGTAGAGATAATTTGCTTCGCAGGGAAGGCTTTTGATTGTAAGCGTTGAGCTTGATTGGTGTGGGAACCCCTTTTTTGTCTTGCAAACTTGTATTTATAGGCAAATAGTGAACTGGTCCAGACCTTAAACTCAGTTTCCCGCCTTCATCTTGTGTTGACAAGTGTCCCGAGGCAGCTCCAGATCTTGCCATGTGTCCATAACAACTGCCCACTAACGTACTTAGTGGGAACATGGGCAGTTATTAGAGGTTAAATCAATTACCCATGTGTATTTTCCTCAGAGTGGGAAGTTAACATTTCTATTTCCATGGGCAGTTGACAAGTCATGGGCCACCTCATGCCCTCTTTTCGTGGGTTACTTGCAACCACCAACCATTTGACTCGGTCAAATGGCTTCTTTCCAGACAACCAACATTTCTTTTACTCCCACTTTCATGGGCCACTTGGGTAATGGGCCATTTAATTAAATTAAATGGCCTATTAACATATTTAGCCCAACCCAGCACTTAGCAAGCTTAAATAAATCAAGGGCCAACTGAATTCTTTCGGCAAACAGGCCCAAAACTCTTAAAACTCGAACCAAAATAAATTGGGCCCAAGTAATACGGGTTTGGCCCAATAGTTTTGGTCCAACAGATCTTCAATTCGTGGCCCGTTCCAAATAAATACCCGTCCAACGGTTGCCCAGGACTGGGTGCCAAAAACGGGGTGTAAACAAGTATGAATATATCCAGAATTCTACCAAGTACGAACATACTTGACCTTTGGCTCGGGAACGAATATACCCAGAATTCTGCCAATTACAAATATACTTGACCATTTGATCGGGTACAAATAGGCTCAAAGCGCGTACTTTACTATGCACGAATATGTTTGGGCATGAATATGTTTGGGATAATTCAGAGTACGAATAAACTCAGGATTACTGTGGCCAAATACGAGTACATTTGGATGATCTAAGTATGAATATACTGGTACAAAGCACTTGGAGCACGTACATGAGATAATGCCTAAGTACTTAACAGATTGCCCAGATACGAGCAAGACCTTGAATACATACGAGTGCATGTATACGAATGCTTCTAGCGTCATTCTAAGGTACGAGAAACCTGCAAACAGTATAAGTGTGAAAACGACTGAATCATCAGCATGCGTGATGAGACCTGGAGAGCATAGTGAATATGCAGACACTTAGCACATAAAATACCGGCCATGGGACGGCCACCTGCTTTGAAAAAAGGCCATGAAGGGCCAAGCAAAAATTGTTCAGGCCAAACCGGGCCACTAGAGACAATCAAAGTGCCACGAAGGGCCAAAAACCAGAGTTAAAGTATTTAGAAGTGTATCAGTGCCACGCAGGGCAATACCAATGGCCACACAAGACCAGCAAGAACTGATTAAATAATTCCGATTACCATCCCCAAGTTCGGAAGGATCCAGCTTACTCTTCATTCGTTAGATCCTAGATGACAGGAGAACTTGGAGCAGTTTGAGAAGAGGATGGAGCAGTTGTGTCCTCCACCACTGTGGATGACTCTGAGATACCACCACCAGCTTCCTTCTGGCCAGCAGTGGCATCATCCACAGTTGCAGTGGCTTCATTCTCTGCTTGCTCATTGATTTGTGCATTTTGCACTCCCTCCACGACGTTTTCTACCTCCACCTCTTCTCGCTCCTCAACGACTTGGGTGCTCGGAAGATCGATCTCTGTCCAGAGGGGGGAGGGCTCTGTTGCACCAGATTTTTGAGACAAGCCAACCATCCAGCCTCAAAGACTTGGTCCTGTATCTCAGGCATTTGGTCCGTGTAGCTCTCAGTGGCCACGCGGATTCCCTTATTGTAGCCCTGCTGGTAGGAGGTCTTGGCTTCGTTTTTGCTCGCCTCCAGCTCCGTCAAAGTTTGGTTCTGGCTGTCCTCAGCTCCCTCTAGCTTGCCTCTAAGCTCGTCCGCGAGCCCGCGGGCTTGATTCCTCTCTCTCTCTCTAGCCTAACAATGGTATTTTGCAGCTTGGCATTTTCACTTGCCAATCTGGCACGTTGAGGCTCAGATTGACCAAATTTTTGTGCCATGGCTACCATCTTTTGCATTGCCTGAAGGTTTTACAAAAGAGATAAAGAACAGAAGTAGCATTAGGCAAAGATGAAGATGCATGATTTACATTTTCATTAACACAAGCGTGACAGCTTTACCTTAGCACTGTGGCTCATGAACGAGCCGAGGAGGTTGTCCGGGGAGCTGGCAATCACCTTTTGCATATCCCCAGGGAGCATGAATGCCTGTGAAAGGGCAAGAGCTGTCCCCTCAGACTCAACATTGTCGCGGATGGTGACTGGCCGCCCGCCGTGTGTAAATTGAGGAGCCCAGATGGGAGTTGGGGGTGCAGAGAGTTGGGATGGAGGCTGTTCGCCAGCAGGTGTTTCCAGCTGTTGACGCTTGTCCCTGTGACTGGCTTCAATCTCCTCGGGGGAGAAGCCTGAAGGAGCGTCTAGTTGAGCCGATCCTCGGCAGCCATGAGACGGCGCCGGGCTCTGAGAGCGTCCACGGCCACGAGCAGTGCCGCGGCCTCTTCCACGGCCAATGGTGAGCAGATTGCTGAGGTTGATTGGTTGATCCATCTCTCGAGGTGGGGGAGATGGGGAATAAGCGTTGGAAGACGTAGACGCTTCTTCGGCAAGCTGGATGGGCTCGTTGGGAAGCGGTGGGGTCCGAGAACGCCTTTCCTCTTGTTGCTCGGGTTGTTGAGCAGGAGGATCTGGGATGATAAGGTCGTCGGCTGCTCGGATTCGCCGGTCAATAAACCCGCCATACGATGCTCGGTAGCTAAGGAGGACATGCGCCGCTCTTGCTTGGCCAGCCAGGCACGTACCTTGCCCGATGAAGGCCAGAGCACGGTTGATGTCAGCAATATGCACCTGAGGGGTGATGATGGCGTGCCCCTGGTTGACGTTTGTGGCTGCATAATAAGAGGAAGCAAGCAGTTAGTAGGACGCACAATACGAAATATTGCTCGGTAAAGAGGTTCTACGAGAAAAAGAACTAACGTGGAGTGCCAAATCTGTGGGGTGCATGAAATTCGATGACTCTACCATCTTCCTCCCTAGGCTCGAAATTCCCTGTGACGATGAGGAAGTCGTCATCATCTCCTCGGGCAGAGTCAGGCAGTTCGAGCACGAGCCTTTTTCTGGAATCCCTACTTTTGAGGTAGTAGGTCAGGGCATCCTTGGTTCTAGAGATGCTGTACAGATGGTGAATGTCGTGAAGGCCTAATGATGTGCCTAGCATGTGGTTTAAGGTGTTGATACCCATAACTACACGGAAGAAATTGGCAGAAACTTGCATTGGTGACAACCTATAGAAGGCTAAAACCTAGCGAAGTAATGGGGCCAGGGGGAACCTAACGCCGCCCTCAACGATGGCCACTACAAGAATATGAAGGGTGTCCTCATCAGGGCTCTCGTGGATGGTGTCCACAGGTGCCAGTTCAATGGCGATATTATCAGGGATCTCGTAACGAGATCTGAAGTCCGCCATTGTTTGGGGGATATTGCAGAAACGTCTGAATCTCCCCATCTTCGAATAAAAATGTGTGTTTTACAGACAATAGAAGGGGAATTTGGGAAACCCTAATCCTAAGAAAGAAATGGAGTGAAGGAGTAAATGAAAACTTACGAATTAGTGGACAAGAACCCTAATATCGGAGGGGAAGGACCCCTTGAGGTGGTGAACAGAGCTCTAATGGTGGGAGAACTCGAGCGTTTCTTTCTGCAGAGGGAACTTAGAGAGAGAAAGTGATTTTGAATTAGGAGAGAAATCCAAATATACCCTAACGGATGGGGTGGCGTATGAGAAACGTCACCCTAGACGCCGTTTGGGCGTTCCGTTCCCCGAAATGTCTGCTCGCATTTAATACAAGCAGTACAATGAGTGCCGCGTGTAAAGATATAAGCTGGAAAAGCCTGCCCAGCCCAAACGACAAGACGTATGGCTAGGACTAGTAATGATGGAATTTGCACCAAGTACGAGAGACAAGTGTAGACACCCCAATTTGGACCTATTAATTATCCTTAATTTGTGCCCTCGAGGCTCCCCGATGATGAAAATGAATCAAAACAGGCCTTGGACGAACTTGGACAATGCTTCCTGGACTTTTTCAAAACCAAAACTCTTCTTTTTCCGACACCCTGAGGGTAAAATTGGCACACATTTCAGCATATAAAATAACTTTGAATGAAACCAATTGGGTTAGAAAGAGGACTTAACGATCTTTCCAACGCTTTGAAAAACACCCAAAACCGAGTTCGGGAGTGTCCGTGGCACCCTTCTGAAGTTGGGCAGACACTCCCAAGCGCTCGAGACCACTCTAGAGCGCTTGGGAGTGCTGACAGACCAATGCATGTTGAGCTTGGCCTTTGACCATGGCTTTTCAGGCTTTTCAACTCATTCAACGTTCAAACTTGCATATCCCAGGCCTGCCTGGGCCAGCAGAGCATCTCATGATGCCTTTTCTCCCCCCCAAAACATTTTCCCATTTTATTTTGATTTTCTTTTCAAAATTCAAACATTTTCTCCCCTCCCCTATATATACCCCCATCTTCTACATGCAAAAGGACACAAAATCAGTCTCTCTCTCTCCCCATTCTGCTGCCAAAAACCAGTCTCTAAACCTCTCTCAAATATTCTCCAAAACTTGTGTTTTCAAAGGAAATTTTCAAACAATCTTCAAGTGCTTCAAGAGCCTCAAATCTCTAGTTCATCTACTCCATTTTCCTACTATTTTCTAAGCATTTTCAAGCATCCAAATCAGTCCAAGAAGCACAGACCAAGAAGCATAGTCCAAGCAACAAGAAAAAGGTATAATACAAGACTTTTCAAGCCTTTCTATTTTCTGAGGGGGATCAAGGGCTCATACCAGTTCTTCATACTGGTTGTGAGTTCCTTTGATCTTAGGTTTAACAACAAGAGCAATGGGTGCACAAAAAAAAAATGTTTTCTTAAAACCCCTACTGGAAACACTCTCGAGCGCTCGAGAGTGCTCCCGAGCGCTCGGGACTGTTTTCAGTCCCATGCATGGCACCTTGGCACACAACAGGTTGGGGGTGAGCTGCATTCTTCAGTAAAATGGTTTCATCTTGACATGCATGCACAGGAAATCAATTTTTCCCAAAACAGAAACATCTCTCACAAATTTTCATGCAAGAATAAGGTTTCTTTAAACTTAAAAGATGATTTTCTTTAAAACAAGAGTGTTCGCATGTCAAAACAGTGCCATTTCCTGTTTGAAACCAAGCTGGTGTGCAGCTCACTCCCAAGCGTTTCAAACCGTTCCCGAGCGCTCGGGAGTGCATGCATGCCATTGCATCCCATTTCCCCCAGTTTGTTATATTTTCTGACTTTCTGCATGCATAAATGTACCCATTTACCCTTTTAAACTTGTAGATCTAATTTTGTTGAGGCAGGGATGCATGATCTAAAAGGTTGAGGGCCTGTCTCAATCTTACAAATTCTATGCTGAGCCAGTAGTGTACTTAATAGTACTTCAGTTGATAGTTTAGCATTATGTCTTGTTGGCACTAACAAAACTTGCAGGATTGGGGTTCTAGCACTCCCAAGCGCTCGGGACCATTCCCGAGCGCTCGAGAGTGAATCCAGTGATAGGGTTCCATTTTCAGTCATCTCGTAATATCATGCATGCCCATTCTGTCACCCCTGTACACATGCACGTGCATGCACTTCTTATGTGTTATAACTGTGGATACTTGCTTATTGGTTTAATGAAACAAAATCCCTTTTGAAAAATCCCACAAGTGTTTAGTAAAGACCGATTTCGAATCGGGCGAGGGGGTGCCGTAAAACCCTTCCCCCCTCGTAACGTGGCTTCCGAACCCTTTTTCGAATCTCTGGTTTTCAATTCAAATCAATCATTTTCAATCAAAACGGTTTCTTGGGTGGCGAACCACAAATCCGGGTGGCGACTCTTCAAACTTTTTCAAATCGATTCTAAAAGGCGTGGCGTTTCCTAATGGGCCGCCCCGAAACCACCCGGGGCTGTGGTAGCCCACAGTGGCGACTCTGCTGGGGACGTTTAATTGATACTTGAGAAAAAGTTGGTTTGTTGATAAAACGGCCCGCTTTTCTTGGATATCAATTAAACTTGTGAGCCAAGCTTGAAAAATGTTTGTGGGATTTTCAAATATTTTGTTTCATTGTCTATCTTTTGTACATATATTCTGTTCAACCCCGCTGTTGCGTTTCGGCAATCCTACCCGGCTTGCCGGTGATGGGGAATCCCAGAATGCTCAGCAACCCTTGACCGTGATGAGTCATCCCTACCGTTTGTGCCATTATTGGGTGTACACTCAATAGTGGGAGGTATACTTTGACTCTAGTCCGGAGAACCCTCTTCAAGCCAAAACTGGCCTCTGTACATGTGTAGAAAGCAATAGAACCTTCCAAACTAGGACAGGGACCCGCAGGGTAGGAATTATGTGTTATATCCTGCCTACATGTTACTGCTTTCTGCATCTCACCATGCATCTCATCCTAGTCATGCCATCATGCTGTCGATCTATTCAATTTCAAGTCCTGTGCTTCTTAGACTTGCTTGCACGGTCTGTAGAAGGTTGCCGAGACCCGATGAAGAGTCGTGCACCCCGGTGTACGTAGTCTAAACTACATGAGTCCTTAGAACAACGAGACTTTGGGAACTCAAAACTTGCTAAGTCCTTGACTAATGCCTAATCGAAAATTCAATAGAGAATAAGGAATAACAGGAAACGACGCCGTGATGTCACTTTACTTACACCACTTTGGCTAATGGCACCATGCCACTGACACCACTTTGGTTGTGGTTTCACGTCGTCTATACTAGGCTATTCCAAGTTCAAAATTGAAACTTCGAATGAGGGCTAGTTGAATACTTAGTTCTTTTTGACATCTCTTAGAACTTGTTGTTCAAAACAAAGGATACACCCTAAAAGAAATTCTGAGGAATGAGGCAACCTTCGAAAGATCATATTCTTATCCCGCTTGCACATCTCACCTTGCATCTTATGTTGTCCATTTGCTTTCGGGAAGAACTCTTAGACTCGCTCGCGCAGCTTGTTTAGGATTGCCTGGACCGATGAAGAGTCGTGCTTTTTAAAGGCACGTTGTTGAAATTAATTAGTCCTTAGAACGATGAGGTTTCGGGGATATCAAAATTCATTAAGTCTTCAATACAATTTTCAATCAAGGATTCAATGAAAATCAACGAAACAATTGGGCTACAATGCCGTGATACCCACGCCTTCCCAGGTTATAGTGCGAAGTCACTTACACCGCTTAGGCCAATGGCACCATGCCACCCCCGGTTATGGTATCATATCATTTACGCCACACAGTTTTTGAAACCAAAACAGAAATTCCGGATGGAAAATGTTAAAGACTTAATTTGTCTTGATATCTCCCAAGTCTTGCCATTCCTAGTCAAAGGATACACATTCAAAAGAATCTCTGAGGACTAAGGCAATCCCTCGTAGGTTGTCATTTCTTGAGTCAGGGTCCAGGAGACCATAAATCCATGGAGTTTGGGATAACTCCGGTGTTCGCCGTGCCCGAACGACTCCCTCTAATTCAGTTCATCTTCCAGCAGTCTCATTGCTCTGTCTCGGATGGTCTTAGACAAGGAGATTGGCTCTGATTCCCAACATGAGGAATTTGACCTGCCTGACATCGACCTACCCGTGGCTGTTGGAACTATCCGTAAAGTTTGATCCCTTGAGTCGACGATGACAACACGTCAATAACAATTCTTTTATTCATACACGTTTTTTTTCAATAAATCACAACAGGGGCACATTCTGAGTTTGCTTTTTTTTACTTTACTGTCAGCACTGGGCTACCCTTCCTACACAAAGCCATATCACCTTCTTCGACCACCTCAAAATGGCAGGGCAAACAGAGTTGGTTGAGCTGAAAAAGGCCATAGAGGAATTGAATCAGAAAATTGTCGAGCATATGACTCTGGTCCAAGGGCTGGTTGACCTTTTCACTTCCGCCATGTCGAGTCCAGATCTGGGACTAAATGCTGATGATGGCAGGATCAAAGAAACTCCACAAATCTACCACCCTCCTACAGTCAGAATCAAACCATGCTCAAAAGTGAAGCTCTCTGACATGTTCAAAGACTTGGTTGAATTCCATGATGCCAGAACTCACTCAAATGAAAATGTTGGATCCTTGCCTGAAACTAGTACTGAAAGGCAAGATGTGCACATTGATGAGATTAACCCCAAAGGCAAAAAAGCGTTATGCAGTTGCAAAGCAAGCAAAGCTTTCGCCAGAGGTCCACCCGGCACCACCAAGAACCCTCAACCCAGCTGCAAAATCCAACCAAGGATCTTCTCCCGCTTCCCTGTACCTTTGTCCTCAGTTTATGAGGAGCTCCTCGAAGCTGGCCTCATCGAGCCACTCCCTCTGACTCCTCCACCTCAAAAGCTCCCGGCATCCCACAACCCAAATGTCTACTGTGCTTTCCACCAATATACCGGCCATTCCACCAATAACTGCTTCCGTCTCCGCCACAAGATCCAAGATCTCATCGATAATGGAACCATCTCACCTCCACTTTCAAAGCCAAACACTATCATAAACCCTCTCTCAAAGCACCCGCAAAACCCCCGTGTCAACCTCATCAATCTCAACCCAATCTCATTCGACCCTAGCCAATACATCATTCCCACAACCGAGCCAAAACCCACTACCAATATACCTGAGGAAGTCGAGATTTGCATGCTTGAGAATATAGACCTGGCATGGGAGTCAACACCTGATGGGTGGCGATTGCTTGGGGAAAACTATCCTCTTATCTTTGAGGAGTTCAAGGTTGGACCGGCTAATGAATCGATGGGACATGGTTCGTTTGGACAACTTCTGAGCAACCAAACCATCAACGGGATCTTCAATGGCATAAAAATCCATCCCCACCAGTGCATTATCGACAATTGGCCACCAGAATCCATTGTTTCAACCCCTACTAAGCTCGATGCCTCAATAATAAGCTCCAAGCCGACACAGAATCCGAGGGTGGATCAAAATCCAAATGATGCCCGAGATAGTGAGAAAGGACAAAAACCATCCCAATGCCATACTTCAGATCTGGAGAAGAATGGTGAATGCAATGAAGCCAATCTATGAATGGAATTCATCACAAGTTGGGGAAGTTTTTAAGTTTCAAGTCAAGTCTTCGTCATTCAATTTCGAGTCAGTTTGTACATCGAGTCTTTCATGCTTTTGTGTCTGTGTGTTTTCAAGTTCAAGTTTGTAGTCGAAAAAGAAAAACCAAAAAGAGAGTCAGTTTCGTAGTCCCGAACTACGTTATGACCTGATTCCTTTGCAAGAAGGATACGTAGGCAGCCTCATCCTGAGGCTCGATCATGTTCATTCCAGTCGATCCCAAAATTCAGTCACGATCTTTCGAGTCGATCCTCCGTCAGTCCGTTCCGTCTTTCAAAATCAATCTTAAGCTTTTTGTGTCGAAATTGTGATAATAAACTCGCGTTTTGTGATAATCCCTTAACTTGGAATTGTTTTTCACCATCAATTAAGGAATCAAAACATGAGATACTTTGCCCTTACAAGAAGAAGAATTTCATGGGACCACTCCCTATCGCCATCAAGAAGCAACGTCTTGGCCCGAGAAAAAGCTCGCTAGATCAAAACCTCAAAATGCGATCTAGGCAAAAGTTAGAGCACACAAATCTCTTAACCTGCATCTAGGATCCAATTATCAAGTTGTGCAATTCAAAATGAAGAAAGGCATTCTATTCTTTTATCAAACGCTTGAAGATATATATCCATTGATAACTCCGTTGAGCCTGTATTGATTTCTTTGAAAGAACCCAGCTAGGCAGCTATCCCCCACACCGGGGTGAAATGAGGAAGAGAAAAGTGTCAAATTTATCGGCGCATCAGAATTCAAAGCGTGAAAATGCAATATACATGGCGCACAATATGATGCAAAATTTCGAAGGAAAACAGAAAAAGCTCAAAATCAACGAAAGTGCCAAACACATCGGCACAACAAAGGAGAAGGAAAGAAGGCGCCCATCAAAAGCAAAAAGGGCGCAAAAATATTCAACATAGCTGCTAGCTCTCGAAACTCAAAGAAAATGAAAATTCTTGAGCCTATTATCCTTTCTTTGTTAAGCCAAACCTCGGCCACGTTAAAACCCAAAAAAAAAAAGCCCTTTCAGATTGAAAAACGCAACTTGATAACAAAAATCCTAGGCACTGGGAGAAAACAAGAAGGAGCGGCAAGGCAAGACATTTCGTGGATCCCGTAAGATCCAAGCTGGGGCATTTTCGAAATCCATAGGTTGTCATCAACAATCTAGGGCATGGTTTATGGTAAAAACCCTCGCGTTTTCACGAAACAAGATCAAAGAAAATCCTGAATGAGCATCACTTGATGGAGCTAAAGCAATTTCAAAACCCCAATTGGGAGAATCACCAAAACTTGATTTTATCATGACAATTTCAAATGTCAATTGTGGGGCATGCTTGCCATTTTTCGAACCCTCAAGTAATCAAGCTACTCGTCAAGTCAAGTCAAACTCCTCGTCCAGTCAAAGTCATCATGGAGAGTCAGTCCTCTAATAAATGGTCTTTCTTGTCTTTTGAGTCATCTAAGCCTTGTCCAAATTCACACAAGGTCCTCATCGAGTCAAGTCACTTTGATCTTGAGGTCCCAACTCGTGAGAAAAATTCCAATACATGGAAGGACCCGCACTTGCATTCATGATAAAACTGGTTGCCGAAACTATCAGTGGAATCAATGAAAAGAATCAGAACTGAGACCTGTCACTGGGGCATGCGCATCAAGCCAATATCATCGATCATAGCAACCACATCAAGACTGGGGCCTGAATGCTCAAAACTCAAACCCTAATCAAAGTCAAACTCAAACCAACTCCAGCTCTGGATCCAGCCCAAACCCAATTTCCATCCAAAGACAAACTCCATCCCAAATCCCAAGGTCCTGAAAATACTGTCCCGCTGGTCAAAAACAGTAAAGCAGAAAGGGTACTCGGACATGTCCTTTGTTTTTCAAAAAATAAAATAAAAATCATCATCGTTGTCAAAAGTCGAAACAAGGGTCTCACTTTCTAACCTCGACCTCTTATGGTCGTCATCATCTATCATATTTGTCAACACAACTGCTTGACATGCTGCCGTAGATTTGGCACCGTCCTCCGGGACATCATCTTTCAATCAATCTCTGCCATAGATTTGGCATCCTTCAATCAATCTCTGCCATAGATTTGGCATTTTTCAATCGTCATTTGCCATAGATTTGGCACCGTCCTCCGGGACATCATCTTTCAATCAATCTCTGCCATAGATTTGGCATCCTTCAATCAATTTCTGCCATAGATTTGGCATCTTTCAATCGTCATTTGCCATAGATTTGGCATTGTCCAGAGGGACATTTTTCCATCATCTTTTGCCATAGATTTGGCATTGTCCTGAGGGGCATCTTTTAATCATTTTCTGCCATAGATTTGGCATTGTCCTGAGGGACACCTTTCAATCGTCTTCCGCCATAGATTTGGCATTGTCCTGAGGGACACCTTTCAATCGTCTTCCGCCACAGATTTGGCATTGTCCTGAGGACACCTTTCAATCGTCTTACGCCATAGATTTGGCATTGTCTTGAGGGACATCTTTCAATCGTCTTCCGCCATAGATTTGGCATTGTCCTGAGGGACACCTTTCAATCGTCTTCCGCCATAGATTTGGCATTGTCCTGAGGGACACCTTTCAATCGTCTTCCGCCACAGATTTGGCATTGTCCTGAGGGACATCATTCTCTCGACTTCTGCCATAGATTTGGCATTGTCCTGAGGGTCATCTTTCGATCATCTTTTGCCATAGATTTGGCATTGTCCTGAGGGACATTTTTCCATCATCTTTTGCCATAGATTTGGCATTGTCTTTAGGGACATCTTTCAATCATCTTTTGCCATAGATTTGGCATTGTCCTGAGGGACATTTTTCCATCATCTTTTGCCATAGATTTGGCATTGTCCTGAGGGGCATCTTTTAATCATCTGCTGCCATAGATTTGGCACCGTCCTGAGGGACACCTTTCAATCGTCTTCCGCCATAGATTTGGCATTGTCCTGAGGGACACCTTTCAATCGTTTTCTGCCATAGATTTGGCATTGTCCTGAGGGACACCTTTCAATCGTCTTCCGCCATATATTTGGCATTGTCCTGAGGGACACCTTTCAATCGTCTTCCGCCATGGATTTGGCATTGTCCTGAGGGGCATCTTTTAATCATCTTCTGCCATAGATTTAGCATTGTCCTGAGGGACACCTTTCAATCGTCTTCCGCCATAGATTTGGCACCGTCCTGAGGGACATCTTTCAATCATTTTCTACCATAGATTTGGCACCGTCCTGAGGGACATCTTTCAATCAACTTCTGCCATAGATTTGGCATCTGGTCGATTATTTGCTTGCATATTTTCATGCCTGCTACAGCATGCATGTTTGCATTTGCTCCAAAGAACTACACTGGTCTGATCCCTGTAAACGGGGTACGTAGGCAGCTCGAAAGAGCGCGACCTCATGCTTCGAATGCTTGTGCATCTTTACTTGCATTTGATTTTGAATTAAGGATCTAGTAGGGCTCGAATTGGGCTGTCTCAATCTTTGGGCGTCACTCATATCCAGACATGATACCGAGCGCCGTCCAAAGAGGGGCAACTGTAGACACCCCAATTTGGACCTATTAATTATCCTTAATTTGTGCCCTCGAGGCTCCCCGATGATGAAAATGAATCAAAACAGGCCTTGGACGAACTTGGACAATGCTTCTTGGACTTTTTCAAAACCAAAACTCTTCTTTTTCTGACACCCTGAGGGTAAAATTGGCACACATTTCAGCATATAAAATAACTTTGAATGAAACCAATTGGGTTAGAAAGAGGACTTAACGAGCTTTCCAACGCTTCGAAAAATACCCAAAACCAAGTTCGGGAGTGTCCGTGGCACCCTTCTGAAGTTGGGCAGACACTCCCAAGCGCTCGAGACCACTCTAGAGCGCTTGGGAGTACTGACAGACCAATGCATGTTGAGCTTGGCCTTTGACCATGGCTTTTCAAGCTTTTCAACTCATTCAACGTTCAAACCTGCATATCCCAGGCTTGCCTGGGGCCAGTAGAGCATCTCATGATGCCGTTTCTCCCCCCCAAAACATTTTCCCATTTTATTTTGATTTTCTTTTCAAAATTCAAACATTTTCTCCCCTCCCCTATATATACCCCCATCTTCTACATGCAAAAGGACACGAAATCAGTCTCTCTCTCTCCCCATTCTGCTGCCAAAAACCAGTCTCTAAACCTCTCTCAAATATTCTCCAAAACTTGTGTTTTCAAAGGAAATTTTCAAACAATCTTCAAGTGCTTCAAGAGCCTCAAATCTCTAGTTCATCTACTCCATTTTCCTACTGTTTTCTAAGCATTTTCAAGCATCCAAATCAGTCCAAGAAGCACAGACCAAGAAGCATAGTCCAAGCAACAAGAAAAAGGTATAATACAAGGCTTTTCAAGCCTTTCTGTTTTCTGAGGGGGATCAAGGGCTCATACCAGTTCTTCATACTGGTTGTGAGTTCCTTTGATCTTAGGTTTAACAACAAGAGCAATGGGTGCACAAAAAAAATATTTTCTTAAAACCCCTACTGGAAACACTCTCGAGCGCTCGAGAGTGCTCCCGAGCGCTCGGGACTGTTTCCAGTCCCATGCATGGCACCTTGGCACACAACAGGTTGGGGGTGAGCTGCATTATTCAGTAAAATGGTTTCATCTTGACATGCATGCACAGGAAATCAATTTTTCCCAAAACAGAATCATCTCTCACAAATTTTCATGCAAGAATAAGGTTTCTTTAAACTTAAAATATGATTTTCTTTAAAATAAGGGTGTTCGCATGTCAAAACAGTGCCATTTCTTGTTTGAAACCAAGCTGGTGTGCAGCTCACTCCCAAGCGCTTCAAACCGTTCCCGAGCGCTCGGGAGTGCATGCATGCCATTGCATCCCATTTGCCCCAGTTTGTTATATTTTCTGACTTTTTGCATGCATAAATGTACCCATTTACCCTTTTAAACTTGTAGATCTAATTTTGTTGAGGCAGGGATGCATGATCTAAAAGGTTGAGGGCCTATCTCAATCTTACAAATTCTATGCTGAGCCAGTAGTGTACTTAATAGTACTTCAGTTGATAGTTTAGCATTATGTCTTGTTGGCACTAACAAAACTTGCAGGATTGGGGTTCTAGCACTCCCAAGCGCTCGGGACCATTCCCGAGCGCTCGAGAGTGAATCCAGTGATAGGGTTCCATTTTCAGTCATCTCGTAATATCATGCATGCCCATTCTGTCACCCCTGTACACATGCACGTGCATGCATTTCTTATGTGTTATAACTGTGGATACGTGCTTATTGGTTTAATGAAACAAAATCCGTTTTGAAAAATCCCACAAGTGTTTAGTAGAGACCGATTTCGAATCGGGCGAGGGGGGTGCCGTATAACCCTTCCCCCCTCGTAACGTGGCTTCCGAACCTTTTTCGAATCTCTGGTTTTCAATTCAAATCAATCATTTTCAATCAAAACGGTTTCTCGGGTGGCGAACCACAAATCCGGGTGGCGACTCTTCAAACTTTTTCAAATCGATTCTAAAAGGCGTGGCGTTTCCTAATGGGCCGCCCCAAAACCACCCGGGGCTGTGGTAGCCCACAACAAGGTACAGGAGCAAAGGACGAGAACCATGTTCGGTGCCAAAAAGCTTTGCTCGTCATATTAAGAGAAAATAACGAGTAAAGCTGGGGAGCCATTGTAGGGAGGTAATCCCGAACAGGTACAAAAGAGGCCCGAACACGTGGTACGTGGGGCTCAGGAGTAAATATAATCGGAGCATCTGCCGTGCAATACGGTGAACGGCAATAAGGACCAGAGACACGAGAGGTCCCAGGTCCAAGATACCTGAGCAGGGGTATGGTCCAAAGAGCAAGGAAAGTTGTTGGACTAGTTGCATGATAAAGGGACCAGTGATATGGGAAATCATTGGTCCAGATAGGCTGTTCGGCAACAAGAAGGCCGAACAGGAGTAGCCTTTTGGAGGCGGCATAAGACGCTCCAGAGGGATCCAATAAGGAAACGAGATTTGGAGAAGATACCCAACGTGAATGGGATGTACGGCCAGTTATGGGAAGAGTTCCTAAATGGTTTATAAGGTAATATACAGTTAAGGGAACGAGAATTCATGATATTCTGGGTTTCCTATATGAGAAAGGAAACTTAGAGCAACGAGATGACTTGGACAGCAAGCATATGAGGATCTATAAATAAGAGATAAACCTAGAGGTAAAGGTATGCAATTCTTGGCTATTCGCTCATTACCTACTGATAATTAGGGTTTTCACTGGTACGAGATACTAACTTTGGCATCGGAGGGCCTTTGCCACGAGAAGGCAAAGGTGCGCTTACCTTTTGTCTGTTTTACAAGTTTAACTCCGGCGGTGTGCTAGGGTTCCGGCGAAGAGTAAGAAGTAGCCGTTGGATTTTGGTGCTGTTCGAAGGCCTTTCTGTTTTCCTGCACCTACAGTGTACTCTCTATTAGCTTTCTTGATCCTAACCTACTTTGTGTTTGTACCCATTTCGTGTCTGTAAATTAATCATACACACTCACAGAAACACTTTACACACGCAGGGTGATTATCCTTAAATTAGGCAATAATTATAACTTGTAAGAGCATCAGCAGTGGAATAAGCAAATGTGAATAATCAAAACATGTCACATCAGATTTTGATTATCCATTTAGAGATTGCTAAAGTTAGCAATGTCAAATCCCACATTGATTATTTTTGAGAAAATTACCTCTAAGTATAGAAAAGTGACACTTAATTTCCATTAAGGAGAGATGAAATACTTAATTACCACTAAGTCCACTTTTACAAAAATACATTTACCATTAATAGAAATGTCACCCTAGGGTTTTAGGGTATGCTAGGGTTTTATGGTACCCTAATGGGTACCCTAGTACCCTTGGGTACCCTAAAATCTTAGGGTACCCTAGGATATTAGGATTTTAGGGTACCCTAGAGTTTTAGGGTACCTTAAGATTTTAGATTTTAGGATACCCTAGGGTTTAAGGTACCCTAGAGTTTAGGTTTAGGTTTAGGCACTTTCATAGGAGTTTTAGGGTGCACTTTCCTATTATAGGGTTTTAGCGATTTAGGCACTTTTATTGGGTACCCTAGAGTTTTAGGCACTTTTATAGGGTACCCTGAGGTTTAGGCACTTTCATAGGGTGCCCTAAGAGTTAAGCACTTTCAGTATTGGGGGTTTTAGGCACTTTCATAGGGTTTTAGTGTTTCGTTAATTAGAGGAAACTTGGTGGGAATTACTTTCTATTTTCTGGACCTAGAGGTAAATTGCCCTTTATTTTTTGCCCATAATCAAAACCAATGGGCCCTCCAAACTTTTTCCCTTCATTTCATGCATATTTTTTGAAAAAGCGGTTTTTGAAGGGAAAAAACAATTTATGTTAGAAACATTTCAAAAAAATATATCAATGGGCCCTCCAAACTTTTTCCCTTCATTTCATACATATTTTTTGAAAAAATACAATTTTGGAAATTTTGAAAGAATTGTATTTACACAAATAGTTTTGAAATTTTAAAAACTATAAATACAGTTTTTTAAAAACAGATTTTGTGTAAAAAATAGTTTTTTGAAAAACACTTTTTATTTACTTACAGTTTTTTAAATTTTTGAAAATTTTGTTTTCTGTACAAAAATATTTCTGAAAAAAATATCTGAAAGTTACAGTTTTTTAAAATTATTTTTTGAAGACATTGTTTTGAGAGAGAGAGAGAGAGAGAGAGAAGATTTTTGTGTAATGTTGGTGTACTTGATTGAGAGATAAAATTTGGTTATTGACAAAACATTGTTAGCTTTGATTATTGAAGAGTCAAAATCTGATGAGTTGTTAAAAGGTTGCTTGGTTTGGTTATTCCAATGTGAGCACTTTTTTGATCCAACATTGCTAACTTTAACAATTTTTTGTTTTGCTTATTCCACTGTGGATGCTCTAACAAGATTGGTTTAAATTGTTTTGCCGAAATTTGGGTTAGAAATGGTTTTGCCGAATTTTTGGAATTAGTTAGGGGTGATTATCCTTAAATTAGGCTAGAGGACCCTCAAGATTATTTTTTAGTCCCAAAAATCCCTACCTATATATACATGTATATTATATATATAAAAAGTCAATATATCTATATAATAAAGGGCGATCTTGGAATTATTTAAAAGCGGGAATGGAAACAGGTCGATTCTGAGAATTTCAAGGCTTAAAGTGACTTTTAAAATTGGGGCCTTAGGTTTTCTAACCAAAAAAAATAAAAATCAATATAGGTGGTTAATATAAGTTAAAAATATTAAACATGGTATTTTAGTTTCGTAATTCAACTAAAATAACTTTTAAAATATTTTATACCATTAAAAAAAATCAAACATAATGAAATATCACTCATACTCTGCATTTTTTTAACTAATCATGTTATTTACTTTAACCATAAGAATGCTACTTTTAGCAATGAGAGAATTGTTTACTTTAAACCTTTTTTCATCAGAGTTTTTTGAGTGAAAATTAATTATTTTGATTTATTTATAGTTAAAAGTGATTTATTTGTGAATTTGATATTAGAAGTTGGAAATAAAATTGAAATAAATGCAGGAGGAAAAAAACTTATCAATGTGCTTTGAGTAATATCTACAACCACTTAAGCATAACTAATTTTGAATACAATTGTGTGTGTATTTTTTTTTTTTTTTTGAACGGCTAATACAATTGTCATTTAGTACCTAGATCTAACTAGAGAAAATAAGAAAGGAGCAGAAAAAGGAAGAAAAAAGAAATAGTTTGCCAAAGGGAGGCCTCCTGAGAATCGAAACCTAGAAGTCTTGAGTTATTAACCATTGTCAGACCATCAGTGTTGCCACTCCTCGTTTGCAAAATTTCGAACAACTTATATACATAAAAAGTTTTCGTGTGAATAAATGGGGCCTAGTTCTGGGTTAACTTTTTGGAGGCCTAAAATGCTGCACCTCAAACTTTAGTCCAAGGCTGGCCCTGAATGGATACTTACATGGGATGAGGTTTGTGGATGAATATTTAAAAACCTCATTTCAAAGGGAAAACTACACACCATCAAAGTGGGAATTAAGCCCACCACCACCTGTCGGTAAATCTCCCAAAAAAGAGAAAAGTAGGTCCGATAATTTTTTTTTATAAAAAAAGTAGGTCCGAGAAGGGCCCCGAAACCTCCCAACATTACTACTAGTATATAGGTATTCTAGAGGGATTATTCTAACCTTCGTCCGAAAGGTGTATGATAATAGGTAAAATATGCATTAATATCCGAGAAAAATGTATTCATATTTGTGAAAGTCTATTAATATCTGTGAGATATGCATTGATATCCAAACTCGTTTGAAATTATATGCTTACTAGCAGATACCTATGCCTAAAGGCACGTTGAAATGTATCATAGTGTCAACTTAAATAAATTGCAGGTACTACCCGACTGCTCTATGGGATTAGGGATGGCATTCGGGGTAAACGGGGCGGATATTGGGTATTCCGTACCCGATACCTGAAACCGAAACCCCACCCAAATCCGCCCCGATAACCGAACGGGGATGGAACTGGGTATCCATAACCGAACCGAACGGATATCGGGTAATAACCGAACCGAACGAATAACCGAAATCAAGCAAAAAAACTGGTCCTTTTAATCAAGAAAAAAACTGATCTTGCCAAGTTTATAGTGAATAACTCCTTTTAATCAAGCCAAAATAACCTTATAAACAAATAATTGACCTTTTCTTGACAAAAAACAAATATAGTCACTACACGCAAAAAAACCTAATACAGTCACAAACAAAAGTAATACACCATCAGTCACCCCATTACAAATTTCACTATTTCAGTAAGTCCACCCACCATTCCTCCAGTCACCTCAACATGCAAACACTAATACAGTGACCACAAAAAACTAATACAGAAAAAAACTAATACAGGCTATCAATCACCAAACCAATCAGTCCAGCCACCGCATTACAAAGTTCAATAAGTCCACCCATTACTCCAATCACCAAACCAAGCAATCCAGCCACTCCAGTCACCACAAAACCAATCAGTCCAGCTACCCCATTACAAAGTTCAATAAGTCCACCCATTACTCCAGTCACCAAACCAAGCAATCCACTAATCCAGCCACTCCAGTCACCACATACACACTAATAAGTCCAGCCAAAGTTGAAAAAATACAAAGTTTAGTCACCACATCTCACATCACAAATCTTGAAATATTACAAAGTTCCATTTGCAGAATTAAGAGTTGGAAAAACAAAATAATAGAATCAATTCTGATTTCCATCTTGAAATACCAACTTCCATTTGCTAAGTTTATATCTGTTAAATTGAAGGGCAAAAAAAGTGAATTAATATGAACAAAAAAAGTTCAATTAATATGAGCAATATGTAATGTTAAAACCACGAGAGACGTAAGACAAATGCCAATTACCTCACGAGTAATGCACGAATCCCTCGTTTTCGCATCATCTAATATAGTGGCGTACCCTGATGTTGATTCACCTAACAAATATAAAGTAAAACATTCATAAGTACTACTTTTAGTTTACTAAAGTAGAAAAATGCAAGATACTAAGTTCATTACCTTCCATTTCGGCAGCCCACAACCAACTTTGAGCACACATTAAGGCTTCCATCGTATCGGGATGAAGTCTACTACGATGTGGACTCACCAACCTACCACTCGTGCTAAATGCAGACTCAGAAGCAACCGTCGACACCAGGATAGCTAACAAATCCTTAGCCATGGCTTGCAAAATTGGATACTTAGGTTGATGTGATTTCCACCAATTCAAGACATCAAATCCCGCGGATTTTGGCAAGACAGCTTCCGACAAATAATTATCCAAATCCAATTTTGCAGTATCGATTGTCCTACTTCTCTTTGACTCCCTAAGCATGTAGACATCATACTTTGATAGTGACTCTTCATCAATGGAACTTGATTGGGAAGAAGAGTCACCAATACCCTCCATCATTGAACTAGGACATTGATACTCCTTGAGCAATGTATAACAAAGTGCACGAACTTTCTCAACTTCTCCCTCATAAGTTGTTGGAAACAATAATTTAAAGTAGAACTCTAGCACGTTGATCTTATACCTAGGATCCAACACAGCAGAAACCCCCACAACACCATGTACCACAGACCAATACTTGTCAAATTTTTCCACCATTCTTTTGGCCATTTTCCTAATCACCTGATTCTCAGAATGGAGCCAATCTCTCAATTCAAGTCTAATCTCACATATATTTAGGAAGCATTGATTAGTTGTGGGGTATTTAGTTCCAGAAAACAACTCTGTCACCTTAAAAAAAAATTTGAGCTTCTGACAAACATCTCTAACAAACCCCCACTCACGTTCACTCGATAAGGAAGTATATTGAGCATCCCGTTTGCTTAAGCGAATGAACACATCCTTATAAAGTAGGGCTGTTTGAAGCATCAAGAATGTGGAATTCCACCTAGTCACACGATCAAGTCCTAATTTCTTAATACTAGTCACATTCAATTGGCGGACGGTTTCTTCAAATTTTTCCTCTCTTTTCTGTGATGCTGTCCAATAAGCTACGCTGTCCCGAATTTTCTCAATACCCACCTTGATAACATCCAACCCATCTTTAACAATAAGATTAAGAATGTGTGCACAACAACGCATATGAAACAAATCCCCACCCAACATGAGCGACGTACTATCAAGTTTGTCCCACAAAAGATCAATCATGGCATCATTGGTAGAGCAATTATCAACCGTTATACTTGAAATCTTTCTATCAAGGTTCCAATCCATCAAACAATTCAACAATTGGTCACATAGAACTTCTTTTGTATGTGGACATGGCACATATATAAACCTAACATGCAACATTGATATTTAGTTAAAAATGGAAAAATAAAGATTTACATTGCATAAATGAATAACTATAGCGATATAAGTTAGAAATACCTCAAAATGCGACTTTGCAAAATCCAAGAATCATCAATAAAGTGCGTCGTGACAGCCATGAAGCCTTTCTTTTGATTACTCGAAGTCCACATGTCCGTTGTGATAGCTAATCTACTTGCATTACTCACCACCAAACTCATTGTCTTCCCCCTCTGGTACTCATAAATCTTAAATATTTCATCTTTTTTGTGTTCCTACACGGCACCTTAAATAAAGGTTGAAGAGCATTCGAATACCTCCTAAATCCAACATGGTCCACAATTGAAAGGGGATACTCATGCATGATTATGGCACTTGCAAGTTCTTTCCGTGCCGTCTCATGATCAAAACTATATGAAGTTAGTAGTGGAGGACGGTCTTTGTTCATGAAATTGTTTGTTAGAACTTGTTGTCCTTCTTTTGGTGTTTCCTTATATAGTGTTCTTTCAAATGTGAAGTACCATTCCTTGTTTCTTCAGGAATTTTTCCTCCACAATACTTGCAAATGGCCTTGTAAACCCCGCCAATTTTCACCCTATTATAGTGAGCCCAATAAGGACTCCTTAACCTTTTTCCAGGATCATCATCGGATTTTTCTAATACAACTTCAACTTCATCAGTAGGATTGTCACTTGCATGGTTATCAAGAGGGGATGATGATGGTCCGGGGCTACCACTTGGTTGTGATGGGCCAGAACCATCAATCGGATTTGTTGATTGAGCATTCGAACCGACAGGTGATTCAGACATAATTAATCTAGTCCTAAGAAAACACCAACAGATTCAGACAAGATTCAAGCTACAATTACAGACTTAAGGTATAATTATAGTTCAAGCTACAATCAGATCACAAGCTAGTTAAGCAGACCGGAGGCATCCCTTTGCGTACATTGATCTCATTCTAGCTTTGTTACACCTCAAGTCGAATTGGTGGCTCAGTCAGAGGTATCCGCTAAATTGAGCTCAATGTACGCAAAGAGAGCATTAATCAAACAAAGGGAGCACAAACAATGACTATTCATTTTTTTATAAAGGCTTCCTAAATGGAGTAGCAATAAGAAATATCCTTACCCTACTTTGTGACTATGAATGGAAATAAACTAAAGAAATCCAACTACTATAGAAGCACAAACAATGACTATTCATAAGACAAAAAAAATTATCTTGATTCATCAAAAGTTGAACAGGTCAGCAAATTTATGCTCTCCTAGTACAAGGATGAAAGCTTCTGTTTGTATTAGCATTTAGCATCCACATAGCACACCATACATACTGTTAACTTCATACTTCTGCAGAGGTATACCGGAAGCACATTACAAAATTAGAAAATCCCAAAGGAGGGTTACAAAGTTGAGCATATCATAACCAAATGCCATATGTTTCTGACTAAAATCCTAAACCTCAATATTATCCACACCCCAACTTCCATTTTTACTTCCAGCCAACACAACTGACACTACTTTCACAACCATATACCCATTAAAATCTTAAAATCTGACTAATTCAATGCCACAACAAGATACCCATCAAAATCAAGAATCAACAAAAAGGACAGATATATAACAACTGACCCACATGCAGCAAATTTTAGTCCATTCAACTCATCCACTGGTACACTAGTCTATGAACAAAATCAAACACTTGGTCCACATGCAGCAAATTCAAGCACATAGATCTGAAGCAGATTATATTTTCAAGCACATACGAGAGAGAGAAAGAGAGAGAGAGATAAACCAAGAGATGAGAGACAACTGGGCTCAGAAGACTCGAAGAATGGCGACTGTGGAGTGCGGGCTGCCGTACTGCTGCAATTTATTTCCTGAAAAAATCGAGAGATGAGAGACAAGATCGAGAGAGAGAGAGAGAGATCTCACGATTACAGTCGATCGTATCAGTCGAATGTCGTAGCCTGCAAAAATATAGTTACAGAGATTAGAGAGTCCAGATTGAGAGAGAGAGACGAAGAGAGATCGAGAGGGAGAGAGATCGAGAGAGAGATCTCACGGAGGAATGGAGTCTGGTCTGGACTCTGGCTGTCTCTGGAGAGGTCCGAGAAGACTAAGGGTGGCCGAGTGAGAGAGAGACAGAGAAAGATCGCGAGAGAGAGATCGAACGGACTCAACGGAGCAGTCGCTGCTCTGGTCTGAGTGGTCTCCAGTTCTGGATGGGAGTGGCTGCCGAGTAAAATGATAAATGAAAACCCTAGGTGGGAAAAGCATATATATATAAGGGTATTTTGGTAAATACAGTGTTTCAGTTCGGTTCGGGGAACGGTTCAGTTATCAGCTCCACCGTAACCGAACCGAACCCGTTCGGTTATCTACCAGCCTCCACCATATCCGCACCAACGGGGATTTTTTCGGTTATGGTTCGGGGAAAAAAAGCGGTTACGGTTCGGGTACCCATCGGTTCGGTCGAGATTGCCATCCTATATGGGATAATTGTAATCTCCAAAAAGTTTCAGTTACCATTTTGTTATATTTTCCTATTTAAGGCAACATTATTTTACATAGAGATACATTACCTAATATATGAGGATAGAGAACGATAAATTTATAGGAGAATATTCTTTGTATCTTTTAAAAAAGAAATAATCTGATGGCTAATGATTGTAGAGGTTGCTCTCGTATATATGGCTAGATATTTTTAACGTAAACCGCTCTATTTTATAATATAGATTATCCTTTGTCCGCCCAACAAAATCGTAATTCATATATGTTTTGGTTTGCTAATTCCGTTTGAGAAACCTTTAGTATATTTTAATGGAGGGCAAAAAAGTATAAAAAATTGAGAAATACTAATATATGATTCTAAAATTTAAGATAGATATATGTGTGTGTGGGGCAATAGAAAAGGGGTTTGGCAAATAAGTATTTACTCTATTAACTAATTAACAACATACGCTATTACCTCATAATATTAAATATATAGGTACTCTCCAGTCCCTTTTTAAGAGTCCTACCCCATAGATATATTTTTTTATGGAGACATTATTATTATACTTTAAAAGTTAAAATTTTCATATTCTCTACATAGACATCATGTAACAACTTCGATTTTAAGTAAGTAAAAATTTTGTTAAATATTTGAATTTTATTAATTAATTTATAAAATTACATTTTTTGGCTAGGAATCCTACATTTCCTAGGGTAATTTGATTACAACCAATTAGTTAGCCTAATTAAACCTCCCTAACCATTTTTGAACCTTTCAAACCTTTTTAAAACTCTAGTTTTCCCCAGAAAGTCTACCTCATTCATTAAAAGGCTATTTCACATATTTTGAAAACCTTTAATCATATTTTTCATTGAATGGTCTCTTCAATGTAAGCCATCATCACTTCTTTTCTCCTTTCTACAAGTAACTTTGGCATGCATGTATATATATACATATACGTATGTCACCCTAAAATTTCCAAGAAATGCTACTTTGAAGTCTTAGGGGGTGTTCCAGCAAAGCAAAAAGTTCCTTTTTTTCAAACGAGAGTAATTTCAAACTCAAAAATTATGTGTTTACGCAAATAATTTTTCTACCAATATGGATCTTATTTGATAGATCTCATTAAGATCTTTTAAACGGTGCAAAAAAATTGAAAAAATATTTTTCATTTTCATTATATTTGAGTTTGAAAATTGAAGAAAAAGAACTTCTAAAAAAAGAACCCTTACCGGAACGACACCTTATTCATTCTTTTTGCATTGACAAGTCATTTTCAAAAACTAAAACCAACCCTTTAATCATTTCACTTTCCATTAACTTGTCACTTTCCCCACTCATGTCAATCAAACCCATCATTATGCTTTCTTAGTCATACAAATCATTTTCTTGGAAAGTGTATTGTTCTTTCTCTCCATTGAAAGGTCACATTCAATGAGATATTTCTTTCAAACCCTAGTTGAACCTTTTCAATCTAAGAAAATAATCATTTTGCTTCCATAAGTAGTATTTCTTGACTTGTCATGCATGCAAGCCTAGAATTATAAGACTTGAACCTAATTACTCTTCAAGAATAACTTTCCTAGATTTTTCTAGATATACATACATACTAGCCTACTTTATATATATATATATATATATATATATATATATATATATATATATATATATATATATATATATATATATATATATACACACACATAGATAGACTTTCTAGGAAAAATCTTAACTATTTTTTACATTGTGTTGTCACTTTCAAGGGGAATACTTACCATTTCATCATTAAAAAATCTAGCCTTTAATCATCCTAGATTTTACATACAATCTAGACCTAGGATTGACTAAACATGGAAAGGGTTATTTTTTTTAGCCTAGCTATCATTTTCTTTTTACCTGTAAGACTTACTAACTAGGATATAATTGCCTAGGATTTCCTTTAAAGCCATAAAAATCCTTCATGATCACATAGTCTTTAACCTAGGACAGAATGACAAGAGAGGGGAAGGCTTTAGCATGCTTAAAGTTGGATTGGAGAAGACCTTGGAGCAAATAAACCATAGTAAGAAGAGAGGTCGTCACTTTCCTATAAATAGGACCCTTTGTCAAGCCATTCAGCTCACACCTTCAACCTCTCCAACTTCTCTCTCTAGAAACCTTGTGTTTGTTCTTTGTTCTTACTTTGTTCTTGAGTTCTTCAAGAAACTCAACCAAAGCCGCCACTAAACCACCACTGGACCACCCTCTTAATCCAAAAAGTTTAGTAGTTTAGTCAAAGTTTAGTTTCGAGAGAAAAATAAGTCCTTTTCTCTTTCGAAGCTACCGTAAGAAGTCACTTCATTCGATAGCCACATTCGCCTTCCATAGGCCGATGTATTCTCTTTTTGTAGCCATACCATCCGCCAAGAAGAACGGTAGATTTCTCATACTCACTATCTCTAAATATAAAAAAAGAAGTTATATTTATATTTTTGTGATTGACAATGCACGTTAAGTTAAAGTACTAAAAATAGTTAGCAAACTTATTTTACCAAAATTTTGAAATGAAATATGATCATGTTGAATATCTCGGCTTTTGTTACGGAAAATATATGTTGTTTTGAACTTCCAAAAAAGATAGAAAGAGCGTTTTTTTGAAATGTAAGAAATAATAGTTTGATTGGTAGTATGTTCCCTTGAACCTTATTTGAGATGGTTATGAGTAGAGGTGGCAATCTCAACCCATATTTTTCTGACCCGCCCAATCCGCCCACTTATAACCCAACCCAACTCACCCATATTACACATAATGGGTTTATATGGGTTGAACCCATATAAACTCATATTTATATGAGTTTAGATGGGTTAAATATGGGTTCAATATGGGTTTGAACTAAAAGACCCACACTGGCCATTATTTTTAATCTACTCCCATTTAACTCAACTGATTTCCACAACAAAACTCCCATTATTCTCCAGTTATTTTCAATCACTAATATCTCTCTCTCTCTCTCCCAATTTTGGACTGTGTTAAAAATACTCCCAATTTAAGCTCTCTCTCTCTCTCCCCAATCTTGGACTGTGTTAAAAATACTCCCAATTTAAGCGCTCTCTCTCTCCCCAATCTTGTTTAAATACTCCCAATTTAAGCCGACAAAAAAACAAAGGTATTTTGGGCCCCTGGATCCAGGCCAAAAATTAAAACTGTATATCCCCAACAGTAGCTTAATCACATTCAAATGACCCAACGATCGGGTAGAGAGAGAGTGCATCACCAGTTTTGAATGGTGCACAACATTGAAGTGCAGAGCACCGCCAAATCGTGCCATTAAAACAGTAACATAACATTATTGTAGATATTTCGTTCAATTTTGGCAATTACGAAAATTCTGTAATATAAAAGTGTAGAATTAAAAGAAATGTTGGATGGGCGAAGTTATATATATGAGCGTAAATAATTTTCCAATGTTTAAAAAAAAAAATTTGTGTCCGTTTGATTAGCGAGATAATGGTAGAAAATGCAAGAAAGAGAAAAAAAGAAGAAGGGGGAAACGGGGACGGGGGGAAGAGAAAAGTGGGGAAACGGGTCGGGTCGGGTTTGGGTTTTTTTTTTGACCCATATTCGACCCGATCCGTTACAACCCGTTTGTTATTTGACCCACCCAGATTTGACCCGCGACCCATTTCAACCCGCCCAAACCCGCCCATTTGCCACCTATAGTTATGAGCATGTATACATGTTTTTAGTTCTTATTTGCAGATGATTCTATTATATTCTGTCGTGCAATAGATCAAGATTGTGACAACTCCGATTTTTAGTAAATAAAAAAATCTCGTTGTAATTATTGAAATTCTTATTAAATTTCCTTTTAACTCCTAATAATCCGTCATACTTAGATTCAATACTTATAAAATTGAATTTTATCGCCGATAGACTTAGACATTTTTTTAAAGACTAGTGTACTTATGGGAATGCTAGTATATTTGATATAAGGCCTTGAAATTATATTTCTCGGCTAGAAATCCTACTTGGTTAGTAGAATTAGTTTTCAACTAATTAGTTAGCCTAACCTAAGTACCAATTGACTTAGTTACATCCTCCTCACATTCTAGAACCATTGGACAATAGAAGTAATCATGAAATTCCAAAAGTAATACTCATGGATTGGTAATCATGACTTTTATGACAAGATTCTCTTTCTAGGAAATCATTACCCATGGGATAATAACCTTACCTTTAAAAGCATTACCTTCTCTAGTCTACCTATATATAGATATATATATATATATATACATATATACTTTTAGTCCAAAAGAGAGAGAGAGAGAGAGAGAGAAAGAGAGGGGCCAAGAGAGGGAGAGAGAGTGTGCATGTGTGTGAGTGTGTTTTGGTCACTCAATCAAGCAACCTCCCTTACTTTGCAACCAAAGTACAACCTTTATGACTTCTTTTTGTTCTTTTACAAGCAAGGCCTTTTTAGGACAAGACAAACCATAAAACCCCTCATAATAACCTAGGACTTGGCCTAAAATGGAAGTGACAACACTTGGCATGCTTGTAGTACTTTGATTGACCCATGAGGAAGTAGAACTAGCATGCTTTCAAGCATGATGTAACAAAACAGTGAGAGAAGGAGAGAGAGGGAGAGAATTGGCCAAAGAGGGGGAGAGGGAGAGGCCGAGAGTGAGAGAGAGAGGTGGAGTGTGTGCATGTGTTTTGGACACTTACACAAGCTATCAATTAGCCTTAAGTCTATTGTCTACTTTACAACCCATTTCTAGTCTTCCAAAGTACTACCTAGCCAATGATTTTATGCTTTATTCCTAGCAAAGCCCTTTCTAGGACAAGACAAGTCCGTAACCCTTCATGATAACCTAGTTTTGGCTTAAAGAAGAAATGACAATTGGATGACAAGGCATGGCATGCTTGAAAGATGTGATTTGACCAAACATGGAGCAAAATCCATGGGGTAAAGAGAGGGAGAGGTGGCCGGCCAAGGAGAGGGAGAGGGAGCCTAGAATTTTGCTATAAATAGCACCTCACACTCACCCTTCAACTCACACTTTCAAACTCCCACTTCTCTCTCTAAGAAAGTCTTGTGTTCTTCCTTCGTTCTTGCTTTGTTCTTAGTGTTCTAGAAGTTCTTCCTTTGTTCTTCAAGAAACTCATCTCAAAACACCTTTTCAATCATAAGTCAACTAGTTTTAGGTCAAGCACTAGTTTCGAGAGAATCCTTCTCTTTCGAAGCTACCGAAGCTCATCCGTAAGAAGTTACTCCGTTCGACATACTCACTTTCTTCCGTAGTCACCCTATCGCCAAGAAGAACGGTAGTTTATCCCTTACTCTTTAATCTTAAGTATATAAAGTTTGTTACTTACTTTAAAGGTTTGAAATGCACGATAGTTAGTAAACCTATGTTGGATTTCGATAAGTACTAACTTAGATAGGAAGTATTCGTATTTTGATCTTAGAATTGGCTATGAGCTTTAATACATGTTTTGCTTGCAATACTTGTGATTTTGTGAAAGTATAAGTGATTATCACTCCAAAGACATCCGTACAAGCGGCATTATGTCTTAAGTAATAATTTGAGTATGATTAGGTAATATAGAGTTGGATGATCTTGCTAGCTAATTTTCAAGATTTCAATGAATGATTTATGATGAGAAAAGTCCTACTGCGGAGTCATTGCATGAAAACGAGACACGGAAATCAAGAAAGTAGAAACATGGCACCTAGGGTGTGGCTAATAAAAGGATGTGTGCGAAATGGTAAAATATTTTTGAAACTACATAATGGCCAGACATGATAGCCATTATGGGAGTACGGTCTGTGTATGTGCCAATGGGAACCCGGGACGGCGGAACCATTGTGAGGATACTTGGGAGACCGGAACGGTGGAACCGAGGTTGGGTGTGTGGCTTGGTTATCTGCGGAGAGGAGCCAATGCAAGATTTTGTGTGCCAATGGGAACCCGGTGCGGCGGAACCATTGTGAGGATACTCGGAAGACCGAAACGGCGGAACCGAGGCTGGGTGTGTTAAATGTGATTTTCAAAATGTTGATTTGGAAATGAAAATGAGACACGTTCTACGATGAGTCGCGTAGGAGAACCTAAGAAAAATCACAGACACCGACGATAGATGATTAGTGAATGTGGATGTGTAATTGTTGATTATTTTGTCAAGAATGCATGCTCTACTTGGAAATTGTCAATTAAATTATATTTTGCTTGTAAGTTAAGGGTTAGTGAGTTTGGTTTATTCTATTGAGCTTCTGTGGCTCATGGTGTTACCTTTTGGTAACCCTGACATATTATACTAGGGGCGATGCTAGTATAATGTGTCAGAGTTGATAGATGAGCAGGACGAACAGTACACCCTGGAGGCTTTTGGAGCCGAGGAGCTTGCTAGGATGGAGGAAGAGGCGGAGTAGTATTAAACCTTAGATTTCCCATCCTTGTGTAATAAAAGTACTCTCATAGGAATTATGTTGTAATAATGAGCCTAACGCTTCGTAATTTATTTCAATAAAATGTTTATTTAACGTACCCGAAAATGGGGGCGTTACAAAGATTGTGAAGCTCTTTATTGGATTCTTGACATGTATGAAGCTGCCTCGGGTCAAAAAGTGAACAAGGAGAAATCATCAATTTTTTTCAGTCCCAATACTCCAACTCAATGTAGAAACCTCTTAGCAGCAAAGGTGGGGATCACAATGGAAGCAAACGGGGCTAGATATCTGGGACTTCCAGTTTTTCATGGTAATTCCAAACGTGATCTTTTTTCATATGTTAAGGATAATACTATTAAACGGCTGAGGAGATGGAAAGACAACCAGGTTAATCGTGTGGGCCGTGAAGTTTTATTAAAATATGTTGTATTGCCTCCTCCAAACTATGCTATGTCTTGTTTCTGTCTGCCAAAAACTCTTTTGCAGCAGATTTCTTCCAAGGTTTCAAGGTTTTGGTGGGGTTCAAAGGAAGGTGAGCGAAAAATTCATTGGATTAAATGGGACAAGTTGAGTTTATGCAAAGGGGATGGCGGTTTAGGTTTGCGGGATATGGAATCCTTCAATAAGGTTTTGCTAGCCAAGCAGGGTTCGAAACTTATCTAAGGCAAATCACCTTTGCTCCGATAGATATTTAAAGGACGCTACTTTCCCAGTACATCCTTTTGGCATGCAAAAGTTACCAGTCAGTCTTCTTGGGCATGGAGGAGTATTGTATGGGCACAGGAATTAATTGACAAGGCTTGGAGGTGGCAAGTTCATTCTGGAAACGAGATTCGTGTGTGGGAAGATCCTTGGCTCCCAAGACATACGAATTGCTAAATTGACAGGCACACACTGAGGAGGAATGATATAGAGAAAGTCTGACTTGATCGATTCTAACACTAAAACTTGGAAGGTTGCTTTGGTTCGTGAGGTTTTTAGTAAAGAGGATGCCGACCATATTCTCTCAATTTCAATTAGCTACACAAATCGGCGGGGCTGTAAGATTTGGCACCCATCGCGAAATGGTTCTTTCTTTGTCAAGTTGGCTTACCGACTTGCTAGGGAGGGGACTGATATTCATGGGAACTTTCACATAGGTCAAACGAGCTCTTCTAATGTCCTTCCTACTGCTTGGAAGAAGTTGTGGGGACCATAAATCCATCCGAAGGTGAAACTATTGATGTGGAAGTGTCTTAATAACGTGGTGGCAACAAATGTGGCTCTAGTTGCGCGCAAAGTCCGATTCGATCCAGTGTGCTCTCGTTGTGGTAAGGTAGAGGAATCAATCTCACATGTATTGTTTCGGTGTGAGGTTGCAATCAAAGTCTGGATTCATTCTCCATTTCATTTAAGACCTGAGAGCTTCTTGATTGGAGAAACATGACAGATTGGTGGGATTATATTCAAGAACGTATCAGTCAAAGTCATATGCCTTCTTTCTCGTTAGGTATGGCTCTTCTTTATTGTTGGTGGATTTGGCGAGCTAGAAATGATTTTATTTTTAAGGGAAATTTATAGAAATGGTCCTCCTAGTTTCACTCGAGTCTCTTTTTCGTCCTCCAAGTATCAATTGCAACTCTTTTGACCTTCAAGTTTGGTTTTCGTACCAAATTGGTCCAATTGATATGCCAGCCAGCCAAACTGGATGGAAAAAATCAAATTGAGGACTGACGTTATCAATTGGACCAACTTGGTACGAACTGCAACGTCCAAACTACCATCAATTTGATTTTTTCCGTCAAGTTAAGCTAACAGAAGTTATCAATTGGACCAATTTGGTACAAAAACCAAACTTGAAGGTCAAAAGAGTTGTAATTGATACATGGAGGACGAAAATGAGACTCGAGTGAAACTAGGAGAACCATTTCTATAAATTTCCCTATTTTGAATGGTAAATGTTGGGCAAGCGGTTAGTGGTAAAGTGCAAAGAGATTTCTATGAGTTTCAGGATGCTAACTTTAAGGTTCCATCACCTTTGTCGAGATCCACTTGTAATGGGACCTTAGTGTGGCAGCGCCCTGGGATGATTATAACCAAGAATAATGTGGATGCTGCTGTCTCTAGGAGTTCAAATTTTGTTGGTACAGGAGCAATAGCTCGAGGTCATGATGGCAAGGTCTTTGGTATCTTCTTGAGTATTTACACTGGTATTACTTCATCAAGGTCTATGGCTATTCGAGATGGTCTGAAGCTGGGGATTGATCTAAATCTTTCTAAAGTGGTTATTGAATCGAATGCAGAGGCGATAGTGAGAAAATGTTCTACCTCTCTAGATCCTCCTATTGATATAGCGGCTATTATTTTTGATTGTTTAGCCCTAAAAGAATCCTTTTCTTCCTATGAGTTTGGTTTTGTTAAACGTGATTGTAATCGGGCTGTACATTGTTGTGCTCAAAAGGCACTTTTGAATGGTTGGTCCGGTTTGTGGACTTCCATTGTGCCCCTATAGGGTTCCCAAGTGTTTGATGTTTAGACTTTTACGCCTTTCAGATTAATAACACTTCTCTCCTTTTGTAAAAAAAAAAAAAAATTTATTGCCTTAGTATTGAGTTATGTGCATACCTTGTTGAATTTATAGACTAGTCAATGGATTAAACATGAAAAACACCATAGAGTTGGATGATCTTCTTATTTTAATTATTCTAGTTTAGTTTCAAGATTACGATCAATGATGCAAGTTTACGAGACACTGTATATAGTGTCCTTATGTGAAAAGTCCGACTGCAGAGTCCTTGCATGAAAATGAGACACAAAAATCAAGAAAGTTAGAAACATGACACGTAGGCATTGATAATGAAAAGACGTGGTATAAAAAGGAAATGTTTTGTGTGTGTGTGCCAATGGGAACTCGGGATGGCGGAACCATTGTGAGGATACTCAGGAGACCGAAACAGCAGAACCGAGGTTGGGTGTGTAGCATGGTTATCTGCAGAGAGGAGCCAATGCAAATTGTATGCCAATGGGAACCTGGGACAGCGGAACCATTGTGAGGATACTCGGGAGACCGGAACGGTGGGACCTAGGTTGGGTGTGTAAAAATGATTTTGGAAATATTTTTGAAACCACAATATTTTTTGTGTGTGTGGGTGTGTGTGTGCCATGAGAAGCTGGGACGGCAGAACCATTGTGAGGATACTCGGGAGACCAGAACGGCGGAACTGAAGTTGGGTGTGTAAAAATGATTTGGAAATGTTTTCTTTGAAACCACAATGTTTTTGTGTGTGCATGTGTGTTCGCGCGCACCAATGGGAACCCGGGATGGCGGAACCATTGTGGGGATACTCAGGAGACCGGAACGACGGAACCGACGTTGGGTGCGTAAAAACGATTTTGGAAAATGTTTTTTTTTTGAAACCACAATGTTTTTGTGAGTGTGTGCGTGCGCGCGCCAATGGGAACCCGGGATGATAGAACCATTGTGAGGATACTCAAGAGACCAGAATGGCGGAACCGAGGTCGGGTGTGTAAAAATGATTTTTGAAATGTTGATTTGGAAAATAAAAAGTGAAAATGGTGACACGGTCTACAAAATGTTGCGTAGGAAAAACTTATATTACACTGACACTAACGCCAGTTGAATAGTGAATATGCATGTGTTATTGTTAACTGCTTATCTGGAAGTTGTTGAATATGCATGTGCTATTTAGAGATCGCTGAATTTACATGAGCTAGTGTATTATTTCTATGCCATGTTGTTTATAATTATGGGTTAGCAGGTATGCGATTATTCTTCTGAGCTTTTGTAGCTCACGGTATTACTGTTGTAACTCTGACATATTATACTGGAGGCGAAGCCGGTATAATGTGTTAGACTTTGTAGAGAAGCAAGGTGAGCTTTACACCTTGGAGTCTTTCGGAGCCGAGGAGCAGGCTGAGCAGTTGATAGGAAACCTAGTTTTCCTCCCTTATTTGAATAAATGTACTCTTATGAGAATTATGCTGTAATAATGAGCCGGACTCTATTTAGCTTTTCAATAAAAATGTTTATTTAACGTCCCCAAAATTCGGGGCGTTACAACATGGTATCAGATCGCTAGGCTCAAAACCTTGGCCATGGGTAGTATGGGTAGACCATAATATAATTCGACCATTGCACAAACGTGAAATGAGTTTAAGTTTACCGTCCCAAGTTGGGTGGAATTCTGACAAAACAACCTCCGGGTTGAAGCAAGGTGTGGAAATTGATAGTACTGCCAAGCTGAGAATTACCGAACAATTGAATGATGACTTAAATTAAGAATCGAATGTGGAATTCAGAAACTCAAAAAAAAAAAATTAGAAGTTAATAAATCCCTATCCTAAAATAATATTGATTGAGGCTAAAAAAAATTCCCTGTTGATGAAACACCCAAGTCCCTACCAGGTCAATCTGCTAGTTGAAGCTCACCAACTTAGGAAGCGTTGACTATCTAAGATATGTCAAGCGTATGACAAGGAGGATGCCCACCCTTTACCCCACGAGTCCTGGCCGACTACCGGTCATTGCTGACACCTGAGTACACGGGACCAACACCTACACCTGATGATGACTTGGGACTATACGAAGTCCCAATCACCTGGGAGATGCCCCCACCAACTGCGACCCCCCGAGTACCTTCCACCTACTGAAGTCCTTGCACCCCTTGTTGAGGACTTCGAGCTACCATTCGCCCTCCCTATGTTTGAAATGGAGATTGACCCAGAGTTGAAAGCTATCATGCCATACCTTTCCCAATGCTACCTAGGATCGTTGGAGGAGCCGCCCATCCTGACTAACGAGTAGCTGCTTACGCAGGAGCGTGAGTATTTTGAGAAAGCTAAAACCATTGCTGAAAGGAACTACATGAAGTGGTTGGGAGAGATTTATGAAATTGTTCTACCCTAGAGTGGAGTAGCAGCGGTGTAGATTAAAGTCTGATAACCTGTAGAACCACGTAGTAGGACTATGTAAGACCATTTTGTCATAGCTTGTATTAGGAAATCTCATCTTTTGTGCCTACTTGCCATTGTAGTAGAACTTTATGCATTCTATTGTACTTTTTTCCTATCTATGACAAATTTGTTTCATTGAAAAAGAGTACTGTTGCATACTATGTGATGCACCATTTGCAAAAGAAAATTTGTTTAGTAAGTACACTGAATCCCCTTTTAAATTTTCACTCGGTTAACACAAAATACATCTAACCAAGTTATCATAGCCATTCTCAGCACCAACCAACCCCAGGCCCAAGCGGCCGGAACCATAGCCCGAATTCAATTGCATCCTTCGCTCACCTTTTCCATTGCTGCTTCAAATATTGATTCGTGTTTCAAAATCTCAATGGTCTCTTCTCACCTCATAGTCCTTTCACTAGGAGTAAGAACCCTGCGATTTTAAGTTCTGCGCCCTTGAAAAACTAGATTAAGAATAACTCCCTCCTAACACTAAAATGAAGGACTCCGAGAGCAAGTCAAGGTACTAGCACCAATGGCAGGGCCGCGCACTGCAAGCAACAAGGGCAACATGATGCAGAAGTTAAAAGTGCACCCTAACGCAATGTTGAAGCTAGCAAGATCAACCATTACTCCTAGAACTCCCATTCTGACCTCTAACACCGTAAGAATCCTTAAAATAGTAAACCGACAATGGGAGGCATGAAACTGCTTGAGGGCTGCACACGCTAACCACCTTTACTGAACACAAACCGAGAACACTTAGATCAAAGAGTTCGTTGAAGTTAGGAATACTTGAAGAGAACGACAATTACTTTCGTTGATTAAATCTTAGCAGGAAGCATATATCAATCGGCTAGTCATATCTGTACCGTTTCCCAACTACATTGCTTCTCTCAAATCTCTGTTTGAAATCGACATCCTTGGGAAGGAAACCCTCGTTGCTTCAAGTAATGAAATCATCCATATTATCTCCTTACAACAGTTGCTGAGAAAAGCGGTGTAATCTTGGGTATCTTTTGTGACCCAACCTTATTGGCCAGTGATTCAACTTAGCGGTACACCCTATGGTGTAATTGATCCTAACCGTTATCACTTACCAAAGAACCTTTTACTATTCCTCAATTTTTTTTATAACTCCTTGATATTGATCCCTTGAGTTTTGAACCTTGAGAATCATAACAACCATTTTCTTTTCCGATACAACTTTTATTGGCACTTTCAATAATGACCGGCAATGCCATTTCGCAATAACTGGGATTTGATGATTGGTCCATTCAATCACTGATATCTCTTCCATTTCGTCCGTAATCAATAATCATCTCTTGATGATATTCAAATCATTTTGAAAAATTCCTTGTTTCACTCACATGATATGATCCTTGAAGTACAACTCTTTCAAAATTGTTTGAAACTAATCTCCTTAGGAGATAGGTACCCTTCCTTGAACCAACCAGGCATCATCAACTCCTTATCAATAGCTTACGCTACTTGAGGCGGCTTAAATTAGTCATTTCCATCCTGACACCTAGGATTATCTTGGACAGCTATGATTGGATATGTATTTTGAAATTTTGTTTTCAGGATTGCCGTACCTCTGAAAGTACTGCCAGAAGTTGACACTGCCAAAGGCTTGTTTTCCCTGACTACATAGGTTCTTTCAGTGCCTTTGCTAATAATATCCGAGCTTTTAGAATATCGTTGGGCTTCCTTGCTGATATTCGAATTCCCCCTGAATGAGGATGAAGTGTTTATTTCAATGCTTTCCGATTATGGAGTGATTCTGCTCGAGTTGATCCGTTGTTTCCTAATTTTGAAAATGGGTTTAATACCATTAGGTAGGGAAGCATACTGATTCGACATGGACGTGTTAAGGAAACGTTTATGGGATACAAGTCTGCATGATGATTTGGTAGAAGTTTTGCATTTGACGTTGGCGTTTTACAGTGGAAACTCTATCAAAGGTCTACAAGGAGGCAAATTGGTCAACGGCTGAAGCAACTTCAACCCCGTCTTGTTAAGCAAGTGATAAGGCTTAATCCGATTAACCAAACATGTAGAGGATTGAGAGGGATGCCTGAAACGCTGTCGTGCTACTCCGAAATACTTCTAGGACCTACCGGAGCCTTTAGACAGTGGTCATGTGGTGCCAGACCGTTTTATATGTTGCCAGAGTATTTGAATCTTGTTTAGATCACTGATTGGCTTAAAACATGCCTATAATACACAATAGGGTCATTTTTGACTTGTAGGAGCGTTTCTTTCATTCCTTGACATCACCCCTCTCTGTTCAATCATTCCGAGCCCGGTCAACACTGCAGGGGTACCTATACCCATGTAGCGTATTTTGACTCCCCATTTTCTTCCAATTGAGAATCTACCCTTTGAATGGGAAGGTTCATTCTAAATTGTTCACCATTGCGTACCCATATAGGGCTAGAAACTGAACCCTTAAGACTGCTCTTAAACCTACCGTCACTCTAGAAAGGAGAATAGATGTCAACCTAGTCTACGAAAGTTACAAATGGCGATATCCACCTTAACATCACGCTAGTAAGGGATTGATGGTGACTTGCTTCTATTTTAGGAGGGATAGACGATCATTCAAAGACCAGTATAGCAACCATGTCCAATCCGTAGTCACACACCAAATTCAAGGATGAAATTATTTTAAGGGGATAGTTTGTAACAACTCCGATTTTTAGTAAGTAAAAATTTTGTTAAATATTTGAATTTTATTAATTATGTAACGACCCTGATTTTTGGTCAATAAAAATTTCGTTAAATATTTGAATTTTATTTTTATTTCTTGATTTGCTTCTAAATTTTTTTTAAAAACTTAATAATCCGTCATAATTAGATTTGAAACTTGTAAAATTGAATCCTTTTTACTCCGGGCAATCTAGTTCTTCTCTCATGATTAGTATACTTGTAAACGTACTCGCATAATTTTCCTAGTAAGTAAATAATATCTTTAAATTATATTTCTTGGCTAGAAATCCTACGTGGCAAGTAGAATTAGATTTCCAACTAGTAGGTTAACCAAACCAATTTGATTTCAAGTCTACTTAGACCTCCCTAGCCATCGTTGAACCTTATGAACCATATGAACCGTCCTAATTCCTTGGTGAACCTTTTGACCCACCTTTGAACCTTGTGAACCCTTCCAACCCTAGACTAGTAATCAATGCACTTTATTGACTAGTCAAATTAAGACTTTATTCTTCATCATTACATCTTCCTAGTGTATCTTTTTCCTTTTACGCATTGGACAATACTTGCTTGGGAAAGTTTTTGTAACGACCCTGATTTTTGGCAAATAAAAATTTCGTTAAAATTTTGAATTTTATTTTAATTACTTGGATTTTTATTTTCATAACCAAAAATCGGTCGTTACTGACTAATAAAAATCTTGTTTGTGTATTCGAAAATCTTTTAATTGTGCTTGGTAAGTTTTAATCATCGTTCACTGCCGATTCTTTTCGTCGTAAGTCTTAAGACCCCATTTCTTGGCTGGAAATCCTACCTAGCAAGTCTCGTTAGCTTCGAACCAATTAGGTTAACCTAACGATCGTTTAACCTAGTTACCGTCTGCTAAGTAAACCTTATGACCCTCGTGACTTATGAACCTTTTGAAACCCTTGAGCTTGTAACCCTAGATTGACCTTTTGAACCGCTTGAACCTTTAAACTATTAACCGCTAGTCAATAACGTTAGGGTCATCTTTATCCATTAGACAATAGGAGAATCTTAGTTAATCTTCCAAAGTACGAGATTAGATTAGTTTAGTCCTTAATCATGGTATTAGTGCAAGGATTATACTTTCGAGTATTAACCGTTGGATAATAACCGCTAGGAGATTTATTACCCATTGGACGATAGGCTAAAACCCTTGCCATCATTATCCATTGGTTATTTACCGCTAGAGAAACTATTATCCATTGGATAATAGCTTTACTTGCCAACCAAGTACTAGGTTGTTAAAATAATAGATTTGGTCATGTGTGATAATTGATTAAAATAGGATTTGTACATTAGGATATTAGATTAGTACTTAGTACTTTGAAAGACTTAGATTAGTTTATAGTATCCTTACATATCTAGTAGGATTTTGTAGTACATGGTTATATATATTTATGTGTGTACTTGTGTATATATATATATATATAGTTGTATATATTATAATGGGAAAGTACCATGTGTGTATTTCAATATTTAATTTGAAAAATCTTAGTTGCTTGAAAATATAGGATTGTGAAGTACCCATATCTATATATTATATATGTTTGCTTTCATGTATATATATATATTAATGTACATAGTACAAGAGAGAGAGAGAGAGAGAGAGAAAGAGGAAGGAGAGAGGGATTGTACCTTGAAGATCTCCATTGTGCTTCCATTGTACTTTGAAAGTATGCAATCTATGGGATTCTCTTTTACAAGCAAAAATCTATACTTTCAATGTACAACTTGTACATTTTCCCATTTTATTACTTGATCAAATCTCCTTTCTCCCATTTAATCTTCCATAATCCCATCCTAGGACAACCATATCTAGTTTTCTATGCTTTCAAGTACTAAGACTAGACTAGAAACCCAATTGAATAAACTAGATTTGTCCTAGTTCTTGGAGTACAAGCAAAGCAATATCTTCATAGCCATGCAAGCCTAGGTTTTAGGGCTTTTCTTCCAAGCAACCAAGATTTGCTAGAATAAAAAAATGAGATATAGGAGAGGGAGAGAGAGGGAGGAGGCCTTGCCTATAAATACCAAGCTCTTGGTGCTTTGAACTCACACCTCCACCTCATTCTCCAACTTCTCTCTAGAAAAAGTTTAGTGTTCTTGTTGTTCTTTCTTTGTTCTCGAGGTTTCTTACTAGTTTTTCTAGAAACTTTCCATCGCCGCCACTAAACCACCACTCGACCACCACCTCGATCCAAAAGTAGTAGTAGTTGTAGTTAGGATCTAGTTTCGAGAGAAACCATTCCCTTTCGAAGCTATCGGAAGCTTACCGTAAGCCGTTACTCCGTCCGATCGCCGACTTTCTTTCCGATGTTCTCCTATAGCTTCTACTACCGCCAAGAAGAACGGTAGAGTGTCCTTACTCTCTACCCTAAGTATAGTTTGTATGCATGTTGAATCGAACTTAGGAAGCTATATGTTAGTATGAACTTGTTTACTTTGATCTTAAGAATACTTGACTGCATGATTTGGTTGGTAGTTGTTTATTTGTTACTTGCCTTACTTTTTGCGTTAAATGTTGAGAATGATGATGTGATAGTATGAGCATGCAATCTAAGATGGAGTTGGATGATCATGCTAGTTTAGTTTCAAGATTACTAGGAATGAGTTGTACTTACTTGTGAAGTCTACTGCGGAGTCGATGCGTGATACGAGACACATGAAATTGGAAAGTAGAAACATGACAACTAGGGTGTGGTTAACATGGATAAAAATACTTTTGAAACTACATAATGGCCGGACTTGGTAGCCATCGTGTGGATGTGAAAACCCGCAATGTGGCCGGACTTGCCCATTGTGGAGAAGTGTTTACAAAGGATAAAATATTTTTGAAACTACATAATGATCAAGTGTGATAATCGTTATGTGGTGTGTGTGTGTGTGTGTCCAATGGGAACCCGGAGCGGCGGAACCATTGTGAGGGTGTGTGTGTGTGTCCAATGGGAACCCGGAGCAGCGGAATCATTGTGAGGGTGTGTGTGTGTCCAATGGGATCCGGAGCAGCGGAACCATTGTGAGGGTGTGTGTGTGTCTAATGGGAACCCGGAGCGGCGGAACCATTGTGAAGTGTGTGTACTCCCATGGGAACCCGGAGCAGCGAAACCATGGTGAGGTATGGCTTGATTATCCGCGGAGAGGAGCCAATGCTAATTGTGTGCCAATGGGAACCCGGAGCGGCGGAACCATTGTGCGTATACTCGGGAACCCGGAGCGGCGGAACCGAGGTTGTTTGTGTTAAAACTGATTTTTGAAATGTGCGCCAATGGGAACCTGGAGCGGCGGAACCATTGTGCGTATGCTCGGGAACCCGGAGCGGCGGAACCGAGGTTGTGTGTGTTAAAACAGATTTTTGAAATGTTTTGGTAAAGTGAAAACAAGACACATTCTACGAAACGCTGCATAGGAAAAACTCTGATGACATAGGCACTGACGATAGATAGCGAATGCGGATGTGTCATTGTTGATATCTATATCCTATACTGTATGTGTTGTTTATGACCCTTTATGATATATGCATGACTTGCTATGTGTAATTTAAGGGTTAGTGGGTTTGGATTATTCTACTGAGCTTTGTAGCTCACGGTGTTACCTTTGGTGACCCTGACATATTATGCTGGTGGCGACGTTGGTATAATGTGTCAGACCTTTTAGATGAGCAAGGATGGATGTATACCTTGGAGGCATTTGGAGCTGAGGAGCTTGCTAGGATGGAAAAGGAGACGGAGCTGTAGATAACCTTAGATGTCCTTCCTTTTGTGTAATATCAGTACTCCCTGAGGGGATTATGTTGTAATAATGAGCTAGACTCTACCCCGTTTATGGAATAAAATGTTTATTTAACGAACCCGATTTTGGGGGCGTTACAGTATTATCCCTTGGTCAATAGAAGTTAGTCTTGACAATGAAAGCTTAAGATTTGACTAGACAAGTCATTAACAAACTTTTGAACCATAGGAACCCATCATTTTTCTTTCAAGAGAAGACAAACTAGCCTTGTCATGCTTGCACACCTATTGCAATCATGACTATACCTAAGTGCACTTTCTAGGAAAGCTTTAGCCATTGGACAATATTTAGTAGGAAAATCTTTATCCATTGAGTAAAAGAAGCCTTTAACCAATGAGTATCCAAACTTGACTAGACAAGGCCATACCTCCCATCTTTATCTCTTTATCCTTTGGTCAATAATGTTAGGGGAATTTTTATTCCTTGGTTAATAAGAATTAGTCTTGCCAATGAATGCTTAGCCTTGACAAGACAAGTCATAGGAATACTACAATCATTCTTGCTTCCAAAGGAAGTAACCTTAGCCTTGCATGCATGAAACCCTAGATTAAGTAGCCCTTGCCCTTATTCTTTCTTAAAACTTCCATATAAGTATATATATATTTATGTGCACTTGGTCCAAGAGAGAGAGAGAGAGAGGGAGGGAGAGAGAGCTGAATGGGAGGGAGAGAGAGGGAGGGGCCGGTTGAGAGGGAGAGAGGTGGAGTGTGTGAGTGTGTTTTGTCACTTACGCAAGCAACTTTCTAGCCTTGCACCTATTTGCCATTTGACTACCCATGTCTAGCCTACTTTAATTATGATCCTAGACTAACATTTGTTCTTTCTTGCTTGACTAACCATTTCTAGGACAAGACTAGTCCATAATCCTTCATGATAACCTAGATTTGGAGTCTAAAATTGGATGACAAGGCATGGCATGCTTGAAAGATGTGATATGACTACTCAATGGAGCAAAATCCATGGGATAGAGAGAGGAGAGGGGGGCCGGCCATATGGAGGGAGGAGAGACCTCAATGCTTTGCTATAAATAGCACCCCACACTTGTCTTTCAACACACACCTTCACTCCTTTGCTCTCACTTCTCTCTAGAAACCATTTCTGTTTTTTAGTCAGCTTACTGCCCTTCGTAAATCCTCATTTTTGTCCTGCTTAAGGTAGTTTTTAGAACCAACTCCCTTCGGGAAAGTTGTAGAGCACTTCAAGACCTTCAAGTTAGACCCAAGAACCATCCTAATCGGTAAGAAATGACCAAGATATTGCCATCCAAAGTTCAGTAAAAATCTCGGATTTCCAGCTTCAGACAGCTTACTGTCACTCCATTTATCACCATTTTTCTCCTACCTAAACTAGTTTATAGGATCAACTTCCTTCACGAAAGTTGTAGAGCACTTCTCGAGCTTCAATCTCGACCCAAGAACGATCCTATTCGGCCAAATATTGACCGAGTTACTGCCATCCAAAGTTTGGTCCAGATTTGTGAGTTTCACCGCCCGTAGAATTTTCCAACTAGCTTATTTGGCCCCGACTAGTTTCGGATTAAGGTAGAATCTTTTTTTACCCCTATCTCCAAGTATAGTAGAATGTCTTTATTTCCTATCCTAAGTATATGTGTAGTTGATGATACTTCAATAAACATGTGTTAGTTTTGAACTTTTCGAAAAGAAAGAACGAATTTTGAAAGATAATGTTGTGGCCCAACTTTAAGTATTCGTATTTTGATCTTAGATGGTTATGAGCATGTATATGTGTTTACTTGTCTTACTTGTTGGATATGTGATAAAGCATGAGTGGTTTACCACTCCAAAGGTGTCCGTCCATGTGGCACTTGTGTATTAAATGTTGAGCATGATGATGTGATAATGTGAGCATGCTATCTAATATAGAGTTGGATGATCTTACTAGTTTAGTTCAAGATTTCAATGAATGAGTTAGGTGTGTTTATGTGAAAAGTCCTACCGCGGAGTCTGTGCATGCTACGAGACACAAAAATGAGAAGGTAGAAACATGACACCTAGGATGTTAATAAAAAGGTGTGTTTTGAAATTACAATGTGGCCGTACGTGGTAGCCCATTGTGTAAAGAGATATTTAGAAACCGCAATGTGGCCGGACTTGGTAGCCCATTGTGTGGTATGTGTTGCCAATGGGGCCGGACGTGGTAGTCTCATTGGAGGTGATTTAAATGTTTGTGAAAACCGCAATGTGGCCGGACGTGGTAGCCCATCGTGCAAATTACCAATGTGGCCGGACGTGGTAGCCTCATTGGTAATGTGGCTTGGTTATCCGCGGAGAGGAGCCAATGCAATGTTTTGTGTGCCAATGGGAACCCGAGACGGCGGAACAATTGTAAGGATACTCGGGAGACCGGAACGGCGAAACCGAGGTTGGGTGTGTTAAATGTGATTTTGGAAATGTTTTTGAAACAACAATGTTTTTGTTTGTGTATGTGCGCGTGCGCGCCAATGGGAACCCGGAACAGTGGAACCATTGTACTGAGGAACCGAGGTTGGGTGTGTAAAAACGATTTTGAAAATGTTTTCTTTGAAACCACAATGTTTTTGGGTGTGTGTGTGTGTGTGTGTGTGCCAATGGGAATCCGGAACGGCGGAACCATTGTGAGGATACTCGGGAGAGCGGAATGGCAGAACCGAGATTGAGTGTGTAAAAACGATTTTGGAAAATGTTTTTTTTTTTTATGAAACCACAATGTTTGTGTGTGTGTGTATGCTAATAGGAATTCGGGACGACGAAACCATTGTGAGGATAATCAGGAGGCCGGAACGGCGGAACTGAGATTGGATGTGTAAAAATGATTTTTGAAATGTTGATTTGGAAATTAAAAAGTGAAAATGGTGATACGGTCTACGAAATGTTGCATAGGAGGAATTCAGATTACACGGATACTGACGCTAGTTGAATAGTGAATATACATGTGTTATTGTTAACTGTTTATCCGGAAGTTGTTGAATATGCATGTTCTATTTAGCGATTGCGGAATTTATATGAGCTAGTATACTATTTCTATGCCCTGTTGTTTATAATTATGGGTTAACATGTATGGAATTATTCTTCTAAGCTTCTGTACGTCACAGTGTTACTGCATGTTGTAACCCTGACATATTATATTGGGGGCGATGCTAATATAATGTGTCAGGCTTATAGAGGAGCAGGGTGAACTCTACACCTTGGAGGCTTTCGGAGCCGAGGAGCTGGTTAGAATGGAGGAGCATGCAGAGCAGCAGATAGGAACCCTAGTTTTTCTCCATTGTTTGAATAAATATACTCTTGTGAATTATGCTGTAATAATGAGCCAGACTCTATTTTGATTTTTAATAAAAATGTTTATTTAACGTTTCCAAAATTCGGACATCATCATTACACTTTTACTTACTAACTTTTCAAAATAAAAACTACTTTTAAGAGCAAAATTGAAATGTACAAATTTTTATCCTTTAACTTTATAAAATTGACACTTATTAGGGCCAAGGAGACTGTCGAAAATGAAATACTAGATTTTAAAAGGGAGGAGGGAGTAACATTTTTAGCTGCTTCAGAAAATAACAAATGTTATTACTGGTTCTTTTTCAAATACGATATGATATGATATGAGATTTTACTATTTCCTGCCATTTTTTATGCCCCTCCTACCAAGGACGTAATTAGTTCTATGAAAATTCATAACTATTCTATTTTTCTAAAGACCGAAGAAGTGAGCAAAAATTTATCATACTTTTATTACTATATTAGTAAAAAGTTAATTTCCAAATAGAAAACTAAAAGACTGTTAAAATTAGGCACTTCCTTTTTTCGTTTGAAACAAATAGCAGCCCGGGCAAGATATATACAAACACAATTCGTCTTATATGAGAGCGTCCTTATTTTAGTTAAAATGTGGACCTCTTAATTTCTCCTATTCCCTGATCAAATTTTGAATATTAATAAAAAATTTTATTGAATTCGAGATCCCACCCACAAGGCTATTTTTAAAGCGATCACAGAGTATTATGTAACCAAATCCACAGGGGGCACTCGGGGCCCAACAATTTCTCCCTCACGATGACGCTCCCGTGACTCAAATTCATGACTTTCTTATTCTGATTCCATTTGTTGGACCGCTAGGCCTGGAAAATATTTAAAAAAATACAAAAAATAAAAACAACTCCAGTGTTGGAATCCACTTATCCACTCGTCTGAGTAGGTGAACAAATAATAAGGGAATGCCTTCTCCATTTCCACGGAGACCCAAAAGTACATAAAGGCTGGTGAGGTGAGATCTCTCTCTCTCTCTCTCTCTCTCTCTCTCTCTCTCTCTCTCTCTCTTAACTCCTCAGCATGCCTAGGCAATAGGCAATGGCATGGGCCAACGTTGCAAGGTACAATTTGCAACCATTTAATACGTACAAATATTAGCAATTCATATCAAATGCAGATAATGGACAGAATCAACTTATGAGATATTGCATCACATTTTCATGATGGAGTTCACTATTGAGTTTAGGCACCAGAGTGATAAACCTGTGAGGCTAGCTGTTACGCTAGGCTGACGCGACAATACTTCCCATTGGAACCATACCAAAAATTTCATATCATGGGCGGGGGGTACTATCTGTGCCAAGTTAGAGGAGTTGGCATCACACATCAAATGCGGGATCAAGAAGATGGTACAAGAACCTTTCACGGGCAGGCGCCATTTTTTTAAGGTGCAGAGAGACAAATCCACAAGGCCAACCTTGGACGGAGTCAACTTTGATAATACTTCAAGTGGGTTTCAGCCACGCCGCACCTTATATTAATTCCTATTGGCACATAATACATTAATCTGTATCCTTCTGTTTATCAAAAACAGGATTATACAACCAAAAAAAAATAATAATAATAATGAAATACAAACACCCAATTTAGGCAGTTTTCCTCATATTTTTTTTTAAAAGGATTCCTCATAAATTTTTACTTCGTTCAGAACATAAAGAAGATGTAATAAGAAACAACAACCAAACACAAAGAAAAAGTGATAAACAGCAATAAAAAATGCCCTTCCCTTAGGAAAGTTCATTCATGATTTCTCCAGTTAACAACCCCGACTCCTATATTCAGGCTGTACGTCAAAGCTACGAACAGACAGGGTATATTCAACTTTACAATTCTCATGGAAGTTGTTCCAGCAAATCTACATCCACACAATCAGCAGGGGGAAAAAAGAGAGAAACAAAGAAAGGGAAAAAATAAGCACCAAGATTGTCCGACACAAGCTATACAACAATTATTCCAAACACAAATCTATCAGATATTCAAAGGCGGGCTGACATTTGGTACCTCCAAAACTATTGAAGCTGTCTGTTCAGCACCTTCTTGAACTGCCTCTCCCTGTACAAGAAAGATGTTGCCTATCTGAGACCTTGTCAAGCACATAGTGTAAAATTTCAGGAGCACCCAAAATCAACTACACAAGAAACCGAGCAATGGAGCAGTTATTTCCACAATTCCAACAGCATAACAGGAAGTCCAGCAGTCCGGCCTCTGTAGGCTGAGCAATGTCCCTTTCCCGCCTATGTAAAACTCTAATAAACTCGTCTGAGCTCAAACTTCCGTCACAGTTTGCATCAAAAACGTGGAAAATAATCTCAACAACATTCTCAGTCAGAGAAACACCACATACCTGACATTGAACAGGTCACTCCATGAAGCAAGGGAAAAACAATGATGGAAGTATGTAAGGGAAGAAAAAGGTAAAGGAGACGATAAGAAGATACAAAGAAAAAAATTGTAATTCCCTTTCTATTTTCATTTTCTCTTGATAAATTCCTTCATAACCTATGATCAGAATACACCCTAAACAGATATTCAAGAATGATAAACATGTACTCTGGGTATCCGGAAGAGCATTGCCACGTGGCACTCACTAGTAGACCCATATCCCACAGGCAGGGCATGCTGGCTCCTCTAGAATCATGACTCGTTGTCCCATGCAAGCACCCTAGGCTTTGGACCTCTATATAGGAACCTCCTCCATGGTATCTCCAAAGCAGAGAACTACCATTCTTTCCTTGTATGAACAGTTGTTGGAGGTTCTGGGTCGTGTATTGAGCTGTCAGTATCTTGTGGGTTGGCGAGTTTGTTTGGGTGGAGTTTGTTGATGACGAAGACTATTAACGGTGGTAATTCTATGGTGGCGGGTCGTGGTCGGTGCCAAATCCGCTTCTACTTCTAAACACTCCTTGAAGAAATCCTCGAATAAGCTTACCAAGAAGTCAGTTCGTCTTAAAGTGGAAAACGATAAAGAACCTCCGGTTCTTCTTGTGCCCAAATGTTGGTTATGAGCTCTTTATTTTGGTACTGGTGATCCTTTATGGTGGCGGATAGAAGAGTCTAAGGTGAATGGTGAAACATGTGGGAAACCGGTGTTGATTGGCAATAGTGAAGATGGGGTGGTGAGCAAGGAGACTTCCCATTTGCTTTCAGCCTTTCTCAACCTTCAAGAACAACTTGCCTTGTCGTTTGGGCAAAAGAAGTAGCCAAATATAAGAGGAACTTGCGGATTCTACAAAAGGTGGGTGTTCTTCGAGGTATTGGAACTAGTATGAAATTGAGTGTGGCGCGGAATCTGAGGTGGATGGATACGGTAACCTCCGCTCAGAGGATTGATGTTTCCCCTTGGGAGCTTTTTATGATGAATTGTCTGATACCTGGCTTGATCCCATTCTTGATAGATGGGGAGTATGGTGCAGTAACGTACAATCCTGCGAGGGTGGCTCGGCGATTCAGATTGTTGGACCAAGGAGTTCCATGACATAACCTTCTGCTCCGGAAATTACAAATGTATGGGAGAGGTTTGTGGATGCGAGTTGTCCATTGGATTGAGCGTACTTGGCCAAATTACGTTGGCGGGTCAAGGGCTGAGTAGGAAAATGAATCAACAGTTGGAGGTTTTGGAAGAAGAATTGGGAGGTTTTTCATGAGTATCTGATGACTGTTCCAACAGAGCATATAACGGAGGAGAAATATTCCAAGGAGATTCCGGATTCTGTGTTGCCAGGATGAAGGATCTACCCGGCTCTACCTTTTGGGATATCTCTGCATATATGAAGAAGGCAGAGGTAAAAAAAACTGAGGCCTTCTGTAAACGGGGAGGATAGAGGTGACATTGTAAATGCACCTCCCACAAGTCTTGCTAAACCAACTGCCAAGCACCAACAAGTAATGTATGAGGTAGAGATACAAAGAGGGCTGCAGTACAACTTCCCATTTTATGTTGCACCTATTTCTTGTATTTTGCTTTCCTTTTATTAGCTAAATGTGACACCATTTTCTCCTCCTTTTCTTGGTTTGGTTCATGTACAGGAGGCACAGTTCGCAATATTGGTATCGTCTACATAATGGTATCGGTTGCGATGTTGTGGTTTCAGGGCATATCAGTCATACTCATAGCGTAGCGCTATCGGTGACTGGAGGTGTGAATTTTTTTTTAAAAGCAGGGCGTATCAGTCATAGACTCATAGACTCACACCGATACCACCATTACGTATCGACCCTAATTTTGACCACATCGGCCTGTATCGGTCATAACAGACCGATACCACTGTTATGTATCAGCCGATACCACTACATATCATCATCGATACGTATATGATTTTCCTCCACACCACAATATCGGTTGTATCCAAAGTTCTGAATACAGTACCAGCCATGGTACAGTTATTGTCTCTAGTACGGTTCGTACCAGTACCGTTATATTTTGGGTACTGTTTCATATTTGCCACTACTAGTGTAAGAATAGGTATAAATAGCCATTATGCCATGAAAAGTATTGAAATGCATAAAATAAGACAGAATATAAACCTCATTCTCTTGTGAATACATCTTTTATTTTCTTTATCCAATTGTGAATAATTTCGTTTATCCAATTGTAAACACGAAAGAAAGTGTTCTTTTATCCAAGTAATATTTTTTGTATTATGTATCTAATTGATACTATTTGTAAGAGAGTAGCAGTAGGTGAGTAGGTAGGTGCCTTAAATACTTTGTAGGAGACAGCTGTTGAGGCAGCTTTCTCTTGAAACACTACACATATTGAAAATTTCGCTTCTTCTTCTTCCTTTATATCTTCTTCTAGATTCCTTTCTCTTCGGTGAAACCAGTGGCGAACGACATTGCCTTGTTTTGATTCACAAAACCAGAGCAGTGCTTGGCGAAACAACCCGGTACGGTCGGAAATAGGCTGAAATCACCAAGATCGACCGGTGAAATGGCCGGAATGGAACTAGTGCATTAGAGTACCGGTTTTCTTCAAATACAGAGCATACCCGCCGGTATGCTCCGGTATGGAATGGCATTCATATGCTTGGTCATATCGGGACTCGGTACCTACCTGTTAGAATATTGTTAGGCTTACGTTAGTCCCACATTGGCTAATTGAGTCATTGTAATGAGTATCTCATAATATAAATAAAGTCTGTGTGTGTTAGGGTTAACATATACCCTATACACTTCTTTCTTCCTCTAATAATATGGTATCAAAGCTTAACCTCAATCCTAACCCTAAACCACCACAACCCTAACACATCTGTCAAAACGCTAGCGTACCACCACCACTGCCGTACATCTTCACCTATCCTACCACCACAATTGTCGTATAAGGAGACCTCAACCAAATCAATCAAAAACCATTACCCAACCTTAACCCATCCCCTAAAAACTTCTGTTATTCCTAAACTAGTCAACATCGATCCTCAACAAACCCAACCCAGTCATCGTTAACCCTCGTCGGCACCGGAATAGCTCCGGTCGGCGTCGTCCAGTCTCCAACAACACCAATTGGCATCATCCAATTTCCACAATAACACTCGCCCACCTCAGCCAACCATTTGCCGACCACCATCGGCCACCCTTCACCCTCGCCGACCACTGGGCTATGATTTTCAGACTCCGGCGATAGTCCGTTGTGCTCGAAATCGACTGGGTTCTTCTGTTTTTCCCCCAAATCAACTAGGTTTTGCTTGTTTGAGGCATTATTGCACTGTTCGTCACTCCTGTTGGCAACCCATCCACTGGCGACCCTCGCCGGCAGTAACCCAGTCACCGGCGACCCTCACCTTACTATGGCGAGTCTTCTAGTTGCAGATCCCTGTGATTTTGGCCTCCTGTGCGCTGTATTGCTAATATTTTTCAGATCTCTAGTGATTTTCGAATCTTGACGTAAGTCGGACCCTTTGATGTTGTTCGGAGCTCCATTGGTTAATGGCTGGATCATATTGCAGTCAGCTAGATATTGTTTGTTTATGTTATTTTTTACTCCTATTGTGTGGATTATGGTTTCTGCGGTTGTTGCTTCATTGGAGATGTTGGGTTACAGTTGATCATGTTGGGTTTGAGTAGTAGCAGATTCATACTGTCGATATTGGTCGTTTAATCTGGTATTAGTTTTTTTTTTTTTTGTTTTATTATACGTGGTTGGATTAGTTGGTCGTTGTTGATTATTGTGTTTGTGCTCCTTACGTGTTTGGGAAAATGTCTAAGGAGAAAACAGGTTCAGGCCCTCTTTCTACAGTTTTTGGTACCATTTCTGGTTCTAATTCTACTGGTAGTCTTTTTAGTGGTTCTCGGTCTCGTGAGCGGCACTCTATTACCTCCACACCATTAAATGGGGGCAATTATGTTCTTTGGGCTAAAGCTGTTGAGGTGTATTATATGAATCAGTCGGAGGACTCTTATTTGACTAGCGAGCCCCCTGCTGTAGATGCACCCACATATGGGGCCTCGAAACCTGTTGATGCCCATATTCGTTCAGAGTTATGGAATAGTATGACGGAACAGGTTGCTAGTACGCTAATGTTTTGTGATATAGCTAGAGAGGTGTGGACACAGGCAAAAGAGGTGTATTTAGGTGTCGACAATCTCCGTCGTACGTATGATCTTCATCGTCTTTCTTTAATATATCTTAGGGTGATGATTCTTTTGAGGATTATTATGCTAAGTTCCGGCGTATTTGTAATGAGTTGGATATCTGTGAGCCACTTTCTTCTAATATTCAGGTTATACGGCGCCAGCGTGAGCGCATGAGGATTACTCGTTTCTTATTTGGTACATCATCCACTTTCAAACCCGTGGGTAATCAAATTTTGGGGGATCGTGACTTACCTCCTCTCAACGAGGTATTCAGTTGTCTCCGACAATCATCGTCTATTTCTGGTACACCGGCTCCTAATCGTTCTGCTTTGACTTCAGCTGTTTTTGATAGCTCTGTGTTCTCAATCAGTCGTGGCAGTGGTCGCAGCCGTGATTCTGGGTTTCGAGGTCGTGGTCGTGATTTTGGGATGAATGGTCGTGGTTCTGGTGGCCGTACAGACACTGTTATTAGTGGTCGAGGTGATCGTATATTTAGTCATGGTGGCCGCATGACAGGGGGAGGTCGCAGTCGCAATCGTGGCCGTGGTGCTCGGTTGTGCTCAATCATTGGGTGGACACATGTTATGAGTTGTATGGCTTCCCTCAGGCTCATCAGGCCACTGTCTCTAAGGATACTGGCCAGTTTGTTCAATCTTCTGCTGATAGTGGTTGTTTCAGCTGATGAGTAGCGGCGCTTATTGTCATTTCAAACTGCAACAGGATCTTCCACTACTACACTTGCTTAGACCGATCCATCTATTGCTTGTGTTGCCTCCTCTTCTTCCTCTCCTTGGGTTATTGACTCGGGAGCTACAGATCATATGACTGGTACACCTGCTTTCCTTTGTGATCGACAGCCAATTGGTAAATTATCTCATGGTACCTTAGCTGATGGATCTACCACTGTTGTTACTAGTTTGGGTTCAGTTCCTGTCTCTTCCTCTCTTACATTGACAGGATCTACCATTGCTGTTACTAGTTTGGGTTCAATTCCTGTCTCTTCCTCTCTTAAATTGACATCTGTATTACATGTTCCTTGTTTCTTGTTTAATCTTACATCTGTGAGCCGTCTTACAAAAACTTTAAATTGTTCCATTACATTTCTTCCTTATGGCTGTGTTTTTAAGGATCTCAAGATGGGGAGGAAGATTGGTGGGGGCATTGAGCGAGGTGGCCTATATTACCTAACAGTGTCTCAACCTGTTGCCCTTCAGACATCAGATTCTCCATATCAACAACACTGTCGTCTTGGTCATCCCTCTCTTCAGAGTTCGAAGCGTCTTGTGCCCATGTGTCGTTCCATTAATAAGTTGGTGTGTGAAGACTGTGAGTTTAGTAAACATCAACGAGTCAGTTTTTATCCCAGGGTTGAGCATCGTGCGTCGCGTCCTTTTCAGTTAGTTCAATCAGACATTTGGAGGCTTATTCATGTGCCCAGTATTTCTGGTTTTCAGTATTATGTTATCTTTGTGGATGATTTTTCTCGTATCACATATCTTTATCTAACGAAAGAGCAATTTGAATTGCAATCGATTTTTAAATCCTTTTACATGGAAAATAAGAATCAGTTTGATACCTGCATTAAGATATTTCATTCAGATAATGCCCGTGAATATTTTTATAGTACACTGTCTCAATTTTTTGCTGATCATGGCATTATTCACCAATCGTCGTGTTCTCGGACTCCACAACAAAATGGAGTTGCTGAGCGCAAGATTCTGCACTTGTCTGAGGTTCTGCGCGTCTTATTATTTCAAATGCAGGTTCCAAAGTCATATTGGAGTGATGATGTCCTCACTACCTGTTACTTAGTCAACCACATGCCCTCACGGACCTAGGTGGTCAAGTTCCCCATACGGTCTTATTTCCCAATTGGCCTCTCCATTCATTACCCCCTCGAGTTTTTGGGTGTACCTGTTATGTCCATACTCTTGACCCTGATAGGAGTAAACTTGATCCTCGGTCTTTTCGGTGTATTTTCCTGGGATACTCACACACCCAGAAAGGGTATCGATGTTACTCTCCTACTTTACGTCTTCACTTTGTCTGTGCTGATGTCATGTTCAATGAGTCCTTGCCATATTACTCGAATCCTGTTACTACCAATGATCTCCTTACCCTAGAGTCTGTGTTACCTATGGCTGTTCCAACTAGCACTGTTCTACCAAACCCTTTGCAGGTTTATGTTCGGCGTTCCCACGCACTGATACGACCCTAACCTCCGGCACCAACCCAGCCTCCACCTACAGAACCCTCCCAGCCTGCCGAACCATCTTTGCTAGCACCTCGGCCCCCCCCCCAATTGCCAGATCCCCCTGCTCCTCACTATCCAACTCGTGAGAATTGCCACCCGCCGGTAAAATATGATTTTTCTAATTGTTCTCGCACTTCTCATCCTCTTTCTCAGGTTATCTCATATGATCATCTCTCTCCATCTCTCTGTGCTTCTACTACTGTCTCTTCTGTTTTTGTTCCTAACACTGTTCAGGAGACATTATCACGGTCTGAGTGGCGGAATGCTATGGAGGATGAAATGTCTGCTCTTCATAATAATAGCACGTGGGAGTTGGTTACTCTTCCTGCTGATCAAACTACTGTCAGCTGTTGTTGGGTCTATACTGTTAAGTACCTTCCTGATGGCACTGTTGAGCGCCACAAAGCTCGCTTGGTTGCCAAAGGGTACACCCAGACTTATGGTGTTGATTATTCATAAACGTTCTATCCTGTTGCCAAGCTTGGTTCTGTGCGAATTCTTATTTCTCTTGCTGCCAATCTTGGTTGGCCGTTGTTCCAACTCGACATCAAAATGCCTTTCTCCATGGCGATCTCCAAGAGGAAGTCTACATGAAGCAACCACCCGGTGGTTCGTTGCTCAGGGGGAGCGTCATAAGGCATGTCTTCGCAAAGCACTCTATGGACTTAAGCAATCTCCTATAGCATGGTTTAACAAGTTTAGTGATGCAGTTATGAGATTGGCATGTGTCGAAATTAGTCAAACCACTTTGTATTCTCCCTTATGTCGGCTCGAGGAAAAGTATGGCTCATTGTTTATGTAGATGACATTATTATTACTGGAGATGATCAAAAAGGGATTCATGAGTTGAAACAGTTCTTACATAGTCAGTTCCACATAAAGACTTGGGTAAGCTGCGATATTTCTTGGTCATTAAGGTAGCGAGGTCCAAGGATGGGATCAGTCTGTGCTAGAGGAAATATGTGTTGGATATTCTAGAGGAGACAAATTTATTAAGAGCTAGACCTGTGGAGACTCCAATAGATCCTAATGTGAAACTCTGCATTGATTAGGGGGAGGTATTTCCTCATCCAGACCGGTATCATCGATTGGTTCGCAAGCTGAATTATCTTACCAATACACATCCTGATATCTCATTTGCTGTTAGTGTGGTGAGTCAATTTATGTCTGCTCCTCGTCTTCCACATTGGGAAGCTTGTATTCGCATTGTTAAGTACCTTAAGACTCATCCTGGACGCGGTTTGTTTTACCGTTCTAATGGTCATTTTCGTGTTAAGGCATTTACAAATGCAGATTGGGCAGGGTCACCTTCTGACAGACATTCAACAACTGGTTGTTGTACGTTTGTTGGTGGCAACCTAGTTACTTGGAAGAGTAAGAAGCAAACGGTTGTTGCAAGGTCTAGTGCAGAGGCAAAGTACCGTGCTATGGCTCATACCACATGTAAGATTGTTTGGCTGAGATCCTTTCCTAAGAAGCTGGGATTTCAGGTGCAGTTACCCATTCCTATGTATTGTGACAATCAGGTAGCGATACATATTCCCTCAAACCCGGTGTTTCATGAGAACCAAACATATTGAGGTATATTGTCACATTGTTCGAGAGAAGGTTGACGATGGTGTGTTGGTTACGCCCTTTGTGTCCACAGGAGCTCATATCGCAGATATTTTTACCAAATCACTGTTTAAACCTCGTTTAGAATTCTTAGGTAACAACCTGGGACTTTGTGATATTTACTCTCCAGCTTGAGGGGGAGTGTTAGAATATTGTCAGGCTTATGTTAGTCACACATTGGCTAATTGAGTCATTGTAATGAGTATCTCATAATATAAATAAAGTCTGTGTGTGTTAGGGTTAACATATACCCTATACACTTCTTTCTTCCTCTAATCACACTACTGATACCGATAAGCATCGGTCGATACAGAAACATATCACCGATATTTCAAACCATGACAGGAGATGAGTAGAGGTTTGCTTACCAGAGGAGAAGAGGCGAATGTGGCGGAGTTAGACTCTCTCTCTCTCTCTCTACGTGGAAAATAATTTATGTTGAAACAAAGGGAGCCTAAAATAACGATACCAAAAAAAAATGGCCTACCCTCCATTACGACTAAACACTTATGACACCATCAAGCTATAATTTATTGGTTACTAGTTGACACAATCGAATGTCATTAATATATTCTATGTTACAGTTTACCTTTTTAAGTATCCAGAAATGTGAATAGGAGAACTAAATTAAAAAGGACAAACGAGTAACATACTTGGGAAGCAGCTCGCTGAAAATCTTTCCTTGTCATCAAACCGCTTGCTTTTCCATAACTGAAAAGGGCTATAGAAAAAGGTTGCAGTCGTTTCCGCAGCTCTGCAAAATTCTTGAATTCTTCTAAAGTAATACGTATATTACTAAGATTTGATCCGTTTAATTCATCAACACGATCTAGCAACTTGTTCAAATGCTTCATGTCAGCAGAAGCAACCATGGATAAAGCAAAATCCTTGGCTGATATTGTTCCATGTAATTTGTAGTCATAATGAGCAAACTCCAACCTAACCATCTGTAACATACAAAAAAAAAATTCTCTGTTTGACAACTGACAAGTTGCCCACATGAAGCACATGTACAAACACTAAAGTATTATACATGCATATATATGCATATGTACTATGTAGAGAGAGAGAGAGAGAGAGAGAGAGAAATTATGCATCTAAAGAGAAGAAACGATGAGGGCGTATATTGGAAAAGTTGAAGAATAGGTCAAAATTAAAGCATACAAGTTTAGCATGCATTCCAAGCATTTTGCAACTGATAGCAACTCAATCACAACAAATACTAATAAATCCAAGGTTAGAAAATGTCAATAAGACCTCATGTAGAAATGATAGGTACAAAGCGAGGGGGTGGAGATCAATTAAGGCAGCAGTGCAGGTACATCTTTTCCCCAGTCAAAACCTAAAGCCGAGTAAGTAGGAATGCACTGAGAGAATGTGTCCTACGATACCTCTGACATGCTTTCATGTGTTCTACAATAAAATGCAAATAGCTGGGAAAAACAAAGAAAAAGGGACAGAAGAAATGTACCCATGCCTTCACAGGGGAACGAATTTTTAGGCTAATAACCACGATGCTTATTTGCCGAGTTTTTTTTTTTATATTCTTTTTCTTTTGAAGACACGGGCATGATTTCTCTGCTGTCTAGTATTATCCACGATAAAGACTTGAACTTAAATTGTATATATTACCAAGTGAATTGTATAATGAAATACAAAATGAAACATTAACCAAGACAACGAAATTCCAAAGTCAGCAATGTTTTTGTTTCTTTTCCCTTTTTCATTTTTTCAATTTCTCTTTGTGGTATGGGTGCTTGGGGAGAACATACCTCGTCATGTAGAGATCTCAAAAACTGTACAAATGATTCATGTCGGAGACACTTCTTGCCATCAGTGCCAAAGAAGTACTCCACCAGGCCACCATTTTCTACAGAACTTCCTACTCTTATTCCAGCTCGAAGTCCATCCCTATGAAGAGCCCCTTGTCTATTATGAGCTCGCATCAAATCCATGACGTTCTTGAATTCGTCTCTTTTTATCTCTCTACAAGGGGACAACGCCAAATAGTTGGGTTACTGGCATGCAAGAGGTTTCTTTTTTTCTCTTCTTCTATTTGGAACAGCCATAAGAGAGAATGAAGTAAAGAAAATTAAAAAGAAGCATGGACAAAGCAAACAGAGCCTTAAGCCCAATTCAATTAGGGTGGGCTATGTGAATCTGTATTTTCTTCAGTGGGCTCTGTTGAGGGCATCACGTACTGAGATATGCAACAACAAACGTAAATCCTTTTGAACTACTGCTGCTAAAGTCAACTTTGGTCTACCCCTCCCCTTAGTGCTACCCTCCACTGTATCCATATCAGTCCTCTAACTACAGCATCTACCAATCTACGATATATATGTCCAAACCACCTTAATCTATTTTCCCATATCTGATATTCTATTAGCGCTACCCCTACCATTCCGCAAAGGTTTTCATTTCTAATTCAAAATATCAGCATATCGCAAAATCTTACCACGCATCAATCTCAATATTCTCATTTCTTTTTTTTATAAGTAAATAATCAATATAAATAAGGCATTAAGGGAATGCCCCTATACAAAAAAGGCCGTAGACAAAAAGGCCCTATACACCACTATGGGAGATAAACAATTCAAACCAATCTAGAAACTTACAAGGGATGGATTACATTCTCCTTTATCCCAACTATACAAACTACTAACCACAAAACTCTTGATTTTAAATACATGCTTTTCTACTACTTCAAAGAATCTTGAATTTCTCACGCCAGATAGTCCACATCAAACAAACCGGAATCATGGCCCAAATACGCTTCCTTCTTTTTCCCACTCTAGCACCCCTCCAAGTGATTAAGAGTTCCATAACACTTCAAATACAACTTATCTTACACATATATTTTTCTTAGTAGCCCAACACTACGTGTCATATAACAAGGCTGGCCTTATAGCAATACCGATACAATACAATTTCCCCTTCAACTTTGCAGATACCTTGCGGTCACACAACACATCTGAAGCACTCCTTGTACCCTATGTGTTACATCATCCGCAATCTCTACATCCTTACTAACAATTGACCTAGATACTTAAAACACTCGGTTCTTGGTAATTAATGATTTAAAAGGGTTACTCTGCCAACACTAGCAATTTGATTATTGCTTAACTAATATTCCATGTACTCCATTTTACTCCAACTAATCCTTGATACTTTTGACTCTAATGTTTCTCTTCGGATTTATTCGGTTTTGTTCCCCAAAACCAATTTTGAAAACCAAGTTCTCCCCCCCTCTCTTAGACATTAGTGCTCACTTAATAATGATTAACCTTGGGAACCACCAATCTTCTCCCTCGCCCTCTCTCTCTCTCTCCAAAACGGGTTAAAAGAAGGACACGTATAAGTAACCATGCACAAACAAGTGGACAATATCCTCAAACTAGTGGACAACATTCTGAAACAGATTAAGAGATGTCAGTGGACATTAAAGGAAATGGGGGAAATATGAATTGGGATTTTGCGAATGGTTTTGGGAACCCAGGCCGAACAGTCTTCAATTTTCTAATCTAGCACAAACACCCCTTGCAGTTTCCTCAAAATGTATAGTCAGTTTGTTCATACACAAGGCAAAGAGGTATGGCTTCAAAGCAGAAGCTTGGCATAATCCTACTACAACTAGAAATTTGTTTGTTTCCCCTACTAGAGATCTATAGTATTGGCAGTACTTTCATAAATGCCCTTAACCACACCAATATATACCATGTTGTCACACCCTTCCTCTCCAAGACCCACCATATAAAGTCTTTAGGCACCTTATTATGATTGCTCGAATGAGAAGTGCCCATTGGGCTTTCTTCTTATAACGGAATCTGGCACTGAAGGAGAACTTTCGATGTGGCACTAAAGGGAGAAGTTCACGCCTTGTGCTGGTGTTCCAATTGGACAAATCCTCTTGTCCCACATCAGAAATGTAGGAGATCAAGAAGCATCCCATCCTCTATAAAGAATTTGGTGACCCACACCATGTTTTTTGGCTCAAGAAGCTAAGAGGTTAGAAGATTATATACTATAATGCTAATAGTAGCTGTTAATGATAATAAACATATACAATCTTAGCTCGCAAGCCGATTGAGCCAAGCCTTAGTTGACTCAGGCTCGGCTCGTTAATGAAACGAGCTAGGAAATTTGGGTTAAGCTTGTTCGTTTAAATCACAAGACGTCAGATGAGCTTGAATGAGCTCCTATGGAGCCAAGGCCTCGAGCCACTCAAGTCATTTGCAACCCTAACCCTTGGCCAGGTAGGTTGCCCAGTGAAACCCCTGGTGATGGAGCCTTGATCAAGCAGTGCTAGAAGGTTAATAATAAAAAAAGAGAGCAATATTGAACTTGCTGTTAGCATTTTCAGGAACATAAATACTGTTGTCAGTCTTACAAGTTACAACACAATTACGGATTCAATGCGAGATAATCAACTTTGAGCTTTGAATCTTGTGTTGCTAGTGTGGGAATCATCTTCATGCAGGTGCTTACTTTAAAGCTACATTTCCCTAGCGTGAGCCGATCGAAAATTTCTCAAGTCGAGCCCGACCTCAATTTCTACAGCTCGTTTTGAGCTCAAGCCGACCACACTATTGGCGAGGCGAGCCTGATCACAATGGAGCTCGACTCGGCTTGCTCGTTTACAGCCTACCAAGGGTCTGAAGCAGTGATTCTTCCAACCATAACTTCCGCCATTCATGAATTTCCAATTCGCTCTCAAAAAGATCTAAGCTACATCATCTTTTCTTTTTCGTTTCTTATTTCAATTTTTTTTACCATACAGTACCCCTAAATCATCCTTCTAAGCTATTTATTTGTTTTGCTGCGTGTTAGAAACTAACAATTTCTGGACACACACGGAAAAGCTGGACACATGCAAACCTATCCCATTTTTTGTTTCTCCATTTTTTTTTTTTTAATTTGGACATATACGGGGACAAGCCTGAAACAATGGGTTTGGGTAAGAAGATAATCGGGAAGAAGCACTGACAGGTCCAAAAAGGAAATAGTGTAGGATGGTGCATATCTAAGAGGAGGATGCACGTCATCCTACAACTCACAGTGCCCCAACATGATCGTAGAAATGCATCTATCTGTCAAACGGTGAGAATTTGGTCATCTAAGGAAAATGAAACATCTATCAATAAATCCAGTACAAAACAATACTTGAACACTCAGATATACTGAAAGATAACTTTAGATACCTACCCATTGCAATCAATGTCGAACATTTTAAATGCAACTGAAAAGCTTGATTCTGGGATGCTTAGGAGCGTAACAAAAAAGATATACCTGTCAGAAGAAAAACACTAAGAGAACAAAACTCCACAGCAAAAACTAATGTTGCATAAGTAGAACATTTTAACTGAAAATATCATCCACAAACACTTAGGAGAGAAGAAAAAGGTTTCGGGGTTTAACTAAAGAGAGGAAAGAGCAAAAGTCGATAGAAGAAAAAAAAACCAACTGAATCAACCTAAATCTGATGTTAAAAAAAATCAACCTAAACATCACAAGATATAACTCACTCTTTGAAAGATATTAGCCCATCATTGTTCATATCAAAAAGCATAAAGAAATCTGAAGGAGCACACCGCAGCTCGCCTGGAGACCTTTCCCCTCTAAGATATCCATCTCTTACAAGGTGTGACTCAGATGGAGGAAAAACATGAACCACAGCCCGCATCAGATCAGCAGGTGTCATAAAAATTTCTCCCTCTGGTGTCCGGAAAGATGCGAAGTAGTCAAAAACCTTCAAGGCACACAATAGCATGAGACAATCTGGAAATACAATGCTAACTTCTACATTGCATGTTTACATTCTACACAGAGAAAATATCAAGTTATCAACATCTAAAGGGTGTGGATGTTACTTGTTAGCTACAACCCTAGGCAAGAAATGTAGCTCAGTATCATCTACTTCTACGTTTCGGGAGTCTGGTAGAGTAACATATGTGTTGAGAATATAAATAATAAAGTTGCCCCTCTCTCTACCAGCTGAAGCTTTTAAATGAGTTGGTGGTTAACAATCTAATATGGTATCAGAGCAGGCAATAGATCCTGGGTTCGAAACTCACCGCCTATCTAATGATTAAAATTTACACGTGTTTAGCCCTCTTATGGCGGAGAGTCTGACTACGCGTGGGGGCGTGTTGAGATTGTAAATAATAAAGTTGCCCCTTCCTCTAACAGCTTAAGCTTTTTTAGATGAGTTGGTGGTTAACAATTTAATAATCTAATAATATGATAACCTCCTGAGTGCTTAACTTACCATATCAAAGAAATGAAACATCTTGTGAATATGAATACATCTAAGGACAGTTGAGGCCACACACTCGATATCCACTATCCTTTTCCATCTCCAGCACAAGTGATGCCCAGAGAGAGGGCTACCATAACCCTTCAGCCAAAATGAATTTTGAACAGAGCTTCTAGCACTACGAGGCTATCATAACTCTACAGGGAATTTTGAAGAGGTTGTGGTACTCTTAAAAACAAAACTTTTGTTTTCAGATAAATAAAAAAACTGAAAGGTGTTATTAAGAAAGGATACAGTTACGCCTTGTTCCAGGTAAATTTGCAATTTAGAACCCATATTTTGTGATACTGCAACGAAACTAAGGAGGCACACATCCAGGAATTTTTTACAGCATTTACTAGGGACAAGAAAACCCAAAGTCCTTCAGTTTCACATGGATAAAGCGAACACTAATGTTATTACCATACCATTTTTTTTTTTCAACAGCAACATATAGGTGCAAATCAATTGTTGTTTACATTCTTCTAGCTAAAGAACAACGATTCTGAATTCTTTCCTGAACTATCCACCAGATGATCTGCGGATTTGTGAGTTCAAGCTGGAAAATGACTAAAATCTAGTAAAGGCATTCTAAGTGCCAGTTGTGACAGCAAAAGAACGCACTCCGAGGAGCCCACTCTCTCGTAGTTCGTAACCCTCTGTGGAATGCCTAGCTTTTCAAAGCCAAACAATCTCGTGTGAATAACAAAGAAGGATGGTGTAACATCCCACCCGATGACGGCTATAACAAGTCTCTCACGAAAAACAAATAAATCTGATACGTAAAGCACGTAACAACCCCACCGAAGTCCTTCAAATGACCCATAGAATAATAAAATACTAAAACATGTATTCAAATCTATGCTCTTCCATAAAACAAAACTGGATCAGAACTTAAGCATCGGTCACACACACCCATCCAGCAACCCCATTCTTCTTGGCTTCCCCTGTTTCTTCCCCCAACTTTCAAATTTATAATTTTATTTCCTGTTATAGTACTCGGTGAGTCATCCAATAGAGAGCCAAGTAGGTGGACGCTTGTCCACTCTTTCTCCTTTTCCTACTGTAATTTACATATTACCTACAAATCCTATGCACAATAACGACAAGACTTCCCAACAATTGCCACCCACCCTACTAATACTTTTGTCTTGCCTTCATTCTCTTTTCTTCCAACTTCCTGACAGAATGACAAATACACAAAAGATATACAAGTATCAAACTACACAAATTACTAATTTAATGTCAGTTTATTATCCAAAAAAAGGGTACCATTTTAGTTGGATACAAAACATCAACCTCTAGAATCTGGACTCCATTCCCCTTAAAAATTGTTCACATAATCCAAAACTGTAAAATCTGAGGCAACAATTATGTCGTGCATTAGAAACATTTCTTTTTTTTATTTTCCCTTTTCAACCTTTTAATTTGTGCAAAACATCAATATTTACGGGTCCAACATAAACTAGTTTTAACTAACCAAAAACAGATTTTAAATAGTTAATTAAATAACTCAGTGAAGTAGCCAATAACCCTTTATGTTGCCTTCAGATAAGGCAACCTTAGCTGCTCATCCTTCTATTTAACTCATCGGCAGCATCAATAAATGCAGTTGTTGCATGTCAGCCAACATTAACTTCCACTATTCCAATAATCAACAGCAAAGACTAATGCACTTGTTGCATGACCACAGAATCCAGCCTCCGTCAGACATATGAATATCAATAATTATGGTTATGAATATCTCACAAGTTGAAAAATTATTTGCATACAGGAATGAAATGCCAAATTAGAATTCACTCAACTTGAAACGCCGAAAACTAAAACTACGAACATCAATTAAACCAAACCAAGCCTTATGCCCCAATCACTTGGGGTCGGCTACATGAATCCGTTTCCGCCATTGAGCTCTGTCAAGGGCCACTTGTTCACACAGACCTAATATACTCATATCTTTGCGCACCGCAGCATCTAATGTCAATTTCGGTCTACCTCTCCCCGTATCATTGCTATCCAAAGCTATTCTATCCGCTCTCTTAACTACCGCATCTTCTGGTCAACGGTAAATATACCCAAACCACCTTAACCTATTTTCCCTCAACTTCTCTTCTATAGGTGCTACACCTACCATCTCACGAACCGTTTCATTTCTAATCATGTCTCGTCTAGTCTTACCACATCCACCTCAACATTACTTTCATTTTTCTCTCCACTCATTATCCCTATATTCAATCATTAGTCTCATTTCCCTCTCTATCTCTCTCCACTCATTACCTCTATCCCCAATTATTACCCTATTTTCTCTCCTCATTCATTACCCAAAAACCAAACCCAAAAATTTTCCAAGCCCACAACCGAACAAGGTTATCTTATTTATCATCGCATCATTCACAAAAGCATTCCAACAAAAAGCATTTCATCATCTATGTATCTTTATAATCAATAAACTATCATGTCACACAAGAAGAAAAACTTTTCTAAGCTTAAGTAAGAGTCTTAACTATTTTATTTTACAACCCTGACGTGTCTTGCAAGTGTCCCGAGAGTGTCCGAAGCATTTTTTTAGTGCATCTCCGGAGTGTTTGACCAAAAATGTTGAGAAAAATAGGACACTTTGAATTTGAATGTCAGACAGGAGTCCGAAGAGTATTGTGTCCGAAAAGTGTCTGCCACCGATACGTGAACACAGACGAAGTGTCCGTGCCACACAGACAAGTCAGGCAGGTAGTTGCCCACCCCTCACCAAATTAAGCCTAACATAGAACAGCTGATGACGTACATTAATCCCAGAGGGAAAAAACAAACAGTTGCTCGCCTCCTGTGAGTAGAGGCCAACTTCCACCAGCCCTAAGAGTACAAACTTCCATAAAGAGGAAAATATAAGAAAAATGAGGCCAACTTCCACCAGCCCAAAGAAAATTGTTATCTTGAGTCTGCGACATATGAGTTGCTCGCCTCTTGTGAGTAGAGGCACTGGTCAGCCCAACATAGTATCATTAAAACAATTTTTGGAGGATCTACAGGTATTACTATTTCTCGTGTGAATCAAACAACAGAAAGGGAATATATATATATATATAAAACACACACACAGTGAGCTTCCATTAAGGGATCCCTTAACTTGCAAAGTTAAGGACCTCATGAGTTTGACATTGTTCCCGATCATATTTTGATGATCTGGACTGTTCAATGTGTTTAAAACATGATTTTAAGAGTACCCACGAGAAATCGGCAAAAAATATGACCAGAAAGGGCTTGATCTGGGCAGGTTTTTGTAAAAACACTATAAATGCATTTTTATGAAAAACTGTTCGGATCAATCTCTTCCTGGTCATATTTTTTGTTGGTTTCTCGCGGAGACCCTTAACATCACGTTCTGATCATATCATCACGTTCTGATCATATTGACCGGTACGGATCATCAAAATTCGATCGAAAAATGGGAGGTCCTTAACTTAAACTCAATAAGAGATCCCTCATTGGAAGGGTATATAAAAAAATATATATGTATATGTATATGTATATGTATATCAGTCAGTCTCCCATGAGGGAGTCCTCATTTTAGTTAAAATCCGGACCTCCTCATTTCTCTCATTTTCCGATCGAATTTCGATGATCCGAGCCATTCAATGTGTTCAGAACGTGATTTTAAGGGTACCCGCGAGAAATCAACAAAAAAAAAGACCGGGAAGGGCTTCATCTGAGCAGATTTATTTGAACCGTTCGATAAAAATAAACAAAAACTGCTCAGATGAAGCCCTTCCCGGTCTTTTTTTTTGCTGATTTCTCGCGGGTACCCTTAAAATCACATTCTGAACACATTGAGCAACTTGGATCATCGAAATTCGATCAAAAAATGGGAGGTCCGCATTTTATTAAAATGAGGTAGTCCTTATGGGAGACAGACTATATATATATATAGTAAAAGCGCTCAGCGTTTTTTTCCCCTGCTTCTCAGACATTTGTAGAGGCACTTGACATATGACGGTAGGAGAACCTTAAACTATTTTCAGTCTCATCTGGTTTTCTGGTCCATGAGCCCTCAGGCTCTAATTTTTACTTATATGTCCGTACTTACTAAGAAATCGACAAGCCACACTAGAAGATAAGTCAAAGTGCATGAGCTGCGGGAAAACGTGCCCTACTGAACCGTTTGCACTGTCTAACCAAACCAAAACCAAAACCAAAATCGAAATATAAACTACTCAACCAACCAAGCTCAATTATTCTAAACATGCAAGTCCTGAACAAAGCTGGATATTGCAAAAAGTAGTAAAACTCTTGACAAATAAGTTGTCAGTCGTTACTTCATAATGAAAGAAAGATGAGGCCAGAAAGAAAAGGAAAAAAAAAACCCTCTTCTTTCAGCGGTAGAAATTGATGTAAAATTTTCTTAAATCACAAACAAAATGAATTCACTAAAGAGAAAAATGAAAAGTGTACACTTGGGGATGAGAAGTCCATCAAACAGAAAGAAGGGGGAACAAAATAGAAAAATATTTAAAAAAAACCTTTTCTTTAAATAAAAAAATGGAAATTACTTAATTCAATGAAGGATAAAGTATTGCAGTCACAAGTGTTTCTGCTATGAATACCTTTTCAGGAGGACTCCTCATCCTTATGCGTTTCTCATAGTTAAAGAAAACCTTTCTCCTATATGCATCTGCAGACGATAAAGAAGGTATTATATTCCATTTTTCCCATAATTTAGATAGTAATTCCCATCAGGACTTAGATCACTAAAAAATTTGGCTAAGAAATATAAACTACTTTCACATATAAGGAAACGCCACATGTCTTGATTGGAAGTTGCAGAAGGAGACAAATATAATGCTGCTTACGACAATCCTAAGCAATAAAATGTCTACATTCAGACAGAAAGAGGTAGATTATTTTGAATCAATCCTTTATATTCAATAGGCTCTCTGGCTCCTTTGGTATTATCTCGCCTCCCTACCCCTCACCTGGCTTAAAAAGCACCAGGCGAAGGAGCAAAGCTATATTTGTAATACCCTTCCTTGGCAAAGGAGCAAAGCTACAGCCGCTTCTATCAGTCACCACTGGATACCATATAGCACAGACTTGTAAGCTGCAATCTACCAGCATATGAGAGGTAGCTTGTCTCTCAAGCATGCAGTTGTGAGGAGATTTCATCTAGGAGAGGCTGACAATCCCTGAGGGAGTGCTTTGATGAAAGGAGAGGGACACCCACCCAGGTATATAATAGGCAGAGAGCTTCAAAGTCAGTCATAGTTTCAAGAAATTGGACTATACTAAGTAACTTTTTGTTTATCTCCCTCAGTTATTTTCAGGCTCTCTTCCATGTTGGAGTTTATTTCATCTACTAGTGACAATGAAAGATTTGAATCTTCGGAATAAGATTTCTTTTGTGGAGTTTTCAAAAATGAACTAGGAAGATAGGAAGAACAAATGGATTCTTTTGTTACTGGTGCCAATTACTTGGTATTGCCAAAAGTTCAAAGTTCGACAATTTTTTGTTGATAAGGTTTCGATACCTTAAGCTTCAGCATACCTCATGCACCTTTTATCTTTCCATTATTATGGTCCCTGAGTTAAGACTTGATGCAAAAGAAAACATACAAAACCCTCATGAACTTTTCAGGGTTAGTCCTCGGATCCAAAACTTAACTTTCACACCCCATACACGTTAGGCATCTAAGGCAACTACTTTCCTCGAGATATGAAAACTTATCGCTGTGTTTTCCTTTATCCTGTGTGACTTTTGTTTGCAAACAACCAGATCATATCAACAATATTTTCAAATCAACATTTTACTGATAAAAACTCAATCGAATGTAAAATCACCAGAGAAGAGGCATGTCCCATACACAAGTGTGTAAAGAAACAAAAAGTATCCTCTCCTATGTAACTACATGGACCGAGAGGCACAAACACATTCCATTAATACTAAGCTACATATCCATGCATTCAACACCCCACTTGTGCTGGTAAAACTGAACGCTGGATGGGGAACTAGAAAATCCCAATCGGGAAAATAAACCACAACAAAAGAAGTCAAGGAACTTATTATTGCGACGAATCACTACATCTTCCAAATGGAATGATTTATGTCATTACACGTCACAAGTTAGGAACTTAGTTGCACAAAGCAAGAGCGGGAGCGTGGGAATATAGAAGCTCCCAAGGTTGGGAGCTTGAACAAACGTATACATATATGACAAAAATAATGTAGCATAGAATGTACAGTTTAGAAGTAAAATCATTTTAAGAGTAAAAATATGTGCCACTGCCAAGCCCAACATAAGTGTAAGAATCGGGCTGGTGTTACAACATATGGTTTTCTTTCAAGATATCATCACTTGGGCTAGATATATAGATATATGAGTTCATCAAAAACCAATTAATAAAGCCAAGTGATAAATCCTTGCTTTTCTATGGAAGGATTGTACAAAAGCTCCCACCTTGGTCCCTCTCAATGAGAGTGGGCTCCCGTCAAGCTCCTTAGTTGGGAGTGCAGGAGCGCATTCCTAAGGTGGGAACGGCACCCCTTTAGAAGCTCCCTGCAACTAAGGTTAGGAATCCATGATGTTAAGCTTGAACATTTAAGAAGGCAATAAAGCATTAGCGTCCTAAAAGTGCAAGAGTTATAATGTAAGCAGGCTCGACCCTGAGATTTATGAGGCCCTAGGCGGGGTTTGAAAATGACGCCTTTTATTGTATAGTCTATTTATTAGTTGTTCGATAGAGGAAACAAGCCAAGCTTGTAGTTCGGTGGCTATGTGGTTGTACAAACTTTTAGAACCACAAGTCGGGAGTTCGAAACTCCAAAGCATCGTTTTTTAAACCTTTATATGAACAGATTCCAAAATTTTACGTTAAAAACGGAAGGGGATAGGAATTGAACTCGCGACCCGGTGTTCTATACGCACACAGCTTACCACCAGGCTACATTAGCCTACTTGCAATATATTTTACATATCTAATATTTAATATGTTTCACTATTTGGGGGCCCAATTATTTGGCCCAAAACTGGAGGCCCTGGGCATTAGGCGGCCTCCTGGTGGACCTATGCCCAGCGCCGGCCATGAATGTAAGACCAAATCCTTGTCATGACGACTGCAAGATGAATACGGGATTGGAATCTAAGTCTTGCCTTACAAAGCAAGGTTTCGACGATACGATGTGGAACACATTGACTACTATTGTATGATCCTACAAAAACTAGTAACTAGAGTAATCGCAATTTGTGACCCTTTAGTAGCTCAGCACTTGTTTGAAGTCATTCAACTAATCCTTTAAAATAAAGCTAGAATGTAGTACACGACTAAGCCTTAATAGGACTGTACATTCTACACTCGCAAAGTGTGTTACATATTTCAAATTCTATATCTAGACAGGGAGTTGAAGTGATGAAAAAACTCTCACCCCCACTTGTTCGACACACTTTAAGCTCTCTATCAACATTCCTCACAGATGATATAAAAAATTAAAAACATCAATAAAACTAAAGCACGGAACCAAGGTTTATTTTCTTGTGTGGTGTGCAACTAAGGATAAGATTCTTAGCATAGACAATCTTATACAAGGTTGGGTGGTTTAGGTGAACTGGTGTTGCATCTGCTTGAGAGATGAAGAGCCAGTAGCGCATTTGTTTATTCATTGCCAGGTCGCCAAGGAGCTTTGGAATGCGGTTCTTGTCTTGTGGGGCATGCTGTGGGTTTTCCCCGCGATGGTGGTGGAGCTTTTTCAAGAGTGATCTGGAGTTAGAGGGGGTAGAAGAATACGGAAGCTTTGAATTATGATCTCGTTGTGCTTAATGTGGCCAATTCGAAGCACATTGATGCCACTTCTACTTTCAAATCAAGGGCTCTAGATCTTGAACCACACACATATACATACATATGTATAAAGCTTAGATGGACAGGAATTACATGTACAGCCATATGCTCTCCAATCCTTTTGGAAGGTCCAATTAAGCCTGCTTGTGGGCCCTACCAGGACAACTTCGGTGATTGAAACCGTTCACTTAACCACACCCAAAATTCACATTTATCTTGAAACAAATGGATTCTGGTAAGTGCTGCAATATACATGTTTTCAAGATAAATGTGCTTCCAAATTCTATCAACCGTATCCTACCCAAATTTCGCGCTGTTGATGTTCTCGAGCAGGGGGGTTGAAGCGGGGCCCGAGTCCCCGCACACCTCCCAATAATCCCAGTGCATTTTAGGTTTTGTTTGTAAAAATTATGAAGAAAGGTCCCGTCAAAGAATGATATTGTGGTTTTTTTTTTTGGTAATTAAGAATGATATTGTGTTGTTATTACATGAATACATGTGATTTGGTCCCCGCAACAAGAATCCTGGGTCCGCCACTAGTCCAGGATCCAAATCCCATAAATTACTTGTCGCCATCCAATCAAATATATTACGAAGCACAATGTAAAGAAATCAACGTCATCAACCATTTAAAGCTATCTCAAACTAAAATTTCTCAACTCAAAAAACACTCGTTACCCCTACTGATAATTACTCACCCCTATCTCCAATCATTATTCGCATTTCTCTCTATCTCACTCCAATCATTACCTCTACATCCGATCTGTCACTCTCATTTCTCTCTCCACTCATAACCCTACAAAATTTCTCAAAAACTCATCCAAACACAGTATGAGTTACCTCCAAAGAGAAACTTAGGGTTCGAAGGCTGATCATCAACCGAGACATCCGCAATAGCAACCGGTGACCAGTCAGCGAAAGACAACGCCGACTTATCCGGACAAATCGGGGAGTAGGAAGAGAACCAGTACCCGGCCACGCCGATGGTGGAGCCCACCGCGATGCCCGATATCCATCTCAGGAAAGAGTTGCAACTGCTTGAATCGGTGTCGGAGCTTGGGATAATGAGAGAAGGTGGTGGTGGGGTGGAGAAGGGGCGGTGTTGGAGGCGGTGGATTGCTGGGAGGCGGTGAATCGGCGGCTGCGATCGTTTCAGGGACGTCCAGAAAGACATGGCATGGATTGTGTATGTAATGTTTTGAGCAGCGTTACCAGTACCAGAGAGAGAGAGAGAAAGGGGCGGTGTTGAGCGTTTTGTTCGAAAGAAGCTCGTGACCCACTTTTGTTCTTTTTTTACCCGGCAGGTCTATATGAGCAAGAACTATTAGCTCAACACACATATCCTACTTCTATGAGTTAGCAACCGTTCTTCGAAACAGTTTTTAGCCTATCTATTGAAGGAATTTAAGCTCATAGAATAGCATAGAATTAGGACATCTGGATTATGTGTTTGCGTACGCTCCTAGTAGTTGATTTCTTCGTGCTCGTGCTTTTGTGCTTTGTTTTTATTTCCTTTAATTTCTTTTCTTTGTGTACGTTGGTGGTGATTTCTGCGAAAATGTTGGTCATTGAGTTTATTTTTCAAAAAAAAAAAAAAAATGGACTTTCATTCATAAAGATGAGTGTATAAATATAAACTAATATAATTCAGTCAAATTGTCGAACACAGCCTCAAACCAACACGCAACAAAATAAAGAGCCAAGGCTCTCACGGCACGAAAGAATTCAACGCTATCAGGTGGTGCAAGGCCAATCATTAGGGTTGCTCGCGGTCCGGTTCGGTTCGGATTTCTAGAAATCAAAGGATCGAACCGCTAGTCACGGTTTTTACAAAATGAAATCTGTGTCCGGACCAAAAGTCCTACGGTTCGGTTTTTACGAAATAAAATCCGATCCGTGACTCGCGGATCGGTTATGGTTTTGTCCACGGATTTTAGCAAAAATAAAGATCAAGTATATATCCCACACTAAAAGAGAAGAATGTTACTTTCAAAATTAAGTTTAACACCACCAAAAAGTATTTGTTACATAAACTACTAAAAACCTATTTCAAAAATCAGATTCAAAAGAATCTAAACACTAGTAGGATTGTATCATTATAGTGCATAACATAAAAAAATGAAAAAGAAGCAAACTAGTGAAACTCAACTAGGTTTACCCGTTATTTATATGAAAACACTATAATTTACTCCCTATTTTTTATGTACATCTACATTATATCCCATTATTAAGATAAAATACTAAAATTTGTGAAAAAAAGTGTTAACATTACTAACAATTTATTATAAAAATACACACATATATATATATATATATTTATATATATTATTTATATAAAATAAATATCTCACGGTTCGGTTCGGTTAATCCACGGTTTTGTAATGAAAATCCGTGGACCGAACCGCGAGTCACGGTTTTCTAAGTTTTCAATCCGTGTCCGGACCATTAATCCACGGACAAAATCCAAAAGGTACGGATCGGTTCGGTCCGGACCAGTTTCACGGTTCACCGGATTTTTTGAGCAGCCCTAGCAATCATCACATGTATACAAATGATGGGAAAACCAATCTCATGTACACAATTTGTATTATGATACTGTTGTTTTCAACAAAAAGTGTCAAACCAAATCGGCCTAGAATGCGGGCGTGCCAGGACAGTACTGTTGTCCAAATAGTTGTCAAGGCCTGAAAGCCTCAAGATCTGACTCCTTTCAAGTGAATGTGCTTGGCCCAAAGGGTAAGGCCTCGTGAAGGTTCATTGGTTGCCTTTGCGAGCTAAGGACTTAAAGTTTTCTAATCGTTGTAAGAAAACGGAAAGAAAGACGAAACTAGGCTTAACTTGAATCAAATGAACTCCATTAACGGTTTAATAAAGCTTGGATACATGGAACGTGGTAAAACTTAAACTACTTATGAAGTGAGTACAAGAAAAGTTTGAAAGAAATGGAAATGAAGTTGCATAAGCTGTGAGCTTTGAGGTCGTGGACCCTTGGTAAGGCTCTCAAAACTGGTATTTATAGGAGCTACATGCCTTGAGCTACTTCAATATGCCCCAATGCATGGCTGCCATGTGGCTTTTCAGTAGAGGTTTGTGTTTGAGCAGCTTCAAAATGCTCGAATGAAGAGCCATTCTTTGAGCAAAACGTGTCTTTTACTCCAAGAAAACGGCAAAAGCCTGAGAAATCCTTCTTTTTGCACAAAACTTTCCAGAAAGGGCAAAAAGAATATCAGTTCCTGTAGCTTTCAGCCCTTTTGAGCTGCTTTGACACTCAACCTACTGTTTGAATGGGTTTTTTCCGGGCCCACCACCGATTTTCCCTAGCCTTTCCATCATTTTACTGGACCTTACATCTCTTGTGGGCCCTCAAATCCTTTGGGCGTGACTCCTTATGGAAGAAGGATCCAGAAACAAAAAATCAAGCAGGCTTGGGTGAGCTGCTTGTGAGCAGCTTGCTTAGGCCTGCAAGAGTCATCTACTGGCCTTTCTCAGGGTTGCATGCATGCCACCTGTCTTTAGCCTTGTCTCATGCTAAAGCAAGGGGTCCCACCGGTTTAGACCTTGAGCTGCTTGTGAGCAGCTTACCCAGACCTAGTTAGCAGGAACATTCCAGGCCTTTGAGCTGCTTGTAAGCAGCTTTAAGGCCTTTGAACTGATTGTGAGCAACTTTAAGGCCTTTGAACTTATTGTGAGCCACTTTAAGGCCTTTGAACTGCTTATGAGCGATTTTAAGGCCTTTGAACTGCTTATGAGCGATTTTAAGGCCTTTGAACTGATTGTGAACAATTTTAAGGCTTTTATTGCTAATCAAAGGCCCTGAGGCACGTTTTGAAAGTAGTGGACCTATCGGATGGGCCTAAAGATGTAGTGACTCACGGGCCTTTACCCATTGTAATCCTTCTAAGCTCAGGCTTTAACTGATTTGGATCTACTTGAAGGCCTTGTTACCTCTTAGGACTGGACTGGGCCCGAAAAAACAACTCTTTAGGTTTAGTGGGCCAACTTGAATCTAGGGATGGCAATTTCGGCCTACCCGACCCAACCCGATCTGTTCCCCGCCCCAAATGGGTAAGGGATTTGAGGATTATTTGGGGATCGGGTAGGGTATGGGGATAATTTTTTTAAAAAAGTGGGGAACGGGTAGGGGGTGGTTATGAGTTAGTCCCCGCCCCGATCCCCGCCCTGCCCCATCCCTGCCCCACTAGCCTACTATATATAATAATTATATATACATAAGCTAGGGTTTCCGAGCCTCATCCCACTAGCCTACTATATATATACATAATTTTTACTCTGATTCCTGTAGTTGGACTATTTTGTTTTAAATGGAAGTACGAAACATTTTGGTTATTATACTCCTCCAATTAATCAATGAACAAATGGTTCATGTCAAAAGTACTACATGAAGCATTTTTTTAGAGGCTTTCTGTTTCCCAAAACTTGATGAAAGTTGAAATTGACACTGATTATCAATTGTAATGGTAGCCTAGATTGTATTTTTTGTTTTTGGAATTTAGTTTCAGGGTTTTTATTTTCTAATGGCATGTGACTTTTTTCTTTTAAAGTTTTGGAATCTTTGGATCCCCGATTCCCGCGGGGATCCCCGTTCCCCGTTTGGGGCGGGGATGGAAGGTAAAAATAAATCCCCGGTGGGGATGGGGGCGGGATGGGGAGGGATTTGGATTTGGGGATCGGGGACGGGGATAGTGGTATCCACCCCCGACCCTCCCCGTTGCCATCCCTACTTGAATCTTTGGCCGATCTTGAGCTTGGGCCTTGGCTTAAAGACTAGCCTAATTTTGTAGGCTATCGATCATAGGGCATTAAAGACCAATTTCAACCGCTAAACTCACTTATTGATTTTTGGCCAAAAATGGGTGTAAACATTGCCCCCCCACGCCCCTTGATCTTGCTTGAAAATTAAGGCGTGTGCTAGTCCCCTTTTGGCCTTTTTGAAATTGCTGGACCAAAAAGTCTTGGTCATAAAAGTAGAGCTCTCGGTGCTCCTCTTGCACCAAATTCAAATTCAGGGAATCTTTTAACTTCCAATTTTCAAAACAGCCGCCAATTTTAGTTTTCATGGACACTTGTCTTCTCCAGGCTCATACTTCTGTCTAGAAACAAAGGAAGGGAAGTATACCTCCAAAAAAGGAATAATGATTTCTTCACATGGGTCATTCTCCATTTCCTAGAAAAAAGGTAGTGGGCAGTTTTATGGGTGCTTATCCATTAATCCTTCCATAACTTCCCTCTTTAATTCCAAAACAAAACCCACTTCCTTTCATTTGCTCCTTTTTCGGCAGAGAACAGGAGTAAACTCTCTGTTCTTCTTCTCTCTCCTCCATTCCAAATACAAAAACCCTAACTCTCGGGCTTCTACTTCCACCATGGCTCCCAAGAAAATCCGGAAGAAAACAACAAACTTCTCAACTCAAGTCCTGCAAATACTCGAAGATGAAGAAACCCCTATCCACGCCGAGGTCTTGATTCCACAGACTGTAGCAAAATCCGGAATGGCGCTCGGCCCGGCTTTTGATGGTGAGTTTCCTTCTTCCCTATTTGCGTATTACCCTCTGGCCGAGGACTCTTTACCGTTTGATTCGGTCATCCCTGACTGGGCTTTTACCATAAACCAAACCCTAATCGGTTATGGCCTCGGCCTGATAAAGAGTATCTTGCATGGCTGGATCGGGTGTCCGAGGCAAAAGCCCAACTGTGGAAATCAATTGGTATCTATGATGCCATTATGCTTAGTAGATCACCCATAAATATGGACAGTGCCCTCTTTTTGCCGCGGCCCAATTTTGGTCCACAACCACTAATAGCTTCCACTTCAAAGTTGGAATGATGGGGCCGATGATGCAGGACATTAGCTTTCTTACTGGCCTCTGCGCCCACGGCGTTGAGGCCAATTGTTTTTTAAGCAAAAAAACCCCTGTCTTTGAGTACCCTGCTTCCGAGTTTTTGGCTTACACCCGCTTCATCTCCTGCTCCCATGGGGAAGGGGACGTAACCGAAGAGGAACACGTGGCCTTCTTACTCTATTGGCTGAACAAATTCCTATTTTACGTTTCCTCGAGTCGTATAACCAAGGATTTCACGGATCTGGCCAAGGCTTTGGCGTCAGGCCAAAAACTAGCCATGGCCCCTCTTGTTTTGGCTTATCTGTACCGGGATATGCATGATCTTTTGGAAAACAGTTATGTGTTTGCTGCTGGTCCTTTGTGGATCATGACCTTGTGGCTTTGCGCCTATTTCCCATCCTTGGGTCCCAATCCGGTCAAATCTCCAGAACACACCTGCTACGGCCACCATTTCCGTGACCTTACTCCCCGGGATCACACGTTTGAGGCATGTTTCCGCTACTTTTATGCTGACCTAGTTTCAATGGGCACTGGTTGGATGCCCTTCGAAAGAAATACGGTTCCTATTTGGCTTAAAACCAACCCAGCCGAATTTGAGGAATATGATGATGAACAAAAGGAAAATTGGACAAACTATCTGATTTCTCGAGACCTACTGTATGGTCTAAGTGCTCAATCCAAAAATGAGAAGTCCGGAGTTGAATTTTATAATGCGGCCCAATTTGCTCGACAATTCGGCCTTCTTCAACTTATTCCACTTCCTCCCTATACTTCTCTGAACCCTAATTTCACACAAAGGCCTATCCTTGAATTGAAATCTCTGAAAAAGGTCAAGGATGATTTTGACAAAGCGAAAGCAAACTTTGAACTCCTGCCTTTTCCTGAATTCCCTGAGAAATCGGATGAATTTGCTACTTGGTGGAAGGGCTATATGAAGCCCTTGTTTTCCAAGTCTGTAAAAGAGATTTTGAAGGTGATAGCCCCTCCGCCACCTCCCGAGCCAAAGAAAGGCAGTTCCAAGGCCAAAACCACTTCCGCGACCTCTTCCAAAAGAAAGAGTAAGCTCCAACTCTTGGCCTTGTTTTATTCAGTTGCCACCTCTCTCTATCATGCATGTTTATTGACGGCTTTGACTGACACAAGTCTTGAAGAAGAAGAAGCCGAAGAGCCAGGGCAAGCTACTAAAAGAACCAAGGTCCTTTTTAGTCTATCCTCAAAGGCCGTGACTGGAAAAGCCCAACCTCCCAAGGTATCCTCAACTCGTTTGTTCTGAATAAAATTGGTTCGAAATATCTACGCTCTCATGCCTTTTTACCCTTATCCAGGTCACCAAGGCAGCCATCGCTGGACGTACGAAGGGAAGTAGCACTAAATCCCAAGACAAAGAAAGATCTCCCCCTACGCCTGTACTTACTCCGTCCTCTTTTACTCATGCCTTCCTTTTTATTTACTCGGCCTAATCCCCCTCTTCCTTCTCTGGATTCAGGCTAGTAAAAAGGGTGTTGGTAGCAAATCTGCCAATCTTGCCCTTGCCAAGACACAAGGGAGACAGGTAACTGTAAAAAGAAAGACAAAAAGTGTTACCTCTATTGAGGAAATGGATTCTAGTGTTCCCATTGCTCAAGTAAGGAAGAATTTCCTCCATTCTCTTGTCTCTAGCAATTGTTGACACAAATCTCATGCTGGCCTTGGCAGGAACTTGAAGATTCTGACTCTTCGAAAAAACTTGAGGGTTCAAAGGTGGATACTCAAGTCACCTCTTCTTCCCAAGACCCATCAAGAGTGCATTCGCCTGCTGAGAAGAAACCCATCCTTCTTGACCTCAATGATGAGTCCTTTGACAAGTTTTTTCAGACCGTAGAGGAGCTGGTCAGGCCCACGGCCTCGGGGGCCTCTGGAAGTGGGATTGGGTCATCAACCCTGGCATCGTATACTCCCGAAGAGGTCAACCAGGCCAAGGAAATTTTAAAAGTAGCCTTAGGCCTGGGCATAGGCCCTGCCTTTCATCAAGAGCAATACTCCGCTGTCCGGAAATCAATGGTTGTTATAGTGAAATCCCAGGCCTTAGGCGGCCAGGCGGAGCCTGTCTTGCAATCTTTTTTGAAGGACTTTACCAGTTTGAAGCGGTCTTATGGGTTGGCGACAGAAAAATGTACCCTTGCCACCTCCAAGCTTACCAAGATTGATGAACTACAACAAGAACTGAAACAAGGGTTTGGGGCGCTGGACCAGCTCAAAACGGAGATTGGAGAGGCCAAAGCCAGGGCCAAAAATCTCCTTTCAACTGTCCAAGAGTTGGAGCAACAACTGAGCGATGCCCGGGAAAACTTGGCAGACCATGATCAGCATGAGGCGCTGCTGGCCCAGAGGAGGCAGGAACTTCTAGATGTTGCCCAAGGCCCTTTGAATGCTCTCAAAAGCTTGATGGTTGAGAAGCCGACAGCCGAGGCCTCGAGGGACCAAGCAGAGGTGGTGATCCATGATGCAATGATGGCCTGGGACAGCCTCATGGCCAGTCTGGAAAACGAGCTCTAAACTCCAAGGAGCATGTAATAAGTTTAACTATGCATTTTCCTCTTTAGTTTTTGCATTAGCCTAAAACCTTCTTCATCAGGCTTTGACTGTTTAGCTGTGAGGTGGCCTTCCCGTACCTAGGCCTTTTTGACTCCGTTTGGCCTGAACAGTTATTGCTCAGGCCTTTTGCTTGTTGTTTATATGGCCTAAACACTATTTCAGGCCTTAGTTCTTTCTGCACATGCTTTATGCTTTTGATGGTTGTTTTTCATTAAAATCCCCCATTTCCCACATGGTAGGATAATAATGTTTCAAAAACTTACCATTAGTTGTATGCTTATGCACCTCACCATCCAAATCCATAAGGAGATAAACGTTACCTCTACAGACTTGACAAATTTGGTAAGGCCCCTCCCATGTAGGTGACCATTTCCCGTACTTGGGAGTTTTCGTACCTAACGACAATACGGTCTTCTAGACCAAATCCCCCTCAGAGAAACTTTTCCTTCTAACCCTTTTATCGTAGGCCTTGGCCACCCATTGTTTCTGAACCACCATATGATCTAAGGCAGCAAGCCTTGCTTCATCAAGGTCTTCTAGCTCCATGAGCATGGCCTGGGAATATTCCACTGGAGTAAGGCCATTCTGATAAGCCCATCTTGTTGACCGAATGGTAACCTCCATTGGTAGCATTGCATCATGGCCATTGTAGACACCCCAATTTGGACATTTCGAATTTCCTTAATTTGTGGCCCGGAAGCTCCCCGATGATGAATTTGGATTGAAACAAGCCCTGGACCAATCAGAACGATGCTCTTTGAAAGACTTTAGAAGGGAAAATAAAACGTCAAAATCAGTCTCAAGCGCTCTAGAACAGTCTCAAGCGCTCCAAACTATTTTCAAAATCTAGGATCTGACAAATTCTCGAGCGCTCGAGAATAAACTCCCAAGAGCTCGAGAGTGCTCCCGAGCGCTCGAGACTTCTGTGCTGCCCAATGGATGATGGAGCTTCCCCACTTCCCATGCAAGCCATCATTACAGCCGTCTTGGCCGGTTCAAACCTCAGGCAACACTCCACCTCAGTCAGAGGTGAGTCAGGCCTGATGGATTTTCAAAGATGCTAAATCACATTTGCTAAAATAAGACTATACACTATTCTGCCTATATAAGGCCTGATCCCAGTCCAAACCAGGCACGAACTCTCTCTCTCTAGAAGCTCTCTGACCAGTCAAAGAAAACCATTTTCATTCCCTTGAAAATTTGGGGTTTTCAAAAGCCAAGTAGTCAAAAAACTCAAAGTATCAAGGAGATGGAGGAAGTTCATATCACTATCAGCTTTTGATCCTCTGAAGTTTTCATTTCCCACTCATCTTTCAAAGTTTCTTTCCAAGGAGCAAAGTTCTAGTCTAAAAGGTAGAAGCCTTCTACCCAAGTGTCAAATAAACAAAAGAGACAGGCCTGTTTCTCCTTTCTGAGGGAGGTCCCTCAGCCCTCTTAGTCCTTAATACTAAGTGTGGGTTGAGAGACCGTGGTGTAATAACAAGAGCAAAGGGGTACAAGTGTGTTTTCTGTGATTAGCCCACTGGAAGCATTCCCGAGTGCTCGGGACTACTCCCAAGCGCTCGAGAGTAGCTCCAGTCCTGTCTTCCTTCTTTTAGGTACTTAAATGTACATGCATGGGGAGTAAGAGGTGTTTTAAGGTCTTTTAGTTCCCCTAAAGTGTGTTGGTATGCATGATCTGCTGTTTTCAGAGGAAAATAAAGAAAATAATTTTCATTTAGGGCATGCAAAAGAGTTGTGGTCTGGATCTAAAAAGAAAAATCTTTTTCATGCTTCAAAAATGTAAGATCATGTGTGCCAGAATACTAAAGTGAGTATATTAAACGGTTGAAACCTGTTTTGCAATGCAGATCACTCCCAAGCGCTCGGAACTGCTCCCAAGCGCTTGGGAGTGTCTGCATGCAACTTCAGTCCACTTTTTCTTCTAGTTTGGTCCTCCTACTACCCTTGCATGTCCATGCATGTACCTCCTTTTGTCTGTTGCAACCGTAAAATCATTTTTCAGAAAGGCAAGGAAGCATGGTTTGACAGAATGGGGTCTGAGTCCATTATGCCAAGCCCTCTGTCGAGCCTGTGACACGATTAATGTTATTCTAGTTTACATTTTTAGCATCGTATTCTGTTGTATCCTGTTGTACTAACAAGACTTGCAGGTTGGGCATACAACACTTCCAAGCGCTCGGGAATGCTCCCGAGCGCTCGAGAGTGGATCAGTGACAGGATCTTCCAGTTTCAGTCATTTTGCATTTATTCGCCATTTTCCATTATTCTTTGTACACATGTACATGCATGCACCCTCTGCACTTGATATACCTGTGGATACCTGCTAAGTGTCTTAATGAAATAAAATCCTTTGAAAAATCCCACAAATGTTTAGTAGAGACCGATTTCGAATCGGGAGAGGGGGGTGCCGTAAAACCCTTCCCCCCTCATAACATGGCTTCCGAACCCTTAAACAAATCTCTGGTTTTCGATTCAAATCAATCAAGCATTTTCGAAACAAAACGGTTTCTCGGGTGACAAACCACAAATCCGGGTGGCGACTCTTCAAAATTTTTCAACTCGATTTTAAAACGTGGCGTTTCTTTTCGGGCCGCCCTGATTCCACCCGGGGCTGTGGTAGCCCACAGTGGCGACTCTGCTGGGGACGCGATTTAATTGATACTTAAAAATCGGTACGTTGACAAAACGGCCCGCTTCCCTTAAGCATTAATTAAATTAGTGAGCCAAGCTTGAAAAATATTTGTGGGATTTTTAAAGGATTTTATTTCACTTTTTGTTTTTTGTATATATATCTTGTGCAGCCCCGCTGTTGTGTTTCGGCAATCCTACCCGGCTTGCCGGTGATAGGGAATCCCGGAATGCTCAGCAACCCTCGACCGTGATGAGTCATCCCTACCGTTTGTACCGTTATTGGGTGTACGCTCAATAACGGGAGGTATACTTTGACTCTAGTCTGGGAAACCCTCTTCAAACCAAAACCGGCCTTTGTACATGTTTAGCAAGCCGTAGAACCTTCCAAACTAGGACAGGAGCCTACAAGGTAGGATTACGTGCTATATTCTGTTTACATGCTGCATTGCATTTTGCATTGTCACGCTGTCAGCCACGATTCTCGAGACTCGCTCGCGCGGTCTTTGGAAGGTTGCTAAGACTCGATGAAGAGTCACGCGCCCTAATGCGTGTTGTTTAAATCATACAAGCCCTTGAGCCCGAACCTACGGGAAACTAAAATTTTGCTGAGTCTTGGACTAATATTTAATCGGGATTTAACCAAAGGAAAGGAATGATAGGGGAGCAGAACATTGTAATACCAACACCATACAGGCTAAAAGCAAGTGTACCGCTTACGCCGCTTTGGTTATCGTATCACATTGTTCACCCAAAGTCATTCCGAACCGATGGTCGATTCGTCGACAGAATATTGTCCGAATACTTAGCTCATTTTAGCATCTCTTGGAATCAGCAGTTCTTAAATGAGGACACACCCCAAAAATCTGAGGATGAAGGCAACCTCCCGTAAGTCGTTTGTTTTGAAAATAGAGTCGATGACATTGACGATGGTGCACTCCTTTTCTAAAATCATGCACAAATTTCATAAAAATAGGGACAGGGACCGCGTCTGAGCACAGGATTTTGCTTTGCTGTCAGTTCCGAGCAATTGGGCCGAAAAAGAGGAACATCATACCCTCCTGGACCAGACCCCTGGGGCAGAGATTGGAGCGACTTCGACTTGGGTCAGATCCTAGCAGTGTTTCAGACTTTCAGGACGAAATGGATTTATTGATCGGGGGCCTAAATCCAAACTCAAAACTCAATCCAAACCCAAGCGGAGCCAACCTGAACCCGAATGCTGGTAATCCGAACCCCAACCCGAATCCGAACCCAAACGGAGGCGAGCCAAATCCGAATCCTAATCCTGTTCCCAATCCCCATCCAAACCCTAACCCAAACCCGAGAAATCTGAATGGAGAAATGGCTCAGATTAGAGAAGACATCCAATGCCTAGGCGAGCGCACTGACAACCAAATCGCCCAACTCATGATGATGATTACTGGGGTTGCACGACGCCTTCCACCACAATACCCGAATCCGAACCCAAATCCAATTCCTATCCCAAACCCAAATCCAATTCCTATTTCTAATCCGAATCCGATTCCAAATCCAAACCCAATTCCCAATTTAAATTTCAACCCTAACCCAAATCCGAACTCGGAGCAGCTGGTCTTTGATTTGGAAACCCCGCAAAACCCCGAGATGGCGGCAGTATTGGCAAAACTCACCCAACTAGAGGAGTCTGTTGCAAGAAACGAGAAGATAGCGTCGACCGGCTTTGACATCAATAAGCTTTGCCTGTTTCCTAATGCAAAGCTCCCGGATAAGTTCAGACCAATAGACTTCGCTAAGTTTGACGAAAAAGGAGATCCAAAGGCACACTTGACGGGATACATTGGAGCACTTTCCATGTGGGGAGTCGAGAAGGATGCTATGGCACAGATGTTCTCGCAGACTTTGGTGGGACATGCTCTGCACTGGTTCACTTCACTGGATGAGAGAAAGAAGCATTCTTGGGAGGATATATGCGCGGCTTTTGTGGCACAGTACGATTATAACATTCAGTTGGAGGTGACCACTCGTGAATTGGAGTCAACGAAGATGGAAGCAAAGGAGGCCTTCGCCGATTTCGTGAAAAGGTGGATGGCAAAGGCGGCACAGATGAAAGATAGACCAAGCGACAGGGACCAAATCCGGATGATTGTCCGTAACCTTCAACCTACTCTTGCGAGGCACATGGTTATGGCTCAAGCATGCTTAGATTTCAAAACTTTCTTCGACATAGGCTTAGCCGTCGAAGAAGCCGTTCAATTGGGGATCCTTGACAAACCCGAGCCTGCTCCCAAGCCCAAGAAGGTTTATTCCGGAAACAGCAACAATCTGTTTGGCAACGCCAACTACACCAACCTTCCCAACACCTCCACAAACGCAGCCCAAGCCGAGCCAGTAAACCAAATTGCCACCCAAACCAGTCAACCGCGTACCCAGCCACACACTTTTGCTCAGTTCTCGGCACCGCTCTCTGCCGTGCTCGAGAAATTGGTCGAAAACGGCACCCTCAAGCCACTTACCCCTACTCCCTTACCTCAAAAGTTACCCGCATCCCACAACCCTAATGCCTATTGTGCCTATCACCAGAATGTGGGCCACCCTACCGACAACTGCTTTCGCCTCCGCCACGCAATCCAAGATCTCATAGACAACAAAACTGTAACGCCCCGAATTTTGGGTACGTCAAATAAACATTTTTATTGAACAACAAAAGAGAGTCTGGCTCTTTATTACATCATAAACTCCTAAAGGGTTCTTATATTACACAAAAGGGATGGATATCTAAGGTTATCTACAGCTCCTTCTCTTCTTCCATCCTAGCAAGTTGCTCAGCTCCAAAGGCCTCCAAGGTATACAGCTCCCCTTGTTCATCTAACAAGTGTGACACATTATACCAGCGTCGCCACCAGTATAATATGTCAGGGTCACATAAAGCAACACCATGAGCTTGAAAGCTCAATAGAATAATCCAAAACCCACTAACCCTTAACTTACAAATAGCAAGTCATGCATATATCGTAAAGAGTCATAACAGCACATGCATTAATATAATAATAACAACAACAATGACACATCTGCATTCGCTATCTATCGTTGGTGTCATGTTTCCGTGTATTTCTCCTACGTGACTCATCGTTTTGTGTCTCATCTATCATTTCCAAAAATCACACGCACACACCAATGAGCTACCAAGTCTGGCTCATTGGCCACAATGGCTACCAAGTCCGGCTCATTGTGAACGCACATAACCAATAAGCTACTAAGTCCGGCTTATTGGCCACAATGGCTATCTAGTCCGGCCACGTTATCACATCAACTCTTGCATTGGCTCCTCTCCGCGGATAACCAAGCCCACCTCACCAATGAAGCTACCAAGTCCGGCTCCATTGGCAACGCACACCAACGTAAGGCTACCAAGTCCGGCCATTACGTAGTTTCCAAAATCCTTTTTACCAAGTCCAATTATTTCCTTTATCCACACCCTAGGTGACATGTTTCTACTTTCTCGATTTTTGTGTCTCGTAATCATGCATAGACTCCGCGGTAGGACTTTTCACATGAATCATTCATTTATATCCAATAAGATCATCCAACTCTATTCTATTATGCTCATTTATAACCACAAGTAATGCAAGCAACATACCAACAAGCTTACGATCATTTAAAAGGTCAAAATACGAATACTTCAATTAAAAGCAACACTTTATCTTTTAGGTAAAACCGTATTTTCTTCCTTATGAAAGTTCAAGAAAACGACATATGTTCATCAAGTTGACTAATAAAGTAAGCGAAAAGGGATTAGCTACAAGAACATATATGACATACAATTCCTTATATTTAGAGAAAGTAGGTTCGAAGAACTCTACAAGATCAAACATATACTTAGGAAGAGTGGTTAGGGATCACTACCGTTCTTCTTGGCGGTAGAAAAGATTACGGAAGTACGACGGAAAGAAAGTCGGCAAACGAATGGAGTAACGGCTTACGGTAAGCTTCCAAAAGCTTCGAAAGAGAAAGGTTTCTCTCGAAACTAGATCGTAACCTATACTACTACTACTTTAGGATCGAGGTGGTGGTCGAGTGGTGGTTTAGTGGCGGCAATGGAAAGAAAACTCAAGAACAAGCCAAGAACATCAAGAACAAGTTATGCTTTCAAGAAAGAAGTTGAAGAATGGAGAGGTGTGAGTCCAAATGAAGGAATGGCTTGGTATTTATAGGCAAACTCTCCCTTTCTCTCTCCTTGGCCAAAATCTCTCTCTCTTTCCTATATCTCATTTTTTTATTCCAAGCAATCTTGCTTCCTTGCAAGAAACAACCTAGAATCCTTGCTAATCTTATCCACGTCCCTCCCTCGGAGTTACACTCAATGGCGACACCATGGCCATTCTCCGCCTGGGGCATCAACGTCATCGGAAGAATCACGCCAGCGGCTTCTAACGGTCACAGGTTTATCTTGATAGCAGTCGATTATTTCACCAAATGGGTCGAAGCAGCTTCGTACAAAACTCTGACGGCTGTTCAAGTGGCTCACTTCATCAGGCAAAACATCATTTATCGGTATGGGGTTCCTCAAGCCTTCGTGTCTGACAATGGTGTTCACTTCAAGGGAAAGGTTCTAGAACTCTTTGACGAATTTAAGATTCAAGTGCATCACTCAACCACTTATCGGCCGCAAACGAATGGGGCAGTCGAAGCAGCCAATAAGACCATCAAGTCAATTCTAGAGAGGCCTGTCGAATCAGCCAGGAATTGGCACGAGCAGCTGCCACTAGCTTTGTGGGGATACCGGACATCTATCCGCACATCGACAGGGGTAACACCCTATTCCTTGGTGTACGGTATGGAAGCCGTTCTCCCCATCGAGCTGGAAGTTCCATCGCTCAGAGTCATGGCTGAACAAGGAATAGACGAGGCCGAATGGATCAGTGGGAGGTTCGAAGAACTCATGCTGTTTGATGAAAGGAGGCTGCGAGCATTGTACCACATTCAGGGCTATCAGCGAAGAATCGCCCGAGCATTCAACAAGAAAGTGAAGTCGAGGGACTTGCAAGAGCGGGACATGGTAGTCAAGGAAATCCGTGCACCGATCTTTGACCTACGAGGGAAGTTCCGACCAAAGTGGGCCGGGCCGTACATCATCAAGTCGATCCTTTCCGGGGGAGCAGCATCGATCATCGATCTCGACGGCAATGAATTCTCGAATCTTGTCAATTTGGATCAGCTTAAACGATATTACCCTTGAGAGAGCTCGCTGGGCCGAAAACCGCAAGGGCGGGCGGTCCTAGGCAAAATTTAGAGCAAGCCCGCTAGGTCAAAAACCCGAAGGGGCAGCCTAGGCAAAAGTTAGGGCAAAAAGTCGAAAAAGAAGCTCACTAGGCCGAAAACCCGAAAGGGCGGTACTAGGTAAAATTTAGAGTGCAAAAGGAGAGTGTTAATACCCGAGCGAACCCTAGCCCGAACAACGTATGGGCCTGATTCCCTTTCTTGAGGGATACGTAGGCAATCTCACTCTGAGGTTCGGTCCTAAATTCAAAAATCCAAATCCAGATTGACAAGTCAAAATGCTTTCTTTCACGGCGCGTGTGATTAGCGAACTGAAAGGGGGACACCCTTAATCAGTCGATTTTATTCAGATTACTTCTTTATTACAAGCTGAGCATGAAAAAGGAAAAACACACAACTAAAACGCTTTTTATTCCAAAAAACGGCAAAGTAAGCAATCATCCCATCCTCGCTTCCACATCTCTCCTTAGCCATTTGTGGTACCTTCCGGTGGAAGCAATTGAGAAAAGTGGCTCGCTTGGCTCAGTCCTGCGAGCCTCCCACGTTCGAGCATAACTTCGAAGGCCCGGAATGGTAAAGGGAGGGAGACGAAGCACTTCGGATCCTTGTGGCGGCACTTCCTGACTAAGTCCAAGCTGACGAAGGATGCGGAAGGGTGAATAGAAAGTGAAGCCTGTCAAACCAGCCACAAACACGTGCGTTGAGCCCATGTTACTCACAGTCATCGCAGGAAGTCTTAGCCAATGGCACCGCCAAACGATGTCATCTTCCTCCGCAAATGCGAGGAAATCAGCCCAGTCATCTTCATTGCCGTACATCACCTGGAAAGGACGGTTCCATCTGCTTGCCCGATACCACCAGTCATTCGCCGGAGGTATTAGCAAACTCAACTTGTCGCAGAGCCACATCTATCCAAAAAGAGAGAAAACAAGTAAGGAGCTAGATAAAGCCTAAACCGAGTGTCGAGGTAAAAAGAATGTGAGAAATAGAAAAAGGAGAGCTGAGTGAGGTCCCTAACCTGCAGCAACAGCAGGCTACCACCAAAAACCCTCGTGCGACCTGCATGGACGGCATCTAACCGCATCAAAGTTTCCGCAAGAACCAAGGGAGCAACGCCCTTGCGAGCCTCGATCTGAGTAGCGACTCCAACCAATAGAGAACTGGGCTGACCAACAGAAGGAACCAGCAGAAAGGCCGCCAAGAGACAAATATAGCAAGCTGTCATCCGGCGACCTTGATACTCGAAGTCCGTCAGGTTTCCAGGTGGATTGAATCTCTCATACAGCTGTACGATATTGATGGCGTTGCCCCGGATCAAGAACTCAGCAACGTTCCCACTGACACCCAGCTTGGCTTTTAGGATGTTCTTCATGCTCTCCCTTAGCATTGGGACGATTGGCTCAGTGGAATCATGGCTTCCCAGGTAGGCGTGGAATTCCTCGACGGTGGGGCACAGTTCTTGAGAACCGAAGCGAAAGACATGCACTTCAGGATCCCAAAAGCCTACTGCCGCATGCAGCAAGACAGGACGAATTGCGACCTCGCGGAGATGCCTCAAAATGTAGAGGCGGTGCCCTCGGAAGTTCAGCCAATCGATGCCTTCGAGGCTGTCCAACCAAGGGCGGAGCAAGGCTTGGTTCAACAAAGCCATAAGGAATGGGACTTTTGGAGAGAAGAATGATGGAATGGGTTGTGAGTGACTTACCAAAGCAACTCTGGGTATTTATAGAAACCTAGGGGAGACAACACCACTTCCCCACCAGCCTTGAAACTCATCAAGTTCCACATTTTCAAAACCTTTTCAAGATTCAAACTTTGGAATGCTTGAAAAAGCATTGGAAATCCACTAGCCTTGCTTTGGGAAGCCACTGACCTCTGGAAAGCAGTCCATCCACATTTACAAGGTGTCTAGGGAAGGTGCATGCAGAAGAAAACAGCATGATAGAGTGGAGAAATGATCTTGGAAAGGAACAGTGGTCTGCAGATCACAGCAGTCCCGAGCGCTCGGGAGTGAATTCCCAAGCGCTCGATAATACTCTCGAGCGCTCGAGAGTTCTGCAGTTTAGACAGCAAGTTTTGTTCCCTGGTTTTTGGCCCCAAGATAGCATCCCAACCTTTGTCCATCCAGTTTGACAAGTTTCAACTTGCTTCCGAGGGAATACAGCACGTCCAGTTATCCGTTTGTCCGAGTATTCAAACATATTCCTTGAAAAATCTCAAAGTCTCAATGATTTCCTCCCTGTCGGCGTGTCAAAATTCGTGTCAAGGGCATTTGTTCAAGTCCAATGGCGTGCGCGAGTCTTAATGTGTGCTAGTGACTATGTGAAGCGGTCAGACGCACGCCAAAGCTTACGGAACCAATTTTTGCCTTCAAACGCCCCTATTTCATTGCTCATGGTGGCGTTGGAAGCATGCACTTGGATCAAATACTCTCATGTCCCATTCTCGTGTCCAACCCCGGTCAAGTTTAATCGTTACTTTCCTTAGTGACTGTAAATTCTACGTTAAGGGCGTTTTTGTCATTTCAAGTCAAAGTCCATGAGTCGAGTCGATTATGTCAAATTTTATCCTGTTTTAAGAGTATTGGTTGAAATTCGCGTGCTCCTTACTTTCTTTCAAAAGCTAGATAGACATATTTCATAAAATACAATTCTATGACGGGAGTGCGAAGAAGCTAAAGGGACAAAAGTGCAAATTTTTCACAAACAAATACGGCATCTACAATGAGTAAAGAAGGAAGTACATAAGCTGGGGCAAATACACGCCCAATCCTACCTACCGGGGCACGCAGACCCAAACAAAACCAAGGCACGCAGGCCTGGAAGCTACAACTATGTCGGCACGCAGGCCCATGCAAAAGAAAGGCTACCAAAGCAAAAACCTAAAACTCAGGCTCGACGAGTCCTCTTCCGTGATGTCCTCGGACTCACCGCTCTCAACCTCGTCGTCGAAATCAGTCATCGTCATCATTAAATGCGTCGCCGAGAGACTGAGGCGTGCTCGAGTCAGTAGACCACAAAGCTTGTGACTCGGCGACTCCTCTGTCTCTCTCTCGAGACTCCTCGGGGAAGCGAGTCTCGCCGGGGCCTGGGGGACCACCTCAGCCCCATCTGCGCCGTGACACCCTCTGTGCTCACGGCCTCGCGTCTTGTGAGCGAGCCAGGGCTCGTGGTGCCCGTGGTGTGTCTGGTCGGCGTCGTGGTCGCACTCGCACATCATGAACATTCATTCATTCCATGTATATTTTAAATTCAATCAAATAAGAGCACATGCATTTTCATACCTGAGGAGCCACAGGTAAAACAGGTGCTGGAACAGGCCTGGTCTGGAGGGTCCTCCCCTTTGCACAGTCCTTCAATAGCTGGCGCAACCCCACCATCAACATGATAGCCTGCTCTGCCCACTCTCGCGGCACCTGCATGATGGCTCAAAGATCAGAACAATGAATGCATGAACAAGAAGCATTTGGAGCATGGAAAGAAACAAAATTGTGTTATACCTGCGCAGGAAGCCGCATGGCTAGCTGCGGGAGGCGTGGGATATCTAGCAACGCCTGGGCCCCAGAAGGATCTCTCACCCCAATCGTCCACTCCAATGTCGGCAATCCGACTGGAGCAGATGCCTCAACTGTCTCCGAAACCTGCGAGCTGCCCTCGCCCCGACCTGAAGAGCTAGCACCTCGTCCACCAGCAGGAGGCCTAGCACCTCGTCCACTACCACGTGAAGAGCGACCACCTCGGCCTCGTCCTCCTGTCTCACCTCCAATCTCACCCCCGGTCTCTTCTCCAGCCTCATCAACGGCCTCACCCCTGGCCCTCCTGGCCTCGGCCTCTGCTATCCGTCTCTCCAGCTCTCTCTCCACGCCCAAACTGGTGGCCAAGTACCTATCTCGATATGATGCATAGTCAAGCGTACGCCGCAGGTACCTCTCTAAGTCCGTATCTGGCACCGTGAACCACTCCAGCTCGGCTCGGGTGTAGGTCTCAGTCCGCTGCACTTGTGGAGGAAGTGGCCCCGGCACGATGAACTCTGGAGAACCGAGTGACTGCTGTGTCACCCGATCCCCCAAGTACCACTGCCAGCCCAAGGGGCACTCCAGCAGGACCCGGCTCTGTGTCACCTCCCGGCTCCTCGGAAGGAAAGCAGCCTCCACTCTGGCCCAGCGATCCCAGTGAACCTGCATTCAATTTTCTGGCATCAATAATCAAGGATTTCATTTTTCGGCAAGGCATAAGAGAAAGAAAGGTTGATATTTGTACCGTGACTTCAGTGATGTTATCCAGCCAGCGCCGGAAAGTCATCACTTGACCCCTCCGCTCCTTCGCTCTCCTATATTCTTTGCCCTAAGCAAGTGCACGTGGAAGCAGGTCTGGATTCGTACAAGTGTTCTCGGGCGGGAACATGCCCAAGACCTCATAAGCCCAAAGCTGCAAGTTGTCGAGATCAATTCAATTCAAATCAGTGCATTTTTCAAATCAATCAATCAATCAAAACATTAACCAAAGCGGTAATTTGGATCATACCTCAATCACCCTCCAGTATCCGCCAATAGTGTCCCCCACTCCGCGTGAGGCGGCTCTGAGGAAACAGTAGAGTGTGCACAGAGCAGCACCTCCCCAGTCATATCGTCCTGCCTGCCTCAGATCAACCAGGCCCGCCAAGTAGCTCAAGTGAACCCGGGATCGCCTGAGTGGGAACAGAGAAGCCCCGAACAGGTATAGAAAGTAGGCCCTGGCCATCTGGGCCACCTCAACGTCGTCCGCCGGCTCGTGGTCCCAGTACGTCGTGAACTGGCCGTACTCTGCCACCCCTTCGCTGTGGCGCGGGACTCGTCCAAGGAACCACCTCAAAGCCGCATCATCCAAGTCAATGCTCGGGTCATATGGGATCGGCTCACCTCCAACCCGAAGCCCCGTGATCGCTACAAAGTCAAGAGGAGTAACCGTCATCTCCCCGAAGCGGAGGTGGAAAGTATTGGTGGTGTCCCACCACCGCTCTGCCAGCGCCGTCATAACTGCGTGATCCACTCTCACCGCCGTTAGCAGCTGGATGAATGGCTCGAAACCAGCCTCCTCCACCAACTCTCGTACTCTCCGGGGCAACGCCTTGAAGTACTTCAATGAATGGCCTGAGCCTCCGTGGCCGTAGATGTCTTTGGTACGCTCTTTCAACAGAGCAAACAAATAGCATCAGTAAGCAACGCAATGATTCAAGGAAGCAAGCATAATGCAGGAAAGTGAACTATTAAGCTCATACCGTGGTCCACCCGGAAGAGATGTGTGTAGCCCGGTCTTGAAGAAGCAGGTCCTCGGGATAATCCGTCCGAGCAGGGACGTAGCCGGTCATCCCCGTCTGCTCAAAGAGGTGAAGCCGCGGTGCATAAGTCTCCGACACGAACCTAGGACATACACTGGCCAAGTAGGCCTTCGCCTCAGCCGCCACTGTAACCCGCTCCTCAATCACCACCTCCTCCTCTGGCTCCCTTAGCCCCAAATCAGCCATCTCCGGCGACCCTGTATCCGCCGCCGTCACCCTCGCACCACTGAGCAGCGCTCCTAACAATAGCGCCGAGGCCTGATCCTCCGTCGTCCTTGCATCCCTCAGCACCTTTCTCACCCCAGCATCGAGGCCAAGTGCATCTAGAATATCCTGCGGTCTCGCAGTGTCCAGGAAATCTCCCTCTGCAAATGGGACCGGGTGTGAAGCACCGATCCCGCTATCTCCTCCCCTCGGCTCCACAATCGTCGCCCTCAGCACCGGAGTCGCGACGACGCGGCCAGCCGTCACTACCTCATCACCGCCACCTTCCCTTCGCTCACTACCGGCCCGTTCGGCGGCCACAAGTAACTCTTCCACCATAGGAGTATGTGGAACGCCCGTGACACCTCCTCCGCCACCTGAAACCCCCATCTCACCACCCAAAGAGCCCCCGCTGGCCATGGCCAGCTCGTCACTGTCTCCTCGCACTATCTCGCTCTCGCTCGCATTCCCTGCTGCCTCTACTCCTCCACCAGCCTCAACCTCTGTAACCAGACCCTCGCCAACAACCCCCTCCTGAGCCGGTATGACAGCACTGCTGCTGTCCACCTCCATCGCCACCGTTGTCGTCACCGCCGCCGCCTCCTCACGGCTAGGCAGCTCGCCATCCTCTCCGCTGGCCATCGCTCCTCCTTCTCTTGCCCCCCAAACCTTCTTCTTCCTTTGATTCGTATCTCCTGGCACAGCACCACCCACCTGAAAATCTTAGTGATCTCGAGGTCTCGAGCTCGATCCGTGTTGAGAGAAAGAGAAATCGTTTGAGTGAGAGGGAGAGGGAGATCAATCGAGTGAGAGAGAGTGAGATCGCCTGAGAGAGAGGGTGAGGTCGATCGAGTTTCAGAGGTGTACGATTCGCTCTGGTTCTCGAGCGCTCAACTATGAGTCTAAACCCCAAATCTGTCGGAGAAGGTGAACAGAACAGTGGACCCCAGCCGTGGTCTCAAGTGCTCGAGACCACTCCCGAGCGCTTGGGAGTGGTTCTGAGCGCTGAGATCTATCCTCAGCCTCTGTGCCAGCCCTCCGTCGTCTTGTGCCTTTCCTGCTTCTGAGGCTTGCTTAGCTTTTTCCGTTCCTTTTTACAAAATCAATCTCAGTCCTGACTTCAACTGCGTCGAACGAGACCGCAAGAAGCAAACTCTATTCGATGTTATGATTTTGAGCTCACGCTCCTCAACTTGGCATTTTACTTGATAGTCGATTGAAAATTTGTCTATTTATACTAATTTCAACAGGTTTGCAGGTATTTCTACCCTACAGGTGCTATTTTATCCTCGTTCTATCCGCCAAACAGAGCAACAGGTGGACCCTTCATACATTTATCTTATCAAACTCATGTCGATCATTTCTCATGCATGCATCACACGTGCTTGCATTTTCTGTCCGCCAAACAGAGCAATAGGTGGACCCTTCATACATTTATCTTATCAAACTCATGTCGATCATTTCTCATGCATGCATCACACGTGCTTGCATTTTCTGTTCGCCAAACAGAGTAACAGGTGGACCTTTCATACATTTATCTTATCAAACTCATGTCGATCATTTCTCATGCATGCATCACACGTGCTTGCATTTTCTGTTCACCAAACAGAGCAACAGGTGGACCCTTCATACATTTATCTTATTAAAATCGTGTCGATCCTTTCTCATGCATGCATCACACGTGCTTGCATTTTTCTGTCCCAAACAGAGCAACAGGTGGGCCTTTCATGCATTTATCAAACTCGTGTCGATCATTTCGCGTGCATGCATCACACGTGCTTGCATTTTCTGTCCGCTAAACAGAGCAACAGGTGGACCATTTGCATATTTGTCTTATCAAACTCGTGTCGATTCTTTCTCATGCATGCATCACACGTGCTTGCATTTTCTGTTCGCCAAACAGAGTAACAGGTGGACCCATTGCACATTTATCTTGTCAAGGTCTTGTCAATCCTTCTCATGCGTGCATCACATGTGCTTGCATTTGCCCCAAAGAACTACGCTGGTTTGATCCCCGCAGAAAAGGGTACGTAGGCAGTCCGAAAGGACACGACCTCATGCATTGGATGTGCCATTTCGCATTGTCTGTGGAATTAAGGGTTTGACGTGGCTAGAATTGGGCTGTCTCAATCTTTGGATGTCACTCGTATCCAGACATGATGCCGAGCGCCATCCAAAGAGGGGCAACTGTAGACACCCCAATTTGGACATTTTGAATTTCCTTAATTTGTGGCCGGGAAGCTCCCCGATGATGAATTTGGATTGCAACAAGCCCTGGACCAATCAGAACGATGCTCCTTGAAAGACTTTAGAAGGGAAAATAAAACGTCAAAATCAGTCTCAAGCGCTCTAGAACAGTCTCAAGCGCTCCAAACTATTTTCAAAATCTGGGATCTGACAAATTCTCGAGCGCTCGAGAATAAACTCCCAAGCGCTCGAGAGTGCTCCCGAGCGCTCGAGACTTCTGTGCTGCCCAATGGATGATGGAGCTTCCCCACTTCCCATGCAAGCCATCATTACAGCCGTCTTGGCCGGTTCAAACCTCAGGCAACACTCCACCTCAGTCAGAGGTGAGTCAGGCCTAATGGATTTTCAAAGATGCTAAATCACATTTGCTAAAATAAGACCATACACTATTCTGCCTATATAAGGCCTGATCCCAGTCCAAACCAGGCACGAACTCTCTCTCTCTCTAGCAGCTCTCTGACCAGTCAAAGAAAACCATTTTCATTCCCTTGAAAATTTGGGGTTTTCAAAAGCCAAGTAGTCAAAAAACTCAAAGTACCAAGGAGATGGAGGAAGTTCAGATCACCATCAGCTTTTGATCCTCTGAAGTTTTCATTTCCCACTCATCTTTCAAAGTTTCTTTCCAAGGAGCAAAGTTCTAGTCTAAAAGGTAGAAGCCTTCTACCCAAGTGTCAAATAAACAAAAGAGACAGGGCTGTTTCTCCTTTCTGAGGGAGGTCCCTCAGCCCTCTTAGTCCTTAATACTAAGTGTGGGTTGAGAGACCTTGGTGTAATAACAAGAGCAAAGGGGTACAAGTGTGTTTTCTGTGATTAGCCCACTGGAAGCATTCCCGAGCGCTCGAGACTACTCCCAAGCGCTCGAGAGTAGCTCCAGTCCTGTCTTCCTTCTTTTAGGTACTTAAATGGGCTTGCATGGGGAGTAAGAGGTGTTTTAAGGTCTTTTAGTTCCCCTAAAGTGTGTTGGTATGCATGATCTGCTGTTTTCAAAGGAAAATAAAGAAAATGATTTTCATTTAGGGCATGCAAAAGAGTTGTGGTCTGGATCTAAAAAGAAAAATCTTTTTCATGCTTCAAAAATGTAAGATCCTGTGTGCCAGAATACTAAAGTGAGTATATTAAATGGTTGAAACCTGTTCTGCAATGCAGATCACTCCCAAGCGCTCGGAACTGCTCCCAAGCGCTCGGGAGTGTCTGCATGCAACTTCAGTCCACTTTTTCTTCTAGTTTGGTCCTCCTACTACCCTTGCATGTCCATGCATGTACCTCCTTTTATCTGTTGCAACCGTAAAATCATTTTTCAGAAAGGCAAGGAAGCATGGTTTGACAGAATGGGGTCTGAGTCCATTCTGCTAAGCCCTCTGTCGAGCCTGTGACACGATTAATGTTATTCTAGTTTACATTTTTAGCATCGTATTCTGTTGTATCCTATTGTACTAACAAGACTTGCAGGTTGGGCATACAACACTTCCAAGCGCTCGGGAGTGCTCCCGAGCGCTCGAGAGTGGATCAGTGACAGGATCTTCCAGTTTCAGTCATTTTACATTTATTCGCCATTTTCCATTATTCTTTGTACACATGTACATGCATGCACCCTCTGCACTTGATATACCTGTGGATACCTGCTAAGTGTCTTAATGAAATAAAATCCTTTGAAAAATCCCACAAATGTTTAGTAAAGACTGATTTCGAATCGGGTGAGGGGGGTGCCGTAAAACCCTTCCCCCCTCGTAACATGGCTTTCGAACCCTCAAACAAATCTCTGGTTTTCGATTCAAATCAATCAAGCATTTTCGAAACAAAACGGTTTCTCGGGTGACAAACCACAAATCCGGGTGGCGACTCTTCAAAATTTTTCAACTCGATTCTAAAACATGGCGTTTCTTTTCGGGCCGCCCCGATTCCACCCGGGGCTGTGGTAGCTCACAGCCATATACTAACATATAGGGGGTAACATTGGTGGCCTCTTTCTTGGATGTCCTATAGGCCCATAAGGCCTCGGATAACAGTTTGTGCCAAACCCTTGGATTATCCTCAACCATCTTCTCTATAATCCCAATCAAGGTCTTGTTTGTGGATTCTGCTTGCCCATTCCCTTGTGCATAATAAGGGGTGGAATGGGATAGGGAGATGTTGTATTGGCTGCAAAAGGCCTGAATTTCTCTTCCAAAGAAGACCGATCCTTTATCCACGACCAAGTGCTGAGGAATCCCAAACCTATGGACTAGCCTTTCTCTTATGGCCTTGATCACATCTTGTTGGTTCACAGACTTTAATGGGATGGCCTCAACCCATTTAGTGAAGTAATCCGTGGCCACTAAAATAAAGGTATGGTTTTTAGAAGATAGGGGGTGGATCATCCCGATTAAATCCATGGCCCAGCCCCTAAAAGGCCATGGCTTAATCACGGCCTGGAAGTTGGCAGTTGGAACGTGTTGGACTTGGCCGTGGGCCTGGCAGGCCTGGCATCCTTTAGAATACCGGATGCAGTCCTCAAGGATCCTAGGCCAATAGTACCCGTATCTCCTAATCAACCACCTCATCTTGATACCCGATTGATGGGCGCCACAAACACTTTCATGGACCTCACCCATGACTCTCAATGTTTCCACCCCATCAAGGCATTTAAGGAGTAGGTCGTCTTCTAGGCTCTTCTTGTACAACTCATCTCCTACCAAAAGATAGCTAACGGCCCTCCTCCTGGTTTTCTTGGTGGCCTTGATACGGAGATTTCTAAGGAATGAGATGATGGGGTCATGCCAGTCGACCTGTTGTTGCTCACCCTCCTCTTGGTCGTCATCCATTGTGGGCTCAAGAGGCTCTAGTATAAATGCTGGTAGGCCTAAACCTCTCCTTCGAACAGAGAGCAACAGCCTTTTCTGGACCGTCATGGCCTTGGAGAAAGTGCCTGGAGAAAGCCTCAAGCCTGTTGAGGCCTGGGCTAAACTGTTGGCCTCCTCGTTCATTCTTCGAGGTACGTGCCTCACCGTCACATCATCAAAATCCTGTATGAGTTGCATTGCAGCCATATAGTAAGGCGCCAAATCCTCGCTATAACACTTGAACGTTCCTGCCAAGTGATTTATTACAAGGCTTGAATCTCTTATCACCTCGACAGTTCCAGCCCCTAATTCCCTCAAAATCTCAAGGCCTATCACTGCTGCCTCGTACTCGGCCTAATTGTTTGTACATTGGAAATCAAATTGGAATGATAGTTCAGTTCTTAGGCCTTCTGGGGAAATTAGGATAATTCCACAGCCTGATACCTCCTGTGTTTTTGACCCATCAAAGAATAACTTCCATGATTTCATAGATATCTCAAACGTGTCCAGGCCTGGGTAGACTTCATCACTGACCTCCAAACATGGATGATCAGCCAGGAAATCTGCCAAGGCCTGGCCTTTTACCACCCTTTGAGGGACGTATTGAAAACAAAATTCCATTAAGGCCAGAGACCGTTTTCCAATTCGGCCTCTTAAGATGGGCCGAGTCAGCAAATATTTGATTAAGTCCGTTTTACTCATGATATAAACAGAAACGGGAAGCATGTAGTGCCTCAGTTTTATTACTGAAAAGTACCAGGCAAGACATAATTTTTTGATAGGCGAATAACGCTTTTCACAAGGAGTTAACAATCTACTTAAATAGTAAACCGCATGCTCCATGCCTTGCTCGTTGTCTTGGGCTAACAAGCTTCCAATCGAGTCTTCAGCCGCAGAGATGTATAATTTCAACGGCTTGTTCTTAATTGGAGGCATCAAAACCAGGGCCTTTGCCAGATATCCCTTTTCAAAGGCCTCCTGCTGATAGGCCTCCCAAACAAAGCCTTCTTGGTCTTTTAGCTTCAGCAAAGGAGAAAAAGCCTTGACTTTACCAGCTAAGTTCGAGATAAACCTCCTCAAATAGTTAAGGGAACCAAGGAATTGTTGCAACTCCCTCTTCGTCATGGGAAGCTTTGCTTTGATCAAAGCCTTTGCCTTGTTTTTATCGATCTCAATCCCACATTGATGTACCAAAAATCCTAAGAAATTTCCCGCGGACACTCCAAAGGCGCATTTCAAAGGATTCATCTTCAAATCAAACTCTTTCATCCTCTAAAATGCCTTCCGGAGATGCTCCAGATGTTCATCGTAAGATTGAGACTTCACTACCACGTCATCAATGTAGACCTCCATGAAACGGCCAATAAAGTCATGGAAAATAGCGTTCATGGCCCTTTGATACGTGGCTCCTGCATTTTTCAGGCCGAATGCCATCACAACCCACTCAAATGTCCCCAAAGCGCCTGGACATCTAAAGGCTGTTTTGGCAGTATCGGCCTCTGTGGGCACACGCCCCTAAAAATCCCATTTTTAGTTTATGAAAATTCCGGGTTGTGCCCTTTTTGCTTTTGGAAAGCATGACGAAATGCTGTTTTGAGAGAGTCGCCACTCAGGTTTTGCGGAAAACACCCAAGAAACCGGTTTTGAAAACGTTTTTGTCACGTTTGCTTGATTTGAAAAAGGCTTGTAGACTGGACCGTCGTCACCTTCGATATCTGAGGTTCGGGAGCCAGGTTATGAGAGGGAAAGGGTTTTATGGCACCCCTCTCGCCCAATCCGGAGATCGGTCTCTACTCAGGCATTTTATAAAACATTTGCATTTTTTCTCTCTTTGATCATCTTTTAGCCAGTTAGGGCGTGGGAACAATTAATGGGGATTATTATAATGGCAAGTTGTGTTTACATGGCAAAACGAGATGTATGGTTTATGAGCAATGCATAATAGATTGAGAACAAGCACTTCTGTGAGTGATTTGGTCAAACTGGAGTGCGCTGCTCGGGAATGACATGCGCAAGCAACGTATAAGCATGCACTGGCCAGACTAGCACATGCCAACACAACTGGCGCACGCCACACCTTGACTGGCGCACTTCAGTGAGCCCAAACTCACAGCTTTTACTCTCAACCCTCTGGGCTCTGGAATGGACCAATGCTCACCCAGGCCAAACCACGCAGTTGATATCACAGTTTATAAACAGCTACAGATTACAATAACAAATCAAACAGAAATGAATAGACAGAAAACCCCATAAACAGTGTGGGAAGAACATATATAGGCCAAGGCTAAGCTGGAATGCAAAGGCCAACCATTGGATGCAACAACACAGGCGCACGCCAGTCATGTGTGCCCGTGCGCCTGTTGTGGCTATCATCTAGTGTTTGGTTTTGCATCATCTGGGTTCCGGAGCGTGACCAGAATGATCCTAGTGGCCTTCTAAAGCAGAAACAACTAAATAATGGTTACACAGTTCTAAGATATGGAAAGCAAAAAACTGGTTGTTAGCATGCTGTAAGGTGATCAAAATGAAAAGAAAGTAATATGGGGGTGATCAGTGGTCCCCACACCGTCCCTGCCATGCAGCCATGACTGGCGCACGGCTATAGGTGACTGGCATGCGCCACTACTCACTCCATATGATATTGATTCATTTGCTAGCTTTAAGCCCAGACTTGGTATTGATTACCAGCCTGGATCTTGCTAGCACCCCTCAGGAGCCAAAACAGTTTCAAGAACAAAAGGTGGTATACCTTTGGAGTAAGCTTTGAAAGAGTGTTTTTGCTTGAGCTTTGAGTTTGGTGGATAGAGAATGAACGTGAGGGTACTGTGACCAGTGGGAGGAAGTGTTACTTGCTTAGTCTTTCAATGGACGAAAGAAAAAGCACTAACACTAGAGCGAGAAAGAAGGAGAAAACTTGGCTCTCTTAATGGTGTGAACCCCTTGCAAATAAATGCAAGGGGGGTATATATAGACTGAGAGAGAGAGCTGATCAGTTAAGCCTTAGGGGCTGTTTGGGGTGGCAAGGAGAAGGGGAGCCTTCATGCATTAAATGCATGAGACTCCTCTTGAAAGGTGGTGTAGGAGAGAAGGAAACCGTCTATACGACTATAATCATCAGCAAACTATAGACTACGTCAGGATGGCCACAAAAGTCTCGGACAAGTGGTTGCATAAAGGTTATTTGACTGGAAACAAGTGGCGTGCGCTAGTGGGTGACTGGCGTGCGCCTGTTGAATGTGGATAGTGCTCGATGATTGACACGTGGCAGTGCACCAGCGTACGTCAATGGATCACTAGCGTACGAAAGTAGGGTTTTGTCGAGGCCCTTTGGTTCTAGCTCGAAGGGTTTGAAAAGGGCTTTGAAAGGGTTTGAACGAGGTTCGGAACGCTCAAAGCTCAAACGCACCATCACTCCTGGATGTTCTTGCTCTTTACTCATCATTGGGGAATCAAAGACTGTAAATACTAATCTGGACAGCCCAGACTAGGGTGTCTACAGTAGCCCCCCTTTGACAGCACTTGGAATACCATCGCTTTGGTACAAGTAATGTCAAAGGCTTTCTAGACACCCCTTTCAGGCCATCCAGAACAGAATTGTACGAGCCCATGAAAGTACGGAACTTTAAAGAACTTGTTTGATTGAATTGGGTGGACGGATAGATCGCCGCTTGTTGAACTTGAGATTGGACGGGCAGACCGTCGTTTAATAAAGAAAGGCCATTCGCTGGGGAAATAAGAGATTGACGGGCAGACAACCATCGATTTGAATTTGGACTCTCCTGGGGAATAATCTATTGAAAGCAACCTGCAGTCACCTGCTTGATTTGAAATTGGACGGGCAGACCGTCGTTGGTTTGAATTTAGACGGGAGGCGGACTTGTCTGGGGATAACTTGACCTTTGAAGTTGATTGATTTGAAATTGAACGGATGGATCGCCGTTGATTTGAAATTGGACGGATGGATCGCCGTTGATTTGAAGTTGGACGGATGGATCGCCGTTGATTTGAAATTGGACGGATGGATCGTCGTTGATTTGAAATTGGATGGATGGATCGTCGTTGATTTGAAATTGGACAGATGGCTCGTCGTTGATTTGAAGTTGGACGGATGGATCGTCGTTGATTTGAAATTGGACGGATGGATCGTCGTTGATTTGAAGTTGGACGGATGGATCGTCGTTGATTTGAAATTGGACGGGCTCTGCTTGGGGACATCATTCAGGAGATTAACATGATCTAATGACCCCGGGCCTCGACTTGAGATAAGTTCGATCCAGGAATACAATTTGGGCGTTGGGCCCAAGAACAACTGGCGTGTGCCAGTAATCTTGTGCCGTGCGCCGGTGGTTCTGCAACATCCGAGCCTAGATCCGGCCCAAACCCGGCTCGAAGCTCTCCCACGTCTTATAAACTTCTGGGTTGATACAAAACCGCCATCAGCAGTTTCAAACCTCTGAGAACTCTCAAAACTTCCCAAAAACTTCCAATTTCTCTTGACCCCTCTCATCCTCTTCCATAATCCACCGACCCACGCCCATCCATGGCCGAAATTAACGGTGACCGCGGTGGAGATGGCGGCGGCAATGGCAATAGTGGTGAGCGGCCGAAACTTGGTGAAATCGAGGCAGAAAAGACTCGAATCGACGATTAACCCACTACAGGGGCTTCGACGAGCGTCGGTGCAGATATATCAGGTAGTGAGGGCGGCAGTGATGGCCATGCAACAGAGGTGGTTGGTGACGGCAAGTGGCGTGCGCCAGTGGATCTTGTGCGCACGCCAGTGGATCTTGGTCCAGTGGGCCCACGGGTGCAATGGTTGGACTTCCATAGTGAGGTAGAAGGTCGGATCGTGACTGGTTTGGGCTCGGTTGGGGCCGGCGCCAGTGGCAGTGGTGGTGCAGGCGGTGATGAAGGTTCGGGGTAGCCACCGAGGGATACGGCGAGCGGGAAGGCTCCAATGGTTGAAGATGAGAGTGTACCAGTTGCGAGGTCGGATCACATAGAGCGGGTGGAGTTCGTGCCACCTGCGGGGTTGTCGAGTCACGAGCCCACTATGAGTAGCGACTTGGCGGAGTTCGTTGGCCCTGACAGGCTTGCCCGGCTCATGAGGGAGGCACCCCAGGTGGTCGGGGCAGTGGTGACAGCCCGAGAGGAAAGGTTGGCGGAGATAGCCCGCTGGAACGAGCAGGAGAGGCTGATACAGGAGTAGGAGACTGCTGCGAGGGATCAAGGGGAGTTAGAGCGAGAAACAGAGGCAGCCGAGAGAGAGCAGGAGGAGGCGGTGTGGGTGACTGAGCGTGTCGTGGCACAGGCCAAGACTTTATTGGGGAATGCTAGAGCGGAGTTCACACCGGAGACATACATTCTTCCTGCGGCGCACCTGTTTGTCCCTTCTGGCATGGACATTTACGAGCCCTTGCAGGATAGCTATGATACTGAGTTGGTGCTGAGAGACCCGCGGCACCACATATCTGTTGGTTGGACCAGGTATAACTCTTTAAACTGCTCCACTTTGCATTCGGACTTGTAATTGCACATTCCTTAACTTTGAGTTTATTAGCCTGTAGAACATGTCGGTATCATAGAACTTGCCCCTTGTAGACACCCCAATTTGAACACTTCGAATTTCCTTAATTTGTGGCCCAGACGCTCCCCGATGATGAATTTGGATCGAAACAAGCCTTAGACCAGTCAGGACTTTGCTTCTTGAAGACTTTGAAAGGGAAAATAAAATGTCAAAATCAGTCCCAAGCGCTCTGGATCAATCCCAAACGCTCCAAACCATTTTCAAAACCTGGGATTTGACAAACTCTCGAGCGCTCGAGAGTAAACTCCCAAGCGCTCGAGGCCCGAACCCGGCGCTCGAGACTTTGTCTCGCCCAATGGATGGTGGAGCTTCCCCACTTCCCATGCAGGCCATCATTACAGTCGTCCTGGCCGGTTCAAACCTCAGGCAACACTCCACCTCAATCAGAGGTGAGTCAGGCTTGATGGATTTTCAAAGATGCCAAATCTCATTTTCTAAAATAAAACTATAGGCTATCTTGCCTATATAAGGGGCTGGACTTCAGTACAGAAGGGAGGACGAAGGCTCTCTCTCTAAAAAGACCTCTTTGACACATTTAAAGAAAGCCATCTCCCATCTCTCTCAAAGCTTGATTTTCAAAAGAAAAGCAATCAAAAAAATCCAAGGCACCATACACATGCAAGAAGTTCAGATGGCCTGTATGTTCTGATCTTCCTGACCTTTCTTTCTTTCACCTTCTAGAGCCTTTCAAGAAGCAAACTCCTCAACCAAAGGTAGAAGTTCTCTACTTTAGTGTCAAACATAAACAAAGTCAGGGCTGTTTTCCTTTCTAAGGGAAGTCCCTCAGCCCTCTCAGCCTTCAATGCTG